>BTPG01000001.1:205442612-206042612 GCA_036245525.1 Semisulcospira habei
TACCCTTCAGGCTGAATGCTACACATACCCTTTTTGGCCTGAGGGAGGTCAAAGGGACCATTGTACCCTTCAGGCTGAATGCTACACATACCCTTATAGGCCTGAGGGAGGTCACAGTAACCATTGTACCCGTCTTGGCCTGACTGGTACAATGGTTACTTTGACCTCTCACAGGCCTACAAGGGTCCGTGTAGCAAGCCCGTGCCACCAATATCTTATATTTGTCAGTATCACTCATTTTTTCTGCATGACCTATTATTTTCACATTTCTGCATGTGTTCTCTGTAGTGGAGATCCCCAAAATGCAGGTGGAGGATGTTGATGGCAGCGTCCCCACCCCTCCTCCACCCCCACTGCCACCCCGTGCGGCGAAGGCCATTGCTCAGCCAAATGTGGAGAATTCCCCGCCGCTGCCACCACGGAACCCAAATGCAAGTCTGGGCGTCAACCTAGATGTTGTGGTGCCTATCACACCACCTGCATCGCGACATTCAACTGGAGATCTCAGGTGAGTTAGCCCTTATCCTTCGCAATACACCAGTGTGTGAAATAAGTTGGACTAAAATAGTTCAAGGGTAGTGCCAAAATAGCTGGGCGCCTCTAGGCACCAAGCTATTCTGGCACCACCCTTGAACTAAAGCCATTGGTCCATATCCTTATCTGCAAGCACTATAATGTAGCTTGCATATGGCAGTGTACAAATTTGAAGCTTTTAGCCTGCATATGGCAGTGTACAAATTTGAAGCTTTTAGCCTGCATATGGCAGTGTACAAATTTGAAGCTTTTAGCCTCAGTATGATACGGGTTAATGAACTTTGTGAAATTAACCCTTTGGCTGCTGGTAGTGGTTTTCATTGAGGTAATTCCTGCAGGAATCACCTGAACAAGCAGCGCTACCAACAGCGAAAGGGTTAATTATGGTGGGTTAACTTGCAAGGGCACCTACGCTTTATGAAAAGCGATTTTAACCCATTCAGCCCTGATGCACTACAGCAGGCGATGGGTCGACCATCTCCTGCAACAGGTGCATAGTTGTTAGATGATGCCTCCAAAATTTGGGAAATACTTGTGCCGGGCTGAATGAGTCAATCCGTGCAGTCCTGATACTACGAAAGAAGAATTGGCACCAAAGTAGTTTATGAGAAAACCATCTTATGCTTATTACTGGTAGTTTGACTCGGGAGGTAAGCAAATATGTGAACAATGCACTTATGTTCCGCAAAGTGGAATTTTACAGGTACAATGGTCAAGTCTGTACTTGTGTCAAGACACTTGAACACTTGCACATTAAATTTGGAGTGACCTTTTTGAAGGTCAGAGTCACAGAAAATGAAAAATATTATGTGAATCAGTCATGCATGCTGTATGGGCTTTACTATTCTTGTTGGTAGACTAATAGCTTACTTGTTTGACCATTTTTGCCCATGCGTAATCCCTCAGACATTTTGCTTAGAATATGATGTATGTGGTTTAATGTTTTGTTTGTGTTTATTTTTTTCAGAAAGAAGAACGATAGATTCTCTTTTGGTCGTGACAGTTATTCACAGTCGAATGAGGATATGTCGGACTCATCAATGTACGAACTGGCAAGACCAGGTGAGAAAGCATTATGCAGGTGGTAATTGTGAGTCACACTGAAAGTGTTCAGTTATGTGTCCTTTACATCCATCGATCCATTCATTGAAGTGTCCATCCATTCTTCTATTTGTGCATCCATCATTCATGGCTAATCTGGCACTGGCTTTGAGTTACCGTGTCTCTCATCTGTCTCTTGCAGATGGTATACAGTTCCAGCACACTGGTTATCCCCCCCCCGATTTGCCACAGTTATAGTGAATCAAGGGAGTGTACAGTTGTTAAACACTCCTCCAGAGGACAGTTTGGGTGTGAATGAGTCATTAGGTCCAACACTAAAGCAGGAGGTAAATCGACAATGTTAATTCAAGGATAGTGCAAGATTAGCTTGGCGACTGATGGCGCCAAGGTAATCTGGCACTACCCTTGAATTTTCATGATCAATCCATCTCCTACAACTGGTAAACAGTCATTACCGGTAGGTTACACTTTTAAAATATAAGAAATGAAGCCATGGGGTTAAATGGGTTAAATTTACAGAAGAACCTGTTTGCATGTGTAAAAAAAAAAATGGTCATAAAAACGAGTGCTTTCTCAAGAGGAGTCTTGAAGGGCTAAAAGTGCCACCTGTCATTAAAGACCATCCTTTAGATGACTACAGCCACTTCAGTGATGGTCTTTAATGACAGGTGCTCTGATCTCTCATATAGGTGGTCACTCAAAACAAGTTCTGCTGCAGTAGCAGTAGTGGTCATGATTTTGATTTGGTTTATGTTTTTGTTTCGCAGAGTCTTACCTGGTCTTTGATCCTGCCTCACCGAGAAGCCTCGAGAAGAAAGAGTGAGTATTTGCAGTTGCAGCGGTCTTTTTCTATATTTCTTTGGGATTTTTCCTTCTGTTAGAGGATTTTGTGGAATGTCCCTGTGTATATCTAGATAGCTAAGCCTTTGCAGTACACAGTATCTCTGATGTCATCATGTGAACTAGTTTGAATTTTACAATTTTGTAGGATATGTGTTGTAATTGCATTTCTCTTTTATCTGTGTGATATATATCTGACCTGTTTAATCTGTTTAATACATTTAACCCTTTTAACCCCACGGCCGCATTTCCAAACGTTTGGAGGCATTGTCTAACAACCATGCACCAGTTGTAAGAGATGGATTAATCATGATAATTCAAGAGTAGTGCCAAATGAGCTTGGCACCTGAAGGCGCCATGCTCATCTGGCACTACCCTTGAATTATCATGATCCATCCATCTCCTGCAGGGCTCCGGGGCTAGATGGGTTAATTAGAATCACTACTTATCTTACAAAGCATTTGTGATCACCACATAGCTTTGTACTCAATCTTCATCAACGATCGCCTTGTATCACCTGTGAATATGCGAGTTTGTGTGTGATGATGAGAGAGAATCAGATCATGATTTTTTTTTTACATTCACCTATTTTTTTTATCTTTGCTTAACGGATCAAATGTGTGCCAGTATGTGATTTTGGACTTGACAGCGTACAGCCGTAAGGTCCAAACTCTCAGACCAACACACAGCTCATTCCAGCTCTAAAAACTTGTTGATTCATCATCCTCATCTTTCCTTCTCTCCTCTGCTGCCATGTAGTTCTACAAAAAGGTTGAAATTTAAGTCCATGTTCAGGTATGTATTCACATGTCACCGTCTGTCACATTGTACCACTCCATGCGTGTATTTCAGAAGGCGGCGAAGAAGTGGCATTATTCGGCTGTGGCGCTATATGTATGTGGCTGCATGTGCGTGCCGTTTGCACATTGTTGCTGTGTTGGTTGCTCATTAGTGCCTTGTGAGAGAGATCCGTGGCTGCATCGGCTGCGCGTAGTGTATTTTCGTGCATCACCTGCCCGGTAGTATCTTGTGCAGCAAACCGTCAACTGCAGTGACAGTCCCTTATCCCTTAACCCATTCAGTGCCAGCCGACGCAGATTGTGTTTCTGCAAGTTTCGTAAATTCAACGCCGAAAGGAACATGGGTTCAAAGTGTAAGCAAGAGATATAGATCCTCATGAGCCCCCGCATTTGCGGGGGCTCATGAGGATCTATACCTCTTGCAGTTGGGTGGTGTTCAGATTTTCACAGCACTGAACATGTTAAACTCCCAAAAGTGATTGACTTCCATCTGTCATTTTGTTCTGGGAGTTTAAGAGTTGAATTACAGCAGCACCTGTTTTAGTGTTCAGAGCGACCAGCCATATATATCGGAGATCAACTGTCATTGAAGACCATCAGTCAGGTGGCTGTAGCTGTGACTGTGGCTGTGGCCACCTAAATGACAGCCTTTAATGACAGGTGACACTTTTTGCCCTTCAAGACTTCTCTTGAGGGAGCGCCTGTCTTATAAGACATGAATCATCACGACGAAAGCACTACCAATAGTCAAAGGGTTAAAATATTTGCCTGTTGCAGACATGATGGGCTGGCCTACTAACTGTAGTTTTCCTTCATCCTTGAAGATGAATGTTTCTGAATTTTTCCTGACGGACAATCGCTCTGTATAGAGAGAGCATTTACTGTAGTTTTTTGGTGTTTTTTTTTTTTTTTATTAAGGCGCATGCTCACCTTCACAGTGGGGTTAGTACTGGTGGCTGCAGTGCACAAATGCATTAATCTTACACTGTTCTAAGAAATTAACCCATATCATACTGAGGCTAAAAGCTTTCAATTTGTGCACTGCCATATGCAAGCTACATTATAGTACTTACAGATAAGGATGTAGACCAATGGCTTTAGTTCACAGGTGGTGCCAGAATAGCTTGGCGCCTAGAGGTGCCAAGCTATTCTGGCACTACCTTTGAACTATTTTAGTCCAACTTATTTCACACACCTGTGTATTCTGAATGATAAGGGTTAAAATGGGGCTTCAGTTGGTTGTATTCAGCCTTTCCTGAAGGAGTGCACGGTTGTTGTGTTAGACTGTAATTGAAGTGTTGTCTGCTTGACAGAATGATCGTGTAACTGTTCTTCCCCCAAATTAGGAATTTCAGCCACAGGGTTTAGTATGTTAACCCATTCGCTGCCAGTGGACACAGATTGTGTTTCTGAAATGACATATCTCATGACATCCTGAGGATGAAATGATCAAATTTATTTAAACATCCCGTCGGGTCTACCGTCAGTTCTGAAGACAGATCAATCACGATAGATGAAGCACGGCATCGGGAATAGATCATGATATTTCAAAGGTGGTGTTGGAATAGCTTGGCGCCTACAGGTGCCAAGCTATTTCAACACCACCCTTGAACTATCATGGTCGATCCACATCCTGGTGTAACATGTCAATTTTTTTGGGGGGTTATTCATTGCCAAAGAGCACAAGCTGCCCCAAGAAGATAGATACAAAAGTGGTTTCAGAAAAGTGGTTTCAGCGGGGTTGACAGTGTTTTCAGGCGCACTATTGTTTCGTGGTGTTATGGCTTTTGCTTCATCAACGGCAGGGTTTCCCAAAGGCTCCTGAAATTGTCACTTGCAGCTTGATGTGAAATTACTTGCTTTTTTTTTTTTTCTTCTTCTTTCTGAATGAATACCAGTAGTTTTCATGAAGAAGGACATTTCATTCTATAGATAGTTCTACAGTTAACATATTCTTCCTTTTCTTTTCTTTTTTATCATCATCAAAGTTCCTGAAATTGTTGTAACAACTTTTTCCCTTCCTGAATACCAGTACGATTCTCGTGGAAGAAGGACATCGGTTTTGTTTTAGTAAAGGCAACGTGTTCAAAAGTTAACTGATTCTGCCTTTAACCCATATTATACTCAGGCTAAAAGCTTCAAATTTGTACACTGCCACATGCAAGCTACATTATAGTACTTAAAGATAAGATGCAGACCAATGGCTTAGTTCAAGGATGGTGCCAGAATAGTTGGGCACCTAGAGGTGCCAAATATTCTGGGACTACCCTTGAACTATTTTAGTCAAACTTATTTCACACACTGGTGTATTCCGAGTGATAAGGGTTAACCTATTCTTCCTTTCCTTTTTTCAATCATTAAAGTTCCTGAAATTGTAACACAACTTTTTCCCTTCCTGTCGAAGAAGGACATCAGTTTTGTGGGTTTTTTTTTTTTTTAATCAAAGGCAACATTTGTTCAAAAGTTAACTGATTCTGCGTTTTAAAGAAAACAACCTGAGGTTAACAGACAATTGTGATTTGGGAAACCCTGTATGGCATCTGATATTGACATTAGCATCATTTTCATGCCTGGTTCTGCATGTGTTTGCATTCTTCATTGTAGTGTCGGGTTCATTTTCAGGCATGCATGTATGTGTGTGTTATAATGTTTATAGTCCTGTTGTTGAGGGGATCAAGAAAATAATTCAGATGGAATGATGCCGTGAAACAAAATCCCTCGGTGTGGGATAATTTTTAACAAATATTTTTGGCTTGATTAAGACTAAGAGTGCATTTATTCCAGGAAAGCATGCGCATTTGATACAGGTAGCAGTAGAGTTGTTTTGTTGAATGTTTTTAATGAGAAGTTATCAATCGAGAGGTGTGTATGAAACATTCTCTGGTCCATCCATCTCCTGGAACTGGTACATCGCTGCCCAACCCCCCACACATTGGTACCGGTTTCAGGCCACTTTACAAATTTTAAATACAAGCGATCAAAAAATCTCTGTAACTTAAGTAGCTGAACTGGCCCTTCGTCTGTCTTGTACTGTGTTTGTCTTAAATGGCGTAAATCCGTGTCTGTTACGTGAGTGTGCGTGTTGGGTTTCAGTTCGTGACGCTTTGAGTCGATTTGCCCGAAAATTGAGAAAAAGCGCCTATATAATAACGGTATTATTATTATTATTAAATTGCCATTCGTTTTAACCACCTTATGCATGCACCCACCGATACTATACACAAGTACCGATGGCACCATACACAGGGGCTTAATGCTTTTACTGCCAGTGGATGCAGATTGTATTTTTTTAGGTCTTTCTTAATTCAGTGTCAAAGAATCCAAGCCATCACAGGAACATGGCTACAAATGTTTTCAGCAAGAGCCATAGACCCTTATGAGCCCCCACAACTGCAGGGGCTTGTGATGATCTGTGCTTTTTGCAGTTGGGTGGTGTTTCAATTATCTCAGCAGTGGAGGGGTTAACCCATTTAGCCCCAAGGCTGCATTTCCCACGTTTTAGAGTGTCATTGAGCAACGATGTACCAGTTCCAAGAGATGGATGGACCATGATAATTCAAGGGTAGTGCCAGATTAGCTTGGCGCCTGACAGCGTCAAGCTAATCTGGCACTACCCTTGAATTATCATGGTCGATACATCCCCTGCTGTAGGGCATTGAGGCTAAATGGGTTAAAAGTTGTGTGGCAAGTTTATGTTTTTGTACACCAGAAAATGAAACGGGTAAACTATCCACTTGTCGCTTTTGTATATCTCGTTAGTGCGGCACAAGGCAATGATGTTTCTAGTTCCAGTACCAACTGATGGATGGATATCTATTGACCCTGACTGTTCAGGGGTAGAACCTGATTTTCTTTTGCCTGTAAAAGTTTGGGGGGAAAAGTTGTTCTGTAAATCAGAAGTAGGTGAATAAAACTGTGGTGCAAACAGACTCGGACAAACGCGATATCACATGTTTGTCCTGGCCTTTCATTCACTGTTTTCGCAGAAACACTTGCAGGTTTGACCTAGTCTTGATTTCTGAACAACTTCTGTAATCAGGCAGTGCCCTCTAACTGTAACAGTAGGTTCATCTCAATTTGCATTTAACTCGGCATTCAGTTTTGTTACAAATCATGTCACTGTGGGCCTGAACAGGCCATAGTTGCATGGTGAGCTGGTCTTTAATTCTGGACCATACTGCTTAGAGGTGTTAGGTCCAGCTTCACAAATTGGCTTATCTTAACATAATTAATTCCTTTTTATTGTCTTGGATTCGTGTGTTGGCTGTTTCTAAAATCTTTTAATTCATCACATAAAGGTTACATATGCTTCAGGAACACTCAATTTTCTTGTTGAAGGATTTGTTATAATATTCATGTACTTCTAGATGACAGTTTCAGGATGCTTTGATAACCAACCAACCCCCCCACCCCCCACCCCCACCCCAAATACCAGCAATCAAACAGAGAAACTACAGAACTTATACTTCATATTTCCAAGCCGTTCAGTGCATTATTTTTCTCATTGTTTGGTGTTCATGTGTTTGCAGCAACTCTCCCCCCAGAAGAAAGTCCATTGTCATTGTATGTGTACCTAATTGTTGTGAGGTGTGCATTTTGTTTCATATCAGTATTGTTTCATGTGTTTGCAATTGCAGCAACCGCTTGAGAAACACTCCCCAAACCCCCCCATCCCCCACCCCCACCCCAACCCCACAAAAAGATCAAGAAAAAGACTATAGTACATCTGCTTCATTTTTCAAGCAGTTCAATCTTTTTGTGTCTTGATAACTGCAGCAACACCCCCCCCCCCCCCCCACCCCCACCCCCCAGTCTCACTTGCAAAATATTCTTCATATTCTGAGTAATATGTTTTTCTGATTGTTTTGTTTGTATTTTGTGATTGCAGCAAGAGTGTGACAAGCACAAGCCATCGGGCATCTGGGCCATACATCTACCCTGACAACATCTCCGACTGGCCTCAGTTGCATGGAGACAGTGAGGATGAAGAACTCTACATCGAACTGGTGAGAATTGCAGTCTTTAACCCATTCAGCCCTGACGCACTACAGCAGGAGATGGGTCGAACATGATAATTCAAGGGTAGTGCTAGATTAGCTTGGCGCCTGTCAGCGCCAAGCTAATCTGGCACTGACCTTGAATTATCATGGTCGATCCATCTCCTGCAACTGGTGCATAGTCATTAGATGACACCTCCAAAATTTAGGACACACGACCATCGGACTGAATGAGTTAAGAAAAATCTTTAAAAGTTTGTCACTGACAAAAATGTTCAGCGCTTTAAAGTGATCGGTGGCTAAGTGGGTTGAGAAGAAATTCTAATACATATATTGCCTCATCCAATTTTTAGGCAGATGACCAGATCTATGGACGACAGGAGCGACCGTACAGCACCAAATTTGAGTCAGAACCCTTGTACCAGTGGTATGCTAAGGACCACATTATTCGAGCCAATCGACAGACATCCCAGTCTGACATTTCTGAGGACAGCGAAGTTTCAGGGGATGAACACAGTACAGGTGAGAGTCTGCGTTTGACAGTCTGTCACTAAACACTTTGAAAAATGCCTTACATAGATGTACTCAATATTTATCCACCCACTCATCCCTTCCCATTATTTGGGAATTATACTGGATTTGCAGTTTATGTGTGTTTGTGTGTGTTTCTCCTCAGTTTCTTTGTCCAGGTGATTCCACTGAAACCATTGGAAAGATCTCATAGATCTGGCTCAAGCTTGAGCTTGCTTGTAATAGTCCTTGCCGAAAAAAAGTGTCATGCACGAGAATAAAGTCGCGACCTTCAAGGTCCATGGCGACCATATTCTTCAGTAATTTAACCCATATCAGTGTGTGAAATATGTTTGACTAAAATAGTATAAGGGTAGTGCCAGAATAGCTTGGCGCCTCTAGGTGCCAAGCTATTCTGGCACTACCCTTGAACTAAAGCCATTGGTCTATATTTTATCTGTAAGTAATGTAATGTAGCTTGCATATGGCAGTGTACAAATTTGAAGCTTTTAGCCTCAGTAGGATATGGGTTCAAATGAACATGTCGCATAACATTGCATATGAGAGCATTCTTTGTCAGAGGGGTTTGTTTGAAGTCATTTGATGGCTGACAGAAAGCTGGTTGACCTAGACAGCTATTGTGATTTTCTGTAATCTAGGGACTTGAAACATCCCACATATCTAGATGAGAGTTTCCTCCAATTTGGTAGTGATCAGTAGAGCTTTGGAGTGTTGGCTGATGTGTTTTAGGGATATACACTCTGTATTGAAGATTTCCATATTCACTAACTCCCCCCATGTGCATACAACCACTAGTACTGTGAACAGTATCGATGGTTGCCTATACGAAGCTTAGCGCTGGAACTAGATGATGTTATTGTTCATCCCGCTTTGTTTTGTGTTTTTCCCAGGAGAGAAAGTGTACGAGGATGTTGAGAGATTATTGCAGAGAGCCAGCACACGCAGAGGGCGGCCAGATACCTTCGAACGAAACGCCCCAGAACGGCGATCAGTCATCATGGACGTGTTTGGCAAGAAGGGCGCACTTCACCGTGCGCTGTGGTGTGAGATGCCAGAGGTAAGCTTCCCAGAGAGCAAAACACTGTCGAGCAGATGTCAGTTATCATTGGCCTATGCACAGCCGCGCACACACCTACGAAACATAGCATTGGCCCGATGACCTCTTTCTTACAGGGTTATTTGCAAGACAGTCTGGTATTGTTTTTCTTTCTTAACCCATAAAGCCCTAAAATGCTACGACATGATGGTGATCGACCATGATAGTACAAGGGTGGTGTCAGAATAGCTTGGCGCCTCTGGCGCCAAGCTGTTCTGACACTACCCTTGAACTATCATGGTTTATCTGTCTCCAGAACTCTTGATGTAGACTAAAAGGATATGTAAAATGTCATCCTCAGGTTGACATAAAATGCTACGACATGATGGTGATCAACCATGTTAGTTCAAGGGTGGTGTCAGAATAACTTGGCGCCAAGCTATTCTGACACTACCCTTGAAACTATCACGGTTTATCTGTCTCCAGAACTCTTGACGTAGACTAAAAGGATATATAAAATGTCATCCTCAGGATGACATAAAATGCTACGACATGATGGTGATCAACCATGTTAGTTCAAGGGTGGTGTCAGAATAACTTGGTGCCAAGCTAAACTGACACAACCCTTGAACTATCACGGTTTATCTGTCTCCAGAACTCTTGACGTAGACTAAAAGGATATGTAAAATATCATCCTCAGTATGTAATGTGTAGACAACAACTTTGCAAGCGCTAATTCATTTTGTTGTGTCTTACTGTTACGCTGTGTTTACCTAGGAAATCATGCAATAAACAAAATGTTCTTGAGCATACGTCAGGCTTAGTTAGCCTGCACCTGACGTTGCCTGGGCCAACTAAGGCTGAAGGAAATAAGCCAAGATCTATGAGCAGATGCTGGGGTGGTTTTAGTCTGCACACTGCTGTTACTGGGCCAACTTCAGGCTAAAACCAGGCTGAAAAGGCGACTGCCAAGCATGCAGATTGCAGAGAATAACCCAGTGAATAAAGAAACACCCCTAGAAAAGACATGATTTATTGTGTTGTAAAAAGTGTTTTTTCTTTCTTCTTTGGGTCAGTCTCAACTTCAAACTGATGTTGGCCCAAGGACAATTTGCTCATCAGGCTTGCATTTGGGCATTAGACCTGACGGCTATACTGGTGTAGATTGGTGCACATGAAAATGAGGCTAACACGCATTGATATACTTGCAAACCAGATGTACCTCATTCCTGGGTTCTGGTTTAGTCACTGATTTCCAATCCAGTCCATGCCCATTTATGTAAGTTATATTGCAGCAATTTCGATGAATTGCATGCTGGGAGTGCTGTAAGAGAGCAGAGTAAAGAAGGAAGAAGAAAGGGGAGAAGAAAAAACAACAGCAATAAACAAATTTGGCAGTTTCAAATGTAGATGGATCTTGAGCCGATGACGGAAGGACTACATGTTGTCTGCATTATGGAGGGTTTCAGGAACCTGTATTTTGTTCCAGAGGGTTGGGGTGGCATTTTTGACAGATTGGGCACCAAGGGCCATTTGCATGAGTAAGCTTAGGCCTGTGCCAGCCACTAAGCAAGGTGCTCCGCGATAGCGGAGCACCTTGCTTAGTGGCTGGCGCAGGACTAAGCTCACTCATGCAAATGGCCCCAAGCCCCTTCCTGCTGACACCAGCTTCAAAGGCAGGAATGATGAGTGTGGACTGCAATGAATACCAGAGATCTAGTGGGAGTGTATGATGGGATGATTTCTTGCAGACACTGTGAAGCATGGGATTTGTTCTCTGTTTTCATCAGGTGATCAAGAGCGGTGTTCTCCTGACCATGGATCCTCAGGACAGGAAAGTCCAAGAGGTATGTGATGCTGTATTGTAACACTTTCAGCCCCACTCTCCCAATCTGGCACTACCTTCAGAGTTTCCAAGTTGTTGGTTCATCTCTTCTCAGCTTGTACAATGTTTTAACCTGTACAGTGCTGAGAAAATGCGGACTTATCCTGGACTGCAAGAGGTGTAGATCTTCACAAGCCCCCGCAGTTGTGGAGGCTCATGAGGATCTATGCCGCTTGCTGACGCCACTTTGAATCCATGTTCCTGGGACATTTAGCGCTTTTTGGCCTTGAATTAACACATTCCACCCCAGGACCGAAATCCCCAAATTTTGAAGTTGCCCTCTGAAGGACTGCGTTACAATTTTAGAGACAGATTGAGCATGATAGTTCAAGGGTGGTGCCAGAATAGCTTGGCGCCTGTGGGCGCCAAGCTATTCTAGCACCACCCTTGAACTGTCATGCTCGATTCATGTCTTACCCCCACCCGGGTCTGCCCTGGGGGACTTGGGTGGGGTTAGGTACTTTTTAGTTCCCAGGGTCACCCTGGTCAGCCCCACAGGGTGAGTTTTTCTCTCTATTCTGGGGCATGTGTTTCTGTCTACCCGAGGTCCATTCACCTGTATTTGCCTTTTTAAAACTCTCCCTACTGTCTGCACTGCCTGTAGCTCTTGATATTGGATGTGTGTTGCTAAATGGTCTTAGCATTATTTAGGCCCCATGTGTTAGGTTTATTTAATGTATTTGACCGGCTGGCGACATACATTCAATGTTCTGTTTATTTTTTTTTTCACAAGCAGTGCAGGCACGTCCTGAGAAAGCCTTGTTGCTGTCGGGACGTTAAGTAATGTACAATCAATCAATCAATCGATTCATGTCTTGCTGTGGTGTGCCAGGGCTGAATGAGTTGATGAAGATTGCAGAAACACATTATGGGTCATTGGCACTGAAGCGCTTAAACAAGCTGCCTGCCAGATCTTCAGAGTATAAAACTGCTGCAATTTTAACTGTCCCTTGAGAGACATTAGGGCTTGTTTCCTTCTATTCATTTTTCGCACCGGTGGCTGAATGCACAAGGGAGTTTTAACTCATTCAGCCCGGCGGCCGTATTTCCCACATTTTGGAGGCGTCATCCAACGACTATGCACCAGTTGCAGGAGGTGGATTGACCATGATGATTAAAGGGCAGTGCCAGATTAGCTTTACGCCAACAGGCGCCAAGCTAATCAGGCACTGTCCTTGAATTATCATGGTCGCCCCATCTCCTGCTGTAGTGCGTCAGGGCTGAATGAGTTACTGTAAATCAGTTTAACCCATTTGCTGCTAGTTGATGCAGATTGTATGGCTGCAGCCTTATGCCAAAGAGGCCCAGACATCCCAGGAACACAGAGTGGTGTCAGCAAGAGGCATAGATCCTCATGAGCCCCCTCAGCTGTGGGGACTCATGAGGATCTGTACCTTTCTCAGTAAGGCGGTGTTTGAGTTTTCTCAGCAGTTAAGGGTTTTCGCTCTGTTTATCAGATGATTTCTCTGTTTCCTTGCAGTCTATGTTTGAGATCATGACGTCGGAAGCATCGTATCTGAAGAGTTTGAACATACTGATCAACGTGTTCCTCATGGCTCCGGAATTTTCAGCGGACATGAGCGATCGCTGTGTCATCACGAAGCGAGAACGCCAGTTCCTCTTCTCCAACATCGGTACCATCCGAGACATCAGCGCCAAGTAAGCAGTATTGTCATTCATCTATTCCTGATATTTGACACCCGTTGATGGGTCGGCCATGAGCTATTGCCTTTTCTTTACTACAGCAGAACGTGTTTGAGCGACCACCATTTCAAGATCATCTGTCATTAACCCTTTCAGCCCCAAGGTCCCATTTCTCAAATTTTGGAGGTGTTGCCTAATGACTATGTACCAGTTGCAGGAGATGGCTTGACCATGATAATTCAAGGGTAGTGCCAGATTAGCTTGGCGCCTGATGGCGCCAAGCTAATCTGGCACTACCCTTGAATTATCAAGCCATCTCCTGCTGTAGGGATCTGGGGGTAAAAGGGTTAAGACGATCATTCAGGTGGCTACAGTCACCTGAATTATGGTCTTTTATGACACGTGACACTTTTTACCCCCCAGTACTGAGAGAGCCCTCGCGCTGGGACCATACGGCGTTGAGGCGCGTCCCCTGGGTGGTGGATAGGGGGTCCCTCGTGAGAGGGGTGCACCGAATGAAATAAGGTGCCGTGAACCAACATGGTCTAAGGGAAGGTGACCCCGACAGAAAACCCCTGGTCCTCCTAGTAAGGGGGTTGGGCGTGGGGTTAGCTTCCCCACCCTGCAAAAAAGGAAATAGCTACAAAAACGCCGACGAAAAGACTAACAGTAATTCCTTTCCTGGAGGAGGAAGGTTCTTCTACTAGAAGACTTATGACGTCCTGTGGTGAAAGCCGGAAGTCTTCGGAAGCCACAGGACCGAGCCGCCTCTCTCTATCCAGGGATACAACCATGGGCACATGGAACGTCAAGACCATGTACCAGAGCGGCAAGGCCGCCCAGATAGCAGCGGAAATGCAAAAGTACAACCTTTCCCTGCTAGGCATCAGTGAAGCCAGATGGACGCAGTCTGGCCAGAAAAGGCTGTTAAGTGGGGAGATGATTCTGTATTCAGGTCATGAAGAGGAGAATGCCCCCCATACAGAAGGAGTAGCACTCATGCTGTCACCAGTGGCACAGAGAGCGCTGATGGGCTGGGAACCTCTTGGGCCAAGAATTATAACAGCAGCCTTTAGAACCAAGAAAAAGCTCAAGCTGAACGTCATCCAGTGTTATGCGCCCACCAATGACAGTGACGAGGAAGAGAAACAAGAGTTCTACGACCGACTCCAGAGTGCCGTGGACAAATGTGCGGAGCGAGACATCACCATCGTCATGGGCGATTTTAATGCCAAAATAGGGGAGGACAACACCGGATACGAAGAGGTGATGGGGAGACAGGGACTAGGCTCGGAGATGAGTGAGAACGGGGAGTGGTTTGTAGACTTTTGTGCTCTAAACCGACTTGTCATTGGAGGCAGCATCTTCCCACACAGAAGAATACACAAAGCAACTTGGGTCTCACCTGACCATACAACAGAGAACCAAATAGACCATATCTGCATTAGCAAGAAATTCAGAAGATCCCTTCAAGATGTTCGAGTGAGGAGGGGAGCAGATGTCGCCTCCGACCACCATCTGCTTACCTTAAGAATGAAGCTCAAGCTAAAGAAAAGCCGCACAGAGACAACAAGAAGACAGCGCTATAATGTAGGCCTCCTGAGAGAAACTGGAGTTGGAGAAGAGTTCAAACTGGTGCTGTCCAACCGGTTTCAAGCGCTACAGGAGCTAGTAAATGAAGAGGAGGCGGTCACCACAGAGCAGCAGTGGAAGGCAGTTAGAGAGGCGCTGAACTCAACCTGCAAAGACACTGTAGGGTTCAGGAAACACCACCACAAGGACTGGCTGTCGGCACAGACCTTGAAGAAGATAGAAGCGAGGAAGCAGAAGAAAGCAGCGGTCAACAACAGTCGCACGAGAGCAGCCAAAGTAAGGGCACAGGGGGAATACTCGGAAGCCAACCGCGAGGTGAAGAGGAGTATCAGGGCAGACAAGAGGGCCTACACAGAAAGCCTGGCAGCAGAGGCAGAAAAGGCAGCAGGCAGCGGCAACATGAAACAGCTCTACGACATTACCAGAAGATTGTCGGGTAAGTATGGCCATACAGAAAGACCAGTAAAAGACAAAGAAGGCAAGCCTATTGCAGACAGAGCAGACCAACTCGACAGATGGGCCGAGTATTTTGAAGAGTTACTGAACAGACCTAGCCCACCCGACCCCCCCGACATCCAGCCGGCAGAGACCGACCTACCCATCAGCTGTGACAGACCCAGCTGGGAAGAGATCAGAAAAGCAGTGGCATTTTTGAAGAATGGCAAAGCAGCAGGGCCAGATGGCATCCCAGCGGAGTCTCTGAAAGCAGACCTAGAGACAACAGTTGAGATGCTGTACCCACTGTTTGGAAAGATCTGGGAAGAGGAGGTGATGCCGGCTGACTGGAAGGAGGGGTACCTAATCAAGCTTCCCAAGAAAGGCGACCTCAGCAAGTGTTCCAACTACAGAGGAATCACCTTGCTGTCAGTACCAGGAAAGGTCTTCAACAGGATCATCCTAGAAAGAATGAAGAGCTCCGTTGACCCCCAGCTGAGAGACCAGCAAGCAGGATTCAGGAAGAACCGATCATGTACAGACCAGATCGCCACTCTCCGCATCATCGTGGAACAGTCTCTGGAGTGGAGCTCCCCGCTGTACGTCAACTTTGTGGATTATGAGAAAGCATTTGACAGCGTGGACCGAGAGACTCTGTGGAAACTCCTACGACACTACGGTGTACCCACAAAGCTCGTCCGCCTGATCAAGAGCAGCTATGATGGCATGACATGTCGCGTGATCCACGAAGGGCAGTTCACCAGAGAGCTCCAGGTCAGAACTGGTGTCAGGCAGGGGTGTCTGCTGTCTCCGTTCCTCTTCCTACTGGCCATAGACTGGGTCATGAAGATGACCACAGAGCACAGACGAAGTGGAATACAGTGGACACTGTGGACACAGCTTGACGACCTCGATTTTGCAGACGACTTGGCATTACTGTCCCACACTCATCAACAAATGCAGGACAAGACCACGAGGCTTGCTGACATCTCGTCCCAAGTGGGCCTCACCATTCACAAACAGAAAACAAAGACAATGAGGCTGAACGCAACCAGGGAAGAACCAGTCTTGCTTGCTGGCACCCCGTTGGAGGAGGTGGAGTCCTTCACCTATCTCGGGAGCATCATAGACAAAAAAGGCGGCACTGATGCAGATGTCAGAGCACGAATCGGTAAAGCCAGAGCAGCCTTTCTCCAGTTGAAAAAAGTATGGAGTTCCAGAGAGCTGTCACAACACACCAAAGTCCGGATTTTCAACTCCAATGTAAAAGCAGTTCTCCTATATGGAGCAGAGACATGGAGATTGACAAAAACCACAGTCAACAGAGTACAGACCTTCATGAACAGTTGCCTTAGAAGAATTTTGAAAATCCACTGGCCAGAGAAGATCAGCAACGTCAGACTCTGGGAGAGAACAGAGCAGATAACAGCAGAGAATGAAATTGGGCGAAGAAGATGGGGATGGATCGGTCACAGTCTGAGAAAGCCAGCTTCCAGTATCACTAGGCAGGCATTGTCATGGAACCCCCAGGGAAAGAGGAAAAGAGGTAGGCCGAGAAACTCCTGGCGTCGAGACCTCCAAGCAGACATCAAGAGACTGGGAACCACCTGGAGTAGAATCGAAGGAGAAGCACAGGACAGGAGTTGCTGGAGGTCTCTCGTCGACGGCCTATACCCGGGTAGGGGTGACAGGCGTAATTAAGTAAGTAAAGTAACTGAGAGAGCACCTGTCTCTTAAAATCACTTGTGTCTGTCAAAATTGCCAGTGTATGTATAACATTTAATTTTTTTCATACATTAAAAAAATAATAATAATAATTGAATTCCATTTTTTTTTTAAAAAGGTGCTGGTAAACAGTACCAAAGGCTGCACGCACAAAGGGGTTAACTACAGTAGTTTTTATGTCTGTGCCAACTGAAACCCATCATTGCCAGGATAGGATGAACCCAACCCAACTTGAAGAGACATAGATCCTCATGAACCCCCGCCAGTGCAGGTCATGAAGATCTGTGCCTCTTGCTCGCCCTACTTTGAATCCATATTTCTTGAATGGGTTGGGTGTTCTGGTGCATACAGTTGGCAAAGATTTCAGAAACACAATCCTGTGAACAGTGGCACGGAAGGGGTTAATGTGAAATGCATCCTTACACATTACAGGTTTCTGGCTGATCTTGAAGCCCGGTGGCAGGAGTCGTGCATCATGGACGACATTTGTGACATTATTGCCAAACATGCGGAGAAAAATTTTGAGCCATACATCCGGTATTGCAGCAACCAGGCATTCCAGGAACGAGCATTGGAGACTTTGCAGTAAGTTGTCATGCTTCTGAACTGTACTGAATCCACAGAATGTGTGAATTTTGTGCATGTTTGACCTAGTTTTAGAGATTTTTGGGGTGGCTTGATTTAGATACCATTTGTTAACTACAACTGTTAACTGTTCACCGAATCCAGTGAATGTTCTGACCTACTTTTTTGTTTTTTTGTTTTTGTGTCTCCGCATGCCTCAATGCACAGCCCCACATTTCCGTCTGCTGAGATGAGGCTTGCTCCATACACTTCCCTGCGTACACTTCCCTTTCAGCAGTGGGACAACAGGGCTGTGCATAGAAGTGTATAGTTTCCTTCTTTCTTTGATGTTCTTGTATCTACTAGTTTGTTTTTACATCTCTGTCTACAGCATGTTTCTTTCATCTAAACATATTTCACCCTAAAGACTGGGCCAGGAAGCAGACCAACCATGATAGTTGAAAAATAATGCCAGAGTAGTTTGGAGGCGCAAAGGGAACCAGGCACCCCTTGAATGGTCATGGTTGATCTGACTTCTGAAGTGTAATGTAGTCTTGAGGCTATATATCTGAACGTTTATGAAAGGTAACCTGTTGTTAAAGACCATCATTTAGGTGGCGACACCCACCTAAATGATGGTCTTTAACCCTTTTCATCCTGATAAACCCATTGGTTGAAATAAATTTGACTATGATAGTTCTAGGGTGGTGCCAGAATAGCTTGGCGCCTCAGGCGCCAGGCTATTCTGGCACCACCCTTGAAGTTGATTTATCTCCTAATCTGTAATGTACTTTCATAGGACACTAAGCAATTTTATTTTTAAATCAGCCTCATGATTAATGGGTTAATGGCAGGTGACTTTTTGCCCTTCAACTTTTCTCTTGAGAGAGTGCCTGTTTTTTAACATCATTTTATTCTTTCAAACACAAAAAAGGTGGTTGCACAAGACAGTTTCTACTGTAATTCTGTTCTCATTTTTGTGTATCACACCACTGGATGTTAGTGTGTAGAGAAATCCTGATGTGACAGAGTGTGTAGAAGTTGAAATGATGACACTAACATGATCCTCGCATTTTTGAACTCATGTGAAAACTATCCTCCAATGCTGATCAACTTCTTCTGTTACTAACATCTAATTACTTATCTAATTACTTCTATAGGTCAGCGCCAATATTACATACTCCAGTATACTGCGATAGATATAACTCACACAAGCCTGGTTTCGCAGAATAGCCTGGTGTGAGAAAGGTCCTCGGGCTGATGTCAGCCTAGCTGGCCCACGCACAGGTTGTGAGCAAGCTAAGGCTGACTTCCCCCCTATGAACTTCTGCTTATCAAGTGTTTTTCTTCATGTCTGTGTACATTCAGCACTACAATAACGCAGTCACAAGTAAGGTGACTCTCTGCGATATACTGAGGCTCACCTGCAGTAGTATTATAATGACTACTTCTACTGGTACTATTGCAACTACATGTACCACTTCCATTGTTGCTAGCTCTGTATGAATTGATTAACCCTTATCATTCGGAATACACCAATGTGTGAAATAAGTCTGACTAAAATAGTTCAAGTGTAGTGCTAGAATAGCTTGGCACCTACAGGCACCAAATTATTCTGGCACCACTCTTGAACTAAAGCCATTGGTCTGTATCCTTATGCATAAGTACTATAATGTAGCTTGCATATGGAAGTGTACAAATTTGAAGCTTTTAGCCCCAGTATGATATGGCTTAATTATTATCAGTATTCAGTATTTCTACACAGTTTTGTGTGGTGCAAACTCCATACCAAAGTGGGCTCAAAGAACTCTAGACGAGAAAAGATCACTACGCCACATTGTTTTTCATTTGTTGATATCTTTCCAATTTTGAGCCAATGGTAGAACATACTTGTCAAGGGACGTAGATTGCAGATGCGATGATAGGTCTGTGCCTATTTCTTTTGCATCTATGCCTCTTACATTTTGGTGTGCCTCATGCATTTGCGTGTTGTTCGGTGAGATCCAGCAGCAGTTAGTTCGCTTATTTAAAATGTGCCACATCCAGATATGTTGCTTAACCCATGTCATACTGAGGCGAAAAGCTTCAAATTTGTACACTGCCATATGCAACTACATTATAGTACTTACAGATAACAATATAGACCAATGGCTTTACTTCAAGAGTGGTGCCAGAATAGCTTGGCGCCTAGAGGCGCCAAGCTATTATGGCACCACCCTTGAACTATTTTAGTCAAACTTATTTCACACACTGGTGTATTCTGAATGAAAAGGGTTAAAGCCACAAATCCCAATTCAGCAGGTCTCTGATGTTAACTCTTTGGCTGTCTGTAATGCAGAAATCACCTTAACAGAACATGCCAAAGATATCCAAAGGGTTCACCCCACAGCCGCATTTCCCAAATTTTGGAGGTGTCATCAAATGACTACAAACCAGTTGCAGGAGATGGATCAGCCATAATAATTCAAGGGTAGAGCTAGATTAGCTGGGCACCGTCAGGCGCCAAGCTAATCTGGCTCTACCCTTGAATTATGATCACTATTAATCGTCTGTTGCTGTGGGGTGTTGGGGTTAAATGGGTTAATATTCTCTGATATAGGACACATTTTCATGGCATTTTCTGTATATTTCTCCCATGAATAGAAAAGGTGCCGACTTCCTGGAGGCAGTCAAACGGCTGGAGCACAACCCTGACTGTCAGTTCCTTCCCATGTCCTCCTTCCTGCTGCTCCCCATGCAGCGAATCACTCGGCTCCCCCTCCTCGTGGACGCCATCCGACACCGCGTCGACCCCGGCAGCAAGCGTCACGCGTCCGCAACCAAGGCACTGGACCATTTGAACCACGTGGTCAAACAGTGCAACGAGGGTGCCAAGAAGATGCTTCAGACGGAACAGATGTGTCTTCTGGCCGCCAATATCGAGTTTAACAAGGTCAAGGTATGTGTGTGATGTTGAGGATGTGGCCGTACTGTGCTCAGATAATAGTGTGTGATTGCAGTCAACTGTGCTTACACATATACAGTGGGACCTATCTTTTCAGCAAGAAAAAAGTGGTCGTAAAAGACAGGTGCTCAATAAAGAGAAGTCATGAAGAGCAAAGGTATCACCTGTCATTAAAGATCATCATTTAGTAGGCTACAGTCACCTGTTCTAACCCATTTAAGCCCACAGCTGCATTTCCCAAATTTTGGAAGCGTCACCTGATGACTGTACCAGCTGTAGGAGACAGACCGACCATGATGATGATTCAAGGGTAGTGCCAGATTAGCTTGGCACCTTCAGGCGCCATGCTAATCTGGCACTACCCTTGAATTATCATGGTCAATCTCTCTCATGCTGTAGTGCGTTGGGATTAAATGGGTTAATGACAGGTGATCTCTCATGAGGGTGGTCACTCAAAAACAGATTCTGCTTGTGACAAGTTATGACGAGACAAACTTTGGATGTCACGACACTTTTTCAATAGTCCCCAACACTTTTTCTATGTAAATTGCTTTATTTTAAATACGCTTAACCCATTTAGCCCCGAGTCCCTACAGCAGGAGATGGCTTGACCATGATAATTCAAGGGTAGTGCCAGATTAGCTTGGTGCCTGATGGCACCAAGCTAATCTGGCACTACCCTTGAATTATCATGGTCAAGCCATCTCCTGCAACTGGTACATAGTCATTAGGCAGCACCTCCAAAATTTGAGAAATGGGACCTTGGGGCTAAAAGGATTAAGATGTAAAAGACACAGAAATGTTTTTCTCCACTGGCATTTTCTTTTATCCAACAATCGGTGTGGTTGGAGCTGCCTAGACGCATGGGTTATTGATTAGTTTCCACAAGCAAGCGTTATGCGTTTTTCAGCTTGGAGTTTGCTTAGGATTGTGGGAGCAGATTGAATATTTACAACACTAGCTTTCACCCATTTAATGCCAGTTAACCCTTATCATTCGGAATACACCAGTGTGTGAAATAAGTAACTAAAATAGTTCAAGGGTAGTGCCAGAATAGCTTGGCGCCTAGCGCCAAGCTATTCTGGCACCACCCTTGAACTAAAGCCATTGGTCTATATCCTGTCTGTCAGTACTATAATGTAGCTTGCATTTGGCAGTGAAGCTTTTAGCCTCAGTATGATATGGGCTAACGCAGACTGTGTTTCTGCAATCTTCACTACTTCAACACAATAAAATCCTACTCACAAACCAGATAGGTGAGGCTAGCGCTGGCAGAATTGTATGCAAACCAAGGGGAATCACAGCGCTGGACAGACAACAGTTAGATCCCCTGCCCCCGCCTATCAGGCACCCAATCGCCAGCCCACAGAGAAATACGCAGGTATAGAATAAGACGATCATTTCCATCCTTTGGGTGCCTGATAGGCGGGGGCAGGGGATCTAACTGTTGTCTGTCCAGCGCTGTGATTCCCCTTGGTTTGCATACAATAAAACCCTAGCTGTCCTAGGAACATGGATTCAAAGTGGTGTCAGCAAGAGGCATAGATCCTCATGAGCGCCCCCTCAACTGCAGGGTCTCGTGAGGAGCTATACCTATTGCAGTTGGGTGGCGTTTATTCAGATTTCCTCGGTACTGAACGGGTTAATTATTTTGATCCTTTTTACCTTTCTATTTTAATTTCAACTTCTGACTTTATTGCGCTGTGCAGGAACATGTTTTGCCTTCTGTTTTGTGTTTTTATCTGGATACCCCTGGATTCCATTGCGTTGCACATATGAACGTGTGTATTTTTTGGTCTGTCTTAGGAGTTCCCGCTTGTGTCTTCATCTCGATACCTCGTAAAACAAGGGGAGCTCAGCAAGATCGTGACAGAAGGCACCAGTCGCATCCCCTTTGGCAAGGCTTTGGGCAAGGGAAAAGAGCATGTGTACCTGTATCTCTTCAGTGATATTTTGCTCATCACCAAGAAAAGAGGGTAAATAAATTCATTCATTCATTCACGCACTCTAATGGTTTTTAGTTCTTCACTTCGTTTACTGTTCGTTCATTGACTTTTTTTCTAATGTGACCATGTTCCTATGTTTGTATCAGAAATATGTACCAAGTGCGGGACTATTGCCAGCGAAATGTGCTGCACACGGAGCCCATTGAAAGCACGGAGAAGAGCAAGCATCTGCCTCAGGGGGCGTTTGGCTCCAAAAACATATTTCTCCTTGCCTTGCTGGCCAACCATGAGGGTAAACAGGTGGAGATTGTCCTCTCAGCCAAATCAGAGTGAGTTGGTTGATTTTGTCCTCATTGTTTTATTCTCCTTGCTTTTGTTTGTTTGTTTAACCCTTATCATTCGGAATACACCAGTGTGTGAAGTACGTTTGACTAAAATAGTACAAGGGTAGTGCCAGAATAGCTTGGTGCCTCTAGGCGCCAAGCTATTCTGGCACCACCTTGAACTAAAGCCATTGGTCTATATCCTTATCTGTAACTACTATAATGTAACTTGGATATGGCAGTGTACAAATTTGAAGCTTTTAGCCTCAGTATTATATGGGTTAACCCATTACATCCTGAGGCTTGTTAAAATTTATATTTTTTTCTATGAAGGCTACATTACAGATTAGGAGATGGATCAACCTTTTTAGTTTAAGGATGATGACAGAATAGCTTGGCACCTCAGGCGCCAAGCTGTTCTGTTATCCCCCTTGCACTATCACAGCTAAATTAAAAACAAGCAGTAGTGTATCAGATTGAGAATGAAAAGGGTTAATTTTTGGATCTAATGCTAAAACAAAAGTGAGTCTGTATTGGACCTTAGTTGTCTGTTGTCTATGGTAAACTTTAATTTTGGCATTTTCTCAGAGACTGTTCAAGACACAGACTTTAAACTTGGCCTGAAGATACTTTGTTGCAAAACCTTTCTAAACATACCAGCTTGAGTGACCTAGCTCAGAGGTCAAGGTCAAAGTGAGTCAAGAAAGTGGTTTTAGAAAATGTGCCTTTTTATAATTGTCTTTTATCAAATACTATGTTCAGCTTCAAAGCCAAATGTGGTATACAAATATCTGACAATAAGACCTTTCTGTGCATACTACACTGGGCTTAAAGGTCTAGGGTCACAAGAGGTCAGGAAATGCATAAAAATGCCTGTTTTTATGTGCTAACATGTAAGTTTTTATTGGTACATTTACAAACATTTCAGTCAAACTTGGCAGAGGTTTATATCCCATCTACGTCGTTCCTACTGGATCCATAACAAACTTTAGATATATGTCATGGGGATAGTTTATGTCTGAGCCATCAGCTCAAACTTTCAAACTTAAGTATCATGTTAGAAACAGAGAATATTTAAGAGAAGGGACTTTGGAGAAAAAGAAAACAAAATGATGTTTTGCTTCTTTTTATTTTATTATTTTATTTTTGTGGTCTCTTGTTGTGACTTGTGACTTACCTTTTTTTATGTTGCAGGAGTGAGAGAACCAGATGGTTGGATGCGATCTTGCCTCAGCAGTCCAACCCAGAGTATGAGAGGATATATGAAGACTGGGGTTAGCATTTTGTATTTGTCCAAAATAGATAAGATGTTCCTACGTTTATATACTGACGAGCAAAAGAAATGTGACATTCAAGTTATCAGAAACTCTAGAATACAGCCTCATTCCAAAAATGCCATACCCAGAGCATGGAATTTTCCTCTTTTTGGCGGATTTCCGCTTAAATGAAGCTGCCATTCCGCCAAGAAAACAAAATTCCACCGAAAACAAAATCGTAAAGTCACTATTTCAATACCGTATTATGCGATCTTTACGTGGCGGATATCCCCAAACCGCGAATTCAAAATTGAGCGAGGCATTAGCTTTAGCTCGCACAGGTCGCTTCCGGTCTTTAGTGGTAGTCGTAGTCTGGTCAAAATGAAGATAAAATACTTAAACGCGGAGACAGAATAGAGCCAAGAATATTTGGAGATGGACTTAAATCGAGAAAAGCGTAAACAATGAGCTCCATGCTCAGTATATTCGCAAGTTAGCAGCCTGTGGGCTGGCGACAGTATTTCCGCGAACTGTGCAGAGTTGATATTAACTATGCATCCTCATAGCTCTTGATGCTCACGTGTCTACAGCGAAACACAAGAAAGCTAAAAGCAGTGCCACTGGAAATACTACTCTTGATGGTGAATAAATTAATTACAATGTATTTTTTCCAGTAAAGTTTGATCAAAGTATGTTGAAAAATATATTATCCTTTCTCCGCCAGTTCAGTGATCATGGTACATAGTATTAAATAAGAGAGAAAAGGAATCCATGTTTGCACCTGATTAATCAGAGATTATTAAAGAAATTATATATATATATATATATATATATATATATATATATATATATATATATATATATATATATATATATATATATATATATATATATATATATATATATATATTAAACTCAAAAATAAAAAATGGAAAGACATTCAGATGTATTTTGAATAAACATTTGGATATATTCTGTTGAATACTTTAAGTTTCAGTCTACTTTTAAACCTTTGACACACACACAAAAATGAAAAGTGCACCCCAAAAATAAGAAAAAAGTCAAGATTTTTAGGTGGTTAAACTGCTCAGTTTCTCTCTAAAATGCACCAGATTGCACAAATTTTAATGTAAATTTTCAAAATTTTTCCGGGGGAGCATGCCCCTGGACCACCGTAGTAGAAGGGGTTTTCCTCTTTTTTTAGTACGGGTAATTCCATGCTCTGCATACCACTTGAGTCATCGGAAACAAATGTTTCCAAAAGGAGGTGGAATAAATAAATCTACTTATGAGCAAAGAAATGCAACATCATTCAAGTCATTGGAAACACTTGAATGATTACTGGAACAATGCAAATATTTAACTTCAAAAATCAGAATCAGGTCAAAGCAATTAGTGCTTCTTGAAAGGAAAAAATAATAATAATAATAATGGTTATTATATAGGCGCGTTTTCCCGATTCGGCGAATCGGCTCAAAGCGCCGCGAACTGCACCCAACACGTACGCTCACGTGACACACGCATTCACTCTGAAGACAAACATAGTACAAGACAGACACAGGACATTCACGTGGTGCGAAGGGTCAGCTCAGCTACTGAGTTTTCGGAAATTTTGATCGCTTGTATTTGAAATTTATAAAGTGGACTGAAACCGGTACCAAAGTGGAGGGGGTGGAAGAACCGGAGTACCCGGAGAAAGAACCCCCGACGGTCCGCCCGAATTAACGGTGACACTTACTAGAAGAGAAAAATCCGACGCCAAAACCCGGTATCGAACCTCGCACCTTTAGCATTGGTGGCAGGCGCCTTAACCACTGCGCCACGGACCGCCCCGTGCAAAAAGTGCAAGCAGTATTCAGAAAGTTTTAGGGTTAACCACTATTGGGTTTGCGTGCCTGGAGTTCATAGACACTGCAGCCTCTTTTCCCCCCTTCAGCTAATAGAAAGTCTGAGTTAAAGTTATAACTTGAAATATCCAGGGAGCACAGGATCACCGACTATAAATCTTCCCTGTATTTGTGTTGCAGACTGTCCCCAAGTGCAGTGTGTAGAGAAATACATTGCCCAGGAGCCTGACGAGTTGACGCTTGAAGAGTCGGATGTCATCAATGTCTTTAAGAAAATGGCTGATGGTATGTAGGATCATGACTGTGCCAATTCGATGCTTGTTAATTAGAGTTGATTAACCCATTTAGCCCCAGGACCCTGCAGCAGGAGAAGGATTGGTCATGATAATTCAAGGGTGGTGCCAGATGAGCTTGGCGCCTTCAGGCGCCAAGCTCATCTGGCACCACCCTTGAATTATCATGACCAATCCACCTCCTGCAACTGGTACATAGTCTTTCAGTAACACTTCCAAAATTTGGGAAAAGTGCTCGTGGGGCTAAAAGGGTTAAGGTGAAGTTGTGTCACATCAATCGTGGCAACCACAATGCACTGCGAGCTTCCTCAGCTAACTAGAGTTCTTCAGCTTTGTTTTCTGCAGGTTTTTGTTTTGTTTTTGTGCACCACATGGTTGTCTGCTATATACTGTGAATTCTAGGAACTACTTTTGTACTTGCTTTCCTTTCTGCATGGAAAGAATAAGGGTAGGCAGGAAATTGCTTTGAGGATTTAAACCCACTAATACATGCAGCCACTGATACTGTTGACAATCTCAGCGGCTGCATGCGCACTGGGGTTTAATCCATTTATCACCAACACACTATGACAGGAGATGGATGACCATGGTAATTCAAGGTAGTGTCAGATTAACATGGCACCTTATGGTGCCAAGCTAATCTGGCACTACCTTTGAATTATCATGGTATTGATCGAGGAAGAAGAAGAAGAAATTATCATGGTCAATCTGCAACTGGTACATAGGCATTAGGTGACGCCTCCAAAATTGTGAAATGTGGCCCAGGGGTTAAATAGGGAAATGAGAGAAAATGGGCTTATTATTTGCGTATGTTTTGCAGGTTGGTATGAGGGAGAGCGGATCCGGGATGGCGAGCGTGGCTGGTTCCCAGCCGACCACACGGAGGAAATCAACAACTCTCATGTTCGGGCACGCAACCTGCGTCTGCGATACCGCTTGATGATAGCAAGCCAGGAATATACCGACATGCAGTTCAAGTGATGAGGGTTTAAGCCCGGCATTGGCATCATCGCTCTTTTCGGATTTGAGTTAGGCACATGCTGTTGTGTGGTCAGTTGATAATTGTAGACGTTACCTGATTATCACAAGCCAGGAATAAACCAACGTGTGCTTCAGTGGATGAGGTCTGGAGTTCTGACACCAACTTGCATTATATTTAGGATCCCTATTGTCCGCACTTACATCAGTCTTTTGCCTGATGCAAGTCCAAACAACAGTGATCCTGAAGTATGGTCAGCTGATGATTGCAGACAATAGTGATTCTAAGATTGTGATCAACTGATGGTCGCAAGCCAGGAATACACCAACACGCATTTAACCCTTATCATTCATAATACACCAGTGTATGTTGGACTAAAATAGTTCAAGGGTGGTGCCAGAATAACTTGGCACCTCTGGGAGCCAAGCTATTCTGGCACCACCCTTGAACTAAAGCCATTGGTCTATATCTTTATCTGTAAGTACTATAATATGGCAGTGTACAAATTTGAAGTTTTAACCTCAGTATGAGAGAGCTGGACCCCAGACAGTGGCAACGTTACTGTGTTTGGACCTGTGTCAGGAGAAGGCTACTGCCTGGTGAACACAAGCCAGGGGTACATTAACATGCTGTTCAAAGCATGAAGTCTCCAGATCTGACAGATACATGTGTTTGTTTTTTCAAAATACATTACCGATGGCATTACTATCTGGGAATACACTCTATTGCCTATAGATTTCAGCAAAAATTGTGTGTAGCACACAACTGGGGAGGAGACACCGGGGATCCAAGCACTATGACCCCGGGTGGCCTCCCCTTACTACCCTATCCCGGCGAGCACAGGGCGACCTCGTCAGTTTCACTCATAGCTCGACCGGGGACGGTCGAGTTTTTGCCTTTCTCCGTTCTACGGGTTTCAGTGGTTTTTGACTGTGGGCTTGAATTGGAGTCTTCGATTCAGCCCTGGACTCACTACATTCGTGGTTTTTCCTTTGACGATTGGACTCATTGTGACCTGTGCGCCGACCGGTTTTACCGGCTCTGACTTTGTGAGTTCACCCTTGGCTTGGCCTTGGGGTTCGCCGACGCACGTGACTTGTGCCCTGCTGTTTGTGCACGGTTGACTTCTTCGCCGGCGTAGTTGGTTTAGGGCCTTATGGCTTCTTCTGTGTCGAAGACTTGCCGCCGTGCGGGGACTTCCAGTGGCCGGATGATGCACACAACTCTTGCTTGCCGTGTTCGGGCTGTGCTTCGGACGGAACGTGTGACGGTGGCGCCGCTTGGACGGAAGACCGGTGTTTGCGCAGGTGGGACTTCTTCAGGCGTGACCGGTCCCCTCGCCCGCTTCGGTCTCCACGGGATCCTCCACGGGTGGACGTACTTCCCTCGGCGCATCGGGCTTTCCGGCCCACAGGTAAGTCCCCTTCTTGTACCGTTACCTCGCAGGTTCTCCCTCCCCTCTCCGAGTCTTCGGAGCAGGGTAGGCGAGTTTCGGAGTCACGCTCCCCACGCTCTGCTTCGTTAGCGCGTGGCTTGAGCCCATTTTGGTTCCCACCCCCCGCTCTGCTTCGGGCGAGCGGTCTGGGAGAGATGAGCGTTCGTCGGCCACCCGCGGCTCTAGGTCTCCAGAGCGGGGACGGGTGACGGAACACAAGCATAAGAAAGAGAGTAAACGTGATAAGAAATGCTCTCGCTCACGCACCGAGGCCTCGGAACGTGACTCGAGACCGTTAGTAATGCTGCCTCCCCTCTCTGTATTTTCCGAACGGGCACGGCATGCTTCGCTTTCTTCCCCCCCCCCCCCCCGCCCGCCCCGTCTCGCCTGGGCGGGCCCGGGCTGTGGTTGACTCTCGCCCCCCACGCTCCGAGGAGTCGGAGCGGGGGTCGCGTGCACATAATTGTCCCCTCCCCGCTTCGCTTCGCCTGAGCGGGCTTGGCGTGACCGTAGACTGTCCCCCCCCCCCGTCTCGTATCGACCGGACGGGTCCGGTGTGACATGGACCCTCGCCCCCCCCCCCCCCCCTCGCTCCGAGGCTTCAGAGCTGGGGCAGCGGGCTCATAAATCGTCCCCTCCCCGCTCCGCCTTTCCTGAGCGGGCTTGGCGCGACCCTAGACTGTTCCCCCCCCCCCCCCCCCCCACCTCGTATCGACCAGGCGGGCCCGGTGTGACATCGCGCGTCCTCCACGGTCCGAAACATCGGACGGGGGGCCGCGTGCCCGGTATTTGTCCCCTCCCCGCTCCGCCTTTCCTGAGCGGGCTAGGTGAGACTCTTGGCGGTCCCCCCCCCCCCCCCTCGCACCGGTTCTCCCGGGCGGGCCAGGGGTGACCAGGCCACTTCCTCGGTATTCCGATCGCGGTTTGTCGCTCACGTCGGCTGCCGCATGCGGATCCCGACTTCGAGGTGGACCGTCGCTTTGCCACGGTCCCTCCGTCGCCGCGGCGCGCCTCTTTGCGTGCGTCGCGGGCGGCTGCGTCTACCTCGCGCGCGGCGGTGCGGCGCTCTCGTAGCCGCTCGCCCCTTTCATCTTTGCCGCGAGAAGATCAGGTTGGAACCGGACGTCCTCAGCCTTCATCCGTCGGACTCGGCCTCGGCGATCTTCTTGCAGGACTCGGCGGCTGGTTCTCCTTCCCGCCTTTTCCGCTGTCTCGTCGGCCTCCGCCTCGTCAGACGTTGCCGGCCCTTCGCTCGGATCACAGACGGTCCACGCTCTGGGTGAGGCTTCAAGGCTTATCGCCAAGTCCCTACCGCCCGACGTCTGTCCGCCTTTGCCTCCTCCGAAGAGACAGGCTTCGGCCATGGTCGACGCGCAGAGGCAAGTCCAGCGCCGCAAGTCCCTCCCGCAAGCCGGCTTCTGGGACCTCACTGATGCTTCTCCGCCCAGCTGCATAACGACGCTTTCGGCGACACGGGATACTTTACCGCCGCTCGATCGCCGGTGGGAATCAACTTAAGCTTCCGCCAGGCCTGGTACGCTGGACACACCCAAGCCTTCGCCATACCTTTTCCAGCGGTGGATGCGGCGGCCTTACTACAGGCGGGCGGTCGCAGGCTCGTCCAGAACTCGTGGCCTCGGCCTCTCGACAGGATCGCCTCCTTAGCGCGGAACTCGCTGGCGTGCTCGGGTTTTGGAACTGGCTACCCAGGCAGCCCTGCAGTGCCTACAGGATACGTGGGACCTGGAGGCTCAGTCCCCGCTTCGTGACGTGCAGTCCATCCTGATAGCGGCCAACCGGTCCGCCTACCATTCTTTCGCCACCGCCAGGGCAGCAGCTGCCAAATGCGACCTCTGGAGGAGGGATACCCTTTGCGCCTCTGCTCGGACCTTCCCTTGTCAGTGAAGACCCAGCTCCGTCAAGCCCCTTAGGTGGTCCTCAGCTGTTCGGCGACACTTGGCACACCGTTAAGGAATCTTCCAAGGACTTGTGGCCCAAGCCTGCATCTAACCCAGCCTCGACCCGCTTTCGCGCCCCCCGCACGGCGGGGGTCGTGCCCAGCGGTCTTTCAGGCCCTCCTTTCCTACAGTCGGATCTTCACGAGGTCGGGCCCGTCCATTCCAGGCTACTCAGGCCGGCCCCGCCCCTCGCCCTGCTTGGCCCCGCGGTGCCCGTAGATCGGGCCGCGGTCGGGCTCATTGACTCGCCCCCGCCTCAGTAATCGGGCCTCCCGTCGGCGGGCGGCTGTCGCTCTTCAGCGATCTTGGAGATCGCTGTTCCCGGACGACCCCTGGATTCTTTCCACCGTTACCGCAGGCCTGCAACTTTCGTTCCTGTCGCCTCCGCCTCTTCGCAGATCACCCATGTGGACCCAGGAACCGCTCGACGGCACACAGGCGGACGCTCTGCGCGGGGAAGTGGCGACCCTCCTCACCAAAGCGGTGACAGAGGTGGTTTCGCGGCAGGACTCTCCGGCGTTATACAGCCGACTCTTCTAGTTCCCAAACCAGGCGGCAAGTGGCATCCAGTTATCGATATCAGCTTGGCCCCTCGCTTCAGGATGGAGACGGCCAGGACACTCCGTGCGGCCCTCCGGCCGATGGACTTTGCGATCAGCCTCGATCTGTCAGACGCCTATCTGCACGTCCCGATTCATCCGTCGTTTCGCCGGTACCTTCGGTTTGACTTGGGGGGATCGTCTACCAGTTCTGCGCCCTTCCTTTCGGCCTCAACATCAGTCCGTGGGTGTTTACAAGACTGCTCGACGCCGTGATAGCCTATTTCCGTCAGCGCTCCTTGAGCCCGGCCTCCAATTACTTGGACGACCTTCTACTGCGCAACTTGGTTTCCGCAGCCCTCCAGACGGACAGGGATGCCCTGCTTTCCCTTCTGCGTCGTCTAGGTTTCCTACTCAATTGGGGAAATCCGATCTTCTCCCTCTCGACGGTTTCTACATCGGGGGATGGCATTCCTGACCGACCTCAACCTTGTCCGCCTGCCTCTGGCCAGGCGACAGACGATAGTCGACTTAGCGACTTCGATGGGGATGGGATCCTCCTTCACCGCCAGGGTCTGGCTTCAACTCCTGGGCCTCCTCAGTGCGGCTGCGGACCTGCTTCCCTTGGGGCAGACTTTATGCTCGGCCTCTCCAGCTACGTCTCCTTCTTCACTGGCGACCCTCAGGCGCTCTGTTGGATCTAGTACCTGTCACGCCTCTGGCTCGTCCTCACCTCGAGAGGTGGGCGGACCTCGCTTGGCTGGCTTCGGGGGTGCCCTACACTCCCCGCCTCCTCGGTGGTCTCTCTGTACAGAGGCGAGCCAGGCCGGCTGGGGCGCGCACCTGTTACCGGATTTCTCTCGGCCTCGGGCGTTGGCTTCGGGAGCTGTTAGGGAATCACGTCAACTGGCTGGAGCTGAAGGCAGTTGGGTTGGCATTCGACGTTTGGCAGGAGACCTTGGCCAATCAGGAAGTCCTCGTGCTCTCCGACAACTTGACGGTGGTGGCTTACATACAGAATCAGGGTGGCACTCACTCGCCCTCCCTTTGCATTCTTCTGTACCACCTTCTCCTCTGGTGCAGGGATCGAGGCATTGCCCTACGAGCCCGCCACATCCCTGGCCACCTCAACGTGATGGCGGACGCCCTGTCTCGTCGCGGACAGTTGCTCCACACGGAGCGGTCCCTACGCCCGGATATTTTTCGCCTGCTCTGCTCTCACTGAGAAACGCCGCTAGTGGATCTGTTTGCCACCAGATGAAACAGCCAGCTCCCGGTCTACGTCTCGCCAGTCCTGGATCCACTCGCTTGGGCAGTGGACGCGCTCCCCATTCCTTGGGTCGGCCTGGTTGCTTTCGCCTACCCCCCGTCAGTCCTCGTTCCGAAGGTACTGCGGAAGCTTCTGGGATGCTCGGCGGTCCTCCTGCTGGTGGCCCCCTTCAACTGGACCAAGAGCTGGACCACGGACCTCCTCGCGCTTGCGACGGACCCTCCTCTGGAGCTTCCTACCCCTCCCACGATGCTCAAGCAGCCCCGTCAGCGGCTTTTCCATCCATGCCCCGAACGCCTCCGCCTACACGCTTGGAGGTTGTCCGGCACGCCCGCGCCGCTAGCGGTTCTCGGATGCTGCAGTGGCGGCAATTGCAGCAGCCCGCAGACTCTCTACAAGGAAGGTGTACGAAGGCAAGTGGAGGGTCTTTCAGACCTGGTGCACCTCCCATGGGCTCCCTCCCACTAACCTAGCCTCCCACCAACTGGCGGAGTTCTTCCTGTGGCTCTTCGACGACCGGGGCTTAGCCCCGGTCGCCATCAAGGGCTACCGCGCTATGATCGCGGACATCTACCGTCACCTGTGTCTTCCGGACCCAGGCGCCTGCAAGGATCTGTCGAATTTCTGGCTCACTTTGAACTCCGACGTCCGGTTTCACGTTCCCTAGTACCCCGGTGGGATATTGCCTGGGTACTGACGTGGTTGAATACGGACCGGTTTGAGCCCCTCCCCTTGGCTCGGTTCTCAGACTTGGCCCGGAAAACCTGTTTCCTTCTGGCTCTCGTTACAGCGTCCCGAGTCAGCGAGCTTCACGCGCTCTCGATGCTCCCAGCCTGTTGCGGTTTCGTTCCGACGGCTCTGCGCAGAGGCTCTCCGATCCGTCCTTCCTGGCCAAGAACCGCCGCCCGCGGCGGCTCCTCAGGTGCTAACGATACGGCCCCTCCGTGGAGCGGACCTCTCCCCTGGATCGCGGCAACAGGACCCAGTGCGGGCGCTAATGATTTACCTGCGCCGCTCTCAGCCGCAGCGCCGGGGGCGCTCGCGCCTCTTCTTACCTTGTCCGCGGGCAGACGCCACATCTCGGCCCAGATCGTGTCATCCTGGCTGCGGTGGGTGATTAGGTCAGACTACCTAGACCTCTCCCCACGCGGCGCTGAGCCTTTACAAATCCGGGCGCATGAAGTGAGAGCAGTAGCCGCCAGTCTAGCCCTGGACCGCAACTGCTCGGTCAAAGATATTGTGGCAGCGGGTGGCTGGCGCTCAGACTCCACTTTCGCACGCTTCTACCTTAAGAGACCTATCCGGCCGACGTGACTCCCTGGCACGGGTGGGCGACATCTCCACGGCCCAGCACTCCCTCCGAGCGCTGCTGGCGTCTTAGGCACATCATAGCTGAAATCGTCGGGAGTTCTCTCTCGAGGGGGCCGGCGGAGTGGTTGGGTTATGGTTAGATACGGCACCCTCCGCCTGTTCGCCATTCTCCCAGATAGTAATGCCATCGGTAATGTATTTTGAAAAAACAAATGAATTTTTTTTCTAAAATGTATTTTTTTGAAAAATACTTACCGATGGCATTACTCGGATGGCCCTCCCGCCTGCCCCGCTTGCCTCTTGTGGCTATGTGTGAAACTGACGAGGTCGCCCTGTGCTCGCCGGGATAGGGTAGTAAGGGGAGGCCACCCGGGGTCATAGTGCTTGGATCCCCGGTGTCTCCTCCCCAGTTGTGTGCTACACACAATTTTTGCTGAAATCTATAGGCAATAGAGTGTATTCCCAGATAGTAATGCCATCGGTAAGTATTTTTCAAAAAAATACATTTTAGAAAAAAAATTCATTTTAAGATTACTTTCGTGCCCACTTGCATCAGGCAAATTAGGCATTCATATGATCAACTGATCGCTGGCAAGGAATACACAAACACGCTATTCAAGGGATGAGGGCTCAACTTCTCAAATAACATGTATTATATTAAAGATCACAATTATTCAGACTTGAATCGGGCAAAGGCAGTGGTATGATCAATGTATGATCAATTGATGATCATTTGGCATCAATTTAGGCTCATCACAAATTTGCAGACAGTTCTGGCCTGTGAAGGCTTTTTAACCCATTACATCCTGAGGCTAATTTTGTAAAATTTGCTTATCAGCCTGTGAAGGCTACATTACAGATTAGGAGATAGATCAACTGTTATAGGTCAAGGGTGGTACCAGAATAGCTTGGCACCTCGGGCGCCAAGCTATTCTGGCACCACCCTTGAACTATAAGTCAAATTTATTTCAAGCAATGGGTGTATCAGGATGAAAAGGGTTAAAAAGCAATAAGTCCATTTTTGTGGATAGTGTGATTTCAATGAAAATCTCGCATTTAATAAAAGTGGACTTGCTGTCTTGGGCACCACAGGGCAGATACGGTATGATCAAAGTTCCCAATGAAGCTGAGGACTTAGGTCTTCCTTACAATAGCATTCATTTTACCATCACTGTCTTTTCTTCTTCTATTTTTTTTTTTTTTTTTTTTTTTTATTGCATCCTGCTGTAATGTCTGCCTCAGTGATACTGTCATTGTTGCTGGACGCAAGTGGCCAGTATAACAGAAAGGTCATTTATTTTAGTTGATCTGTGAATCGTGTGTGGTTAACCTGTGGACTTGCATCTTCATGCCGACATAACTTGTGGAGGTGGCAGCTATCGTCAAAGCTGTGTGCGATCAGTGTAGATGAAGGTGCTGGGGCTCGGTGGTATCCAAGCTTCTTGAAAAGCCAACTGCAAAAGCTTGTGGAGGAGTCTGTTCTGTTGAGAGAAAATGTGTCGTGAAAAAACATGCAGATTGCAACTTGATGTGTGGTTCTTTTTCTACTTGTTGTTTTTTCCTTGTGATGGTAGGAGATTTCTTTCAGTATTGGATGGTTGGATATTTCTTTCAGTATTGGATGGTTGCTGAAGGAGAAAGTCAGCATAACAGTTGTTCTCTTTCACTGTCGTACTGAAAAAGAGCTATTGAAACAGAATTGCATCTTTCATTTCCATATGTGTTTGTACATATATTGCAACTGAACTGCCATTTTCTGTATTTGCTCATGTAAAGAGATTACCTAGATATGGATCATAAAGTGATCGGGGTGTGAGCAGAAAAATTGATGTGCAGAGCAAGTGATATCCCTAGGGTGAACACAAATGCATCAACTTTCAGCACACGCTTGACATAGCCAAATCACGTGAGCCCTAAAGCTGCAGGCAATTGGCTGTCACATTTCAAATTGAAAGAGCATTGAAATAAAATAGGAAGGAGTTCTGTTTGGGTTGAAAGTGGATATGGAGTTAAATTCAGCTCGCGCAGTGGCAATCAACTTAAGTTCAAACTCCTGATAAGCGCGATACGGTTTCAAGCCCAAAGCTTTTGTATACAGCATTTATAATATATGAACACTTGTTCAGCATGTTTTTTTTTAACCCTTATCATTCGGAATACACCAGTGTGTAAAATAAGTTTGATTAAAATAGTTCAATTGTAGTGCCAGAATAGCTTAGCGCCTCTAGGTGTCAAGCTATTCTGGCACCACCTTTGAACTAAAGCCATTGGTCTATATCCTTATCCGTAAGTACTATAATGTAGCTTGCATATGGCAGTGTACAAATTTGAAGCTGTTAGCCTCAGTATGATATGGGTTAACCCTTTGGGCTCTCATTAGTTCGTTTTGTGGATGTGACTCCTGCATGAATCACTTTGACAGAAAAGTGCTTATGACAGTCACAGGGTTCTTTTGTTTTCTGTTTCCACATTTGTCACTGTTAACCCCCTTGTGCAGGCAGCCACTGGCAACGTTTACAGTAATGGTGGTTGCATGCACAAGGGGGTTAAACCATATGCCCTGGCCCTTCCGATCTTTGCTGGTTTGTGCTGTTGCTGCTTGTAGTTGTACTTATAATTTTTGTTCCAAACTGCTGCCATAAGATGTTTATTTGCAATGCAAGGGTCCCCTGAGGATTTGCAGCTGTACACATAACACCAAACTGCTTTTTGCTTGATTTGCCTTAATTTTCTTTTGTATTTGTATACAAGATTATGCTGATATCATGCACAGATGCCTCTGCAAATTGCAGCTTAAGACATCTCCCTCAAGCATTATACGCAGCTTTTCTTTTTGGTACGTTCATTGTCTGTTCTGTCACTTTCATTATTTCATTAATATGATAATAGCAATGTATATCAAACATTATGTGCATATATATATATATTTATTTTCATTGTGTATGCAAAACATTGTAAGCAGTGTAAATAAATGTAAAATAGTGTTGGTAAGCTGTGTTATTCCAGATCTCTAGTCTGCTTTTCTGTTAAGACTTATCATTTGGAATACGCCAGATTGTAAAATAAGTTTGACTAAAATAGTTCAAGTGAAGTGCCAAAATAGCTTGGCGCCTCTAGGAGCCAAGCTATTCTGGTACCACCCTTGAACTAAAGCCATTGGTCTATATTCTTATCTGTAAGTACTATAATGTAGCTTGCAAATGGCAGTGTAAAATGAAGCTTTTAGCCTCAGTATGATATGGGTTAAGACTTAACCCCCTTGCGCATGCAGCCACTGGTACTCTGAACAGTACCGGTAGCTGCATGTATGGGGGGGGTTAATGTGCCAAAAATAATCAAAATTACAGTACCCTGTACACAGATGTACACTGGCCCTGGATGATTTTCCTCAAGAGATTCAAATAGGGCCCATATCTTCCAGCGTGACGTACAGGTCCACATGAGCCCTTAGGCACTGCAGCAGTGCATGTCATACTCTGCCTCTTGCAAAAAAGAATGGGCTGTATGAGTGTGTGTCCAAAATGTGTTTGTGTTCACCAATTTCTGTCTTTCATGGCATCTTTCTTTGTGTTCATTATTTTATTTTGTATCATGTTTTTATTCAAAAGTGTCCAGAGTCAAATCAAATATGAAGTCAGGCACTTTTGTTTTATTTTAAAGTCAGTAAAATCAGATGTGCCTCTTGGTAACACTCTTTAGCACATACGGGGAAAAACTCGGTCAACATAAATGCATTTTTCTCTCTGTGGATGAGATTTTCAGTCTTTCCTACTTTATTTCTGTTTGAAAATTATGAGCTGAGTCCGATACTAACTCTTATCACAGATCTATGGATATTTGTGCAAAAGAAACTAGAATGCAACTGCAGCGGTGATGCCTATATTTTCTTTACTCCGAAATATGCACCTCGATGATTCACAGAAGAACCCAACAGAGACAGAAACAGGAACTTGCTTAGAAAAGACAGTTACAACACAATTTATTAATCTTTTTTTTTCAAAATAGGCAAGTATACAATTCAGTCACTACTTATCTTGTCATCTTTCAGTTGCTGCTTTGCTTTTTTGCTGCCTAGACAGACAGACAAATAAATATTAATAATTTGTCTATTTTGGAAAATATGAATAAATTTTACCTGTCTTTTCTATGTGTGTTTCTTTCTCGCTGGGTTCTACTCTGCATTTTGCAGGCTTGGCAGTCACCGTTTTGGTCTGGATTCAGTGATTTATGCTTGAACACAATATTGTATTTTCTGCAAATGTGTATTTCATTCACACCTAATAACAACAGCTGTTAGAGATGTTGACCATGACAGTTCAAAAGTGGTGCAAGCAAATCTGGCACTACTCTTAAACTATCATGGCTGCCCCATCTTTCACTGTCGCATCTTGAAGATGAATGCTTGTGTTACCGTTAACAACTTGTTTAGCTCAACTCCCAGTACTAAATGACTTACATTCTATCGGATGGAAGTCATTTAGTTCTGGGAGTTTAAAAGTTAGTAAAGGTCTTGGTTTAAAATAAGGCAGTGCCATACAGCATAGCCTTGTTGTGGATCCAGGCCTTTACTTGTATCTCGCAAGTGTAAATTTGAGGTTTTTCACAACTTCTGTATCAGTTTCTGAAATCCACTTATATTTGGTGGCTGACTGACAAAAGCTCATCATAAGTGCTGTGTTTGCATTAACTCATTAACAGCCAGCCGCATCCGGATGCGCGGCTTATGCCGGGCATCCGGATTGCGGCTGGCTGCGAATGAGTTAATCTTGTATCTCGTGTTCATATGTATGTTGAGTACATAATAATCTCGTGTTCTGCTCATTCACACAGTATTTTTCATCTTACCTGTACACCATAGTATTTTGTATATATATATTTGAAACATTAGTGCATTGGCCTGATTTCATTGTGCTGACTTCTGTGACATGAAAATTGTTGTGGTGTTGATGGTGGCAAATTTGTGATTTTTTTTTTTTTTATGGAAAATTAATGTCTTAATTTCATCCATTTTTCTAGTAAATTTCTTCTCTGCTTCACATTTTTGTCAATGTGTCATTTTTCATGATGTTGACACTTTGAGCTTTTTTTTCCTAACCAACTAATGAATATTTTGTACTGAGCTTCTCTTACGCAGTCAATCCTGTCTAGTCAACAGCACTTCTTAAATAAATGATAAATGTTAGAGTTCTGCGTGGAGTTGTAGATTCTGCAGCTTGAAAAGGCTCATGAGAATCCACTTGCATTTCTTGTTCCTGTTTGCATTTACTTTCTTTTAACTCGTGAACCCCCAGAACTAAATGACTTCCCGAATGGAAATCGTTTTGTTTTGGGATTTTAAGCGTTAACACATTCTACCCCAGGAACAAAATCCCCAGATTTTTAAGTTGCCCTCTGAAGGACTGTATTACAATTCCAGAGACAGATCGAGCATGATAGTTCAAGGGTGGTGCCAGAATAACTTGGCGCCTATGGGTGCCATGCTGTTCTGGCACCACCCTTGAACTACCATGTTCGTTCCATGTCTTGCTGTGGTGTTTTAGGGCTGAATGAGTTAAGTACTGGAAGTGATAAAGTTCAGTCTCATAACTGTTTTGTACACCCATCAACCTAGGTGAATTCTGCTGCAAAAACTGCAAACTATGTGTACAGGTATACTGCCTTGTGATGGCAAATGACAGCAAGTCCATCTTTGTGATGAGTGAGTTTTTTTTTTTTTTAAATTGTAATACAATGAAAGTCTTGCTTTTAGAACAAAAAATTGACGTATTATAGTTTGCCCTGAGAGCAGCACAGCTCTTATATTTTGGAACTTGCAGGAACTATGCAAAACGCTTGCTGTAGCTTGACTCATTCGAGACGTGCCATGTAGATGCACAGCATAAAGCCGTGTACCCATATATAGCACTTTTTGAATGTGTTAACATGCATATTCACATGTATCATTTTATATTCATAATAAGGACAATGCAGAAAACCTTCTATACAACCGAGATTTAACTCATTCAAGAAGTGCTTCATTCAGATATTGGGCATAAAGCTGCATATCTGAATGCAGCACATCTCAAATGTGTTAATGTGTGGCAAAAGCATGTAAATCAAGCTTGTAATTTTCATTGAAAGGATACTCTTTTTGATATGTAGCTTTTGTAACTTTTCTGATGTATCAGTATGCATTTTGTATCCACTTCTTACAGAGCTTCATGCATATTTTCATAATCTTTTTTTACCTTGTGCTGACTCTGCTGTGTAATGGCCAGTTCTTTTGCAATCTTTAGTTCATTTCAATCATTTCTATTGAAAATAGATGAATGAATGACAATGAGTGCATCAGATGAAAATGAGTGCATCAGATGCTTAGATGAATGAAATATCTTGTCACCATGAGATTTGCTCCACACTGATTGTGGATGACTCCTGATGACTCCTTTAGCGGAGCAGCAAATATAGGAGACAAGCAGTGTGGAATCCTGTGAGTCTTGTAAATTACTGCACAGTATTTGTGTCTCATGTTTCTTGCCTCGATTTTAACACAGTTACATTGTATAGTAGAACTGACAGTATGATACAGCTGTAAACATTTGACTTGCTGACGTCACATACTTCACTTGCCGTCGAGTCTATAGTACTCTGGGACCAGAATGTTTTGGCCAATCATTGTATTAACTCTTTCAGCCCCGACGCACTACAGCAGAAAATGGATCGACCATGATAATTCAAGGGTAGTGCCAGATTAGCTTGGTGCCTGTCAGCGCCAATCTAATCTGGCACTACCCTTGAATTATCATGGTCGATCCATATCCTGCTACTGACACCTCGAAAATATGGGAAATACGGCCTTGGGGTTGAATGAGTTAACTTTTGTTCTCTGTATTTTCTATTGAACTGTCAAGTTTGAGGAATGTTTCCTTACAGGATCTAGATCCTCTCCGAAGCACAAATGTTAGGATAGCAGTTTTTGATGCACACGTTTGTTATGTATCAGCAGTCTGTTTGGTGGCCATCTTAGACAGGTTTGACTCATTCTCAGTAACCAGTTGCAAATCAAGGTTATTGGCCATAAGGTTTTGCTCACTGGGAATATACACGTCTGCCGTACACTCGTGACTGGTGATGTTGGTCTCCCTTGCATGATTACTCGTTTTTCTTTTCATTGATGTGATGTCTCCCGCACGTTTGGTAGTGGAACTCAGAGTGAGTTTTAGAAAGGACAGTGTCTTTTAACCCTTTTGCTGTCGGTCACAAAAATTGCTCACCGTGATCATTCAAGGGTAGTGCCAGATTAGCTTGGCGCCTTCAGGCGCCAAGCTAATCTGGCACTACCCTTGAATGATCATGGTGAAGCCATTTTTGTGACGATGATTCCTGCAGGAATCATCATGACAAAAAACGCTACCCACAGCAAAAGGGTTAACAGAAAGGACAGGCAAATGGACGAATCGTGGTGTTTTAAAGGAATGTTGGATAGCTTGTATTAGTTGAAGTGATTTCTTTGTAATTGTTTTTCCGTTTGTTGGATGACCAGTGATTGTTTACTGTTTTCTCTTAGAAAATGTCTACAGTGTACAGTGGTGGCTTTTGTATGTTTTCATTGCACCTTTTCACTTTATTTCTGAGTCATTTTTATTCTTTTTTGTTACGTTTATATTTGCAATATTTTAAAAACATTCCATAGTCGTTGATTTGTAGTTTTCATAGAATACCCCAAATCACATTTTATGTGTAAAAATCTGCCAATCAGTTTTGTGATGCAATTCATTTTTGGTTTGATTGTCAGTGTTGTCAAGAAGAGAACCAAAATTTTTCCCCAAAAAGTCTTCGACATTTCATTTGTGATTTTATTTAATGCCTGTACATATATACTGTAGCATTATTTTATGTTAAGAAGATTTTTCCCAGCAAACTTTCCTTCAGACTTTGTTCAGTTCAACATTTTTTATGTTATCCTTCTCATTTGTTTTGTTTACTATTCTGTTGCAAGTATTTTCAATTTTCATATTTTTCTGCTAATGTATGATGTGATGATTGTTTAACCCATTCGAGACATGCTGCCTCCAGATACGCAGCATAAGCCGCATATCCGGAGGCGGCACGTCGAACGAGTTAAAGCTCACCGTATATGTGTAACAGGAGATTATAGCGTGTCCCAGGGAAATGCTAGAATTACCTATTGCACGGTTTACGGCGGTTTTAGTGTAAGCTTGCAGTGTGCTTAAGCTCCACCCATTGCTTACTGTATCTATTTTACAGATACCGTCGTCCGTGTGAGTGTGCTTGCATGGTGCATTTGGTATGATGTACACTTCACTGATGTGTAGATAGAACTTCTTGCACAGTGTGCACAGACTTTCTCTTGATATTCGTGTGCTTATCTGTGATTCTGGACCTTAACGGCTATGCCGTGAGGTAAAAATCACAGATCAGCACACATTCTTTCAAATAATTGTAATGAACATTGTCAGTCACTGCCTTATTTTGGCCGACCATATCATTTGGAAATGCGTTTCTTTAGATCATTGGCATTGGTGGACACCCAGGATTTTGTTACTCAAGTGCAAGTCTTTTGCAACATCCTGGGCATTCCATATGTGTAAAACAAGTATCGTTGTATTTGAGTTTCTTCTTTAAAATTAATAGCTGCAAGTCTATTAGTCACTAGCACTGCCTTATTTTGGCCGACCATATCAAGGGGAAATGTATCTCTTTGATTCGTCAATAGTTGTGAAAGTTGGGGGCATTCCTTATTTTACTTTGTCCTTTTGAAATGTATTATTTGTTTTTTGTTTTTTTTATTTTTTATTGTGTGTTTTGTTGGTGGGAGGGGGGGGGGAGGGTAGTTTGATAACGGTGATTATAAGCTGTGTAGAACACTGTTTCTTTCTTTTTTTTAATCGTAATAGTTATATTTTATTCATATAGTGTGTATTACGTATATTTGGAGATCAGATATTCGTACAGATACTCTTATTGCTCTAAGCTCTCACACGTTGTTTCATGACACTGGCACTGGCGTTTAACTCATTCGAGATGTGCCGCCTCTGGATACGCGGCTTAAGCTCCTTATCCGGAAGCGGCACGTCTCGAATGAGTTAAACCGTGATAATACAAAAATGGCTTGGCGCCTAAAGCAACAATATTTTCTGCCTCCACCCAGAAGTATCATGGTCAATCTGTCTGCTTAGCTGTAATATAGTCTTTGATGGGCAGCTCCCAATTTGGGAGCATTGCTCTGATGGTTTACGTCAAGAAAATATAACGAAGAAAGTTTCTGTATGAGTAATAAGACTGATGCCTTGATAAAAGCAGATTTCTTTCATTTCTTTCGTTTTTTCTAACTGGTGTACTGTCATATTATTAAGAAAGATGCATACTCGGCCGTCCGTCAAAGGCGTGTAACTGAAATAATGTGCCAGAAAAAGTGCTAAATCAGACATTGTTATACAGTTTGTGGCGTATTAAAAATCGCGTTAATGCTGTCAAGCCACGACACACTCTGGCTGCCTTCCTTGATTCGCTAAGCAGATAAGCGCAGCAACTCTAGGTAGACAACTAGTGTGCACGACATTCAGCCGTAGCTCTAACCATGGACCTGTATACAGGGTCCGTACTCGAATGTATGCCAAGTGCAACACTGGCTACCACCCTCGATCCATTTACATATCATATGTATCGGATTGAGGGAGGGAACCAGTATAGTCAGGTCCATGTGGTATGGGGTATGTGTACATTTTTTATCAGTCCACTTTTAAGTAAGTACTCTCACATATAGCCATTCTATTTCAGTAATGCATTAGTGATCATGATGCATTTATATCGTGTATGCTTGATAATTTGCTCATGTTCATTTCTCATTAGAACTAGAAGTAGTGTTCTTTCTGTTTGTGAATGATACTATCGCCTGTGAATTCATTCCTGGAACCTTTTTCCAATAACAGAAATTCGGTGAATTTTTGTTCTGCCAAAAACAAGGTTTAGGATGGGAGGTGCACTGTAATGAGCCAATGAAAAAGAATTCAATTTATGATGATGAAACTTGCGCAAAGTATGAATGACTTTTCCTGGCAATATTTTATTTTGCTGCACAACTGTACATTGTACACCTTATATGTATAAGCAACTGTGCATTCATATCTTTCCAAATAAACACAAATATATGAAAAGGAACATGCCTGTTTTGTGTCAATTTTCATGTGTATGCTGTTCGTGTGTATGTGTGTGTACCCTAAAGCAAGATGGATATGCGCACCTGGAAGATACGATAGCATACTATCACACACTATGTGCATCTACTGTGGGAAAACAGGGTATTTACCCGACCACATATAGTAGCGCACCTTCATGTTTGTGTATGTATGTTTCTCCTGCCTACTTCCTAAGTTCCGGAGAAAGATATGGGTTATATAAGAGACCTGATCCATTCTTTTTGAGGATGGAAATGATTGTCTTATTCTATACCTGCGTATTTCTCTGTGGGCTGGCGATTGGGTGCCTGATAGGCGGGGGCAGGGGATCTAACTGTTGTCTGTCCGGCGCTGTGATTCCCCTTGGTTTGAATACTATCACACAGTCGCAGACATGCACACACTGTAAAGCTGGTTGGTTATGGAGTCAATCTTTATTCACGATCTCAAAGTAGTGTAGAAAGATTTTTCATGTGCGACCGACGAAAAACTAAATAAAAAATTAAAACATTATTTTTTTAATCCCAAAATTGGGGGTGGGGGGGGGGGGGGGGAGTGGTAGAAGATACTCTGCCGCAGGGGATACTCGTTCCTACGCCACACACATATAGTGACTGCCCATGGTTACAAAGTGTGAGACACGGCATATCGGGTCTGTTTTTGAAAATTGCGCGCCAAAAACTTGTTAACTTTTGTACCCTTGCCACGTGATGCACAATCTTTTTGCAGTTACGTCACGGTTGCGCCCGAAAGTTTGGCTTTTTTCTCGTTGAGATTTATCTTTTAAAGCAAAAGTCAAAAGTAAAGTGGAGCAAAGAACTCTCTCTATGATACAATGAAACAGTATGTTTGTAAAGAGACTAGAAGCATCGGGGTGACTCCCCTTGAAGAGTTATTTCGTGTGCAGACGACAGTGCGTTTCAAAAGGAGAACTCGTCCTCGACATGATCACAGTTAATATCTGACTCACGGGCAATTGAGGTATAACGCTTTTCCTTATAATTTTTTTTTTATAAACCTTTTCTCAGTATTAATAGAATACGTGATTCCGCAGGTGGCATCTGTTACTTGAACAACTTGGTGTCCTTTTCGGCGTCAGGTGGTGTGTGTAGGATCTTCCATTTCACGGATTTGTGTGTTTGTTTCTTTTTTTGTTTTTATAAATTTTGCCACTTGTACTACACAGTACTTACTTGTTTGATTTCCTCACCTTCGTGACTGTGTTATGGTTACTTTTAGCTGATACAAACTGGTAACTGGTAGTTCTATTTCAGTAAGATAGATTCTACAATTGCGGATTGATCTGAAACTTGAGGGGAAAATGTGCTTGTCGGCATCGGGTTTTCTCTTCTTTTTTTTTTCAGTCTTGTCACTAGCCAGCATGGCGTCGGGTGACAAAGCACCCGTGCAAAGTGGTTCAGACCTTGACAGTCTCATTCATTCATTGGGTATGTATAAACTGCTTTAGTTTGAGTCTGAAACAATACTGACACATGTGTGAACATATCTTCTCTCTATCTCTGTCTTTGAGCTACCATGGTCGATCTCTAGAACTTTGACGCCATCTCAGACTGATAATTTCATCAGGGCGTAGTAAAATTGGCATGTTTATTGCTTTATTATGTCAAGGCTACTTTACAAATGTTTATGTATCTGTGTGTAAAAAGTACATGTGTGTGTGCGTACAAGGACATGATTGAAACGCACACGCACTTGTTTATGTATTTGTGTGAACATGTGTGTGTGTGTCGGTGTACAATGGCATGAATGAACAACAACAACAACAAAAAAAAACTCTCACTCACACACACACACGCACGCACGCACACGCACTTGTTTGTTTTATGTTTGTCAGACGATGGGGTCCACTCAGTCATGTTTGTTCTATCTAGAAAAAGAGGCTGTTCGGTTATATATCTTTTTCTTTCCGGCAGAATTTGAGAATCAACAATATGTCAAGATGATAGAGAAAGAAAACCAGCGGCTGCATTGTAAGTAACTAATTTTGAAAAGAAGTATTAGGGTTTATGTTTGTGGACAATGTCATTTTAATTAGTAAATGTTTTGTTTATCATCATATCATGGAAAATGTTAGTAGTCCTTGAAGTTGAAAGGTTGTATTCAAGCTGTTTCACCACCGGAATCGAAAAGCTCACATTTTTGCATCGTCTGCAAGCACAGTCACACAGGAGATGGGGTGATCATGGTAGATCTCGGATATACACACGTGCATTAGCTCATTTATGTCAGTAACGTAGTTATAGTTTGTGTGGCTGCATGTCTGTCAGAATAGAAATACGTCTGGTGTGATAACCAGCCAGTAATCTTGCACCCTTTTCTCACGTTCTTCCCAGTGCGCAAAGGCCATCGGGCCGACGTCGGCCCGATGGCCTTCATATGTTTGTGCATTGGATTCTTCCTGTTGGTATTATAGTAGAAGCCCTCAAGTTCAGTGGAGGATTAGCCAATTTGTGTTATATCTCCAGATCTGCAAGGTCAGGATGAAGAGAAAAATTCTGAAATAAACCAGCTTCAGTCTCTCACTGCCGACCTGGATAGCAACACCAAGAGAAACCACAAGCAACTGGTCCACAATAAAAACACACTCGAAAGGTATGCAGTGTCTTTTTCAAACATTGCATTTAAAGGTTTAAAGGTAAGCGATTACAATTCCCTTGAGTGCTTGCTATAAATCCAACGTTTGGTGCTTGCAGCCTGATCAAGACAAAAGGTGTCCTGGTGGCTCACATGGATGCTCTGCGGAAACAACTAGAACTGCTGCAGTTGCAAGACAAGAGTCAACAGTCAGTCCACACTTTTGACATTTATTTACAGCTTTTATTTTTTAATTGTCTGTCGTGCATTTGTGTTCATGTTTGTGTGCGTGGGGTGGGGGTGGGGGGGGGGGGGGGACTCCATCGGTTTATCCTGTGTCTGGCTGAGCCTCGACAAAAAAAAAAAAGAGCAAAGCTCCAACCCCTGTAAGAATAGTATTAGCAAGATGTTACTCGGCGGTGCAGTAGAAAATGTGTTGAATTGCTCCTAATGCTTTAAGACGTCTATTGTAGCTTTCTACCAGTGGTGGGAGATGATAGTCCAAGGGTAGTACCAGATTAGTTTGGCATCAGGGTGAATTGGCCACTTGATATATCTCAGGGGTAGTCTTGGCCAGATTTGCTTTTTACCTTTCCAGGCACCAAGGTAATCTGGCGTTATATGTACCCTCGACCTACCAGCTATGACTTGAGAGTGAATTTGTTCCACAATCAGGTGCAGCTCTTCAGATACTACCCTTCCACTACCTGTACATTAGTCTGGTTGCCAAACCCTGATTTTCGCATGAACCCCCTCGTCAGTGACAACCCTCACAGCAGGTCCCAGCGGTTTTTAACTCTTTGGTGTCTACAGATTACAAATATAATTGATGCCACTCTGGCACTGTTGAGAAATTTTAGTAAATAAATAAACAAAATAAATAACCAAGCAATACAGTTAGTTATGACACAAACGGGGCACCATAGGGAGATTATTTGACGCTACAGTGTTGCGTCAGACTGATGTTTTTGAAACAATGTTGCGGGTATGAGGGAACAGTGCTGGCGCTGTGAGACCTGTCATCGATGCGTTCTCTGACAAAAGCGCTATGCTGTGTGATATTACAGTTTACTGTCCTAAAAACTAAAATAACCAAAATACATGCTATGGTTGCACAGCCGTTCTCTCCGCGGCGCTTGTTGGATTAGTATCGACCATCGTAGAAGATCTTGTCACTTTACTGATGTCGTTTTGGTAGAGCTTCAATGTGCGGCACAGGCTCCACGTACTGTTCATGTATACGTGAATGAAAACTCCAAACAGAAGCACTGACTAGAAAGAAAAAAAAATAGATTGCCGTGATAACAGCTGAGAAGAGAGCCGCCCGCAAGCAGCGCGCTGATGCTCCCCAGCCATCATCCCGCTTGGCCTGCCCATGTTGCAGGAAGGAGAACGGCAGCGCAGACTGAATAAACAAATGTGAATACGTGTGTGCCGTTGCTGTGGCCCGTTGTTCAGTCAGACTGCCGTGGAAGTTCATTAGGTGTGTCGACAAGGCATTACACACACAAATGGTGCTGACTTGAAATTTTTCTCAGCAGATTTACGCGTAGTGACACTTTAAACCCATCGGCTGTCGATAGCCTATTTGGTCGAGGTGATTCCTGCAGCAGGAATCACCTCGACCAACAAAACATGCTACTCAGTGACAAAGGGTGAAGAGTTAGGGCAGATTCATTTCTGGAGAGTCTATAATGCCGGCATGTATATCGATGGCAGGTACGAAAAATGACATAGTCACTGACTGTTACTGAATAGCTTCACCGTTGTAAAATAAAGATTCATGGATTCATGGTGGGAACCACTGAGGAAAGATCGGCTATGATAGTTTCAAGGCTGGTGTCAGATTCGCTTGGTGCCTCCATAGGTTCTATCCTTGAACAGTCCATGGCCAATCCGTCTTTGGCTGTCATACAGCCACCGTTACTCGGTGTATACAGTACCAGTGGCTGCATGCACAAGAGGCTTTTAACCTCTTCAGTGCCAGCTGACGCAGATTGTGTTTCTGCATTCTTTGTTAATTCAAAACCAAAATATTTCAGCTTTCCCAGAAACATGGTCTTCAAAGTCCTGTCAGCAAGAGGCATAGATCCTCATGAGCCCCGCAACTGCGGGGGCTCATGAGGATCTATGCCTCTTGCAGTTGCACATTTTCTCGGCCGCACTGAACAGGTTCATGTGAATTCTGTTTTGCCAAGGGATCAGTTTGAGGAGACCCTACAAATGTATCAGACCATCTGGGCCGACTACAAGGCCAAGTACATGTCTTTGCCCTTGGGGCAGACACTGGCCAGTGAGGAGGCACGGCTGGCAAGGGCACAGGTCGAGCACAGCCACCGGCTGCAGCAGAAACAGAATCTGCAGCAGAGAATTCAGGTCACCAAAGGTCAGGGAGTTGACACTGAGTGAAAGGTTTTGTCTGGGTGAACGAGTTTTTGCAACTTGAAATCAACCCCTCCCCCCCCCCCCCCCCCCCCCCCAAAAAAAAAAAAAAAAAAGTCAAATTAATTAACCCATTTAACCCCAAGGCCACATTTCTCAAATTTTGGAGGTGTCAAGTTATGACTGTGCCACTGAGTTGCAAGAGACGGACTGACCATGATAATTCAAGGGTAGTGCCAGATTACCTTCGCGCCAAGCCAATCTGGCACTACCCTTGAATTATCATGATTGATCCATCTCCTGCTGCAGGGAATTGGGGTTCAATGGGTTAAGCCACTTACCACAAGTGATATACTGATCCAATGTGTGGTTGCGGCTCCAAAAACAAACACACAAAAAAGGGAACACATTGTAACGTTTTGCGAGATGAACTACTTTCCACAAAGCTTTTTTTCGTGAAAAAAATGTAAAGTACACTTAACTCAGTTCAGGCGTGAACAAGAGCTCATTTAATTGGGAGCTGGGCGGCTCAGTGTGAAAGTGTTCGATTTTCGTCCGAAAGGTCATGGGTTCGAACCCAGCTGGGTCACAATTTGTACAGGCCTCATTTCAGTGCCCTGTCTTTGAATTCACCTTCGTCAGTGTTGGACAAAAGACGTTACGCCTAAAATGTTTAACGTTTTTATTTCAGATGAGCTAGACTTTCAAAACTGGCATAGGTTTTGCATCAAAATGTATCCTTTTCAAAAGTGCTTACGTATGAGATACTAATTCAAGACATATGATTCAAAAACTTTATTGTCCATAAAAAGGATTGTTGTCTTTGCTGCTGATTGTAAATTTCAGTCTTCGGTCAAATATCTTGGTGTCACAAGCTCGATAAGGCTTTGAGTATGCAGGATCACGTCGGTGAAATCTGTCGTGGTGCTTCATGCTCCGGAGACGCATCGCGGCATCTCAGTGTCCGACACTGTCTTTCTGAATCTGCCACTGCAAAGTTAGTGGCTGAATGCTTTAGTCACTTTGGTACCGGTCTCAGGCCACTTTACAAATTTCAAATACAAGCGATCAAAAATCTCTGTAACTTCAGTAGCTGACTGGCCCTTCGTTTGTCTTGTACTGTGTTTGTCTTAAATGGCGTAAATCCGTGTCTGTTTCGTGAGTGTGTGTGTTGGGTTTCAGGCGCGGCGCTTTGAGTCGATTTCCCCAAAAATTGAGAAAAAGCGCCTATATAATAACGGTATTATTATTATTATTATTATTACGGTCACGATCCGTCTTGACTACTGCAATTCTCTGCTTTTTGGTTTTCCATCTGAGCAGATTAGCCGCGGCCTTCAGCGACTTCAAAATAATGCCGCAAGGCCTCTGTGAAGCCGGCGAAAACGAGACCACGTAACCCTCATACTGAAAGACCTTCACTGGCTTCCAATCCAATCCCGATACAGCCACTTTAAGATTGCGACCCTTGCGTACAGCCACTTTGATGGCAGCCTTCCGTCATACCTTTCCTCCAGTCTGATCACTTACCAGCCCTCTCGCTCACTGCGTTCATCGGGAGAGAAACTCATTCTCAAAGTTCCAAAGTACCATCTCAAATCTGCCGGTGAACGCTCCGGTACGGCTGCTCCTTTCATTTGGAATTCCCTACCGACTGATACCTCACCATAGCCTCACCTAACTGGTTTGTGAGTATATGCTTACCGACTGAGCTGAGAAATGCCTCCCCCCTTACGCAGTTCAAAGCAAAGTTAAAAACTCACCCTCGCAGACTCGTGATCTCTACGGTTTTCTGTACACCCCCCCCCCCCCCCCCTGCAGACTCTGTGCCTGTGCGTGTGTGCGTCGTTTTCGCCTGCGCATTGAGTTATATTATAAATATGAGAAATGCGCCATATAAATACCATGCATTATTATTATTATTTAAATAAAACATAACTCACCATACGGTATCACACATGTTAGTAAAGTACGGCTGTCTCTTAAAGTTCTCAGACGAGACATGGCCCTTGTACGCGGCCTACTCCAAAAAGAAGACAGTCTGGCTGAGTACTTTGCACAGATAGCAGTATTAGAGTCATGGTGCAAAGATAGTTTTCTGGAAATGAATGTACAGAAAACCAAGGAACTCGTCATTGATGACAGGAAAGTTGATGACATTTTTGTACCTGTCTCAATTAATAATCAACCTGTAGAGGTGGTCACTGAATTTAAGTACCTTGGCACAGTCGTGGATAGTGGGCTGTCCTTCACTGGAAACACCGATCTGATTGTGAAAAAAGCAAACCAGCGTCTGTACCTTCTTAGGAAACTGAGAAGTTTTGATGTCAGTTCCAATCCGTGTATAGAAGCCTAGCTGATCGAAAGCATACTGACTTTTAACATCACTGCTTGGTATGGTAATCTCAGTATGAAAAACAGGGGCAGACTGTCACGTATCGTCAGAACAGCTGAGAAGATCATTGGCCTAGGACAGTACCCAGTGGATGATCTGTACCATAGAGCTGTCCGAAGGATAGCTGCTAGCATTGTCAATGATCCTCGTCACCCACTATCTGATCAGTTTCAAATGCTACCATCAGGCAGACGTTTCAACATGCCACTTGCCAAAAGGAATGTTTTTAAGAAGTCTTTTATTCCAACTGCTGTCTCGATTTTGAACTCTCGTTTATAACGCCGCGATAAGTATGATCTACATAACATTACCTCCCGTGACAGATTGCTTGTGATAGATTGCTGCAAAGATAATTTTTCATGATATGTTCTTGTAGCGTTTGTTAATGTCTTATATTGTTGTTTCATGACGAGCCGAAAGGCAATTTTCTGTCGTGCCTTGACTCGAACAGAAAATAAAGTTGTATTGTATTGTATTGTATTGTATTGTATTGTATAGGCAGTTACAGAATCAGTCACACAAATAAAACGAACCAATGAGTTAATTATTGCACAACATCCGCTACTAAATTATTATATTGAGTTGTGTTTGCTCCAAATGATGCGCGCACGCACAATTATCTTCCTTTGACCTGCTTTTGAGGCAAAGTCCTTGACACGTTGCTACTAAAATCAGAGCTGAGAAGAAGGCTGGCATCGAGATGAAGGTGGTGGCACTAAACATGGCACTTAAAGAAAAGGTGGCGCTTCAGTCACAGCTACGTGAGATTCAGGAGAGGCATGTACCTGTCATCTCTGAACTTGATCAACACCTTGATGATCAGGTTAGATTGGATGTGCTGTGTGGTCTCGGAGTGGTGCAATATCTGTGAGTATGTGTACTAGGAAAATACATGTATTTCAGCAAGAGGCATAGATCCTCATGAGCCCCCGCAATTGCGGGGGCTCATGAGGATCTATGCCTCTTGCTGAAATTATTTTGTGTCCATGTTTCTTTGACGGCTGGGGATTTTTTACCTTGATTTACCGTGATTTCGAAAACACAGTTTGCTTCCACTGACAGTGAAGGGGTCAGTTCAGACATTAGCAGTTTCTGAAAGACCGCTCCACTCATTTGAGACACGCTGCATACAGATATGCAGCAAACACGTGGCCCTGTCTACTGAATTCATTTAAAGGCCCACTACCGCTGTCACTACGTCCTGTCGTCCTGTCTACTGAATTCATTTAAAGGCCCACTACCGCTGTAACTGTTCAAAGGTACACTTCTGTAACAAACGGTTACGAAACGCTACACACAGGTCTAGTTATGGTTCATTTGGACACAGGAGAATCCATTTCAGCTTGCGTCATCTTAATATCAAGTAACCTGACAATGACTCCACTCCCTTCAATAAATACATTGATATCAGTATGAGAAACAGCCAAAAATAGTTTAAAAAGGTCCAAACTGATGTTAAAGTTCATTAGGTGTGTCGACAAGACATAACAAACACAAATGGTGCAGAAATGTGTCTTCAGATGTATGCGTAATGGTGCTTTAACACTTGCAGCCTAGGCACCCTGTAGCAGGGTGTGGATGAACTGTGATAGTTGAAGGGGTATGCCATAATAGCTTAGCTTCTATTTTATTTTACAAGCTTCGGCAGCCACACTTATAAATCATTGTGCCCGAGGTACGAAATACCCACATTTTGGAGTTATCCTCTGAGGACTGCATTACAATTCAGGAGACAGGTCGACCATGATAGTTCAAAGGTGGTGGCAAAATAGCTTGGCGCCTGTAGGCGCCAAGCTATTCTGCTACCACCCTTGAACTATCATGGTCGAGCCATATCTAGCAGAATGAGTTATAGTTTTGATTTTATAATCTGTAATTGAAGGTTATGGAACTGGACACTGGCGAAACAGATCTTGGTGAAATAGATTTCAATGAGTCACACTCTGAGGACACTACTACAACAACAACGGATGCAACAACCACTGATGACACTTTGATGGAAGACAACGTCAACTCAGACAAGTATATGCCTTTCTTCTTCTTCCTCGTGTTTCTGTTAATCCTGGCCGTCTTGGTCACGGATGGACATGTGGCTAACTATGTCCATGTGGCATACCTCTGCCCAATGTATTGAGTTTGCTGTTTTTTTTGCTTGACTGTTTACTTCTCTTTTCTTTTTTTTTCCTTCTTTTTTCTCAGGGGTGGGGTTGGGGGGGGGGGGTGCGATAGCGAAGTGAGTCTATGTAATTGTCACTCACAAACCAGATAGGTGATACTAGCGCTGGCAGAATTGTACACAAACCAAGGGAAATCACTCAGTGCTGGACAGACAAACAGGGGATCTAACTGTTTGTCTGTCCAGTGCTGAGTGATTCCCCTTGGTTTATGTAATTGTCAGTCTCTAAGTAGATAATCATGAGTTTTTCATAAGAAGTATTGAGCCAGAGTTGGGACAGTGGTTGCTTATGCTAAGACATTTGTGCGCACTCATTTTGAGTGACCTCTGCTGAAGATCAGAATCACAGGCCATTGTAAGTCTAAGTGGACCATAAAGGTTTGCCATTCCTGTTTTACTTCCAAATGTAGCTTTTGAAATAACATTATATTAACATCTTATACTATAAATTATGTTATTTTTCGTCATTTATGTTATTTTTGGGGCATGTGCGACAGCAAAAGTGAATCTATATAATGGGTCATCCGTGGTCTGTCCGTCGTCCATGGCAAAATTTAATGTTGGCATTTTCTCAGAGACTGTTAAAGCCTTAGACTTCAAATTTGGCCCAAGGGTACTTTGTGGTAAAATCTTTTTAATCATACTAATTTCAGTGAACTCTCTCAAAGGTTAAGATCACAGTAGGTCCAGAAAGGGTAAAAAAATAGCCATATTTGGACACAAATTGCTTCTCCTCGAATACTACTTTCAGCTTCAAACCCAAACTTGGTACAGAGATGCCTGATGGTAAGATTTTCAACTTCAAACCCTAACTTGGTATAGAGATACCTGATGATAAGGCCTTTCTAAGCATACTAGTTTGGATGATCCTTTGGAAAGGTCAAGGGTCACAGGAGGTTGGCAAGTGTGTAAAAGATGCCAGTTTTTGATAGAATTATAGTTTTTCATCGGCATGAAGGTAGCTGATGATAACACTTTTCTGTGTATACTAATTTAGTCGACCCCTCACTGAGGTCAAGGGTCATGGAGGGTTGACAAATTTGTGAAAAATTCATGTTTTGAGAAAACCCAGATGTTACTTATCTTTAGACCTTTGAGTTTGAACACTTGCTCATTTTAGCGACCTGTTAGAAATGTCTAAGTCACAAAGGTCACACTTATCATGTGGACTGGTCATACATGTGAGCCATAATGGACATTGCCTTTCTTGTTAGTCTTAGGCACGGTATTAATCTTAATCAGGAATTTAATTACCTCTCCATGGTCGGCAATATGTTTTACTTATTCAGAACTCATCGTTCATTACTGTAAAACAGCATTCCTTTTCTGTTTGTTGTTGTTTTTTGTAAACTTATTCTCACCAGTTCATGCGCTTTAAGTGTTATCAGTGCTGATAGACAAACCTCTAATCATGTGTCTGTGATTTGTTTTGTTGTTGCTTTTCAGTCTATTTTAAAATTGTCTTTTATTATTGAACTGATTGTATGTGTTGTAATCATTAACTCTACTTAAAACTGCTACTGACGCCCAAAGGGTTAATTTATCTATTTGAGGCATGCCATATATAGATAAGCGTCAAAGACTACACAGTCCTGAATGTGTTCAGTCATGTCTACTTGTGTTTGTCTCATTATTCAGATCTTGTTGTGTTTTTGTATTTCATTGTATAAAGAAGCTGCATGTGTGTATGACCACGGCATTTCTTGTACAGTAATGTACAAACGCTTGTACTGAAGTATCACATATCTTGTTGGTAAATTTGCATTGCATGATGTTTGATTTAAAACTTGTTTTTTTTTTAATTTTCATGTGCATGTGAGAAATAAATATACTGAAATAAATTTAACTCATGTGTTGATTTGCTTTTGTGAATGTACAAACATTCATCTTCACAAAATGTTGTATGGAAACAGTCGCATGTCCATTCCAGTGAACTTGAGATTGTGTTAGCATGTGTAATTCCTTATATTGTCTGAGGTCAGAGGTTTGTACATATACAGTTTAACCCATTTAGCCCCAGGACCCTGCAGCAGGAGATGGATTGATCATGATAATTCAAGGGTAGTGCCAGATGAGCTTGGCGCCTGAAGGCACCAAGCTCATCTGGCACTACCCTTGAATTATCATGATCAATCCATCTCCTACAACTGGTACATAGTCGTTAGACAACACCTCCAAAAGTTTGGAAATGCGGCCGTGGGGTTAAGAGGGTTAATACATTTTTTTTTAGAATGATAAAAATGAATCATTTATTGTATATCATTATGGGTATTCTGTCATGGAAATGATGAAACATACATGTATCTTTTTACTACTGCCGGCAGGAAATGTTTGTGCCAAGACAACTGAAGTTTTGTGAATTTGTACAGTATAACCAGTACATGTACTTACTAACTGGAATGTCAAAAATGAACACTGTCATAGAAAATGACACCTAAAATAAACGTTTATCCCGCCCTAAAATAAACGTTCATCCCGAATTGTCGGTGATAGATTGAACTTATTTGAATTTGATACTTGGCCATGAACCTCTTTCTATTCTAGAAACAAATGTGGTGGTAATCAGGACACAAGAAATATTGCTGAAAACACAGGAAGACACCCCCCACTCAACCAGACCTGTACAGTCAAGTCTGGAGACATAACTACGAAAGAGCCAAGGGTGAGAAAAACGAAATATTCCATGAAAGGCCACACTGCCAACCCTGGCACCTCCTCACCCCACCCATCACCACCAATCCCCCCCCCCCTTCCCCTTCTATCCCTGGCATCTCCTCACCCTCACCCTCGGTCACTCCCACCTCCATCCCCCAAGCAGATCTGCCTCTTTCATCACCCTCCACATCTCCTCCCACTGCGTCATGCAGTTTCATGCTTTTGACATATCTCATGTGCATAGTTATACCCTCCTTACTGTTAACTCATTAGAGACGTGCCGGCTCTGGATACACGGCTTCTGCCGCATACCCAGAGGCGGCACATCTCCATTGAGTTATCTCCCTACGCCCTGAGGACGAAACTATCAATTCTTTTGTAGATATCCTCTGAAGTCTATATCACAGTTCAGGAGACGGATCGACCATGATATTTCAAGGTTGGTGTCAGAATAGCTTGGCGCCTTCAGGCACCAAGCTATTCTGACACCAACCTTGAAATATATTATGGTTGATCCACATCCTGTCGTAGTCTTTCAAGGCTTTATGGGTTAATAATATTAGTTGACCATTTGACTTCCAGAACTAAATTACTCTGTTCCATTCCATAAAATGGAAGTCAGTTCCGAGAGTCAAAGGGTTACAAATTTTACCCCATGGCCGCATTTCCCAAATGTTGGAAGTGTCACCTAACGACTATGTACCAGTTGCAGGAGATGGCTTGACCATGATAATTCAAGGGTAGTGCCAGATTAGTCTCGCACTACCCACGAGTTACCATGTTCAATACATCTCCTGCTGTAGGGCCGCGCTGGGGCTAAATGGGTTAAAAGATGAAAGTCCTCAGGAAACTTAACCCATTTACCCCGGTGTTCTGCAGCAGGAGATGGATCAACTAAGATAATTCAAGGATAGTGCCAGTTTAGATTAGCTTGGCGCCTGTATTATGGTCATTTTATTGCCTACAACCGGTACATAGTCGTTCAATGACATTTCCAAAATTTGAGAAATGCGGCCCTGGGGTTAAGAAAGCACATAATAAACTTATGGACAAATGTGCACTACTGCAGAAGAACAGAAAATTGCACAGACGTGTGCTGGGCTATGTGATTTTGAATGATCTTACCACCCTCAACCATAAGGTCCAAACTCACAAACCAACCCACATAATTATATTCTTTTGTGTGTCAATACTGTGTGATCATAGATGTATATTAATGTATGCCTGTGATGATTTGTTTCTGTTCCCAGAATGTCAGGGATGATGAGAGAGAGGCAGAACACGTGGAAGACATGGGACGTCAAGAGCCCTATGAGGACACAACACGTCATAAATTTGCTTCACACGACAGGCTTTTCCAGCCACAGATATCGGAAGCAAACTTTATGCCAGAAACTGTTCGACCACCTACTCTACCTCCCAAAAATAATCAAGGTTTCACTGACGCGCATGCTACAGTACATTAAAAGTCGCAGCTTTGCATTGATAAATACATGGGTATCATTCTGCAGTCCTGGAGGCTGATTAAGCTTGTAGGGTAGGAAGTCTAGGAGTAGTGACTGTTCCTCCCTACATGTTCCTTACATAACCACCGCAGTAAAGAACATGGCACGACACAGGAGACAGTTCGACCAAGGTAGTCCAAGGTAGTGCCAGAATAGCTTGGTGCCTATAGGTGCCAATCTATTCTGACACCACCTTTGAACTATTTCAGCGCCTAAGGTCATGACAGACACTTAAATACAAGCGAAAATTGGCGTTGCCACCAGGATGTGTTGATTACTGTCTTTGGTGATGTCTGCTTGGGTCAGGTGCACGCCCAGCCATGCACATAAATCTTCATTTAGTCATTTTTTTTTTTTTTAGTACAATCAGTTAAGTCATAAGAGACTTGCATACGCATGTCGATGGATCAAGCTAAAGACTTCGGGCTCACGATGGGCGCAGTGGGCCTGCGTACAGCTGTGTGCGGGCCCACTGCAGCCGTCGTGGGCCAGCGGACCTTTGCTTACTGGGTCATGAAATGGTAAGTAGTCTTCAGAGTACAACTCTCAAATTTGGAAATTACTTTCAATTTAACCCTTTAAACCCCAGATCTCTACAGCAGGTGATGGCTTGACCATGATTATTCAAGGGTAGTGCCAGATCAGCTTGGCAACACCTCCAAAATTTGAGAAATGGGACCTTGGGGCTAAAAGGGTTAAAGGATGGGACCTGTGGGTTAATATATTGCAATCAACATAGGCCTTGCTTGTTTTTCTTCACTAGGAAACACTGCCAGCAATAATAGTGAGGATCCGCCCTGTCCACAGCCAGCTGACCACGGCTCCAACAAGAAAGGTGGTTCCTCATCTCTCCCTCTCATCAGCCTGCCCAGAACACCTACCAGGTTGATGCCACCAACCAAGATTCCAACCGTCAAGTCGGCCGTGTCGGCCATTCTGACTGAAGCCAGGCCGTCGGTTGACAGGGCACTAGGTCAGCTGCCTAGAACTCCACTGATTGTGCCAAGGCCAGTACTACCGACTACTCCAAAGTTACTTCCCAGGCCGGAATTACCAGGTACATGTACAAGTCAACTTAGCACCTATGTATTTCAGGGGATATTGGGTATACATTGCAAGGAAATCACTAGGTGTTGGACAAACGCATAATCAAACAAATCTTTTTAGCCTTCGCGTAACTTATGGCACTTAATCTCTGGACATCCCATGGCGTAACTATGGCACTTAATTTCTGGACATCCCATGGCGTAACTTATGGCACTTAATCTCTGGACATCCCATGACGTAACTTATGGCACTTAATCTCTGAACATCCCATGACGTAACTTATGGTACTTAATCTCTGAACATCCCATGACGTAACTTATGGCACTTCATCTCTGAACATCCCATGACGTAACTTACGGCACTTCATCTCTGGACATCCCATGGCATAACTTATGTCACTTAATCTCTGGACATCACATGACGACACGGTGTTGGGACAGAGTGTGGTAGAGCAATGGTCTTAACCCCTTCACTGCCAGTGGACACCTGAGTTTTGGAAATAATTGTATTCAGTTTTAAAGATTCCCATGTGTTAAAGAACAAACAAAAGTGAGAAAACAAAATGCCACAAGAGCATGCTAGCAACACTTTTTGTAGCAGAATCCTCTCAGATCTCTAAAATGCTGTAATACTTTGTCCCATTGTCAGGTACTCCGGTAATTCAGCCCAGGCCTCCAGTGCCGAGCACCCCTCTGCTGACACCCAGACTTCACATACCGAGTTCCGCAGCGCCACCACAGAGGGGGGCTAGCACTCCTTACAGAACACCCGTTCTTCAGTCCCCTTCCTGCATTCAAGCAGAAATTGCGCTCCATAACACAGATAGCAGTCATCGGGGCGCGTCATCACGCTTGACTGATGGCCGTGGACAAGGACAGGAGTTTGCAGTTCCAACTCTGACAGCACCATCATTGCAGGTGCCAAGACTCGCAACAGGAAGAGAGGGCAGAGGTCCATGGACACTGAAAACCATCCCGGCATCACCCGTTCCAGTTGTCTCGGGACCTGTTGCTTCTGCGGCACAAGGTATAGTGTTTTGCATTAAGGTGGATGCAGATCTTTGTTAATTCACTGCGGGGGCTCCTGGCGCTATATGTCTCTTGCAGTTGGATTGTGTTTACTTTTATAAGAGTTATATCAAAATGTGTTTGCTGGACTTACTTCAGGACCTGTGTGACCTGGGAAGGCGCCACGCAAACCTGGCACTACTGTTGAACTTAATGTGACATCATAGGGATGGAATGTGATTGGAATTTTGGGTGTTGATCTGACTTTGTCTTGATCTAAACTTACTGATCTTCAGTGAGTCAGCTGCCAAGGTTGGTGAGACCAGCCACCACACGCTCGTCGGCAGGGAGTAACCAGGTGGGCAGGCAGACATCTCCAGGATCTGGCACCAATCAGTCACCACCACTCCTGGTCCTGTCTGATGCTGGGGACTCGCCCCATGAAAGAGCAGGTTGTTGGAGATTTTTGTATTTTAGTGTATCTTCATCTTTCTTCCCACTTTCCGCCAGCATTTGACACCCTTGTGCTTGCGGTACTGCAAACAGTGCAAGTGGCTGTATGCGCAGGGAATACACGCTAAGCTGACATGATTGTGGACTGGTGTGGCAGTAGGTCTGATGTGCACATCTATTCAATATTTTTAAAAGACAAATAATGGGTTACAAGTGAGTATTAATAACCCATTTAGCCCCGAGTCCCTACAGCAGGAGATTAATTGACCATGATAATTCAAGGGTAGTGCCAGATAAGCTTGGCGCCTTCAGGCGCCAAGCTAATGTGGCACTACCCTTGAATTAACATGGTCAATCCATCTCCTGCAACTGGTACTTAGTCATTAGGCAACACCTACAAAGTTTGAGAAATGGAACCTTGGGGTTAAAAGTGTTAAACTCGCACAGATGTTGCTTGGAGGTGAACCTTGATGATTGATAGTCCATGCAAGTTGCAGGCTGATCAAGGACTCAATGCATTGCTAATTAATTGTTCTGTATAGTTTAGCTTCAATTTTTATTGAAAAATATTTGCTCAACAGTTACATGTTCACACCCATCTAATAAGGAATCCCTAGAATCAGATGAAGGAGGCTTGACTCGGGACGAAGACATGGAAACAGACACAGACACCAGAAGTACGTACTATATTTACCATCATCAATTATTTGATGATGGCCCTATTGTAATTTACCTTATCAAGCCATGACGCATCACAGGAAAAACTAAATCCACTAGCCGTTCGCCAATTGTTAGTAGATTTCTTGTCAAGAGAGACATTGTCGTGTTTCTGGAGCCCAAAAGGTGAATGCAAATTTCACTATGCATGCACGCACAAAATTGTTTGGGTTGCCGAAAACAAAATCGGGCTCCCTGATCTAATTTGGATGGTTGTCTGAATGGCTACTAGTGTCATAAAATTTTGGTCCTCCCTGGCATTATAACACAAAATGGATCGACCATGATGGTTCAAGGGTGGTGCTAGAATAGCTTGGCACCTGGAGGCGCCAAGCTATTCTGGCACCACCCTTGAACCATCATGGTCAGTCTGTCTCCTAAAGGGTACTGGTCTTCAGAGGACCATTTTCAGAATTTGGAAATTTCAGTCTGTATGGACCTATGTTTCTTGCTTGCTGCTCATATTGTTTGGGCAGTGGAGGGCTTGTTCTGCTTCTGATTTAAAATGACTCGACTGATGTGCAGGTTCGCTGCAGTGTACGCCACCGGCCATCACTCCGTCCCAGAGCAAGTACCCCTACAGCCCCTTCGACTTGGACAAGCATCAGAAAAAACTGCGAGAGCTCAGGGCATCGCCTACCTATGTTTCCTTCACACAGAGGGCTGTTTGCACTGCCTCTTCCACAACAGTAGGTTGACAGTGTTTCTGTGTTTAGTCATCTGACCACGGATTGAGCATGATAAAACAGTGGTAGTGCTTCTTTTAACAAAAATTGACTTGTATCTGTATCCCATATAGAAATAATTGTAATAATACTGATATTTATGAAGCACTGAATTAGTTTTAAAATCAGCTACACCATGAACATACCACATGACACATACATGCACACACACAACAAGTGCAGGAAACGGTGATCAAACAACACACACAAATAAACACACAAACAAGATTTGTGCTGAAAGTGATATAGATAGATTCATTCCCAATTTTTTATTTTTTCAAACCCTTTGCATGTCAGTAGCGTTATTAATCACGATGATTCCTGTAGGAATCATCGCAACTAAAACTGCTGCTGACATGCAAAGGGTTAACCCGTGAACTAGTACAGTGTACAGTGTATCATTTTGTTAATTCCACCGTGACTGCTATTTACGATACTGCTTGATAGTACAGACGCTTAGCTGCGTGTCTTTTCTGCCGAGTGGTATTATTAGTAACAGTCAAGTGGTCAAAGAAAAAACACATTGTGTAAAGAAGTGTGCATATTTAGTGGTGGTCTTTTTGTTGCAGGAAAAGGCTGCTGTAGCTACCAGCAGCAGTCCAGAAAGAACACCAGTAAACAGCCCTGTGTTCAGGCTGGGGTTTTCATCACCCTCGAGTAAGATGTGTTTTTGTTTATCTCATCAGTCATCTACTATCCCGGGTGCATTCTGCTAATATTTTGCATATATTGCCAAATTACATGCATTCTACAAATATTACTTGCGTGTGTCTTTTCAAGGTCAATGAGGGGCGTTTACTTCACTGTACCTGTAGAGAAAATGTGTGCTGGTATGTGATTTTTGGACCTTACAACTCAAAAGACATGCATACTTGAAATACACACCCAAAAAAACGAGGTACAAAAATGTAGTCATTATCACGAAATTTGTGCAATGTCAGCCAAACTGTATTAACCCTTTTCATCCTGAAACACCCACTGCTTAAAATAAATTTCACTGGTAGTTCAAGGGTGGTGCCAGAATAGCTTGGCGCCTCAGGCGCCAAGCTATTCTGGCACCGCCCTTGAACTAAAACAGTTGATCTGTCTCCTAATTTGTAATGTAGCCAACATAGGACAATAGGGAAAATTTACAAGATCAGCCTCAGGATGTGATTTATGTGTGCAGTGAGAGCATTCATGTTCGGGGCTGCGTGTAACTTTTTTTTTAATAAAGACTGATGTAAACTTTGCAGCTGATGTAAATTTCATCGTAAATGGATCAAGAAAGACAATATATCTAATGTTAAACCCCTTCACTGCTATGACAACACTGGTGGACTAGTAGCATAGTCACACATTATATTTAACCGAGCGGTATCATCTGTAGCAGACACGGGTTTAGCCCGTCCAGTGCTGACGAAATTTGAACAGCAACCAACTGCAAGAGGCACAGATCCTCATGAGCCCCTGCATTTGCGGGGGCTCATGAGGATCTATGCCTTTTGCTGACACCACTTTGAAACCATGTTCCTGGGACAACTCAGGCTTTTGGGTGTTGAATCAACAAAGATTGTAGAAATACATCTGTGTAAGCTGGCACTGAACCGGTTCACCCATTTAGCCCCGGGATGCCGCAGCAGGAGATGGATTGATCATGATAATTCAAGGGTAGTGCCAGATGAGCTTGGCGCCTTCAGGCGCCAAGCTCATCTGGCACTACCCTTGAATTATCGTGATCAATTAATCTATCCTACCACGCCTCCAAAATTTTGGAAAGGCGGCCGTGGGGTTAAGAGGGTTAAACAATGTTCCAAACTTTCCTGTATGCTCAGCAGAACCCGCTCAGCAGCCCATGTCTTCCCTGTTCTCCTGCACACCATCGGCCATCCCCGTGCCGGACCGCAGCACAGCCACATCCCCGGAGAGGTCCGAACGGGGCGGCTCCTTCTTTAGCTTTGAATCTATGGACACCAGTGACAACTCTGGGGGACTCAGTCTTCTGTCCATGTTCGGAAAATCCGGCCAGGAGCAAACACAAACAGAACCTGCGTTCTCCTTCAATTTCGGCCAGAGCTTGACCAGTGGGAACGATTCCAGGTTTGCTTTCAGTTTTGGGGGGAGTGGTGGTAATAGGAGCAATGAGAACCAGGGGGGTTCTCTTTTCAGTTTATTTTGATGATTAAGTGATGACTGACTTTTTGATGAACCCTTCGGCTGTCGGTAGGGCTTTTTGTTGTGATGATTCCTACAGGAATCATCGTGACAAAAAGCCCTACCAACAGCAAGAGGGTTAATGTGTTAAGCCCAGAGTTTGAAATTCTGAACTTTGGGAGTTATCCTCCGAGGATATAATACAGTTCAGGAGACAGATCAACAATGATAGTTCGGTGGTGGTACCAGGATAGCTTAATTGACCCTACAGGCGCCTAGCTATCCTGGCACCACCCGTGAACTTTCATGCTTTATCTGTCTTTTATAGTGTGTTTGGGCTGAATGAATTTTGTATTCCTGTGTTGTTTTGGTATTAATAGTTTGATTCCTCGCATTCTAGTTGCATTTTGTGTTTGTTTTGTTTCTTAGATTGAAAGAAAGATAATCAATGAATCGCATTCTGTTGCACATTAAAATTCATCAAAATTATTCATAGCGTCTTAAAATCCTAAATATACTAATGGTCAAAACTTAAGGACCACTTTTTATCGCAGACGCACTGACAACACCACACAAATAATGTAACAATACTTGGAGTCAGTACTTTGCTGAGTAAATCAAGCAATTGTAACAACAGCAGTACGTTAGAATGTTCACCCACCCCTCATTTGAAAAGTCACACAAGTCTGGTCCAATCAGTAGCGAGTGTACTCACCGTTTGCAGCCAAGCATTCAATGCAGCGTTGACACATGGAGTTCACCAGTGTTCAGAGAACATGTTGTGGGATCGCTTCCCACTCTTGATGCAGGAACTGAGTCAGCTGGGGGACGCCTTGAGGTGGGGGGTGGTTGCTGACTACACGTTGCCCCAGCACGTCCCAGAGGTGCTCGATGGGAGCCAGATCAGGTGAGCGAGCTGGCCACTCCATCCTCATGATGCCCCGTTGCTCAAGGTACTCATCCACCACACGGGAGCGATGAGGTCAAGCGTCGTCATCCTGCAGAAGAGCATTGTCGCCTATGGCTTGAAGAGCTGGTTGGATGAAGGGCTGCACAATCTCTTCCCGATAGCGCAGTCCAGTCAGGGTACCTCGGATGACGTGGAGGGGGGTCCTGCCTTCCCTACTGAAGCCTGCCCAGACCATGACTGAGCCTCCTCCATAGCGATCCACCTCTTGGACGCATCCCTCCGTGAATCGCTCGGCCTGGTGTCTCCAGACCCTCACCCTGCTGTCGTTGAAGGACACAGTGAACCATGACTCATCAGTAAACAGAACCTGAGTCCACTGGAGTCTGTTCCACCTCACATGTTGACGACACCAGGCAACCTGGGCTCTGCGATGAGCTGGAGTGAGGGGTATTCTTACTGCTGCTCTGCATGAAGCCAGGCCAGTTTCACGCAGACGTCGGTAGACTGTGCTTCTGCTGATGTTAACGTTTGCAGCTTGCATCAGTTGACGTCACAGAGTGGTTGACGTGACATTTCGGTCATGCAGAGCCACCACACAGAGGTATCTGTTCTCCCTTCTGCTGATGCAGCGCGGGCGTCCTGAGCAGGGTCGTCATTCTGCCCTTCCAGTTTCTTGGAATCGTATCAGCAGCCTCTGGATCACTGAATGGGACACCCCAAGACTTCTCCCAACTTTTCGTCCAGAAATTCTATCCTGCAGCCATGCTAGCGCCCGGCCTTGATCTACTGGCATTAGGCTTCGTAGTGGCATGGTTAGGAAAGTGATAATTATGCCCCTACTGTACCGGTATTTGTAGTGAAACAGAAGTGCTCAGTGTTCACGACTGACCCCTTTAGCACATGCATCACGACTTTACCGAGTTTTTCCACCTGCCTGCCTTTGGTACTTGCCAATATCGCACAGCTTTTCACAAAAAATGATGATGTTTCACGTGCATTTGACACATTTGTGGAACTTGATGAATTGTCTATGGTTCCCTGTACAGTGGACTGTCTAAGGTCAACTTTTAACCCATTTGGATCGACATTGTGTTTTATTAGCATACTTGCGACAATAAACAATGACACAAAAAAGTGGGGTGGCCCTTAAGTTTTGACCATTAGTATATGTGCTGGTCTATGATTTTGGACCTGATGGCTTCCAGCTGCAAAGAGTAACACATGGTTAAAGTGACTTTCTCAAAGCAGTAAATAATAATGAATAATATTTATCCTATATAAATGTTCTAACAATTATCCTGAACAAAAGGACTAACTTAAAATTCATTTAATTACAAAGTCCAAGTGTTGTGAAATGTAAGATTCTTCTGCTCTTTTCTCCATTGCTACAAAGGAGTTGCATCATTGCTACAAGGGGCAGTAGAAACCCTCTGTTACATGTGTTTTTTAAGTGGATTGGAGAAAGAAAGATAGAAAAGTCTAAGTTGTGGCAAAACAACACTGAGAACTCGTCTTGGCGATTTTGGGCAGAGCCACCCAGGAGCAGGTCGCTTTAACCCATTTAACCCCAATGTGGATGTGTCAACCAACGATTATGTTACCAGTTGCCTGTATATGAATCAACCATGATAATTCAAGGGTAGTGCCAGATGAGCTTGACGCCTGATGGCGCCAAGCTCATCTGGCACTACCCTTGAATTAGAATGATCCATCCATCTCCAGCTGCAGGGAAGGGGGTGGGGGGGGGGGGGGGGAAGGGTCAAGCATCATCCAGTGCAACACTCATCACACTCAAGCAAAGACTGGTAAAATAATAATAATAATGAGTACTTGTATAGCGTCTAACCTTGGATTAGAGCTCTAGGCGCTTAACAAAAACTAATTGTACAAAAATAACTAATTACAAAAAAACAATTATTTACAAAAGATAAAAAAAAATATAGGCAATAAATGTGTCGGCAATATTTATTGGCACATTATTTTTTTTGTTGTTGGTGGTACAGTAAGCATTTCATCGAAAGATACACCTAAGCAATCAGCAAAGCATGACACATGTAATCTAAGCATATTTCTGTTTCACTTCAGATCCTTTTTCAAAAGATGTGGTGTACACGAGAAATCATATTTGCATGAAAACGCAGCAAAAGGTTTTACACTAAATCATGACTAGACAAAAACAATATGTGGTGTTGATTGATTACAAACTACTTAACCCCTGTAATGTGCGTGCGGCCCCTGGTAATCAAAACAGTACCAGTGACTGCATGTCGTAAAGGGTTAAAAATCGCCATATTGAATGTTTACCACAAAAGCACCAAATACTTATCGCACATCTCCAACCAAAGAGGTGGTCGGTGGGAATAGCAAGCAAAAGGCACAGTGTACACACATTCAAATGGCATTATGACATGGGAATAACAATGTTTAACCCTGTTGTGCATGCAGCCATCGGTACTGTAAACAGCATCGGCAGCTGCATGCACAAGGGGGTTTATACTAATTATAGAGGCAACAACAGTCAACAAAAAAAACAAACTGATCTAATGTTAACCCTTTTACCCCCACAGCAACATTTCACCAATTTTTGAGGTGTTACCCAAAGACTACGTACCAGCTGCAAGTGATGGATTGACCATGATAACTGAAGGGTAATACCAGATGTTACCCAAAGACTACGTACCAGCTGCAAGAGATGGATTGACCATGATAACTGAAGGGTAATACCAGATGAGCTTGACGCCTTCAGGCACCAAGCTCATCTGGCACTACCCTTCAATTATCATGGCCAATCCAACTCAAGCTGTAGGTGTTGGGGCTGAATGGGTTAAACAGTTCCAAAAAATATAACATTTGCAAATACGTTTTTAAACACAAAAAGTTTGATTTAAGTAACCTAAGAAGTTGCACCATCTATCAGTTAAATATTTGCAAGCAAAACTATGCGACAGTAACAAAAATAAATAAATAAAAACAAACTCTTAGCTGCTGAATTCAATTACATGCGGTACTGTACATCATGCTTGTCGATGCATGCACGTAAGCCCCACCACCACTACTCCCGACCCAGTTCATTCTTGCCTCCCCATCCCAAGATTTTGTCATGAATAAGCAGTTGCACAACTTTGTGACTGAACACCTGATGACACCTCTACTTGTGAAACGTGGCAGCAAAATGGGTCGCGTGGTAAAAAGGCATAGCTGACGGGACTGAGGATCTGCACCTCTTCACTATCAGAGGGTGCCTTAAGATCCACAGTGTAAATTTCAGTCATCATGTGTAAATTTCAGTCATCAGAGGTGCAGCACGTATTTCTGTATGAAAGCCGTGCAGGGAGAAATAATACGCAAGAGAAACTTGTGTTCTCTTCACCGTATTATCACTCAACTCATTCAGCCTGGTGCACGTAATTTGCAAATTTTGGAGGCGTCGTCTAACGACTATGCACCTGTTGCAGGAGATGGGTTGACCATGATAATTCAAGGGCAGAGCCAAGCTAATCAGGCACTGCCCTTGAATTATCATGGTCGATCCATCTCCTGCTGTAATGCATCAGGGCTGAATAGGTTAACCCACTTGCGTATGCAGCCACAAGAGGGTTAATAACACTTGAAATTTGTGTTGCTGTACACACGCTTAACCCTTTGACTAACAAAACTAAATGACTTCCATTCGATAGACTGAAAGTCATTTAGTTCTGGGAGTCAGAGGGTTAAACGTTGCTGTACATAAACTGAAACATCAAATATATACACTACTACAAAGTAATGTGTGCGGTTGAAACATGACAGCTCTTTTTCTGAGTACTTGTGGTCTGTACACATATTTTGATGCATTACTAAGTCATGACGAATGTACATGTTTAAGGTACAAGGTCTGTATAGTAACTGTTGCTATCAAGTTTGGATTTCAAGGACAGTTTTTGGGAATGACTATGGTATTTTATGTTTTATAACGAAAGCTGTGTCAAAATTTCGTTCATAGGAAATAAACAGTAAAGACAAAAATATTCTTGACGGCAAAACTAATGTACACTGAACTTTACTCAACGGATTTCTACAGCTGTTTGAGCTTTATTTGAAAACACAAGAAAAAGATGGCAAAACTGATGCAAGAATAATAATAATAATAATAATACCGTTATTATATAGGCGCTTTTTCTCAATTTTTGGGGAAATTGACTCAAAGCGCCGCGCCTGAAACCCAACACACACACTCACGAAACAGACACGGATTTACGCCATTTAAGACAAACACAGTACAAGACAAACGAAGGGCCAGTCAGCTACTGAAGTTACAGAGAATTTTGATCGCTTGTATTTGAAATTTGTAAAGTGGCCTGAGACCGGTACCAAAGTGTGGGGGGTGGGGGGGGGGGGGGGTGGAAGAACCGAAGTACCCGGAGAAAGAACCCCCGACAGTCCGCCCGAATTAACGGTGACACTTACCAGAGGAGAAAAGTCCAACGCCGGAACCCGGTATCGAACCGCGCACCTTTGGCATTGGTGGCAGGCGCCTTAACCACTGCGCCACGGACCGCCCCAAGGACATTAATTGACATAAGAATAATATAAATTAGCTCTGTGTTTTCAGAGAAACTTCTGATAACCATGGCCTGTACATGCATGAATTTAAAACTAGTTTAGAAGATGCTTGCGAGGAAAAGGAATGCCTCCTTTAACCCATTTCATCCTGAACCACTTTTGCTTGAACTAAATTTGACTGTGACAGTTCAAGGATGGTGCCAGAATAGCTTGGCGCCTCAGGCCCTTGAACTAAATAGTTGATCTCTTCTAATCTGCAATGTAGCCTTCATATGACAATAAGCAAATAAAAAAAATTCAACCTTGGGATGTTATGGGTTAAAAAAAAAAGTAATGAAGGAGGCCTGCCTTTCAAACACCAGCATTTTCTAAACTAGCTTGAAATGTTTTCAAGAACATTTTGTGTTGTCTAAATTTAGATCATGAGATTGTGCCCTATGTCAAAATCAGATCAAAGATGACATTTTTCAAGACAAATGAAGTAATTCAGGACCACAAGCGTGAGAAGAATCGATATTGACCATATAATTATCAGTTGTGGAGACAGTGTAATCGGTGCGTGAACCAACTAATGAATGGGGGGGGGGGGGGGGGGGGGGGGGGGGGGGGGGGGGGATCAGACAATTACTGTATGGCAATCAACTGTTAAAATGATAGTTAAATAAGGGAATTTAAACACAAATTAAATTTAGCATACAACATACAGATTAACTTAAAAAAAGAAATAACTTTAAAAATGAACACCAAAGAGGAATCACTTTCTGTTCTTTGACTACTATTGTAGCATACGATTCACTGAGGAAACTGTAGCATACAATTCACTGAGGAAACTGCTGAGTTGAAGGAAGAAAAAAACTTTGCATTACATTTAAACTGATTGATAGGAAAACAAAAAGAAAGGCTGAACACTTAACAAGACAACATCAAATAAATCAATACATAAGTGGTATGCACATTTAGCAATTATAAATCATCCCAGAAAGCACAAACCCATCGAACTAACGCCGGCCAATGCTGGGTCAAGGACTTTTGCTTAATGGGAATTTAAATTCACCTCTGATCTGGTCAACATAAATTATGGCAATGTCATTCAATTACTGTTATGGAAGAACACTCTATAACAAGCAAAAACAATGATTCCAGAATGCTTGCTGGTTTAGAAAACAGAAAATATAGGAAACAATATGCATGCCTATAAAAATATATGACAACTTACAGCAAGCATGATTCAAAATGCCCGACAACACTGAACATCCATCTCAAATAGCAGCTCACAATAGCAACATGCAATGCTTTCATCCATGCAGCCCTGACACGATACAAGATCTGAATCAACTATGAAAGTCCAAAGGGTGGTGCCAGAATAACTTGCCGCCTACAGGCGCCAAGCTATTCTGGCACCACCCTTTGAACTAGCATGGTTGATCCATCTCCTGAACTGTTATAAAGTCTTCAGATGACTGCTCCCAAATTTAGGAATTTTTAATTCGGGGCTCAGAGTGTTCCATCAATAGCATTCAATTAACACTTTAACAACAGGAATGGGGAAGATATCATGAGAATGCTCGGCTACAACAGATACAAAATACAACAAATAAAGGCTCAACTCTTCACAGCTCATACAAACATCAATAATATGTATGATCACTTACAACATTTACAAAAAAAAAGATAAGAGTATTGTTGTTGTGTTCGTTACTCTGGGAATTGAAATATCTTGGCAGAATATGTAACAGTGTCATCTTGTCTTACATGAAAAACAGTAGAGGCTGAAAGCAAACATGATCATAGCACATTCGAAACGACCATAGCATACAAACTGTAGTACAATCTCCTTAGTTCAAACGTTCGTTCAGTATTACACACAACAAAACAAATTTGCGCCTTGGTCTGTGATTTTGGAACTCGGCCATGAGCCATAAGGTTAAAAATTACAGACTTGCATCAATGTTCTCTCTCTGCAAACAACTTGAATGATGGTTTTAAGCCATTTAAACCCATGGCTGCATTACTCCAAATTTTGGAAGAGTCACCAAATGACTACGCACCAGTTGCAGATGGACTGACCATGATAATACAAGGGTAGTGCCAGATTAGTGTGGCACCATCAGGTGGTACCAGATTAGCTTTGCGCCTGATGTGCCTTATTAATATGGCACTACCCTTGAATTATAATGGTTGACTCATCTCCTGTTGTAATGCTTTGGGGCTATATGGGTTAATTCGTTTGAGACATATTCACATACCACACCCAGATATGTGGAATAAAGTCGCATACATGTATCAGGACGTAGCACATCTCAAACGTGTTACAATGAAGGGTCAGATTTATCATGCTGAGATCACAGAACTTATTTCTGCATCGCATTATCAACAGGAGCAGTTGTTCTCTTACTTCTCAACTAACATCTAAGTCACCGAGAGCTTGAAAAACAGGTGTTAACATTCATTAATCTCCTCTGCATGCAGCCATCAGCACTCTTTACAACAATGGGTTTGGGGGGGGGGGGGGTGTTAACCCTTTAAAGGTCAAGGTGATTTCAGCAGCGCTACCAACAGCCAGGTTAACCCTTTTAGCCCCAAGGTCCCATGTCTCAAATTTTGGAGGTGTTGCCTAATGACTATGTACCAGTCGCAGGAGATGGATTGACCATGATAATTCAAGAGTAGTGCCAGATTAGTTGGCGCCTTCAGGTGCCAAGCTAATCTGGCACTACCCTTGAATTATCATGGTCAATGCATCTCCTGCTGTAGGAACTCAGGCTAAATGGGTTAAGATTATCACACTTGGAGTACATTGTCACCATACTCTGCCAGTACCAGTAATAATAGGAAGAGGTGAGTGTCAGTTTGTACATCGTGCTCTGATTTTGTATGCTGTATATAAAAAGCTCATATCATTTTTGACCGTCCTTGGTCAAACAACAAAGGCAGCTTTCTGAAGAGAAAGGGGCAAAAGGTTACAGCTGAACTACGTAACTGAATACAGTAATGTGTAGTACACATATCCCTTGCCCCTAAAACGAAAAATGTGAGTATGTTTGGTCTCCGAATTATGTCAATTAAGCTTTCTAAATAGAGGAAGAACATGACCATGAGCAAGTATTCCATCCATTTTAGAGCATTTAGAAAGTTTTTTTTTTCTTGCATTTCTAAATAAGGCATTTCTGAACATGTATTGCAGCAGATGAATATTATGTAACTGATGGCAAAGTCTAAAGCTTGAGCAGGACACATTTCAAGGGAACAAAACCTGACGCAAACACTTGAAAACTATCGTGGAATGATTTTGTACAAGGAGCAAACACGCGAGTTCTTGACAACATATACACATGGTGAAAACATCTGTCGTACATGATGTACATATAAAATAAGTACTATTACAGAGGTGCAATATTTGCATTTTACTTGGAGACAAATTTACCCCTTTGTGAATGCAGGCAGCGATACTGTAAATGGTACCATTGGCTGCCCGCGCAATGGGGGAAATCCACTGACTGCTAGTGCCACAGATTATACCATTCCACATTAATCCTTATCATTCAGAATACACTAGTGTGTTAAATAAGTTTTGACTAAAATTGTTTAAGGGTAGTGCCAGAATAGTTTGGCGCCTCTAGGCGCTAAGCTATTCTGGCACCACCCTTGAACTAAAGCCATTGGTCTATATCCTTATCTGTAAGTACTATAATGTAGCTTGCATATGGCAGTGTACAAAGTTGAAGCTTTTAGCCTCAGTATGATATGGGTTAAAATTGCTTATTGTCCCATGAAGGCTACATTACAGATTAGGAGATAGATTAACCATTTTAGTTCAAGGGTGGCGCCACCCTTGAACTATCAGTCAAGTTTATTTCAAGTCATGGTGTATCAGGATGAAAAGGGTTAAAGACTTGTAGTTACACATCTTTCCGGTATCATCAGTTGCAGTCAAGGGGTTAAAACTTGTACATTTAGCAGTGTTTTCATTTAAAAACTAAAGCAACTGCTACGCTGGCTGCAGATTACATATTTGGACAATCCCCACTCGGCTGAAAGTTATCAATAACACAGGAGAGGCATGCATTCTCATGTCTCTGCAACTGCAGGGGTTCATGAGAATCAATGCCTCTTGCTGGCAAAGCTTGGACTCATTTACATCCTCTAATAGAGCCATCCACGATAAGAGAACTGGTGAAAAACATTGGCTCTTGGAAGTGAAGGAGGCATAACAGTTCTTGTTACCAGTGTCGCACCTGAACATCTAAGCAAGCTTTAACCCCTGCATGCATGCAGCCACCAGTGCAGCCTCCATTGCTGAACAGTATCAGTGGCTGCATGCACAAACGCGTAAATAATAAAGTGTAAACAAATATGCAAGTATCTGTGCCAAATTAAAAAGCACATTTCTAGCAATGTAACATAAAATACCAGCGAGTTATTGCTGTCAAACATAGTGACGACATGACCAGTTAACCATAGTGTTTGGACTATCAAAAAAGCTGAAAGTCTGCATCAATGTGGTCCCATGCTACTACACTACTCCGAAAACTATGGCCCACTTTCAGCTCTTTCGCCATCAATGTTAACTGTGGGAGATGGATTGGCCATAGAGCTCGAGGGTAGTGCCTGATTAGCTTGGGGACTCCATGCTAATCAGGCACAACCCACTGAGTTACTCTTGCACACTCGTTTATAGACATTCATAAGTAACTATGCGTGACACTCTTCTCTGAACCCTTTTAGCCCCACGGGTGCATTTTGGAAGTGTTACTTAATGACCAGTTGCAGGAGATGGATTGACCATGATAATTCAAGGGTAGTGCCAGATTAGCTTGGCGCCTTCAGGCACCAAGCTAATCTAGCACTACCCTTTAATTATCATGGTCAATCCATCTCATGCTGTAGGGTGTTGGGGCTAAAAGGGTTTCTTTCAAAATATGTGCACCTTTAAATATTCTGTAAAAGAACAATACGGTCTACGAAAAACTGCATTGAACAACGACGAGTTTATGAATTATAAACGCTGAATAGCGAAACTTTGCATGATCCAAGACGGACACAAGTTCCTAGTGCGCGAAAGGTCCTTTGGTCAACATCTCATGTAGGCAACGTCCGCCCACAGGCCTTTTGCGCGCTGGGTTCAGTTTAACTTGCAGGTGACCAGCATGCTCAAGAAACAATATGAAACAAACGACGGACTTGTAACAAAGATGCATAAAAAACGAGACTTGAGCAACATATACATAACCAATCAGCATTTGGCACATCTACAGTTCATCGCTTTCTTGGTGTAGTGTCTACATACTCTCAGCAGTCCAACGTAACATCACTTTCTCTTCAGCTTCTCTGGAAAATTGGACGCCATGTTGGAGAAATCACGAAACACGTCCGTGAATGTCTCGTCACCTGCAATCAAACAAAGCCAAACTATGCTGTACTACCAGGTCACCCATCATCAACATACATGACATAGTGTGCGATGATCATAATTCAAATTGCTTGGGAACATACAAGTAGTTGGAGCCAGTATTGGTTGAAAATGAACAACAAAATCAAAGAGGCCTCACACTTTCATTTGCTTTTCTTTGTTTTTAACCCAACAGCTGAAATTTTGGAGGTGTTGACCAATGACTGTACCAGTTGCAGGAGATTGATCGACTGATAATTTAAGAGTAGCGCTATATCAGCTTGGCGCCGTCAGGCTCCAAGCTAATCTTCGCACTACCGTTGGATTATCATGGTGATGGTCAATTCATCTCCTACTGTATCAGGGATAACTGAGGAGCAATAATGGCTCCAAAACCATACTGAAATCCAGCGAAACACACATGAATACTCAACCCTTCTCTGGGCTCATGGACTATCTACTGTTGTCAGCACGAGGCCTGAGACAGCAACCTTGCCATTTGGGGATGGGTGGGCCTTTAGGTACACGTGAAAAGAAGGGCCCATTGCCAACAGAACATGTGTCACTGACCCCTCATCTCCAAATGTTATGAGTCATTTGGGGAAATTATGGGCCAATGGCACAGGGTGCGCTCCAAAAGTGAACCCTGCAAACCCTAATGTGACGGGTCCACACAAAAAAAGAAGACTTACCAGGATTTCCATAGCCATCGGCCTCTTTCATTTCATCGTTCAACTTGGACAGGCGCAGCAACGTGACAATGTCGGCATTTGCTGCTTCAACAGCTATCGTGAGAGGGTCCTAGATGAAGGAAACACACAGATGCAACATTGTTCAAAGACATTTTCTAAACCCACTGTGCCCTATGGTCAAACTCTCCAAATTTTAAACTTGTCCTCTGAAGACTGTATTGCAATTTAGGAGGCAGATCGACCATGATAGTTCAAGGGTGGTGCAAAATAGCAAGGCGCCAAACTATTGCACCGCCCTTGAACTATCATGGTTGATCCATATCTTGCTGTGGTGTGTCCGGGCTAAATGCGTGAAACAAAATGTCATGTCTGAATTCCACAAATGGTTCTTTTTGTGTGCTGGTCTGTGATTTCGGATCTGTGGTCACAGGTCCAAAATCACAGATCAGCATATATTTAACTTATTTACAACCAGGAACACACACACTCAAAGTGGTTTTCTTTGACCACTCTGGAAAAAAAAAAGTCGTCCTGAGGAAGAAATTATTTTTTTTTTTTTTTAATATAAGTATCCTTTGAGTTCTGGAGACAGATCGACCACGATGGTTCAAGGGTGGTTTCAGAATAGCTTGGCGCCTGTAGGCGCCAAGCTATTCTGAAACCACCCTTGAACCATCGTGGTTGATCCACATCCTGCCGTAGCTCATCAAGGCTCTATGGGTTAACAAAAATAAAGGAAAACGAACCTGCCCGTGAATGTCCTTGACATCTTTAGCTGCCCCTCTTTTCAGGAACTGGCACACCTGTCTGTAAAGACACCAACAAACAGTTCTCAATACTAAGGTCGTGAGTTCCCCCAAACTAGACCGCTCTTTAGGCAAGAGCCGAGAAAGCACAGTGGGCTGAGGGCAAGACAGCGCGTCACTGCTATGTACGATCGGCTGTATGAGTGTGAAAACTGTACAGAAACAAATTATTTCTGTGAAATCACCCAGCATATGTAGAGTTTACATGCATAAAATGCATCTACTGTTGATATAACAAAGTTGAATAATTATACTAGCTATGGAAACGACATGGTAGGGCATTTTCTGAAGCCAGTGTGACTGGCTACATCGCCATGCGCAGTTTTCATGCATGTTGAGCGATTGTTTTCCTTCTAAAAATATATTTTTAAAGTTGAATTGTAAAAGCTGCAAGACCAGGCAGCAATCATCGCAGATTCTTTGTCAATCTGAGCTTAAATTTTGCCGGATATTATGTGTGATTCGTAGCAAAACATTGTCGACCAAGTGTAACAGCTAGCTGAGTTGCCCACATTTCGTGGCTCACCGAGTCTTGTCTCAGTGCAAAGTCATGTAATCTAGCGAGTATTTTCGTGCTACTCGGGAACTTGCAACCAGCCTATTCATGCAAGTAAAACAACTGCTTTTCCCATAGAAACCTTGCAGTCTTTCTTTCACCCTTATGCGGAATACACCAGTGTGTGAAATAAGTTTGAATAAAATAGTTCAAGGGTAGCTGGCACCACCCTGGAACTAAAGCCATTGGTCTATGTCTTTATCTGGAAGTACTATAATGTAGCTTGCACATGGCAGTGTACAAATTTGAAACTTTTAACCTCGGTATGATATGAGTTTAAAAAAATCACTATCTGGCAGACAGTTTTGATGGCAAGACACGTGGGTTGTCTTCCTAGATGCGCTACCGCTGGCCAGTGGTAGCGCGTCGAGGGAGACAAAAGTGTGATGCATGGACTTGCCCAGTGTTGCCCAGAATGGCGGCATGGTGTAGAGGTGTCCTGCCTTGTCGGTCCCGCCGATCCAGCTTCGCACCGTTCAACAACAAAAACTCGCAAGCGGCCAGCGAGCCCTGTAGACAAGAGAAACTGACTGTACTTACCGATACACCTGGACTCGCGTGTTTGAAAGTCACATGCTAATTCACTGGCCGTGAGCATTTTAGTTGATTCATCCCCTTGCTGCCAAAATGGAAACACGGCTCTCACCCCAAGGCTGCATTTGCCACTATTTGTCGGTGTCCCCTAACAAATATGTACCATATGCAGAAGGTGGATCGACCATGATAATTCAAGGGTAGTGCCAGATTAGCTCGATGCCTGATGGTGCCAAGGTAATCTGGAACTACCCCTGAATTATCATGGTTGATCTGTCTCCTGCACATGGTACATATTCGTTAGGGGACACCTACAAACAGTGGGAAATAGAGCTTTGGGGGGAATGGGTTAGGACGGAAATTGTTTGTGTGCAACCTATTTGAATTATTAGAGTGTCTGGGACCTAAGAACACCTACAATGCCTTAACCCATTAAAAACCATGGCCACATTTACAGATGTTGGTAGTTGTCACCTTTTGATCATGTATCAGTTGCAGGAGACGGATCAACCGTAATAAGACCAGCAGGTGGGGATGGTTTCCGCCTTTAAGTACCTGGGCACCGTCATTGATAGCAACATAACATTCACAGCAAATGCTGATCAGTGTACAAGAAATCCCAGCAAAGACTGTACCTTCTACGTAAACTGAGGAGTTTCAGCGTTTCTCCGGACATCCTGGTGACTGTGTACAGGTCTCTAGTAGAGAGTATCCTTGCCTTTAACATTGTCTCGTTAAGGATAGGGCACGGCTGTCTAAAGTTGTCAACCAAGCCAGCAAAATTGTTGGTGTAAAGCTGCCACATCTGTTGGACCTGTATCACCAGGCTGTCCGGAGGAAGGCTGTAGAGATCACCACAGATCAAACACATCCTCTCCATGGCCAGTTCCAACTGCTGCCCTCGGGACGCCGGTACAAAGTGCTGCTGGCGCGAAGGCATGTGTACAAATGATCCTTCGTGCCATAGGCTGTCAGTGTGTTAAGCTCTGCTAGCGTTAATAGACAAGGCCTGATGTGATCTATGCACTGACAAATAAGAATGCGGTTTTATATATGTACTTTTTCTTTTATTATTTTAAATCCATCGCATTATAGTGTGTGTGCGTGTTCGTGCGTGCGTGTGTGCGTGCTTTGTGTGTGAGAGAGAGAGAGAGACCAGGGGCTGGGACCCTCATGAGCCACCCTATTAGGGAGGCTGGTGATGGTCCTTTCCCCTGACACAAATCAAAGCTGTGATAAGTTGTGATAGCAAGGGATGGTGCTGTGATAGGAGTGGTGATAATGTGATTCAAAGTGATCAATAGAATGTGATTGGGCAAGGATTATATATTCTAACAGGCGTGGGGAGGGATTTTATTTAAATATGTGTTTAACTGCTTGTTCGTGTTTGTGAGCCGAAGACAAATTTCCATTTTATACAAATATATTTAATGGACAATAAAGATTTTTGAATTGAATTGAATAATTCAAGGATAGTGCCAGATGAGCTTGGCGCCTTCAGGCGCCAAGCTCATCTGGCACTACCCTTGAATTACTACGGTCAATGCATTTCCTGCTATAGGGCGATGGGGCTAAATGGGTTCCTTTGACCAGTAGTAGTGTTTTTTGTCTATATGATTCCTGCTGGAATCATATAGGCGCCAAGCTCATCTGGCACTACCCTTGAATTACTACAGTCAATGCATTTCCTGCTATAGGGCGATGGGGCTAAATGGGTTCCTTTGACCAGTAGTAGTGTTTTTTGTCTATATGATTCCTGCTGGAATCATATAGACAAAAAACGCTACCGACAGCCAAAGGATGTGGTATGTTTCAGGCAATAGTTATGGCAGGCCACGATTTCAGCCATGTTAGGTAGGCCTCGGTATTACGTGCACCAGTAAACAACAGTATCTGATTTAACACACGCAGGTCTCTGGCTCCCATAGAGGTGTCCGGTCAGCAAAAAGTCTATGCGTACATCAGCTGGGCTGTGCAAAGGCCAGCCAAGACTGATGTCGGTCCAAAGACCTTGTGTTTTTCTTCCCAGTTCAGCACTACAATAGTGCACGTACACATAATGCCGTCTGACCTTATGGCTCACAGGTACTACGACATACTGACGCAGACAGCTATTAGGGTTCCTGGATATTTTGCTCTCCGGGCATCGCGCTCACTGAGCAGGACCTCACACACACAGAAAGTATAAATCCCATGCAAGTCACTACTCGAGGTGCTTGGCCAGTGGAGCACCTTGCACAGTGCCTTGCAAGGATTCACACTCTGCACACACCACTACAGACCAGAACATCAAATAATTAACTCTCGACGCCCTGAGGACGAAATTATGAAATATGTGTAGATAACCTCTGAGGTCTGTATCACAGTTCAGGAGACGGATCGACCATGATATTTCAAGGTTGGTTTCAGAATAGCTTGGCGCCTTAAGGCGCCAAGCTATTCTGACACCAACCTTGAAATATCATGGTCGATCCACATCCTGTCATAGTCTTTCAGAGCGTTATGGGTTAATTAATTACCGTCTCGACGGCCTTCATGATAGGCGTTTTATCGTCGTCATCGGGGTTCACCCAGTTAGGGTCACCCCCGTTGGCCAGTGCCTCCAGCATGACCGGGAGATTGCGAGCCTCAGCCGCCTTGTACAGCAACAGGTTCGGATCCAGCTTGCTCATGTCCTCCCAAGACGTGGTCGCAGCGTCCTCAACACCCTCCTCACTCGCCGAGTCGTCTGAACTCTCCAGTTCAAGGTCTGGGGAAAGTTTGGGGAAAGTTATCTACCTCTGAAACTTTGAATTTAAAATGTTAAACGTCCGCCAAAAAATGAACTTTCACAAGTTGGAAGAACTCTGCAATTCAAAAAAAAAGCTTAGCTGTCAATGAGCAATGAACTTTACCACGTCACTGTTTACTGTCACAGAAATGCAAATGTCTGTAACCTCAAATTTAGAATGTTAAGTGCTTAACTCTTCAACTTCCAGAACTAATTGAATTCCATTCTTTAGAATGGAAGTCATTTAGTTCTGGGAGTTGAAGAGTTAAATAGCAGAAAAGGAGAAATATTATTCCATGCTGCAGTGCATGGAGCTTAAGTATCTCAACCTCCCCCCACCCCCCCCCCCCCCCCCCCCCCCCAATCCTCCATTGAACTTTGTGAAATGAAGAGATATACTAGTGGCAACTTAACCCATTTAACCCCAAGGCTGCATTTCCAAAATTGTAGAGGTGTCACTTAACAACTATGTACCAGTTCCAGGAGATGGATCGACCCTGATAATTCAAGGGAAGTGTCCGATTAGCTGGGCGCCTAATGGCGCCAAGCTAATCTTGCACCACCCTTTTACTATCAGGGTCGATCCATGACGTGTTCTAGGGCATCGGGGCTAAATGGCTTAAGTTTACAAAACATGAGAAAATTAAATTTGCCAATAAAAGACAGCCATAACATGTTACTGTTCAGAGTGATTAGTATCAGTAATGTGAAGCATCTTTGCACGGAAAAGATTTTATATCATTTAGGAATTATTAAAACCCCTCTCCATCTCCCCCACCTGCCCCCTCCCCCCCAAAAAAAAAGAAAAAGAAAAAAAAAGATAAGAAACCCAACCAAAACCATAACAATGTGGATACAATTGTCTTTTCATTTTAACACATACTGTTGCCTATTTCATCTACAAAGCCATCAGCAATATGCCCAGCAGCTGGATTCGCACGTGCACAACAAGCAGACACAGGCAAAAAATCAAGGGGCACAGGTTCAAGCCTCGGGAAAAGCAAAACTTTCTGTACAACCAAAAGCACAATGCAGAGAATTGCAAACAACACTGGATGGACGGATTATTAAAGTGCTTGATATTTCTTTCCACTCCAAAGGGAGACAGATCGACCACAACAGCTCAAAGGTAGTGCCTGATGGAGGTGATTGGCACCTTTATCAGGCACAACCCTTGGGCTGTCACGGTCAATCCATCTCCTGTGAATTTAATGTAGAGCTCAGAGACATTTGGTTTGGAAAGGTATACGGATGAAAGCAATGCTGCCCAGTCAATACAAAAGACATTAAGTCCTTTTTTGTAAAAAGCTAGATTTTCATTGCGTTGCAATGAAAATCTAGCTTTTCACAAAAAATGCACTTACTGTCTTCTGCTGTCACTGGGCAACATGTTCCAGAAACGGTCACACAATGCAATGTATGTAATGTGCCGTGCATTCGGTCAAATCAAACAGACAAAAAAAAACATGATCTGCAGGAGAATCGTCCAGGGTAATATTGCACAAATGATGTGACTGAAAGGGCCGTTTGAACCTGTACGCTGGGGCACAAAGAAGAGCCGTTATCATTTTTGTGTTAAATGCCCACCATCCCCCACCCCCGTACTGACGGCTGCATGCGTAAAAGAGTTAACACATCTTGAACCAAGAAAACTATGCTTGACAACGATCCCTACTGAACAAAAACACAAACGCTGCTACTTCTTACTTTCAAATTCCTTTTTTTTTAATGAAACAAATAAATAAATAAAAATGTTGAAAGCATAAGTTTCATCTGCTTTAACTCACTCGCGGCCAGCCGCATCCGAAAGCGGCTTGCCGCGAATGAGTTAAGGTTCAAAGCACTCTAGAAAAAAACCCACACAACACTATTTCAACTGGAGCATATCGCAAACACTTCAAAAGAAAGAAAAAAAACCAAACACATCCACTGACTTCTGCATGTGCAAAGCCCACTAAAAATGTACGCAACATTGAAGAGTCCAAATACCTGGCATTGTACTCTCTGATTCTAGTGTGAAATCTGCCAAAGCTGCTGACAGTTCAGATTTGCAGCAGAGAGGGAAAAAAAGAAACGTTCAGATCCATTGAGACGTTTAGCCCCCAAAATGAGCAGTACTGTACCTTAGCCTCTTGACCGATACGGATGATAGCATTTGACGGAAGAGATGGGTGGGTTTCATGTCTTTTTCCACGGAACAGTATGGTCAGCAGCAGTCACAGGGCTCATTTAATAAAAGCGCCCGGCATCAACAGCTGCGAAAGTGCCGAATAGCATTGCTGGCAACGCTATACAACACTTTCGCAGCTGTTGATGCAGGGCGCCTTGAATGAGTTATGACCACGTAAATGATCAGGAGGCTGATCTCCTTAACCCATTTAACCCCACGACCACAATCATTTTGGAGGCGTCACCTTATGTCTGGATACCAGGTGCTGATCTGGCACTACCCTTGAATGTTCATGGTCGATTCATCTGCTGCAAAGTGTTGGGGCTAAATGGGTTAAAATCTCTTCCCCCACCCTTTCTTTCATTAGACTGCGGTCATTACGACACCCTTACCAGTTATCATGCAAAATGCTGCTGCTCTTTTTTCTTTTCTTTTTTTCTTTTCCTCAATTTGTAAAGCTGAAAGTGCTGAGAGTCTTTTTCCTGACCCTTGATGGTGATGTTACTAACGATGCTCGGCAAAAAAGACACACATTTTCACGCGTTTTCCGCCAGCTGGTATCATCAGTACCAGTCATGGGGTCCAACCTTGGCACAGACTCAAGGTGTGCCTTAAAAGTCTGAGGGAAAGTGATGTGAACGATTGGTCAAGAAACAGCCACATGTTGTTTCACTGTTCATACTGACACACACACAGACACACACACAGAGCTATAAGAGTATATATCATTACAACTATAGTATGTAGTCAAACTGTTGCCGCAAGGGTTTTACGTGAAAGGAAAACAGAAAATATAGAGGTTGAAAACCCTTTACGTTAGAAACATGAAACACGACGTTTCGGATCAAATAAGAAGAAGGATCTTTGATCCGAAACGTCGTGTTTCATGGAACTTAAAGGGTTTTCAAACTCTATTATTTTGACCTTTTTGAGAGTCTGTAGACGTTTCCTTTAAAGACCTGTGCGCCATTTTAGCATGAAATATTTTAAAGATATATTTACATCTTGCCTTAAGACCTTTCTTTAGTCTGGCAGACCAGATTTTTACCCATCCCGCCGTGAGATGGCCTTGGTTGCCTGCTCGGCGTTAAACCCAAATAACTAACTCTGTTTTCTGTTTTCCTTTCATCATTAGAACTAGTGTGGGGCAAATATACAATGTATGTATGTACAAGATAGCGTTGTGATTACAGTTCTGAGTTTTGTGAGAACCCTATATGCTGCAAGCAAGTCATTCGGGGCTCCCATCAAGCTGGGTGGCCCTCTTAACCCCTTCACTGCCAGCAAAAAAAATGGGAACGCTGTCCATCTGCAAGAGGCAAAGAGCCTCATGAGCCCCCGCACCTGCGGGGGCTCATGAGTCTCTTTGCCTCTTGCTGAGCTGTTCATATCCCATACGTTCCTTGGATTTATGCGATTATTTGGTGTCCTTAACCCATATCATTCGGAATACACCAGTGCGTGAAGTAAGTTTGACTAAAATAGTTCAAGGGTAGTGCCAGAATAGCTTGGCGCCTCTAGGCGCCAAGCTATTCTGGCACCACCCTTGAACTAAAGCCACGAGTCTGTATCCTTATCTGTAAGTACTGTAATGTAGCTTGAGTATGGCAGTGTACGTACTGGAAGCTTTTAGCCTCAGTATGATACGGGTTAAAGACACAATTCTGCATCTACTGGCAATAACAGGGTTAATATAAAGATGCTAATGGGGCTCATCGTTAGCCATGAAGAGACACAGGTTTCCACGAGTCCCAGCAGGAGCCCATGAAAATCTGTAGCCTTGTGCAGATGGAACGGTTGGCCGCGCTTCAGCTTTTTTAAATTTGGTATTTCGGCAACATGTGCAAGCAACAGCTCAACATTTAAAAGTTACAGAACTTTCTGACCCTCGATTTTGAATGCGCCAAGTTCCATGTTGCTGCCAGCCAACTTTCACCCATGCTTATGCAGTAGAACCTGTTTTGAGAAACCACCTCTGGCCTCAACGCTTTGCGTGTCAGTGGAAATCATCGCGACAAAAACCGCTACCGACACGCAAAGGTTAATAAAAGGGCACTTTCTCAAGGGATGTCTTGAAAGTCAAAACGTGCCACCTGTCATTAAAGACCATCATTCAGGTGGCTGTCGCCACCTGAATGATGGTCGTTAATGACAGGTGGCACGTTTTGTAACGAATGGTATAGCTGCCACCTGAATGATGGTCGTTAATGACAGGTGGCACGTTTTGTAACGAATGGTATAGCTGCCACCTGAATGATGGTCGTTAATGACAGGTGGCACGTTTTGTAATGAATGGTATAGCTGCCACCTGAATGATGGTCGTTAATGACAGGTGGCACGTTTTGTAACGAATGGTATAGCTGCCACCTGAATGATGGTCGTTAATGACAGGTGGCACGTTTTGTAATGAATGGTATAGCTGCCACCTGAATGATGGTCGTTAATGACAGGTGGCACGTTTTGTAACGAATGGTATAGCTGCCACCTGAATGATGGTCGTTAATGACAGGTGGCACGTTTTGTAATGAATGGTATAGCTGCCACCTGAATGATGGTCGTTAATGACAGGTGGCACGTTTTGTAACGAATGGTATAGCTGCCACCTGAATGATGGTCGTTAATGACAGGTGGCACGTTTTGTAACGAATGGTATAGTTGCCACCTGAATGATGGTCGTTAATGACAGGTGGCACGTTTTGTAACGAATGGTATAGTTGCCACCTGAATGATGGTCGTTAATGACAGGTGGCACGTTTTGTAACGAATGGTATAGTTGCCACCTGAAGGGTGGTTTTTAATGACGGGTCGTCCCTCATAAGAGAGGTCACTCAAAACAGATTCTGCTTTATGAGAGCCCTGGTAATTCCACAACACACATCTTCAGCCTACGTCAATACAATGTTGATAGAATCTTACACACACTACACACAGGTGGCTTACTTTTGCTGAGGGAGGCGCGATTGGCTGAGGGCACGTCTGTGCCAAATACCAGGACGTCGGAGGCGCTCCCCCCAAGGCCTGAGTCATTGTCTTTAGCGGCAGTGTTAGACACAGACAACACCGCTGCAAACGTACACAAATCACCACCACAGGCAGTCAGTAGGGGACGGGCAACTCATTCACTTTTGGCACAAAAACGTGGATAATGATCTGTGAGTGCTCAAGAGGGGGTTGTTAGTTTTCAACACTTAAAGTCGGGCAACTCAATCAGTTTAAGCACTGATGAAGAGAGGTAACTCACCTCCTCAGCTAAAAGGACAATTTTTAGTGTTAAACAGGGTTACCTCACTCCGAGCGCAAAAGGGGATTTGTAATTGAGGGGAGGGGGGATTAAATTCATTTTATTTGTGAAAGAGGAGGAGAACTCACTCATTTCTGCGCTGACAGAGATGCAACTCGGTTTAACCCTTTGCGTGTTGGTAGCGGTTGTTGTTGCGATGACTCCTACAGGAATCATCACGACAAAAACCGCTATCGACATGCAAAGGGTTAAGTTCTGAAAGGGTGGCAGCTCACTTACTGGGCAAAAGAGTGACTATGATAGTTCAAGGGTGATGCCAGAATTGCTTGGCGCCTATGGACACTTTTTAAAAGGGTTAACACACTTTCAAAAGTACTAGGGGAAGGGAACGTCAAGTGGTGATATATATAAAATTGAAAAAAACAACTAAATAGTCGTGAGTGAATCCAAGTATATGTACATGTATTTGGCCCATGACTGAAAAATCTTGCAAACTTCACGGTTGTTCCTCTGGCGACCATTAAAAAAATAAGATATTTTAGGCCAGAGTCCAGTTCAGATGGAGTTGGCTGAAAACGAATCCAATATATTAAAATCCGTATACAATTGTGCGTTCCAAAAAGCGGGGCAGGATCGCTCTACCTGTGCAGGGGGGAAAATTCAAAATATTTCTGCAAGCCAGTGCTCATGATGTGATTGCTGGGAACCAGGTCTTGTGAGCCGTGATATACAGCATGCTTGTGATGGGCGGGAGTGTGTAGGATTGGAGAGCACAGGTTCACATGAGGTGACGTTAACCCATTTAACCCCTGACTGCAGCTCCCAAATGACTGTGTGATTCAGGAGATGATCGACCATGATAATTCAAGGGTAGTGCCAGATTAGCTTGGCGCCTGATGGCGCCAAGCTAATCTGGCACTACCCTTGAATTATCATGGTCGATCCACCTCCTGCTGTAGTGATACAGGGCTAAATGGGTTAACCTTGATGCACATGCCAGCCACTGGTACTGTGTACATTTCCGGTGGCTGCATGTACAAGAATGCTACGAGGAAGAAAAGTTTGAAAACCAACATGGCTGATTCATGCCATGGAAAGAAGTGGTTTGTCATGTGACATTTTTCAGGCTCATGCAAAGAGAACCATGATAAAAAAAAATAAAAAAAATAAGCACACATCATAATCTGAGCTTTCATTGCTATAAATGTGTACTCCAACTGCCTAGGTTTTCATTAGTTTCTGGAAACTTCACAAAAAGAAATATACCACATCCTTGCAAAAGCATACCAGTCACCCATAAAATTCAACACTACTCCAGAAACCGCAAAACAAAAGACATGTAAAAGATTAATGAGATGTAAAAGATTAATGGGGCAACGACAAGTAAGAGATTCTCAAAACAACAAAATTTTACCAACAAAACAATACGCAGCAAACACAAAACTTGTTCTTGAAATTACATAAACACTCTTTGTAAAGATTTTTACAGATCAAAATTTAACTCATCAGTGATGCGCTGCATCAGGATATGTGTATCCCGATGCAGCACATCTCAAATGTGTCAACCCTTTGACTGTTGGTAGCGGTTTTTGTCGTGATGATTCCGACAGGAATCATCATGACAAAAACCGCTACCGACAGCCAAATGGTTAACATAAAATAGGCAGAATGACACAGAGTCAAAAGGAGAGAGAGAGAGAGCACTACAACTATGAGCTCGTTATTCAGACGTTCAAATCAAAATTCTGTATGTCAGTGTATCATGCTTTTCAAATGACATCACTGAATTATTACTGACGAATAGAAACATCGGAGCACTGCACCAGACGTGATTAAACACACTGCTACGAGGAAGAGACGTTTTCTTCACAAATTTTCAACACCACACAACAGGGCCGAAAATACCTTCCATCAAACCACTGGTGACGTCTTCCGAGTCGGAGGGCGACATCTCTTCGGAGATTGCTTTCGACAGCGTGCGTGCCGGCGATCGTCGTGTCTTCTTGCGCACACTCCAGCTGTGGATTCGATTGGTGGATGTGCTGCGAAGCTTGACCCCTTCGGGCAGTTTGCTGACGAAAGCTCGTTTCAGGTATTTGGCCGAGATCCACGCCTCACGCTGCGCCCTGTGGCAGAGCGGTCATAGCATGTATTCAATGTATGAAAACATCTTCCAAGCACAGTAAACTCCTGTCAACCTATTTTACCCTGAAGCACTACAGCAGGAGATGGATCGAAGAAGATAATTCAAGAGTAGTGCCAGATTGGCTTGGCGCAAGGCGCCAAGCCAATCTGGCACTACCCTTGAATTATCTTGGTCAATCCATCTCCTGCAACTGATACATAGGTGACACTCCAAAATTGATAGGTGACACTTTTAAAATTTGGGAAATGCAACCTTGGGGTTAAACGGGTTACAGAAAGGTGGGACACAGCAGAACTTGTTGTGAGCAACCATCTTGTTTTGCAAGAAAAAAATGATGATAAAAGACAGGTGCTTTCTCAAAAGAAGTCTTGAAGGGCAAGAAGTGTCACCTTATCGGATAGTCGTAACCCATACCACACCTTGAAGGGCAAGAAGGGTCACCTTATCGGATAGTCGTAACCCATACCACACCTTGAAGGGCAAGAAGTGTCACCTTATCGGATAGTCGTAACCCATACCACACCTTGAAGGGCAAGAAGGGTCACCTTATCGGATAGTCGTAACCCATACCACACCTTGAAGGGCAAGAAGGGTCACCTTATCGGATAGTCGTAACCCATACCACACCTTGAAGGGCAAGAAGTGTCACCTTATCAGATAGTCGTAACCCATACCACACCTTGATTGTACATTGATTAACGTCCCGACAGCAACAAGGCTTTCTCAGGACGTGCCTGCACTGCTTGTGAAAAAAAACAACAGAACATTGAATGTATGTCGCCAGCCGGTCAAATACATTAAATAAACCTAACACATGGGGCCTAAATAAAGCTAAGACCATTTAGCAACACACATCCAATATCAAGAGCTACAGGCAGTGCAGACAGTAGGGAGAGTTTTAAAAAGGCAAATACAGGTGAATGGACCTCGGGTAGACAGAAACACATGCCCCAGAATAAAGAGAAAAACTCACCCTGTGGGGCTGACCAGGGTGACCCTGGGAACTAAAAAGTACCTAACCCCACCCAAGTCCCCCAGGGCAGACCCGGGTGGGGGATACCACACCTTGAAGGGCAAGAAGTGTCACCTTATCGGATAGTCGTAACCCATACCACACCTTGAAGGGCAAGAAGGGTCACCTTATCGGATAGTCGTAACCCATACCACACCTTGAAGGGCAAGAAGGGTCACCTTATCGGATAGTCGTAACCCATACCACACCTTGAAGGGCAAGAAGTGTCACCTTATCGGATAGTCATAACCCATACCACACCTTGAAGGGCAAGAAGTGTCACCTTATCGGATAGTCGTAACCCATACCACACCTTGAAGGGCAAGAAGGGTCACCTTATCGGATAGTCGTAACCCATACCACACCTTGAAGGGCAAGAAGGGTCACCTTATCGGATAGTCGTAACCCATACCACACCTTGAAGGGCAAGAAGTGTCACCTTATTGGATAGTCGTAACCCATACCACACCTTTCAAGAATGTGTGGAAAAAAATTAAAAGACAAATGTAATATTATAACCACTGCATGAGTGTGTGAGTGAGCATTTTTGGGGACAAAAAACAAAACAGAGAAAAAAAACGAAACAAAAAAACTCTGTACCTGCTGCAAGATGGAGTGGCACGCGGGGCGATGCTTTCGTCGACGTTTGCCTCGTACACACGATTGATGACCTCATTGCCCAGCTCCACCATCACCTTGACCAGTTCCGGCTCCCAGGTGTCCAGCGTGATGGACCTCACCTGAGTCAAGACAGAATTGTCTGCTGTGAAGCAAGTCCTAACCCTTTGGCTGCTAGCAGCCCTTTTTGTTGAGGTGATTCTTACTTAACTTTCTGGCTGCCGCCAGCACTTTTCGTTAAGTTGATTCCAGTAGGAATCAACTCAACAAAAAGTGCTGGTGGCGGTAGCAATCAACTCAACAAAAAGTGTGTGTGGCAGTAGGAGTCAACTCAACAAAAAGTGCTGGTGGCAGCCAAACTCTGGCAGGGTTTGAACCTGCGACCTAAGTGATGGATGGTGAAATAAGGAACAGGAAGTGCTCGCATTCAGGGTATTGCCATGAGTGCAACATTAAAACAAAACTGTGTTCTGAGCTCCATTTTGTAGTTTAGATGCTATAACAAGTGCTCTTTATTAATATTAACCCTTATCATTCTTAATACACCAGTGTGTTAAATAAGTTTGACTGAAATAATTCAAGGATAGGCGTCAAGCTATTCTGGCACCACCCTTGAACTAAAGCCATTCACGGCAGTTTAGCCTATGCTCTTTAGTTTTCAGCTGGCTGCCCGCCGGCACGCGCCAGCACACTTAAAGATCGGCTTCGCGGGAGCACTGAGATAGCGAGGCAGCCTCCTTCCCCTTACTATCAGCGCGCTAAATACCATCACTGATAAGGCGCCAGCTATGCGGTCTCGCTTCCGCTGGGGATGCGAATAGCGCAGCAGCCGTCTTTCTTTACAGTACTACTGTGCTTGACCCCGCTTATCTCTTAGCCTCTGCTGCATACATCGGCGAATAAGCTGTAAATTACAGATGTTGTCTGTAAACCGAAATTAATTCACCTGCAGTTGCGAGTGATTATTTGAACATACGTCGTCTTGTAGAGGAGAAATTGTACTATCTTTGGACACCAAACATGCTGGGGTAATCTGCGTGGATGTTTGTCATGCACTGGCTCAAAGTATCACTAGGAGATGGATTAGATGCAGCCTTCCGTTAGTTAATCAAACTTTTTATCACATCACTGTTCATAAACAAAAGTTTTTGGAAAGTTCAGACAAAGTCAGTGATGTCAACAGATGTCTTAACTGGCATATCCCATGCTAAAAACTTCAATCAACATACCTGAGTCCTGCTACAGACGGTTTGGTGGGCCAAGTGAAAACGGTAATCCATTCAGAGCACGCCGATATGAAGTATGCGAATTTTACCGATTCAGTCAATGTTTTTAACAATATCACAATTTTAACACAGTTTGAAAACAATACACAAAGCAGAGGTTCAACTATTTGCTGTTCAGAGATTCAGTTCCGGCTAAATGTCACATTTTGACTGCTGCTTGAAATGACATGTTTGACAGTCATTAACAGAAAAAATTTCATCAAAGGCTACCCAAAGATCAGCACACGTTTTGTGAATGTCTGTAGAGCTTGTGTGTTCCACTTGTTTACTTAATCTGACAAGCTTAGTATGACACATGAAACAAATTGTTTTAGAATGCTTCCCTTCCAAGTCGTTGAGCACATCAATGTTGTAACACGAAAAGAAACTGGTGTATTTAGTGCACAAATACACGGGTTTGTTTTTGTCTTTGACTCCTCGCCTACCACAAAGTCTACACAAAGAATTCACGGCCTCCAAATGTCTTGGAAAGGAATGTTCATTCTCCATGGCTTTAACATGCGATACTTTACTGACATAAATGCATCAGAAAAAGGCACATACACATAGTGATACATCTGGCACTGAAACCCAGTTTTTTTACACACCCGCACTGTCTACCACGGAAGGAAAGTTCCTCGAACTACACACATTTTAATCACGTAATAACCACAGAAGTCAAAGCTGACTACAAAAGAAACTTACATGAGCTTGAAGAGGACATTTTCAAGCATAGTATTACATAATGATATTTACAATTGAAACTTTTTAGCCACGGTAATAATAAGTTATTAACAGGCTAAACTGGTCACATGCCTGACAGCCTTCAACAGGAAACAAAGAGCGCTACGCTTCCCGCCTGCAGCTCAGCTGAGCCTGCAGTGACTCGCGCGCACCTAACAAAAGCGTTCGACACTGTGAGCAGGCAAGGCATGTGGCAGATCCTGGAGCGACTTGGCTGTCCCCCAAAGTTCCTCAACATGATTGTCCAGCTACACGAGGACCAGCAAGGCCAGGTCAGACTCAACAATGACCTCTCAGAACCATTCCCTATTCTCAACGGCGTAAAGCAGGGCTGCGTGCTGGCACCGACCCTCTTCACCATCTTTTTTAGCATGATGTTGAAGCAGGCCACAGTGGACCTCGATGATGACGATGCAGTGTACATCAGGTATCGTCTCGATGGCAGACTGTTCAACCTCAGACGACTGCAGGCCCACACAAAAACCCTAGACCAACTGATTCGTGAGCTGCTTTTTGCTGATGATGCTGCCCTCGTTGCACACACAGAGAGAGCCCTGCAGCGCATCACGTCTTGCTTCGCAGATGCTGCCCAGCTCTTTGGACTCGAGGTCAGTCTGAAAAAGACAGAGGTCCTCCATCACCGGCACCCAAGACAGTGTATCGCCCTCCTCACATCACCACTGGCGAGTCTGAACTAAAGTCAGTGCACCAGTTTACTTACCTTGGCTGCATTATCACGTCGGACGCCAAGCTGGACAAGGAGCTTGACAGCAGGCTGGCAAAAGCGAACAGCGCTTTCGGGCGACTTTTCAAGCGGGTGTGGCACAATCAACAGCTTAAAACAGGCACCAAGATCAGCGTGTACAGAGCTGTGGTCCTCACCACCCTGCTGTATGGTTCCGAGTCCTGGGCCCTCTACCGCAGCCAACTACGACTCCTCGAACGCTTCCACCAGCGCTGCCTGCGTACCATCCTGGGCATTCACTGGAGTGACTATGTCACCAACGTCGAGGTCCTTGAACAGGCTGAAACTTTGAGCATCGAGGCTTTGCTGCTGCGGACACAGCTCCGCTGGGCGGGGCATGTCTCCAGGATGGAGGATCATCGCCTACCAAAGATCACCCTGTTCGGCGAGCTTGCTACTGGACACCGTGACAGAGGGGCACCAAAGAAGAGATACAAAGACTGTCTCAAGAAGTCACTTAGTGCCTGCCAAATCGACCACCACCAGTGGTCTTCACTTGCTGCGGACCGTGACACCTGGCGCTCCACCATTTACAAGGCAGCTGTCTCCTTTGAGGACTCTCACAGAGCTAGCCTTAAGGACAAGCGGCTCAGGAGAAAAAACAGAGATGCCGCAGCTCAGAACCCTGGCCATACCTTCCCCTGCAGCCACTGCGGTCGAACCTGCCTGTCTCGGATTGGCCTCCGCAGCCACAAACAAGCCTGCAGACGTCGTGGGCAACTCCTATAAAATCTTCGTTCGCGAAGTCAAGCCAAGAGAGAACAGGCTAAACTGGTCACATTCCTGACAGCCTTCAACAGGAAACAAAGAGCGCTACGCTTCCCGCCTGCAGCTCGGCTGAGCCTGCAGTGACTCGCGCGCACTTATCAGTGAAGTGGGTCACGGCCGGGTCAGAGCCAAACTAAAGAGAGCGATTTCCAGAAGGGTAAACTGCCGTGCATTGGTCTATATCCTTATATGTAAGTACTTTAATGTAGCTTGCATATGGCAGTGAATAAATTTGAAGCTTCTAGCCTCAGTATGATATGGGTTAACATGGGCTACAGTATGAAACTTGTAATGACTGAGATACATTCCATGAACTAATTATGCCCCATAATTCATGGCCAGCAAGAGACATGAATTGTAATGAGGCCCTGCGAATGCAGCGGCTCTTGCAGATGAAATAGGCTGGTTGAATGACTGTTTTGTCAGAATCAAGAGCTGAAATTCAGCTGTCTGAGACTTTGAAAAATTAATTTTTCTCTAAAATGTATTTTTTCGAAAAATACTTACCGATGCCATTACTCGGACGACCCTCCCACCTGCCCCGCTAGCCGCTCCTCAGTCAAATGAAAGAACTGGTTGGATTGGTAGTGAGCTGGCGCTCACCTGGCGGCAGGGGAAGGGAGGCTACCTGGGTACTAGACCACGGTACCCTTGGTGGCCTCCCCTGGCTCTAATGGTACACATCGTAAGTTTTTGGGCTAAAATTACGCTAGCTATAGGTTGTTCCATTGTAGTAATGGCATCGGTAAGTATTTTTCGAAAAAATACATTTTAGAGAAAAATTAATTTGTTTCTTCAAAAACATTACCGATGCCATTACTACAATGGAGAATGGTGAAGAGGAGGAGGGTGCCGCGTAACTCAGTGACTGACTGAGCTAACCAGCCCCGTCCTCCCCGGCGCAAGCTCCCGATAATTTTAGCTAAAGGATTACCAATGGCACCGACAGTGCCGGGAGGGAGTGTTGCGCCGCCGCGATGTCCCCCACCAGGGCCAGGTTGTCTCGCTGGCCAACCAGGTGACAGAGGTAGAACCGGATGAAGGTCGACTCGGTCCGCCAGCCTATGGCAGCCAGACTGTCTCGGACAGCGCAGCAGCGGGCAGACGTGACGCTAGCAGCCATGGCTCTGACCTCGTGGGCCCGGAAGAGTAGCCGTTAGACAGCGTCGGGGCAGAGGTCCTGGTAGGTGGAGCACATCACCCATCTAGCCAGGAAGATCGTCTGGGCTGAGATGACTGTCTACCTGGGGACAGAGAAAACAAAGGAGGCGGGTGCGTCCCTGGCGGAGCGGCTTGGAAAGGCGTAGGTACACGCGTAAGGCTCTCACCGGGACGTGTTGTCTGACTTCCTCGTAGGGGTCGATCGGCATAAGCGATCGCACAGTGATCACCTGTGGGGCTGTCAGCGGGGACTGGTTCAGGGCCAGGAAGGCCGAGTCCGTTAGTAGCTGCACGGGGTCATCCGACCTGCACTGCAGTCAGGCGGGGGCGCGGGAGGCGCGGGCAGCTCACTCAATCTGGAGGGTGTGGCTACGGTGGGCAGAAGCCAGCCTTCGTGTAGCGTCGGCCAGGCTTGCTAGGGGAAGCGGCTCGTACGCTAGCGTTCATCCAGAAGAGTATCCAGGGTAAGTCCCAGCGCGGGATCAGGGAGCGGAGGGCAGGTCGCTGTGTGCCGACGAGGGGCAAGGGGTTCCGCTCGGCCCTGGCGCCGGAAGGCGTCGGCGATCATAGAGGTAGCCCCTGAGGTGATAGGTGCCAAGTGCTGTTGGGCGAAGCCAGGAAGAACTCCACCAGCGGCGGGAAGTCAGATCGGTAGTGGAGAGGCGACGGAGGACGCACCAAGGTCCCAGTACTCTCCACCCTCCCTCTTAGACACGCAGGGTCGAGGATCCACGGCCTGAAGCGATAGCTGTCACTGCCTCACTCGAGAACTCCAGCGGCGAGGGCTTGCCATCCAAACTCCAAGCGTGTAGCAGGAGTCTCCCAGAGCACGGAAGGAGCGCCTGGCGCGGTAGTTAGAGCATCGTGCGAGGAGCAGGAAGCCGGAGTGAGGGCCCGTGGATCAGGAGGTCGGGGGCGCAGGATCTGGTGCAGCAGAACGGCGCTCCCATCAACCGGAACGCATAGCATCCCTGCGGTAGAGAAGCACCTTGGGGACAAAGACTGAGGGAGGGTAAGCGGAAGCGCAGAGGCCGTCCCAGAAAGGGGTAGCGCAAGGCCGCCCAGGCTAGGGGTTTCGGGACGGTTGAGACGAGGAGGGGGGAGCTGAAGGTAACATCCTGTTGCGAAGAACGCAGAGGGGGGAGGGGGGCTCCCACGTGGCGCAGAACATCCGGGTGACGACCGGGCGAAGCACCTCTTCCTCTTACCCCTCACTTGGCGTGGAGACGGAGACCGTTCCAGGAGGGGAAGCCCGCAAGGACAAGCAGGTGGCCGTGAAGTATCTTGCTCGGGAGAGTCGCGGCGATCCTGCACCCACGGCGGCACCGGTAAGAAGAAGGCAGAGGAAGGGGAGCAGGTCCCGTCCTGCTTCTGAACGTAGGACACGCCAGAGGACTAGTCGGAACGACGAACAGATCCTGATGTCCGAAGTCGGTCTCCAAGGGAGGAGAGCAGCCGAATCACCTATAATACCAACCAGTTGAAGGCTTGGCCGCAAGGACCGGAGGGCAGCTGCCGGAAGCCGTGGCACGTCGGTAGCAGGAGTGCACCCCAGCCGGAACGACTGGTGTCAACGCAAGGGACAACTGGGGGGGAAGAAGGCGAAGGAGCGGGACTCCAGGCGGGAGCCAGGCAGGGACCGCCGAAAGGGGGCCTCGATGTCTCCGGTCGAGGGCGCCAGCGAAGGAGTAGGTGAAGGGGAAGCGGGCGCAAGCAGAACCGACCAAGGGTAAGGAGATCCGCAGCGGTGCTCACTAGGCCAGAGAGCTGCAACGAGTGACTGGTGGAGACTGTCTCCTGCGGTGCACCAAGACGAGCCAGGTTCGCCAACTTCTGGGTCCTCAATTCCGGGAGTCACACTCGACGAGATCCGTCAGGGGCTCCAACCACGGCGTGCGAAGCGGCGGGACAGAGCGAGATCCGAGGAGCCTAAGACTACGAAGCCGCAGGTGTCGAGGAGTCCAGGAGGCGTCTCGTTGCTGTTCCCGGGAGGGAGCCGACCGGAGGCGCCGGAGCAGATCGTCGACAAGCTCGAGGAAGGCTCGACGAAGTCCGCGTGGCCGTGGCTTGCAGACGCCGACCAAGAGACGGCCGAAGACCCAGCGGAGGCTGCGGGCGATGGCGGAACGGTAGGGACCCTGTCGAAGTTAAACGCAGAAGCGTCTGGAAGCCGGAAGCACGGGAACGAGGGTGTAGGCGTCCACTAGATCCTGGCTGACAGGGGAGCCCAAGGGAGGAACCTCGGCGCGAAGGCTCAGCAGTCTCTAAGGGAGGAGGCGCCGCTAGGGACTCGTGCCAAGCTGAAGGCGAGGTCGGGTACCGCCAGTGGCCGTGCCAGGCCAGGCGGGGGGGAGAGGCGGGGTCGGGGGGCGGGCGGGCGCGGCGGGCATGCCGGGGAAGGTCAGCGACGCCGGTAGGTTGGGTGTCCATCAGGTCCGGCGATCCGGGTGGCTGGAAGCGGGAGGAGGAGAAGCGGGCCGACGAAGAAACTCAACGCGTCCTACACCAACTGCCAGGACCGAAGGAGGGGATGTTGAGCTGAGCCTGTCGCAGCTGTCTCCGTAGGTCCAGCGGGCGGTAGGGGCAGACGACGAGCACCGGAGGGCGCGGCATTGGAGCATCGAAGACCCAAGCGTTGACACGCCGCTCGGAGGCAGGACTTCCTCTCCACAGCCAGAGCAAGGAGAGGCCCGAACAGCGGCGAGAAGGAGAAGAGCCAGCTCCAGGGAGACGAGTGCTCGCTTGGCCAAGTCGAGGGATCCAGCACAGGCGAGAGCGTCACGGAGGGGAACGCCGACCGAATCCGACCGGGAGGAAGCAACGGCGCGAGGCACGAAATCCACCAGCTGCTGCTGATCGGCAGGAACCACTGCAGAGAGGCAGAAGCAAGGCCTGTGTATGTCCGGCGTCCAGCTGCGCGGAAGGCGAAGCCCAATCCACCGACCGGCGAGTGACGGCGACGAAGAACGCGCGTCGCGGCCTGGATCCGGTCGCAGAGGCGGAGAAGGTGACCCGAACCCCTGAACCTTGGGACGTGGCAGGGACGAACCTCTAGGGGGGAGAACAACGTCCAAGCGGGCGACGGGGAAGGCGTCGGCTTGAGAAGACGCGAGACAGTAGAGGAGCGGTGCGTCGAGCGAGGGAAGAGCCTCCGTCCTGGGCGTCCTGGACGCAGGGTCAAGGACGTAGAAGAGAACACGTGGAGGCAGAACGGGGGGAGCCGAGTCCAATCCGCCGGAGCGAGTCGAAGGCAGCGATCCACATCGATGGGCCGAGCAGGAGGCCGACGCACCAGGAGCTGGAGAGGTGGAAGCCGCCGCAGACGAGGCAAGACCCGGGCGAGCGGCCGAGAGGGCGCGGAAGGCAAGACCGACAAGAGGAGCGTCCGTACGAAGAAGGTGGAGCCCGTGGCCGACGGCGCGAAGGGGAGGGGAGCGGGGAGGGTGGGGAAAGGGTGCCGGGGACAGGGGGGGGGGACGAGGCCGGAGGCGAGCAGCACGGAAGACCGACGAGGAGGGCGAGACGTCCGCGAAGCTGAAGCGACGAGCGAAGAGGAGGCGAGAACCGAAGACGCAGGGCTGCGGGTCCGGGGTAGGACGCCGAATCCAGGGGGCGTCCGCAGGCGAGGGGCGAGGAGCCGAGTCCAGGCGGTCACGAACCCGGTGTCGCAAGCGGAGAGAAGCGGCGTTCAGTTCTGCCAGAGGTCTTGTGAGGCTTGGGTTCCGCAAGGCGGGGCGAGCTAGCTTGCTGCGGACCTGGCTCGAGCGAGCTGGTGCGCAAGGGGGGATCAAGGCGTCCCCCAACGTAGCAAGTTGGGGTTTGTTCCACAGAGCGGGGCGAGCGGACTCGCTGCGGACCTGACTCGAGAGAGTGGGTGCGCAAGGGGGGAGCCTTGTCTGCCGTCCCCCGACGGCAGCGAAGTGTGTTCCTGCTGAATCCGGGGCCGAAGCATGCTTGCGGGGGCGGGCGGACTGTCACGCCGTAGGCTCCGCCGCTGGGTGTCCCAAGGTCTTCTACCCAGAGCGCAGACATCACGGGAGGGTCCCGAAGCGTAGCCAGCGCCGGGGAGGTAGGTCGCATGCTAGTAACTCGGCCACAGCAAGTCGCCACATGGTGTGCAGATGCGGGCTTGAGCACTGCAACATAGTAAAAACAACAAAGCGACTGGTCCTAGGAGAAGGCCACGTTCCCCGAAGCTAGTAAGTTATAAGGGTATAACGCCGAGCAGGCGACTAAGGCCATCTCACAGCGGTCCTTGAAAAACCGCGCACACTTCCACCCTTCCCTACTATCCTGTTCGAGCCATATCGCTTTCCCAAAAACAACGAAAAAGCAAGGATGCTGGCGCACGCCGCCAGAGGCGCGGCGCTGGCAAACATCGAGACCTTACCTGGACATCTCGCAAGGGGCAGGGAAGGTAGCACCTGTAGTCGAAGAAGAAGAAGCGCCCACGCGGCAGAGGCCCAGAAGCATCCAGAAGAGGAAGGCTGGGTCCGCGACGAAGGTCCCATGCGCACAACTGGCGAACTTGACCGGCGAAGCCGATGTAACTCTCAAGCCGGAACCGGAGCAGGACAGCGCTCCCAGGAGGGACGAAGGCCAGCCCCACGGGCAGGGACCTATCCACCGGCGGCGACGCAAGAGGCACCCGTGACACCCACTCTAAGCCACAGAGGGCGACGCGCAGGCCGGGAACGAAGCCACACTAAGAAGTCGAAGGTCCTGACAAAGGACTAATCTGACCCAAAACAGCCGACGGCACACACAAGGTCAGAAGTTCCAAGGCAAGCGAAGCACCCGCCGAAACAGAGGTCACCGTTGAAGGCCAACGCTTGAGCCAACACAACCGTCGGTACACACAAGGACCGAAAGTTCCGGGAACGATGCTCACTGTCGAAGGTCCAAGTACACTTGAACCATACACAGCCGCCGGTACACACAAGGTCAGAGGTCCAAGGCAAGGCGAAGCACAGGCCGGGAACGAAGTGCACTGTCAAAGTCTAAGTACTCTTGAACCAACACAGCCGCCGGTACACACACGGCCAGAAAGTTCCAAGGCAAGGTAAGCACCGGCCGGGAACGAAGCACACTGAACCGGTTCTCTCTCTCTCACACCAAGGCTATCCCGTCTCTGAAAGTCACAGCGCCGAGACTACGAACGATCCTTTCTCTCTCCTATTTCTCGCCTTCGAAGGGCACACAAAGCAGAAGCTCCAAGGCACAGGCTAGGTAGCAAGACAGAAGGCTAACCAAGCCGACCACTACATAGCCAAGCTAGAAGCAGAGGGCTAAGCAGACACGTCTGCACGCTGTAAGCTAAAGGAAAGAACTGGTTGGATTGGTAGTGAGCTGGCGCTCACCTGGCGGCAGGGGAAGGGAGGCTACCCGGGTACTAGACCACGGTACCCTTGGTGGCCTCCCCTGGCTCTAATGGTACACATCGTAAGTTTTTGGGCTAAAATTACGCTAGCTATAGGTTGTTCCATTGTAGTAATGGCATCGGTAATGTTTTTGAAGAAACAAAGAGGAATCCACCTCTAGGACTGATGACACCAACGTATTCATTTAAATTAACCCTCTTAACCCCATGGCCACATTTCCAGGCTCTTGGAGGCGTTGTCTAACGACTATGTACCAGTTGTAGGGGCTTGATCGTGATAATTCAAGGGTAGCGCCTGATGAGCTTGGTGCCTTCAGGCACCAAGCTCATCTGGCACTACCCTTGAATTATCATGATCAACCCATCTCCTGCTGCAGGGTCCCGGGGCTAAATGGGTTAAGTTCCTGAACGTACCTTTGACTTGTGCACGCCAAAGCTGCGGTGCGTGCCCGAGCACTCGATACACAGTGTGATGCCCAGGTTGATGCTTGCCCAGCGAGGTTCCGTGGCGCCGCAGTCGCAGCACAAGTTGTTACCAGGCACGGACAACAGCTGCTCCATGCGCCTGGAAAACACAGGGAAAAATTAACGTTTGATGGTCTGTGCTGTTAAAACTGTCAGGACCAAAATCACAGACCAGCACCAAACACGCAAAACACAACAGATTTTATTCCTTTCACACCCATTGTGGTATGGATGAAAGACTTGGCTCCACACTGTCGTTCAAACATATAAAGATGCTCCAGTATATATCTGGTACATCTGGTTTGAACAACTACCCATATGAGAGACCACTGGTCATTAAAGTCCATCATTTAGGTGGCTGTAGCCACCAAAATGATGGTCTTTAGTAGAAGTAGTAGTAGTATGTGAGGACAAAATGGGCCGCGAGGCCTTTGCAAATGTCCTTTCTTTCTTTAGTTACTTTATGGGTCTGTTATGCATGCAAAATTTCCTATAAATCATTCATCATAGCAATACAAAATCTCTTTAAATTTTGGTGATTCGTCCAACTGGTTTTTAAAAGAATTTATATTAGGTGCTTTTTTAATGAAACTGGTAACTCATTCCAAACAATGGCAACTCTGTTAGAAAAACAAAACTTCCGCAGGTTAGTGTTGCAGTGCCATACAAAGATTTTCTCTTCAGAGTTTCGGGTTCTGTCACAAAACGGTGCAGTAAAAAAGTCGTTCGAAGTTAGGTTGTCGATGCCACTATAAAATTAAAAATCTTGGATTAAGTCTCCACGTATTCTATGTCCATGTAAGGAGTGTATTCCAACGTATTTGAGTCTGTCTAAGTAAGTCATATTTCTACATTCTTTAACCAGCTTTGTTGCTCGTCTCTGTACCCTTTCGAGTGCAAATCATTGTCTCTTTAAACCTTTTGAGAGTATGTAGCCGTTTCCTTTAAAGACCTGTGCGACATTTTAGCATGAAATATTTTAAATATATATTTACATCATGTCTTAAGGCCTTTTTTTTTAGTCTGGCTGGCCAGATTTTTACCCATCCCGCCGTGAGATGGCCTTGGTTGCCTGTTCGGTGTTAAACCCAGATAACTAACTCTCTTTAAACCTGGGTACCATACAGTGTTTGCATATTATTCTAAGTGTGGTCTGACTAGTGATTTATACAGTTTACTAAAAATGTCCTTATCCAATTAATTAAAGGCTCTTTTAACTACTCCAACCATTTTGTTGGCCTTATTGATACAGTTCTGAATATGGGGTCAAAAGATAGAACTTTATCAAAAACAACACCTAAGACTCTTTCCTCCTCACAAGATACCACCTTTTTAATGTCACTGTTAACTTTCATCAAGAAATCATGTTCAGGATTGTTCCTTCCGGCATGCAAGACCTTGCATTTCTCTACATTAAAATGCAAATCCCATGTGTCGGACCACTCTTGCAAGTGATCCAAATCATACTGCAGCAGGTCTTTATTGCTTGATTCATTATAGATTATAGTATCGTCTGCGATGACAGATGACACTTTTTGCCATTGAGACTTCCGTTGAGATAGCACCTGTTCCTTCAAAACAACTTTTCTTCTCTTTTCAGATTAGCTGGTTGACAAAAACAGGTGCTGCCATATGAGTGATGCAGCGCACTTGAAGACGAAATATGTCTAACACAGTCTAAAAAACGACGTGACAAAGACTACTCACATTTTGGATTTATTCTTGGTGTCGGTCTTGGGAGTCCCACCCGACGCGTCAGAGGAAACGGAAGGATTTGAACCCTTGGATCCCTCTGTCTTCTCCTCGTCCTATCACGACAGAGAGAAAAAACCATGGGTGACAGCGCAACAAAGACTGAAAGCGGCCCGTGGCAGGACTAGCAAGAGACATAAATTCTCATGAGCCCCTGCGTCCGCAGGGGCTCATGAAACTTGATGCCTCTTGTAGATGGGTCAGGCTGGCTGAAGAGATTCTCTGTCTGAAACAAAAAGCTGAAATTCAGCTTTCCAGGATTTCTAAAAAGCTGACTCAGTCTCCAGGACTGAAGACAGTCAGTCACCCATGAAAAAAAAAAATTCTAATAAAGTGCCTATAAAGTGAGCTGTCCCAGAGCACAAAGGCCATCACTGCATAAAGCCCCTCACAGCTGACTTCGGCCTGATGACCTTTTACATAGTGGGGTATTATTACTATTACAGCAGAACGTGCTTTGAGCGACCACCTGTATGAGAGATTAGCTGTAATGAAAGACCATAAGTTAGGTAGCTGTAGCCACCTTATCCAAATCAAACATGTGACTGTCAAGCGTGTAAAATGCAGAGAAGAACCCAACGGAGAAAGAAACACGCTTAGGAAAGACAGCTACAACACTATTTATTAATATTTCGGGTAAATACCAGCGAAGAAGGAAAGTGGCAACTCTTCGCTGACAAAATAAGTAGCGACTGAATTCGATACGTGTTTGTCTGTCTGTTTTGAAAAAGGGTATTTACCTGAAATTATAATAAATGGTGTTGTAACTGTCTTTTCTAAGCGTGTTTCTTTCTCCATTGGGTTCTTCTCTGTAGCCACCAAACTGATGGTCTTGCCCTTCTCTTGAGAGGGCACTTATCTTTTATAAAACACATTATCTTGCAAACAAAAAAGGGGGGACGCTGAGAGAACCCCAGTGTCCCCCCCCCCCCCCTTCTTATTATTATTACATGTACTATACGCATTATTATTTCTATTGCCATCCTAATTTTTTGAAAAAATATTATTATCTGATTATCTTAACCCATATCATTCGGAATACACCAGTGTGTGAAAAGTTTGACTAAAATAGTTGAAGGGTAGTGCCAGAATAGCTTGGCACCTCTAGGCACCAAGCTATTCTGGCACTACCCTTGAAGTTGAACTAAAGCCATTGGTCTATATTCTTATCTGTAAGTACTGTTAGGTAGCTTGCATATGGCAGTGTAGAAATTTGAAGCTTTTAGCCTCAGTATGATATGGGTTATTATGATCTAACCACTGTGTCTGGCCCATGTAGCGTGTCTCTGTATGCCTTGGTGATGGTGGCTGTAAGGGAGGCAATCCACGCCTGACACTCCTCATCGGAATCTGCCTGCAGCATGTGGCTTCTGTAAACACAAATGAGCAGTCTTCTGAATAATAAAAAAAACAAACTTTGAGATAGGCACAGCCAGTTCAGTTGAAGAAGAGGGTTTAGCCTGCAAACTCACTGGATGAGCACCACTGCACAGAGGCTCCTGGGGCCAATGTCAGCCATGGTTGGCTATTGGACATGGCAGACGTCAGCCTGTGGACCTTGAGCCTCAGTGAATAACATAACCCATTTAACCGCATGTCCGCATTTCCTAAATTTTGCAGGTGATGTAAAGACTATGTACCAATTGCAGGAGATGGATCGACCATGATAATTCAAGGGTAGTGCCAGATTAGCTTGGAGCCTGAAGGCACCAAGCTAATCTGGCACTACCCTTGATCTATCATGGTCGACCCATCTCCTGCTGTAGTGTGTGTGGGCTACATGGGATAAATGAGGTCTGAACCTGCCTGGAGCAAGTGACTTCCACAACCATTTACAAGTAATGTCTTAAATCAAAATGAAATGAAAACATAATACCACATAAGTTCCATGAAAAGTAAACTTAAAATGTCATCAGATGACGAATCTTTTGACCCGAAACGTTTCTTTTCCTCTCCTCTGAAAATAAAATCTTGCTTACTACACCATTTAATTTTTCTTTTTACACAGGCATGGGAATTAGAAAAGTGAAAAAAGTCTGAAACTAGGGGGGGGGGGGAGGGGGGGGTCCAGGGGCATGCCCCCCCCCCCCACCCCCCCCCCCCCCCCCCCCCCCCCTGAAATTTTAAAACCTATATTAAAAACTGTGCAATCTGGCGTGAGCATGAAAAGAGTGTGTTCAGGGTTGTATTGCCCGCTTGCACGGTAAAAATGACTGCGTTACAGCCACAATAGGCGACGCGTAACTCTAGCAGGCGGCATATCACTGCCTCGCAGTGTATAATGACCAGTGCTCAGTTGCTTTTTGCACCCGAATTTTTTTTGGTGGACAATTTTTTTGGGCGGCTAAGCAGTATCATTTTGGTGGAAATTTGCCTTTAGGCGGACAATTCCCATGCCTGTTACATTTCACTTAATGTCTTGTGTTAAAAAAAAAAATATCCAGCATGATATTGGTGTTGTGAAAAAGGACCCTCGCAGCCCACAAGCAGAAAAATCTCATTCGCATGCACGCACGTATGCACGCACCCCCAGAAATGACATCCAAATCAACCAACCAACCTTGCAGGAGACAGGACTTCAAAGCAGAATCGGCGGTCCAGATCGGAGGTTTGCTTGATGTTGCACAAGCGCAGATCTTCTTCCATGATAGTCAGCGAGTCCTTGGATCGCTTCCTGTACACCAGCTGACTGTTCTGTATAGAAAACCACCTCCTGAAAACACAGATAAAACTAGATCTAGTACGTGCTTCTGAATGTGCATTGCTATGGAAAACCAGCCTTAGGACCTCTTGTAGCCATATCTGGGCCATCTTAACATATTTTGCCCCAATGCCCTGCAGTAGGAGATGATTGATCATGATAATTCAAGGGTAATCTTGGCGCCTAAAGGCGCCAAGCTCATCTGACGCTACCCTTGAATTTTCATGTTCGATCCATCTCCCGTTATAGTGCGTCAGGGCTGAATGGGTTAAAACCTCTTACTGATGGTGGCGTTCACGGCTCTGGATCTAACTTTACTGACATGACCTACTGTCTGAAAGCATTGATGGCACATTGGAAGTGATATCCCTCCAGGAAGCAGGGTGACTGTGTGACTGGTGAAGTAGCCAACACCGTGATGTTTGTCAATCATGACATCAAGAGATGGCTCACTTACCTCAAAGGCAGGCGTGGGGTTCCAACTTTTTGTTTGGGACCCTCAACCTGACACAAAAGGACTTGCAACACCAAACCTTGCTTTGCCAGTCGCCGAAAAATAAAAAAGCAGGGGGGGGGGGGATGGGGGGGGGAATGGGGGGGGGGACGGGGAGGGGGGAAGGGGAGGAAACGGGGGTGGGGGTGGGACGAGGGCAGAGTGGGGGGGACGAGGGGGGGTGAGGGGGGGGGGACGAGGGGGGGGGAACAAGAGCAGGGGGGGGGGGGCAAGGCAAGTGGGGGGGGAGGATAGGCACCAGACCCCAGATCTTCCTTCCACTTCCCAGTCACCCAAAAAATCAAACAAGGGGGGGGGGGGGGGGGGGGGGAGGAGGGGCAGGGAGGGGAGGAGGAGAGGGGCAGGGGCAAAGGAGCTACAAGCATGTGTAAGCCTGCTCACCACCCAAATATTCAACAGCAGGGGATAGATCATGAAGGCCTTATGCAGATCAACACCTATGTCAGGTTCTACATCTAATTTTACTCACCGGACCCACTGCCTGAAAGCGTTGCTGGTGCGTTTGAAGAGATAACCCTCCAGAAAGCAAGGCGCATCTTCACTGTTGGCGGCGCCAGGTACAGCCGTGCCCCCCGCCCCTACAATGCTGTCAGACTGAAACACAATAAAACAGAAACAAAAATGTAAATCTCAAGCTTGATGATCTAAATTTTCTTTGTCCTTATCAAAAACTACCGAGAAATATGCCTCAGTTGCAAGTGAATTAGTGGTGATGGGTGGTGGTGGTGGTGGTGGTGGTGGGGTGGGGGGGTGGGGGGGGGGGTGGAAGTACAGCAGAACGTGACATGGTTTGAGTACCACACTTATTTATGAGAGATCACCTGTCATTAACCCATTCAGCCCTGACGCACTACAGCAAGAGATGGGTCGGCACTAAGCTAATCTGGCACTACCCTTGAATTATCATGGTCGATCCATCTCCTGCAACAGGCGCATAGTCGTTAGATGACGCCTCCAAAATTTGGAAAATACGTGCATCGAGCTGAATGAGTTAATACTTCAATATTTGAAAGAAAACCAGTTGGATGTCCGTGACTGTTCCATCGCACTAATGAACAACGTAATATACGTGTGGGAAGTTGGATGTGACTACTTGTACTAGTACATGCCCAGAATGCAACAGGTCCTCAGGCCAACGTCGGCTGTTGCTGGCTTACACCCGGCAGTGTGCAGGCCAACAAAAGGCAGTCAATCGAGCACAGGGGCCAGTTGCTCGAGTGAGCTTAGTCCTGCGCCAGCCAGTAAAGCAAGGTGCTCCGCTAAAGCAGATCACTCAGGCAACCGACTGTGCCCGCTATAGCGGGGACCTTGTTTAATGGCTGGCGCAGGGCTAAGCTCACTCATGCAACCGACTGTGCCCGCTATAGCGGAGACCTTGTTTAATGGCTGGCGCAGGGCTAAGCTCACTCATGCAACCGACTGTGCCCGCTATAGAGGGGCACCTTACTTAGTGGCTGGCGCAGGACTAAGGATCACTCAGGCAAGTGCCCCCAGGGCTCCTCACATACCTGGTGTACACCGCTTTTCCTTGTCTTTTGTTTCGCCGTCATAATTTTTCTTCCGTTTTCGTTCTGAAGGCAAAATGTCAATGACGCCATTGACACCTGTGCCGGGGTCTGTGATGTCTGGACCTTACCCCATGAAACGTGGGTTGGCCTGTCATTTGGGACCTTACGGCTTTCAGCCGTAGGTCTCAAATCACAGACCAGCACACGCGTTATGTTTTGCACAATGGTTTCTTTTGCCGCTGGGTGTATCGGATTGCCTACGCGGCCTTGTAGTCCTCGCGTTGAAGGGGTTGTTCGCCGGGTAATGAAGAAACCGTCTGTCAGTGTTTTCGTGAAGTCTTTGACTAACGGCACACACAGTCACCAGGCGAACACCACACACACAGCCAACAGGCGAACACCACACGTCTGTGCAAGAAGCAAAGCTTGCACAGACCATGCACAGACCTAGAGGTTTCTGTCCATCATGTGCACTGGCTGAAATGGACCTGCAATATTTATATCTATATCTGTTGTTGGCCACCCAATTTGATCACGATTCCAGGCTAAAGCCATGGGCTGTACAGAGAGGGGGGTCATTAGCTGCTCCGGTGGCTGGGGAAACTGGAGACTTTCAATTTGTTACCATTTCGGCCAGCAAGAGGCATAGATTCTCATGAGCCCCTGCAACTGCGGGGGCTCATGAGAATCTATGCCTCTTGCAGGTCGAAGCGGACGAATTGTGAGGCTGCTTCCACGACCAGCAAGAAATATCTTCACATTGTGATTCTCTGAAACAAAACTGTAATACAACGTGCGCGATTAGCTCAAACGTCCTGGCTGACAGCTGAGCACGGCATAAGTTCTACTTGTGGCAGATGGATGGACGGACCTGACAAGACGGTTCAGGGAAGGTGCCTAAATAGTTCGGCTTACATGAAGTTAGCATGGTGAGTCAATTAACTGCAGCATGCGTTGGCAGCGAAAGATGTAACCGCGAAATGCTCAGCTTCAGTCAACAGACATAAAAATCAGTGAAAAATCAACACTCCCCCCCCCCCCCCCACTCGTCTCTCTCTCTCTCTCTCTCTCTGCACCACAGTGGATAAGTGCGAGACGTACGATGCATCTGCATTGACTATTGTTAACCAATTGTACCCTAAGGCCGAAACCCCCAAATTATGCAGTTGTCCTCTGAAGACTGCATTACAATTATGCAAGGAGACTGATCGACCATGATAGCTCAAGATGAACTATACCCTTGAACTATCATGGTCGATCCGTGTCTTGCTATGGTATGTCACTGAGAAAGAAACAAGATGGGATGAACCATAACCCACCAAGTCCCTTCTATATAAGAACTGTCTTCGCTGTCAAGGGTCTCTACCTTTTGTCTTTGACTTGATTTTGATGTTGAAATATCTCCTTTTGAAAAAGCCTCGCAGATGTGCCAATGCGTCATAGTGAACTCTATAAGGGGCGCGCGCAGCGCATACGCGTCATTGGTTTGTCAAACGTCATTTGTCATGACGTTTGTTTTTTTGTTCTTTTACGTAATTTTATGTTTAACATGATATGATTTTCACTTTCGCTTCAAGACTTGCGAAAATGGTGACAAAACTAGAATTTCAAGGTACAATTTCAGTCTTGCTATAATTTGTGTGAAATCAGGTTGACTTTACCTAGCTAGCTACATGCTGTACTAAGTACACCTGCATGCTCTTCTGAAAGCGCGTCGATGTGTGTATATGCGTGTGCGTGCATGCATGCGCGCGCTCCAAACATCCTCAAGAGGCATAGATGTTCATGCGCCCTCCGGGCACATGAAGATCTATGCCTCTTGGAGATGCACACATATGAGAGAGAGAGAGAGAGAGAGAGAGAGAGAGAGAGAGAGAGAGAGAGAGAGAGAGAGAGAATTACGTCATATTTAGAGTATGTCTGCGTGGTGACGGAGTTGCTTCTTTTACGTCACCGCCACTGTCTGTCTTTCTCCAGATGTCAAGGTTTTTACTGTCTTAATTTTTTTCTGAAAAGAATTAATTTTTACTGAAGAAGTTGAAAGGGTACAAAGCTGGCCAACGAACTCATCCAATGTCTTTCTCCAAACTAGCTATGGGGTCACCTGAATGCTCTTCTGAAAGCGCGACGATGTGTGTGTGTGTCTGTGTGTGTGTGCGTGTTAGTGCGTGCATGTGCGCGCGCGCTCCAAACATCTCCAAGAGACATAGATCCTCATGTGCTCTCCGGGCGCATGAGGATCTATGCCTCTTGGAGATGCGCGCATGTCTGTGTCAAGAGAGAGAGAGCGCGAGAGAGAGAGAGAGAGAGAGAGAGAGAGAGAGAGAGAGAGAGAGAGAGAGACGCGCACTACAGAGAATGACGTCATATTTAGAGTATGTCAACGTCTGCGTGGTGGCGGAGTTGCCTCTTTTACGTCACCGCCACTGTCTGACTTTATATAGAAGTAAAGTTTTTTTTTAAAAAACTGTTTTAATTCTTTTTTGAAAAGAATTAACTTTTACTAAAGAAGATGAAAGGATACGAAGCTGGCTAACGAACTCATCCAATGTCTTTATCCAAACTAGCCATACCCAAAATTTCAAGTAAATAAGACAAAAATTACGGACTCTAATCTGGGTCAACCGACTTCCTATAAACGGTTGTTTATGTCTTAAACGAGACATTTAATTACAATATGCTTAGAGGCTCTCTTAGCCACCCCTTTAAAAAAGTATTTCGCCAAGTTTCAAGCTTGTGTGTACAGAAATATAGGAGATTCTCTTGTTTATATACATACGTACACACACATACATACATACATACATACATACATACATACAAATGTACGTCAGCAGCGAGGTTAGCTTAATTGTTAGAGGTTTAGGCCTGCCCGCTTTTGACATCATGGACGTGCTATTAAATTCGCCCCACCGCGACCCGTCCTAAAAAGTCCCTTCTATAAATAGAAGGGACTTAAAAATACGGCTCGAAATGTTGCTCCCTTGAACCGCCACACGTGTGCGAAAATACGGCTGAAAAAGGTGCTTCTGGAGCCCGGTTCTCTCCCGTGTTTAACTGCTGATCGTTTTTCCTCCCACCCCGAGTCAACTGCTGACGTATGTCATCCTTGACACTTCATGGGTCTGTTGCTCTGCCGCGAGACGTTGATGATGTGATTCTCAACCCCTTCAATGTCGAGGCCTGGTCGACACGATCCAACTGCAAGAGGCATGGATCCTCATGAGCCCCCGCAGTTGCGGGGGCTCATGAGGATCCATGCCTCTTGCTGAAATCACTTTGCGCGCATGCTCCTTGGGCGTCTGGTGGGGCTCGGCTTTTGGCGGTGAATTCACAAATATTGAATAACAAAATCGCCGTTAACCCTTTACATCCTGTGGCTGATTTTAAATCTGCGTATTGCCCTATGAAGGCTACATTACAGCTTAGGCGATAGATCAACTGTTTTAGTTCAAGGGTGGTGCCAGAATAGCTTGGCGCCCCAGGCGCCAAGCTATTCTGGCACCACCCTTGAACTATCAGTCAAATTCATTTCAAGCAATGGGTGTATCAGGATGATAATGGGTTAGCTGGCGGTGAAGAGGTATTTTTAAAAAAATTCCGCCATTAGTGCAAGAGGCATAGATTCTCATCAGCGTTTTTTCCCCGCCAAGTCGTTAGCCGCAGCATGAGATGCCAAAAGACGTTGATGCGAGTCCTAAATGGGAAAAAAAGCTAAATTTCAAACTTTTTTTTTTTTTTTTTTTTTTTTTTTAATGCAGCTGCAGGTGCTAGGGTTTACAGGTTGAAAGTTCGTTAGCGGATACGACAGACATTCCGGTGGAGGCGTTTTCACATCAGTGGCAGTGATTAAAATTATGGGGCTGTATGCTTATTACCCCAGACGATGGTAGAGCAAAGGGTTTTATTGTTACTATTATTATTATCCTATTATTATTATTATTATTATTATTATATTATTATAGTATTATTATTATTATATTATTATTATAATAATATTATATTATTATTATTATATTATTATTATATTATTATTATTATAATATTGTAACAGTGTCAGCCTCTTCCATTACCAAAGTCTCTCGTACAGTACGTACCCCCCCCCCCCACCCCCCAAATAAAAAAAATAAAATAAAATAAAAAGTTGGGGGGGATCTTAAATGACAGGTGCTCTTTCAAGAGAAGTCTAGCAGCAGGGCAGAATGTCACCTGTCATTAAAGACCATCATTTAGGTGACTACAGCCAGTCACAGCTACAGCCACCTAAATATGATCGTCTTTAATGACAGGCAGTATCTCATAAGGTTGGTCGCTCAAAACAGGTTCCGCTGTATCCACATGACTACAACCAACACACGCGCCACGATTTCCTCAGTAAAACTTCTTCCACGTCCGCTGCGAAATATCGCACTCACACGTTTCACGTCAGTTTACTGGTCAAAAACACACCCAGTGAGCAACAGCTTACCGGGCCCACGTCGACTGCCGTTGGATCGCGCCGCGCGCGGGCCAACGGCAGCCGACATGGGCCCGATAAGTCTTGCGCAATGCGCGCAAACGTGTCGTCTGCTCAAAGACTGACACCGTAACAGATCAAGGTTTTATTTACACCGGCCTCCGTAGCGCAGTTCACGTCAGTTTCCTAGTCAAAACAGACCCAATGAGCAAAAGTTTCCCGGGCCCACGACGGCTGCCGTTGGATCGCGCAGTGGATAGCGTGCCGGACGGGCGGCGGAGAGATCCGGGTTCGAATCCCAGCCGAGTCACTTGACGCGGGATTCTTCCTACCTGGGTGTGCTATGGACCCAATGGGAAGGCTGATGCCACGCAGCTGAGACTCACACTCTTTACGGGTGCGATTTTGGGTTATGACGCATCGCAAGGTGTGTATAATTACACGGCATGTGTCCGCAATTCCCGAGCCTGGTTAACACCAGGATATTTATGACAGGAAGCGTGGAATGCGGCCCTGTCACGCAGTCCCCAATCACATGGACCACCATCATCATCCTCATCATCATGCAAAATGAAAAATGATGTTCCTTGTTTCTGATCCCTCAAGTCTCTGTCTCATTTTGACCTCAGCCCAGTCCTCCAGGAGCCCTAGGTGCGCGGTTGTCTTCGGCCAGACCCTGCTGCTGTGCGTGGAAGGACGTAGTGGTTGACTCGCTACCTCCCACTCGTTGACTCCGCGACTAGCAAACAATGTCGTAAGTAGGGGGAAGTGACTCGGCAGTGTTTACTCCGGAAGAGTTGGTTAGTTCGGGGTTTAACGATGGGCGGGTTATGGGGGACAGGGAAATCTATTGCTTATGGAGTACGACCTGAACACTGATCAATTCAGGCGCACTGCAACTGTGCCACTTTGATTTACCAGGACCTTTCAACGGACATGCTATTGAACAAGCCCGTCTTTTTTCCCTGGATTGTGAGTTCAGCTACCGGGGCCGGGACGGGATTCGAACCCACGACCCGGCGATTCCCTTCGCTCTCTTGCTCCGACGCTTAACCGCCTGAGCTATTTCGGACTCTGCGGAGGGAGTCCCCTACTACCTGACATATATAGCAGCGGATCCGGGGGGAGTCTGGCTGGACAACTAGCTGGCCTGGGTGAGCACACTGGTAGGGGGAATAGCGGCATGAGAGGAAGCCGAGGTCGACAAAGAAAACCTGGAGCAAAAAAAAAAAAAAAAAAATACAATATACACCTCTTCTGGCGGTTGCAAAGTTACTGCCCCACCCCTCACCCCCGGCACTACCCTTGAATTATCATGGTCAATTCATCTCCTGCAACTGGTACATAGTCATTAGGCAACACAAATTTGAGAATGGGACCTTGGGGCCAAAAGGGCTAAAACGGTTTTCGATTCCATCAGTTTTACTGCGTCATGTATACTGCCACTAGGGACTGCGTACAGTACCGCGGGGTGGGGGTTGGGTAGAGGGGAGGGGGCTGCACTGAAGAACAAGGGGGGTTAATCACCCACACTGCTTAACTCATTCTACCCCATGACCGAAATCCGCAAATTTTGCCGTTGTCCTCTGAAGACTGCGTTGCAGTGCAGGACACAGATCGACCAAGCTGTTCTGGCACTACCCTTGAACTAAACCCATTGGTCTATATCCTTATCTGTAAGTACTATAATGTAGCTTGCACACGGCAGTGTACAAATTTGAAGCTTTTAGCCTCAGTATGATATGGGTTTATTGCGACACTTGACCGACGCGCCTGCTCGGCGTTAAACCCAAATAACTAACTAACTAACTTGACCGACGTCCAAACGGCGCCTCTCCAGATCTGGGGCAATGTCAATGAAGGGGCCCTCAGCCTGACACGATCAAAGCAACGACACTAGAGCATCACCAACGCCATCGTGGTCTGCATGTACGTGACGTGGATGCGCTGGTACGTGACGGGTGTGTCTGAAGCCGTCAGGTCCAAAATCACAGAGCAGCACGCGCCAGCTGGCAAACTTAACCCCTCCAACGCCAGCGGACGCGTGTTTCATTTCTGAAATCGTCGTTCGCTCAACGGCCCAAAAGCCACCATCGTCCAAGGAACATGGACACAGAGTGGCCTCGGCAAGAGGCACAGATCCTCATGAGCCCCCGCGAATGCGGGGGCTCATGAGGATCTATGCCTCTTGCAGTTGTGTCCCGTCCAGTTTCTGTCGGCAGTCAAGGGGTTAATCGCAAAAAAAGCAACAGAATGCGTCGGTTACACTTGGCACCTGGCCGGAAGTCGAGGTGCTCAAGTTTAAGGGGCTAACAGACAGGATGCCGCGTCGTCAACACTGGTGTGTGCCTGGTAACGCGGCACAGATCTAAGTCATGTGCGCTGTTCTGTGAGTTTGAACGAATCAAGGTCCCAAAATCACACGACCAGCCCACGACACGGGCAAGCAAATTAAACCTTCGAAAATTGTCGTAACAAATTTCGTGCAGACGACCCAAGACATCATGCCGCCATTTTGATGCGTATGTTTTGCTTTATTGCTATTTTGAATTTGAAATGATAATATGCGACGGAGAATGTGTGAATACACTTGGCCAGTTAGTCCCTTATTGTTTCCTGGGTGGTCACATATGTTTTCACCGTTGCTAACTGGCGTCACAGAGAGAGAGAGAGAGAGAAGTTGCGCCACATGCACTGAAAACGACCAAACTTTCAGCTAATTTACAGCTAAAAAAATGTGCTCAGCTGCGCAAAATTCGGTAATGACTCTTCCGTACGCGTTAATCCATGACTCAGACTTGGGTAACAGTTGTGAGGAAAAAAAACAGTGTACAAGACTTTAATCGCCTTCTCAATTTAAGGATACAAATGAGACCGTTTTTTTCCCAGCAAGAGGCATAGATTCTCATGAGTCCCTGCTTTAGCAATGGCTCATGAGAATCTATGCCTCTTGCAGATGGAAAGACTTTGAAACTAGACTTTCCTTGCTTGCTTTTTCAGTGATTTTAGCTAGACCCTCACCCACCACAGAATTAACACATAGGGGCCTGACGAGTGGTGCTTTGACTAAATGCAAACCCGCTGCGCCACCGCGTCCTCTAGCTCAATTGGGAATACAAGGGAGGAAACGAAAGGCACGCGCGAAATTCTAACTGTGGCCGGAAGTATCCCGGACCTCTTTCTCAACATCTAGAGTTCAACGTTAAACCCTTGAGTGCCGTGAAAGAGGCCACTATGCACTGTTGTGCATACATTAGTTTCTGTCATGTTTACTCTAAAGTTGAAGCTAATTACTCGAAAAGATATTAACAGCTGAGCAGTGTTTAATCAGACTCCATTAAAGTAGAGCTTTTCGGGCTGGGGGAAATACGTACCTAAAGCGATTGCTGCGTGCACGTTCATGTCGACAGTAAGATGCACTCCTGTTTTAATTTCATTGGATATGCTAATTTACATAAACCAATGAAAAATGGGCATAAGGCGTATTTCCTGCCACATCTAAAACCCAACACATTGACGTCTGCTAAAATGATGCTTGACTGTGAAAAAAACCCTTGATACTAAACTATCAGTTTTGATCGGTAAAAGGTTGGTATAGATTTGTGGCAAATATCTCCTGAGTTTGTTCAATTCGAGGTTTTAGGCGGATGGTTGCTTCGAGGGTTGACAACTGCTCTGTAATCACAGTGCTTCGCCACTTTGCGTGCCTTTCGTTTCCTCCTTGTGTTCTCAATTGAGCTAGAGGACGCCGTGGCGCGCACCCGGTGGCGCAGCGCATTTGCGTTTAGTCAAAGCACCACTCGTCATGAAATGATTAACACTCAATCAGACTTCAACCTCCCCATGCCCACCTCCTCCCCAAATAACCTAGAAGAAGGTAGATGAAAGTGAAAGTTTCCAAGTGCGGGGGCTCATGAGGATCTATGCCTCTTGCAGCAGCCAAACGGCGGAGTTTGCTGATCTTGCGCAATTCCCCGGCGCCACCCGCTTCAACAAACACCACCATCGTAACCCGGCGTCTGCATCCTGATTCAACTCCAGCCCTCCTGACTCACGAAATACGCCTGTTCATCAAAACAGCTATCGAATGTCTGTGAAAAGTCAAGCCCTCTCGCCAGCGCGTGCTGATTCTCCTTATCACATAACGAACGCAGCAAAACGTATCCCATCTGCTGATGGGTGACAAATTTAAAATGGGAATGAGTAGATCTAGCAAGAGGCATAGATCCTCATGAGCCCCCGCGACTGCGAGGGCTCATGAGGATCTATGCCTCTTGCAGATGGCTCTTGGTTGCCGTGTCGCGGGATGGAAAAGGTTAAACATAAACATGCAACAGATTTCGGAGATCTTGCTTGCTCCTAACGGTTAAAACCAAAACAGCGGCCGTGACCTTGACCTCAGAGGTCGCGACTTTGACACTCCCTTTCACTCTGGAACAGCAATCAACTCGGTCAAGTTCAAAGCGGTTCAAATGTTTACCATAAATTGCGCGGGCAAACAGGCCTAGAAAGATAGATGAACACGCATGCGCGCGCGCGCGCACACACACACACACACACACACACGCACGCACCACAGACTGTTCAGTTCCAGTTCAGAGTCTCTTGGCACCGCAGTGATCCGGCAGAGACTAACCTTGTGCACACACATCAAAAAAGGTACATGCACTATCCAGACCACCCTGGCCCCGCAGAAGTTGACGTGTAAATGAAGTCTGCGTACCAACCGCTCGTAAAGTTTATCAAGCACCGCCCTTGAGCTATTACGGTCGCTCCATCTCCCGCGGCTGGTCCTGGACGTGAAACTGGCCTACATCTTACCTACAGACACCCTTAATCAGCAACTTTCTCTTCGCACTTTTAACGCTTCGCGGGTCGGTAGCGGTTTTTGTCCCGATGACTGATTCCTGCAGGACTCGCCGCAACAAAAACTGCAAAGGTTAATGATGTGGCCCGGGCAGCGCATAACGCTGAAGGGGTCAACTTCGCTAATTGAGACGTAAATCCAACCCAGCGTGAATCTATCCAGTGCCGTAAGTCTACCCAAAGTATATCCACCCGGCATGACTCCACACAGGTTTGGATTCACACCAGCTGTGAAATCTTCCTGAATATTCGAGGCAAAAGTGAAACAGTGATTGGATTCACGCCTGCTTGATTGGCGGTGGGCAGATTTTGGCTGGGTAGATTATTGACTAACGATAGCAAAGTTGGCCCCTTCAGCCAAAATAAAAACCTCAGTTTGAGCAACAGCTAGAGCCGATTTCGGTCTCGTGAGCTTCTGGGACTTCAGGCAGCCATGGTAATCTATGCTTTTTATAAATGCTATTTGATTGACTCTCAATTTGAGCAAGAGCTTTAGCAGATTTCAGTCAGTCGACAGCCCGTCTCTTGCGGACCGAGTGGGACAGATGAAAGGGAGTGCGGTGGGGTGGGGTACGGGTGGGGGCGTTGGAGGTAGATGGGGGATGCGTGCATTTATCCAATTTATCCCTTTTAACCCCAAGTCCGCATTTCCCTAAGCTTTGCAGGTGTCACGTAACTACTATGTCAGGCGCCAAGCCAATCTGGCACTACCCTTAAATTATCATGGTCGATCCATCTCCTGCTGTGGTGCGTCAGGGCTAATCAGACATGAGACGAGGTTGAGATCCAATCCTAGGAAAGCCAAGAGTCCAGGACTCGCAACCAGTATATTTTCATGTGGGGGAACTTCACAAACACCTACATTCATCTTATAGTGTAAGCAATGAGTTCCAGAAAAATAACAAGTGTTTATTGCTTTTTCTCAACGAATTTGCACTGATCTCAAAAATAACCAAAAATGCAGAAAAAATATTCGGATTTCCGAAAAAAATTCGGAAAAGTCCCATGTCCGGACTTAATGGGTTAATTGCACAGCAAGGGCTCTGTTCCCGGAGACCACTCTTACGAGAGATCACCTGTCATTAAAAACCATCAGGTAAGTACCTGCAAAAAGCCTCACCTGCCAGTAAAGACCATCATTTAGGTGGCCATAGCCACAGCTACCTAAATGATCTTTAACCCTTTTAGCCCCAAGGTCCCATGTCTCAACTTTCGGAGGTGTGTCGCCTAATGACTATGTACCAGTTGCAGGAGATGGATTGGCCATGATAATTCAAGGGTAGTGCCAGACTAGCTTGGCGCCTGAGGCGCCAAGCTAGTCTGGCACTGCCCTTGAATTATCATGGCCAATCCATCTCCTGCAAGCGCAACTGGTACATGATGATGGCTGTTTCCTCGCAAGCGAGGATCTAGGGAAGGAAGAATTATTTGTGACCTAGAATTATCACGGCTAATCCATCTCCTGCTGTAGGGACTCGGAGCTAAATGAGTTAATGACAGGTGTCACTTTTTGCCATCAAGACTTCTCTTTTCTCTTCAAGACCACGGTTTCCCCCCTCCCCTTGCAAAGACTTTCAAAACAGGCTTCCCTGTGTGTTTTCGCCAGACTGTGAAGAGTTTTGTCTAATAAGTTCAAAGAGAACAATACCTAATACTGAGCCTGCGGGAGCCCATGAGAAGCTCCCTCTTGTAGATGGGTCGGGGGGGGGGGGGGGGGGGGGCAGCTGCATGGAGCCAAAGCAATAAATGTATGTATTTTGCCCGCGCTTAATGTTTTTGGCACGGTACACCCACAGGGTGAAAAACCGAATACTGCTGTACTTTGGGACTATTTCACGGTGTGTGTTTTGGCAAACCACGGCCCGAGGAAGGAAAAAACATACACTGGTCTACTTTGAGACTGGCGGGCCGTTACCAGAGTCCATTTGGCAAAGTGATTATTAGTATTATTATTATTTTTTTAAATTATTTTTTAAATATTATTATTGTATTATTATTATTATTTTATATTATTATCTATTACTTTATTATTATTATTATTATTTTCTATTTATTCATTTATACTATTATTATTATTCATATTATTATTTTTTAACATCATTACTTTTTAATTATTTATTTATGTTATTTTTTAAAATTAATTCATTCATTTCTTTTTGTTGTATTATTTTATATTATATATTATTATTTTTTATTTATTTATTTTATTATTATTTTTATTATTTATTTATTTATTATTTATTTTTTTATAATTAAAAAAATTTTTTTTTTTTTTTTTTCTTTTTTGGGGGTGGGTGGGGGGTGTGTGTGTTGGTGTCTGCTAGTAGTAAAGCAGTACATGAATTTGAGGGCAACATCCATGTTACACTGGCTGTCTCCCTAGATTCGCTACCGCTGATCAGCGGATCGAGGGAGACAACCAGTGTGCATTTCAGAGAGACAACTGCTCAGAGGTCAAAGTTCAAGGACCAAGGAACAATCTCTAAAGTGGTCATACACTGCGGCAATTTTTCAACGAGACAATCCAAATCCACTTGACTTAACCCTCTGCGTGTCGGTAGCGATTTTTGTCGCGATGATTCCTACAGGAATCATCGCGACAAAAACCGCTACCGACACGCAAAGGGTTAATCACTTAGTGTTCACAGATTTTTAAGAGTGGCTTCAAGGGTCAAGCATGGCTCAATCGCGGAAGTCGACATACACTGCGGACAATTTAAACGCGACAATTAAAACCACTTGACTTAATGATAGGATTTTTAAGCGGAGTGGCTTGAGCGCGTGGATCTTCAAGGGTCAATCACTGAGGTGGTTTATACGTTGCGGCAATATTCAGTGGGTCAGTTAAATCCACTTGAGCGAACCTCTTTGTGTTCACACGTTTGTACGAGTGGCTAGTCTACGGAATAAGCATCTACGAGAATCCATTCTGGAAACGGTCACGTAACACTGAATACTGGCCGAAATCAACTAATCAGCAAAACCAAATGATTTAACTACATACAGACCCACAGACGCCCCCCCCCCCCCCCCCACCCCCCCACAATCTTTTTTTTTTTTATTGTATGCTGTCTTAACCATTTCACAGCTGAGAACACTTTTTTTTTTTAAATTATAAGTGAGCATGATCCAACTGCAAGTAATTCCCCTTGGTTTGTGTACAACAGCAAGAGACATAGATCCTCATGTGCCCCCCCCCCCCACCCCCACCCCCCCACCCCCCGCAGAAGCGGGGGCTCATAAGGATCTAAGCCTCTTGCTGAGACTATTTTGTCTCCACGTTCCTTGCACGGCTGGGATCTTTGTTGTAAAATTAACAAAGGCTTCAGGAACGCAATCTCCGTCCACTGGCAGTAAACGTTTAACAATAATGCACGCGTTACTCTAACCCTTTAGCCCCCGAGTCCCTATAGATTGACTGACCATGATTCAAGGGCAGTGCCAGATGAGCTTGGCGCCTTCGCCAAGCTCATCTGGCGCTACCCTTGAATTAGCATGGTCAAGCCATCTTCTGCAACGGGTACATAGTCAGTAGACGACACCTCCAAAATGTGAGACATGGGACCTTGGGGCTGAAAGGGTCAAGGCTGCCAACTTGCTGGTGTCTTCAGCTTGATTTACCGCTGACGACACCGACGGTATCGTCAGTATCAGACAAGGGGTTAAACCACGCACATGTACACACATGTCACGACATCAGACACTTTCGAGTTTAGCACAACGATAAGATCAACGTAAAAGAAAAAACAAGTTCACCCTATTAAATACTGCCGAATCTGCCTCTGGAGCATCATAGACAAAAAAGGCGGCACTGATGCAGATGTCAGAGCACGAATCGGTAAAGCCAGAGCAGCCTTTCTCCAGTTAAAAAAAAGTGTGGAGTTCCAGAGATGTCACAACACACCAAAGTCCGGATTTTCAACTCCAATGTAAAAGCAGTTCTCCTATATGGAGCAGAGACATGGAGATTGACAAAAACCACAGTCAACAGAGTACAGACCTTCATGAACAGTTGCCTTAGAAGAATTTTGAAAATCCACTGGCCAGAGAAGATCAGCAACGTCAGACTCTGGGAGAGAACAGAGCAGATAACAGCAGAGAATGAAATTGGGCGAAGAAGATGGGGATGGATCGGTCACAGTCTGAGAAAGCCAGCTTCCAGTATCACTAGGCAGGCATTGTCATGGAACCCCCAGGGAAAGAGGAAAAGAGGTAGGCCGAGAAACTCCTGGCGTCGAGACCTCCAAGCAGACATCAAGAGACTGGGAACCACCTGGAGTAGAATCGAAGGAGAAGCACAGGACAGGAGTTGCTGGAGGTCTCTCGTCGACGGCCTATACCCGGGTAGGGGTGACAGGCGTAAGTAAGTAAGTAAGTAATCTGCCTCTGGTAGATCTACGACTAACCATCTAATGCTGCCGACTCGGTGCACGTGCGGCTAAGTGATGACGGACCGTGCGATTTCCGTAAACAGCTCGTGCCATAACCCTCTTTCATTTCCCTCGCTATTATCGAAGTCAGGCTGCAGATTCATGCAAAAATATTTCCGACCCGGCTGCTCCCTACAAAAGGTGAGCGAGTCCACACAAATACAGCAGAACCTGTTCTGAGCGACCACCCCGTACGACAGCCACCTAAACGGTGTCTTTAATGACAGGTGGCACTTATATTGAGAGGGAGAAACTGTCTCTTATGACAAGTTTTCTGTCGCAAAAAAAGGTGACTGCTTATAGCAGGTTTTACTGTACGCTCAATACATGCCTGTAGTATTACTGCCAGCGAGGGAGATGCTGCGTCTGCTAAACGATGTCTTATCCACATGGTCAACTCCTCTTAACCCATTACATCCTGAGACAATTTTCTTATTGTCCTCTGAAGGTTGCTTTACAGATTGAGTCGCTTCAACCATTTTCGTTCAAGGGTGATGCCAGAATAGCTTGGCGCCTAAGGCGCCAAGCTATTCTGGCATCACCCTTGAACTATCGTAGTCATATTCATTTCCGGAAGTAGTGTATCAGGATAAAAAGGGATAATCACGGTACAAAAGCTGATACAATTCGATGCAGTCCATTTGAATCACGTGGCTACTCTTGCCACCCACAGAGCAGCAGTACTGTCTATGACTAGACTGTTTGTCAGGCGAGGATGCAGCTAAATGATGTCACACGCGTGGCTTTTACGAATCAGGCTCTGGCACTTAACTGACTAAAATGAGAGGCATCAAACCATTCTAAATATTTATTTAACACAAGAAGGCATATATAACTAATATACTCACAAGGATCCGGATAATAGGCTTTGCACAAGTCACTACGGCCAGGCAGACGCTGATAATAATTCCCCCTTTTATACTTTTTGGAAGGACAATCAATATTCTTGCCAATCCGTGTAACTGTCATTTACCCTCTTACTTTGTTGACTGCCTGTATCAGTTCGACCCAAAGGCCATACAGGTACCGGTTAAAAATACTACACAGTACCTTATTGCAACTAGCTGAGGCACATACACGTAGTTTGTCTTCCTCAAATCTAGCAGGGGCATTCTGTTAGATAAGAGCGGGAATCCCTATTGGCGGGGTGACGAGCTATGTGGACAATTTTCCCGCAAACATTGCACTTGGACGCAGAAAGCGAGAGTCCGAAATAGCTCAGGCGGTTAAGCGTCGGAGCAAGAGAGCGAAGGGTATCGCCGGGTCGTGGGTTCGAGTCCCCGTCCCGGCCCCGGTAGCTGGACTCGCAATCCAGGGGGAAAAGACGGGCTTGTTCCATAGCATGTCCGTTAAAAGGTCCTGGTAAATCAAAGTGGCACAGTTGCAGTGCGCCTAAACTCATCAGTGTTCAGGTCGTACTCCATAGGCAATAGATTTGCCTGTCCCCCATAACCCGCCCGTCAGGGCCGTCCATTATCACTTCGGTGCCGTGGACGTTAAACCCCGATCTAACCAACCACAGGAAGCGGCAGTCACGTTTCGGGTGTCTACCGTCACATGCATTGCAAGGTTGTTATGGGCGTCTGAAGGGGTTATTATTGAGAGAGAGAGAGAGAGAGAGAGAGAGAGAGGGGGGGGGGGGGATTTGGAGTACCGTTTCGTGGAGTGGTGTTGTTGCCTCGCCAAGGGCTGTGCCTTTGTCTTTGTGGCTCACCGCTTTGGAGTGATACCACGTTAGCTAAGAGGTCACCGAATTTCGCGAAGATCTCTGCAAAGGCCACGTTAAGGGCTGGCTTAACTGGGCGAGACAAACCCGAACCATGTCTCGGCGAGACACCCGAGACAGTCAATGCGAGATACCCGTTCCACCCGTTTATTAGGTTCGGCACGTCTGATCTTGTCTCGGAGAGTTCGCCGAACCTAATAAACGGGTGGAACGGGTATCTCGCATTGACTGTCTCGGGTGTCTCGCCGAGACATGGTTCGGGTTTGTCTCGCCCAGTTAAGTCTATCTTCAGGTGGCTCTTGCAATACCTGGCCCGTGATGGCCATGTCAAGCGCCTCTTGGAGATTTGTGGGACCTTTCAGCATCACAAATCTAGAAATGTGGGGTAGTAGACCCGAGACAATTGTCTGCATGATGTCCGTCCCGGACTTACCACTGAAATTCAAGACCTTTCCTGTGCATTTTCTGGAAATAGTCCAGATTCATTCTGCACTTGCTTTGTTTCATATAATTAAACTACTTTAATAACACCCGGTGAAAGGGTGCACCTGTTCAAGAAGGCCTGCCTCACAGAATTAAAGTTTTCACGCGCTGAGTCTGGTAGGGTGTCAAATCACACAGACGCTCCAGCCCGCAGCATTAACTCATTCGAGACGTGCCGCCTACGGATACACGGCGATCCGCCGCGTATCCGTAGGCGGCACGTCTCGAATGAGTTAAAGGAAAGGCTTCCTTGGCCGTTTCTGGAGCCCACAATTTGAGATGAGCGAACTGCTCATATCTTTTAAGCCAAAAGTTCGGCATCTGCTCTTCCTGTTCCCGAAAAAGGTTCGGGGGTGAGGCAGTTAGCAACTTAGCAATATCCATCAAGTTTGCCTAAAAGCGTTAAAGGAATGTGATTCTCTGACTGCTTCGGAAACAATGTCCGAAGGATCGGCGGATAGTGACGTGTAGGAACCCCTGATATCAGAATCAGAGACCGAATCAAATATCTGACTTCGTCTGATCATTTATCCTTGAAAAATAAAGTTTCGTTTCATTTCATTTCATTTCCTCGTCCGAGACAACCAAATCCGGAATATTAGTTTGTTCGTCATGTTCTACTACGATAGGAGTTTCAACAAGCTGAAGGCGTACAGTACTAGGCGGCGTTAACCACGCTCCTCGAATTAACGATCTGGGGCTAGCTAATAGATGCGTTCCCAGAGGTCTAATTGGACTAACGTTGAGAGGCTACCTAATCATGGCCTCATTTTAACTCTTTTATACCCAAGGTCCAATTTCTCAAATCTTGGAGGTGTTGCCTAATGACTATGTACCAGTTGCAGGAGATGGACTGACCATGATAATTCAAGGGTAGTGCCAGATTAGCTTGGCGCCTGCAGGCGCCAAGATAATCTGGCACTACCCTTGAATTATCATGGTCAGTCAATCCCCTGCTGTAGGGGCTCGGGGCTAAATGGATTAAGGAACGCCCATCAATTCATGTGGCACTACCCTTGAATTATCACGGTCAATCAATCTCCTGCTGTAGGGGCTCGGGGCTAAATGGATTAAGGAACGCCCATCAATTCAGTCATCAAAAATCATCAAATGTGAGAGCCTTTTCTAGTTTTGTTTGATTTTCATTAACTCTCAAACTCCCAAAACTAAATGACTTCCATTCGATGGTGTAAAAGGTTTCGATGGGGTAATTCTTGGACAGTCTACAATTTTTTAGTATTCTTTGGCAAGATCATAACTGAATTCCGTTTATTTGTTCAAGAGTCATTTTGCCAAAATCGAGTTTAGCGTCCATTTTCATCGTGAATGAAGATTAATTTTTTTTTTCCTTTTACAAATTTCTATCATAAGGTATCGTTAAAAAAACCCGCATCTCCACCACTTATGACAAAACTGTTTGTCAAGCGAGAATGTAGCTGATGTCACACACATGGCTTTTACAAATCAGGCTCTCGCACTTAACCGACTAAAATGAGAGGCGTCAAAACATCCTAAATGTTTATTTAACACAACAAGGCATATATAAATGACATACTGACAAGGATCCGGAATAGGCTTTGCATAAGTCACTACTGCCAGGCAGACGCTGAACCTCTTAATACGAATTTACTTCCCCCTTATACTGTTTAGAAGGACAATCAATATTTTTTGCCATTCCGAGTAACTGTCAATAACCTTCTTACTTTGTTGGTTGCCTGTCCTCATTGTCTCTTATTCCCGCATAAGATCTACCATCTAAACGTCTATTATATTCATCAACACCCAGCATTATCATATTTATCGCTATCATGTCTGGAATGGTTTGGTTAGTTCGGGTTTAACGTCCACAGCACCGAGGTGATCATGGACGGCCCTGACGGGCGGGTTATGGGGGACAGGGAATCTATTGCGTATGGAGTACGACCTGAACACTGATCAACTCAGGCGCACTCCAACTGTGCCACTTTGATTTACCAGGACCTTTCAACAGACATGCTATTGAACAAATCCGTTTTTTTCCCCTGGATTGCGAGTCCAGCTACCGGGGCCGGGACGGGATTCGAACCCACGACCCGGCGATTCCCTTCGCTCTCCTGCTCCGACGTTTAACCACCTGAGCTATTTCGGACTCTTATGTCTGGAATTTAACTACAGACAGTAATGGTTAATGCCCGCAGCAATAGTGACCACTCGCACTGCGTGGCATAACAATTCCCATCGATACCGGCCCCGTAATATGTCACCAACAGCCATACTGACGCAATCAGCGCAAACCGCACCGTGCTCCTCTCACTGGGCTCGCTCTATGCATTATTTTACCGAGTACAGAACGTCGCCGTCTGATTAAGAATGAAGATGAAAGCAATTCGCAGCAAATCATTTCATGCTTGGCAACACATGCCGGTCAGTCCCTCGGCGGCGAGCACATGCCATCAACAAGCGGCATAGATCCTCATAAGCCCCTGAAGTCACAGTGGCTCATGAGAATCTATGCCTCTTGTGATTAACCCATTAACCCCTGACACGCTAGGACAAGATGTGAATCGACCATGATAGTTCAAGGGTGGTGTCAGAATAGTTTGGCGCCTGTAGGCGCCAAGCTATTCTGACACCACCCTTGAACTATCATGGTCGATCTGTCTCCAGAAGTGTGACGTAGACCTCAGGATATCTCCAAAATGTAATAGTTTCGCCCTCAGGAATTCAGTAACGCGTTGTTGACTTACAATTGTATCTCTCATTACTAATTCAACTTCGTAACAAGGCTAAAGGGGATGTAGTGAGCGAATTCAGCTGTCACGTGGCTAGAGAAAAGGTGGTTATGGAAAGCAACAGCAAGCACAGGCCGGGTCATAGTAGGTGTAGTGTACACAGCAACGCTATAAAAACAACTCGTTTCACGGTCTGACACACAAACACGAAGTAATGATGATTGAAGCCTCTGGCTCACCGTGTCCCCCTCATTACATGTTGTAAATGCTGTCTTGGTTGGTGTCACTGATGCTGCATAAACATATACGGCAGGCGAGCGGGCGCGCACTCACGCACGCACGCACGCGCACACACGTTGTTAATACCATGAGGGTATACCTAAAGGCAACCGTGCACACACACACACACGCGCGCACGCACACAAACACACACACAGGCGCGCGCGCATACACACGCACAGTCAGTACCACGATGGTATACCTAAAGGCAACGGTGCACACACACACACACACACACACACACACACACACACACACACACACACACACACACACGCACGCACGCACACACACCAGCTACCATGATCGTATTCCCAAGGCAACCGTGCACACACACACACACACACACTTAGGACCACGATGGTATACCTAAAAGCAACCGTACACACAAACGCACGCATACACACGCACACCAGCACCATGATCGTAGTAAGGCAACCGTGCACACACGCACGCACGCGCGCGCGCGCGCGCGCACACACACACACACACACACACACACACACACACACACACACACACACACACACACACACACACACACACTCCAGATACGCCGATCGTATACCTAAAGGCGACCGTGTGTACCCAAAACCCCACCCCTCGGAATCACACAAGAAATCTAGAAGTGTATTTTGCACGAAGCAGCAAATTACTGTCCCTCACCCACCCACTTCAATCTTCAACAGGCACAGATTGTCATATGCCCGTACAGTCGCAAGGGACCACGAGAATCTACGCCTCTTAGTGGCACATTTAACTCCACTAATATCCTCACAGCGCGAAACTTTCCAAGATTTACGCCTAAAACTCCAGAGAAAGTCAAACATTAGCGCAAGTCCTGTGCACGTTTCCTCTCCAAGAGGCATAGATTCTCATGAGCCCCTGCAACTGCAGGGGTTCATTAGAATCTATGCCTCTTGCATTTCTTACTTGCCTCTATTGCATCCTCACGCACGGGGAGTTTTCAGAGACCAGTCACAGACCGCACAGAAACAGACGTAAGAACAGAGACCATCTCACTCACTTGACTGTGTCCCGCGAGTAGTAAACAATAGCAGCAAAAAGAAATGGAGACCCCTTCCGTGGTTGCGCGGCCTATACAAAGTCAGTGGGTATCCTCTCTGCCACAGCTACAGGTTTCCCTCTTCGTAAATGCGGTTTGACCTTTTGAAGTCCTGATACCCTCTAACATCAGACTGATTTAAGATAAGATAGAACTTTATTGCCATAATTATGTAATAATACATTAGGAAATCGTTTCGGTGCTGCGCAACTTAAAAAGAAGAACACGAAGCACATCAAAATAGTTAAGCTGCTCACGTGCACACACACACACACACACACACACACACACACACACACACACACACACACACACTCACATACACCCGCATGCCTTAATAACTATTGTGGTCTAAAAGTAAAGGCAATAAGCACGATTTCACAGCGACACAAAACACAGAGGACATATCGTAATATAAAAACACATCACATGCATCATAGATGAAACCCGGCCCCGGCTACACCATCAGCCGCTGCGCGACTGACAGACAGAGACCCCCCTCCCCCCACCCCCACCCCACCCCCCCCCCCCCCTCGGGCGAAATAAACGAAAGTTGGAAGCCCTAGTCCCTTTCAAATTAGCACTAGCACTCATAAAGGGCGAAATAAACGAAAGTTGGAAGCCCTAGTCTCTTTTAAATTAGCACTAGCACTCATAGATGAAGTATTAAGTATTATGCTGATAGCTGGACAATAATGTATATGCATTACATCTATACAGTAAACAGTGGGACGGATGGGTCAGGTTTGGCGTTTGTTTGCATCATTAAAAGTCTGGACAGCGGTTGGGTAAAAACTGTTTTTAAAACAACTCGTGCGTGCTCCGATCGCTCTATAACGGCACCCTGATGGCAGCATCTCAAACAACTCATGGGCCGGGTGGGAATCATCTCGGAGGATGGATGTAGCCTTTTTTTAGCATTCTTTCGTGGATGAGGGACTCCAAAGCGGGTAAATCGATACCTATGATTTTCGATGCAGTTTTTAATACCCTGTTTAATTTGGATCTCTCTTTCTGTGTGGTGCTGCCAAACCAAACGGTCAGGGAGAAGGTCAAAATACTTTCAATAACTGCCCGGTAGAAGTTGGTCAAAATTTGTCTGCGGATGCCAAAATTTGCCTCTGGCGCCATCTGTTCTGGCACCACCCTTGAACTATCACGGTCAATCTGTCTCCCAAACTGTAATGCAGGGTTTATACTATTTGGACAAAGAGGTGCTAAGCTGTGCTAGCGCTACCCTTGAACTATCATGGTCAATCTAGCTCCTGCACTGTAATGCAGCCTTCATACTCTCAGGACAACTTATAAATCTGGAAAAAAAAAATCCACTTTAGAATTTATTGGTTAGGCAGGCTTTGTCCTCTTTCATGGTGAAGCCAGCTTCCACCGAATGTAAAGAAACATCGATTGTTGCTTCTTTTCTGTGTGTGTTGGACATGTCAATAAAACAAAGTCCACCCCCCCAAAAAAAAAAAAATAATAATAATAATAAATAAATAAATAAAAAATAAATAAATAAATAAAAATTTTAAAAAATCGCCAAATCACCAGTACCACTGTTCAATGACTAACTTCCTGGCAAACAACAAAGTGCTGAAAATGTTGCAGCAAGAAGCACTTAACCTCATGACTGCAGGGGTTCATTTCAATCTATGTCTCTTGCAGATGGATGGTTTTGACTATGAACTGACCGCATAATACAGTAGTCACAAGAACATATCCTCATGACTGCAGGGGTTCATTTCAATCTATGTCATGTTTGCATGAACTGACCGCATAATACAGTAGTCACAAGAACATATCCTCATGACTGCAGGGGTTCATTTCAATCTATGTCTCTTGCAGATGGATGGTTTTGACTATGAACTGACCGCATAATACAGTAGTCACAAGAAAGTATTTTTTAAAAAAGCAAAACAAAAAAAAAGCAACATGCATATGAAATACTGTAGAACCTGTTTTGAGCAACATGCATATGAAATACAGTAGAGCCTGTTTTGAGCAAAAACCTGGTCTTAAAAGACAGGTGCACTCTCAAGAGAAGTCGCCTTGAAGGCAACAAGTTGTCACCTGTCATCAAAGACCCTAACTTTGGTGGATGCAGCCACCTGAATGATCCTTAATGACAGGTGATCTCTCATAAGGGTTGTCGCTCAAATCAGGTCCCACTGCCCGATAAGGAAATTTAAATCTGAGGTTGCTCAGTGCTTAAGAGTCCGCCAGGCCCAAGAAAAGCAGTCATAACACAGGCTCACAGATGGTTATAGCATGCGAGACAGACAGAAACAATGATGGTTGTGATTACAGCATGGAAACTCCACTGTGACTCATAATCTAAAATAACCACTGCCAGCTGCCGAGATTAACGAGCCACTCTCAACCTTTCTTGTGTGGGCGCCCAGCCTATAATTGTTTGTGATTTGATATGTGTTAAGTATGTCTTGTATTCGGTTTGTATTGTATAAATCTGTGATGAAGCCTAAAATAGCCTTATATCAAAGATCAATGTAAGACTGAATCCACCCAAATTGACAATTTCTATTTTTAAAAAAACGGAAGTATGTCAAAAGTGCAGGTTTCGACTAAACCAATGCAGTCTATAACTCAACGGACAGAGAAAAAAAGGTCCTTGAATTCCGGCAAGTGTGGGTGCGAGTGAGTTATCATCAAGCTGTCGTGAGAGATATCTGGCACATATCAAACCCGCCGCGACCGTATTTCCTTCCCTCCTTTTTGCTCCTGCGGCTCCCTGCCTGACCAAAGGCTTTTCGAGTTTTTCAGTTCAGGGATAGTACGACTGTGTCTTCACTTATACCGTGTATACACTATTTAGTTATAACCATTTTTACACTTTATTATCACTAGGCTGTTGTTTTCTCTTTCTCTCTTAATAAAGTTTCATTTCATCTCTCTTTCTCTCTCCAAGAATGTTGTCGTTTAGCAAGGACAAACACGAAAAGAGGCCTATGCGCCTATTGTTTCCCAAAAAATGCGCTAACCCGTACACGCACTAAAAAATTCTAGAGTTCATTTGTTTTTAAATGAAGTTGATGCGAATTTTCAATGATTTCACACAAATTCACCTTATTTTGCGCACGCAGTCAAGGAGACAAGGGACAAAAAGGAAAGTGAGAAAAGTGACGGCTGCGTCTGCCGTCCGCTGTAATATAAACAATTCCGCGATAACGCGGATGCTAAGGAGCTCGTGGGGCCATGTGTTTTTGGAGCTGTAGCTCAGTTCAGAGTAATCTCCGAGCGGTTCAAGATATAACTGAATGGATTTTTACATGTTTATCAGGGCTTATAATAAAATGTTTCCATCTACAACACATGCAATTTTAACCTACTTCTGACTTCAAAACAACGTCTATTGTCAACAGGATTGAAGAAAAATCGTGTTCGGGCAACACAAAGTTATGATGATGCCCCACTGTCACTAAGGCAGCTGTCAGATGGAGCAATTTCCTTGCACTTCGTCGTCTTATCCCCCTCAGTAATTCCATTCCTGCTGTAAAGCTAGAAATACACCCAGAATAAAAAACCAAGTCAAAGGAAAGGACAGTGAGATTAGAGCGCAGTTTTTTTGGTTTTTTTTTAACACCCCCACCCAATTTTCAATATTTCACTCCACAACTCCACAAAGCACTTCATTTTAACCCGTTTTCTGCTGAGCACTACTGAGCAGCACCCAGCTGCAAGAGGTGTAGATCCTCATGAGCCCCCGCAGCTGCGGGGGCTCATGAGGATCTATACCTCTTGCTGACACCCCTCTGTGCGCATGTTCCCTTTGACAGCTGGGGATCTGTGACGTTATGATGATTGAAAAAGCACAATCTGTGTCCACAGGCAGTGAAAGGGTTAATCCCCATTGTGCATACTGCCACCACTACTGTTTACAACGCCGATGGCTGCATGCGCAGGTGGGATAACATGCTGAGCTCCATGTGTGCGAAACTACTAGTTGCAGTGTGATGGATCCGTGGTGATGGCCAAACTCGCTCTGTTTCAACAACTCTGTCCCAGGATGGCTAAAGACAGCAGGTTCATTTTTGTGAAATAAGCAAGATTTTCACTGTAGTACAATTATCATCTCGCTTTTCACGCAAATGGACTTAACCCATGTCATACTGAGGCGAAAAGCTTCAAATTTGTACACTGCCATAATATGCAAGCGACATTATAGTACTTACAGATAAGGATATAGACCAATGGCTTTAGTTCAAGGGTGGTGCCAGAATAGCTTGGCGCCTAGAGGCGCCAAGCTATTCTGGCACTACCCTTGAACTATTTTAGTCAAACTTATTTCACACACTGGTGTATTCCGAATGATAAGGGTTAAGCTATTTAACCCCAAGCCTGCATCCACACATTTTGCACATGTCGCCTATTGCAGAAGATGTATCAACCATGATAATCCAACGGTAGTGCCAGGGAACCACTAAATTATTATGGTCGATCCGTATTCTAGGTGCGGTGCGTTGGGGCTAAATGGGGTAATATAGTGATTTCTGTCTTTACGTGGCAAAATGGATCTTTTAATGGTCTAGGTAAGGAATAGATGACAATTCAGTCACCTCTGTGTTTATCGATCAAGCGCTATTATCTACAGGTGGGGGGACGGAGGGGTGAGAAGAGACACTGATCCTCATGAGCCCTTGTGGTGGGGGCGGAACGGGGCGCAGAGGGGTGGGGAGGGGCAGGGGGGGGGGGGAGAAGGGGAGCTTACGGAAATCTATCCACGCAGATGGAACGGACCAGCTGACAGACGGTGCAAAGTTATTCTGGCATCAGCCTTGAACTATCATGGTCGACTTATCTCCCGGACGGGTGTGTCATATTCAGAAGACAACTCCCCATGCATGTTTCTGAACACTGCTCTAAAGTGTTGTGCAACGCGGCCCAAGCCCAAACCACGAGGCTGCCGAGCTCAGCAAAAAGTAAGACTAAGAGTGCCCGCAAGCGGGGGCGGACTCCGCCCGTGTCTCGGGACAAGCCCCGACTTCAATGCTCCCTTCGTTTAGTAGGCACTGATACACACGTGGCTGCCAAACAACTTCACCGGCCCCAGTAGCCTGCATGTGCTCATGAACGTCTATGCCTCTTGCAGGTGTCTGAGGAAGTACACCGGCACAGGCATCTCAGTTCCGGGATGTCTAGACTGAACACGCTCTACCTCCGCCTGGAAAACGATAGATGTGCGTATGGCCTATACTGCGAAAAAGGCACCAAGAGTTCGTTGTATGTGTGAGCTAAGTCCGATAGCGGAGCGCTTTGCTTAATGGCTGGCGCAGGACTAAGCTCACTCATGCAACTGGCCCCGGCAGACTCAAAGGGGCCTGAGCCGGGTGTGCACCCGCGAAAGGGCGCGCTGACATGCGATTCTGGACCTTAGAGCTGCAGCCGTTAGTTCTAAAATCACAGACCAGTACACGCCTGTAGCCGACAGTGTATGAACTGCCACCGCACCGAGACTGAATCAGAAAAAGCCGGTGCGAGTTGCACCGCCATCGCTCTCTCTCTCTCTCTCTCTCTCTCAAGATCATCGATATAAATTTACCCGTACCCTCGCTGGCAAGAGGCATTGATCCCCACGAGCCCCTGCTGTTGCAAGGGCCCGTGAGGATCTATGTCTCTTGCAGACGACAGGCCCTTCTGCCAACGACTAAACCAGAAAAGCTCTCTTAATTCTTAGGACTACCGACATAAATGTAACCATTTTTTTAACTGGACAACAGGCACAGATCCTCATCAGACCCCGCTACTGCAGTAGCTCATGAGGATCTATGCCTCTTGTCACGTCAGTGGATGGGCTCTCCTCCACCGACCGAATCAAAAAAGCTCAGCAGAATCCCGAGCAAAAGCACTGGGCCCCCATTTATACAGAGTTAGTCTAATGCCGTGTAAGCAGCTTTTTCTACTCCGTGTAAATGAAAGCGATTTGGCGCCCACAGACGTGACTACACTATACATGTGTGTAGGTGCAATTTATCCACAATATCGGAACTTATTTTCCCAGTGAAATTCCTTGGGGAAAAAAAGGGATTTCAATAACGTGATCTTCACGGAAAGTCACAGTGACTGCTGAAAAAAAAAACAGGTAAGTGTAAATGTAATCATAGAAAAATAACGACTCTATAACGACTTATCATAGTTGAAATTTGTACAGATGTTATTTTATACATGTAAGCGAATGACAAACATGCAATCGTTTTCGCATGTGCTGCATGCATTACTAAAGTGCCATGAATTAAGGTTAACCCATTTACGTTAACCCATTTGCGTTAACCCAATTAACACCACGGCCGCATTTCCAAAATCTTGCAAGTGCTGCCCTAAAGGCTATGTACCAGTTGCAGGAGATGGACTGACCATGATAATTCAAGGGTAGTGCCAGATTAGCTTGGCGCCTGATGGCGCCAAGCTAATCTGACACTACCCTTGAATTATCATGATCGGTCCCCCTCTCAGTAGCTGTGCGGCGCTGGGGCCAATTGGGTTAACTGCAATTACGCCGATACACCGGCGTGCATAAATATTTTCGAGCCCAGTACATTATTACTACTAACCGCTGCAGTTTCTTTTCAACATGGGACATTTAATTATTGAATAACAACAACAAATGGCGTGGGAAAACAAACATGCAAAAAAACAAAAGCAAACAAACGAAAATGAGGATGGTGTCCTTGGTAAGGGGAGAACACGTAACACACAGTAATTATCAATCCTGAAATGGATGTCGGTACAAATCTCGACTTCGCTTAATATTAGCTTGGCGCCACGGTCGATCCATCTCCTGCAACTGGTACATAGTCGTTTGGTGACACCGCCTCCAAAGTTTGGGAAATGCGCCCGCGGCAGGGCAAAATGGCCTAACCCTTATCATTCGGAATACAGCAGTGTGTGAAATAACTTTGACTAAAATAGTTCAAGGGTGGTGCCAGAGTAGCTTGGCACCTCTACTTACTTACTTACTTACGCCTGTCACCCCTACCCGGGTATAGGCCGTCGACGAGAGACCTCCAGCAACTCCTGTCCTGTGCTTCTCCTTCGATTCTACTCCAGGTGGTTCCCAGTCTCTTGATGTCTGCTTGGAGGTCTCGACGCCAGGAGTTTCTCGGCCTACCTCTTTTCCTCTTTCCCTGGGGGTTCCATGACAATGCCTGCCTAGTGATACTGGAAGCTGGCTTTCTCAGACTGTGACCGATCCATCCCCATCTTCTTCGTCCAATTTCATTCTCTTGGCACCTCTAGGCGAGAAGCTATTCTGGCACCACCCTTGAACTACAGCCATTGGTCTATATCCTTATCTGCAAGTACTATAATGTAGCTTAATACAAAGCTGGACACGACACCACTTTTCCACAGGTCAGTCCCCGCCACACATTTCCTAAGTAAATTACTTCGCTTAACCCATTCTGCCCCAGACACACCACAGCAAGATAAGGCTCGACCATGATAGTTCAAGGGTGATGCCAGAATAGCTTGGCGCCTATGGGCGCCAAGCTATTCTGGCATCTCCCTTGAACTATCATGGTCGATCTCTGTCCTGCACTGGAGTGCAGTCTTCAGAGGACAAGGGCAACATTTGGGGGATTTCGGTGTTGGGGTAGAATGAGTTAAAACAAACTTCGGTTGTGACAACAAAAGAGTCTGGGTGTGTTTATATCCGGCGCCAGTTATAATTTCTGTAGTTCCAAATCAAGATAGTTTCACGCCCATGCAACGTTTCCGGGATCCAGACACCCCCTTACCATCCCCCCCCCCCCCACCCCACACACAGGCCGTGAAAAGAAAAACAATGCAGCTCTGTGCAGGAAAAATACAATGAAAATCGCGCTTTTCACAAAAAGGGACGTGTTCGTCTATTTTGTGAAATTGTGAAAAGCGCGATTTTCATTTAACACCATGAAAATCTCGCTTTTCCGAAAAATGGACTGATCGTATTTTAGTGCTGTCCTGCCAGGGGAAAAAAATAGCAAGTCTATTTTTTTTTTAAAGTCCCTTCTATTTATAAAAGGGACGTTTTAGGACGGGTGGCGGTGAGGCGAATTAAATAGCATGTCCATGATGTCAAAGGCGGGCAGGCTAAACCTCTAACAATTGAAGTAATAAGATAAAAATTACGTCATGTCTAGTTACGCTAACCTCGATGAACGTACATTTGGCGCGAAGCGCCGTATGTGCGTATGTATGTGTGTGAGTATGTATGTAAACAAGAAAATCTCCGATATTTTTGTACACACAAGCTTGAAACTTGGCGAAATACTTTCTTAAGCGGGTGGCTAAGAGAGCTTCCGAGCATATTGTAATTCAATGTCTCATTAAAGACATAAACAACCGTTTATTGGAAGTCGATTGACCCAGATTAATGTCTCACTGAAGACATAAACAACCGTTTATTGGAAGTCGATCAGTGGAACCCGTTTTGAACGAATACCCTCATGAGAGATCACCTGCCATTAAAGACCATCAATGATTTAGGTGGCTGCACTGCAGCCCCCTAAATCATTGATGGTCTTTAATGACAGGTGACACTGTTTGCCCTTAAAGGCTTGAGAGGACCGCTTGTTTTTTGCTAACAAAAGGCGGTTGCTCAACACAGGTTCCACTGTAGCAATAGGAAAACCGCAGTTATGAGTAAGTTCCCTGGTATTTCCTCTGCTGTGTCGGTATATGTCTCCCGACATCCCAGATACATCCATTGTACACTTATTACTGTAAGGTCACCACCCCTTCTATATGAAGTCATGCTATTAACTCGTTACATTCTGTGCCTGAAATTATCCCTCCCCCCTCCAAAGAAAATATAATAATAACAACAATAGCAAAATAAATAAAATAAATAAATAAATACATTTAAAATAATAATAATAAATAAATACATAAAATAAATTTAAATAAAATCTTTTTTTTTAAATATAAATTAGACGTTCCGGAGACAGTTCAAGGGTGGTGTCAGAATAGCTTGGCGCCTACAGGCGCCAAGCTATTCTGACACCACCCTTGAACAGGCGCCGAGCTACCATCAGTGACACCATTCCACAGGCGCCAAGCTATTCTGACACCACCCTTAAACTATTATCGTCGATCCACCTCCTGTCGCAGCGTGTCAGAGAATTTAAGGGTTAATATATATATATATATATCCGTTGGGTTAGAGTACTTGGGGGCTGCCACCGGATGTAAAGAGACATAAAGTCGTATACGTCCCGCGGCCTGTGCGGGCTCATGCGGATCTGTGCCTCTAGGAGTAAAGAAATATTCACTACAGAAGTGTAATGACTGTTTTCCTGTGTGGCCGGCAACATAATCCGGCCGCGCGGCTTTGAAAAAAAAAAATTGCCAGCGTTGGCGGTAAACTCGGGCCTGTGTTGGCAGAAGAAAGAAACTCCACTTCTCGTGAAAAACGAGATTTCACAAACATGGACTTACAGCCGTTTAACCCAGTTAGCCCCGGGACCCTGCACAGAGCAGGAGATGGATTGACCATGATAATTCAAGGGTAGCGCCAGATGAGCTTGGCGCCTTCAGGCGCCAAGCTCATCTGCCGCTACCCTTGAATTATCACGATCAATCCATCTCCTACAACTGGTAAATAGTCGTTACGCAACACCTCCAAAACTGGAGAAATAGGACCTTGGGGATAAAAGGGTTATCGAAAAATCTGAACAGGGCAGAAATACTGGGTTGGAATATTTCGCACGCACACACACACTGACCCGCACTGACACTCACAATTGGGGTAAATCCGTCATACAGGCAAAGAGTATTGGGACTACGCTGTACTCTTTGATACAGGTCAATCAAATTTCATAATGGTGTGCGGAAGGCTTGCGCGAGGGTGGAGGGAGGGGGTGGGGGGGTGGGCGGTAAGGGGTTGGGGTGGAGAGGCGCGGAGGGGCGAGTGCTTGTGATGGTGGGGGGCTAATACTTTATTTTTGCTGATGTGCTTTAGCGGCCTACCCGCGTCAAGAAAAAAAAAAAAAAAAAAAAAAAAAAAAAAAAAAACACCGCACATCTCGAAGAAGCTGTACGCGCTCGTTTATTTGTGAACCAAACACTTAGTTCATCAAAGGGACAGACCTCTCATCACAGAGATAGGGATAGATACACACACAGAGAGAGAGAGAGAGAGAGAGAGAGAGAGAGAGAGAGAGAGAGAGAGAGAGAGAGAGAGAGAGAGAGAGAGAGAGAGAGAGAGATCATTGGGACTATTTTCAAGAAGTATCTATACCAAGGAAGTCCCCCCACTGCCCTATAAACAGATCCGCTGACCCCTTCCTAACTTAACCTATTTAGCCACAGTCCCCTGTAGCAAGAGAGTGATTGACCATGACAATTCAAGGGTAGTGCCACATTAGCTTGGCGCCATGGTCGATCCATCTCCTGCAACTGGCACATAGTCGTTAGGTGACACCTCCAAAGTTTGGGAAATGCGCCCGTGGCAGGGCGAAATGGCTTAACCCTTATCATTCGGAAATATGTTTGACTAAAATGGTTCAAGGGTGGTGCCAGAATAGCTTGGCGCCTCTAGGCGCCAAGCTATTCTGGCACCACCCTTGAACTAAAGCCATTGGTCTATATCCTTATCTGTAAGTACGATAATGTCGCTTGCATATGGCAGTGTACAAATTTGAAGCTTTAGCCTTAGTATGATATGGGATAAACTGTCAGCGCTCAGTTGATTCCCCTTGGTACGCGTGCCGTATCCGCCAGCACTATTATCACCTTCGGTCTGTGATCTACCCTCGTGAACACACGCACTTTTCTTGCAAGCATCGCATCTTTCCGGTTACACTTGGCGCCGTTAGATCTACAAGTGCAGTCTATCCAATTGTAAACGTACTTCTGGAATTGATGACAAAAGGAGAAACACAAATAAATAAACCGTTGAACTGGACAAGTACAAAGCAAATCATCTCCTAGGTTAAAATGTTCTAAAGAAAAGCTGAACAGTTGGAACACCCACTCCCCCACCCCCACGCCCACCCCGCCTGCTTCCTTAAGGGGAGCTGGTAGAGCGTTGGCCTCTCTCCGCGGTCGCGGATTCGAATCCAGCTGGGGGGCAAACTTTGTGCAGACCTTATTCGGTGCCCCGTCTATGGAAATCACCTTCTCAGTGGACAAAAGACGTTAGGCCCTAAACGTTTAACTCATTCGAGTCGTGCCGTTTCCGGATACGCGGCTTATGCCGCGTATCCGGAGGTGGCACGTCTCGAGTGAGTTAACGTTTCCATTTGCCTCCTCCGCCTCCAGGAGGTAACTGATCCGCCCCTGGTACTGACCTTTTTTGTGCACAACCCAACATTTACTTTTCGTGATCATTTTTTCTTTCTTTCTTTCTTTCTTTTTCTTTCTCTGGCACAATCTAACAACCAACATGATGAAAACCAGAAGCGGCATTCTCCACGCAAACACAACACGCGTGCTACTGCTTAAAAACAAACAACAACAACAGCAAAAAACGATTCTCTACAGACACGCCACTTATTTGAAAGCTGCCAAGACCACTTCAACTTGCGCGAGACCGATACACATCTTTCGCTTTCGATAGTGTCGCAAAGCCAACCAACGCCATGTCTTAGACTGTCGCACCCAAGAAAAGTGAACCAAAACAACGACTTCTTCTTTTTCTGTTTTAAAACCCTTGACTGCCTGAGAAAAAGTGAACAAGCGCCGACAGTTGCGGGGGCTCATGAGAATCTATGCCTCTTGCCCACGCCACTTTGAATCCATCTTCCTAGGACGGCCGGGGCCCTTTGGCGTTGACTTAACCCTTTTATCCCCGAGGTCCCATTTCTCAAATATTGTGGAGGTGCTGCTTGACGACCAAGCACCGGTTGCAGGAGATTATCAGATAGATCGACCATGATAATTCAAGGGTAGTGCCAGATTAGCTTGGCGCCTGAAGGCGCCAAGCTAATCTGGCACTACCCTTAAATTATCATGGTCAAGCCATCTCCAAGTGTAGGGACCCGGGGCTAAAAGGGTTAACGAAGACTGCAGAAACTCAGCCTGCGCCCACTGGTAGAGAATCGGTCAACGCCACACGTCCAAAACACAAAGATGTGTGTGCGCCCACTGGTAGAGAATCGGTCAACGCCACACGTCCAAAACACAAAGATGTGTGTGCGCCCACTGGTAGAGAATCGGTCAACGCCACACGTCCAAAACACAAAGATGTGTGTGCGCCCACTGGTAGAGAATCGGTCAACGCCACACGTCCAAAACACAAAGATGTGTGTGCGCCCACTGGTAGAGAATCGGTCAACGCCACACGTCCAAAACACAAAGATGTGTGTGCGCCCACTGGTAGAGAATCGGTCAACGCCACACGTCCAAAACACAAAGATGTGTTTAACCCTTTGCACCCTGAGGCTGATTTTATTTTTTTAAACTGGCTTTCTGTCCTGTGATGTTGGTCGTACGTTGCTTAACGTCCAGACAGCAACAAGACTTTCCCAGAACGTGCCTGCATTGCTAGTGAAAAAAAAACCTAAACAGAATATTGAATGTATGTCGCCAGCCGGTCTAATACACTAAATAAGCACAAGATCATTTAGCAACACACATCCAATATCAAGAGCTACAGGCAGTGCACACAGTAGGGAGAGTTTAACAAAGGAAAATACAGGTGAATGGACCAAGGGCAGACAGAAACGCATGCCCCAGAATAGTGGGGAAACCCCACCCTGTGGGGCTGACCAGGGTGACCCTGGGAACTAAAAAGTAGTTAACCCCACCCAAGTCCCCCAGGGCAGACCCGGGTGGGGGGTTTCTGTCCTATGAAGGCTACATTACAGATTAAGAGACAGACCAACCGTTTTAGTTCCAGGGTGGTGCCAGAATAGCTTGGCACCTCAGGCGCCAAGCTATTCTGGCACCACCCTTGAACTAACACAGTCAAATTTATTTCAAGGTATGGGTGTATCAGGATGAAAAGGGTTAATGCGTGAACTTGACTGCCCTCGAATACTTTTGCGTGTGTGGAAAATGTTCTTACATTCTTAGCAGTAGCACGGCTCTTGTGTTTGCGCGGAATTTTCCGCGTCTGGTTTTCATTGTTAAAATGGTGCCAGCAAAAAGTGACCCTGTCATAAATTTTTGGGAACGTTGGAGAACATGCACTCATAACCAGTGATAGTTTATTCAAACTGAGGTACAGCTGACGTTGATTGGTCAACAAGAGGCATACATTCTCATAAGCCCCTGTGACCGCTGTGCCTCATGAGAATCTACGCTTCTTGCAGACGGAACACGCCAGCCCAGGAACTGAATTATCAAACAAACAACAAATTTCTCTTGGAGAAGATAAGGAGAGTCACAACCATGCAGAAAATTCGCAAACAATATTATTACACGGTAAAAAAAAAATTAAAAAAAAAAATTAAAATGTAAGTTTTCCTCAGCTGCCAAATCCATCTAGACGACTGACGATAATGACACCAGAAAAGTGTGTGTGGGGGGGGGGGGGGGGGGGGAATTATACCGTGCAACCTGTTTTCAGTAATCACCTTTTTTGTTGCAAGACAAGTCTTGACGCGCAAACAATGTCGCCCGTCATTAATCCCTTCAATGTCGAGATCCACGTGCAAGAGGCATTGATCCTCATGAGCCCCGGCACCTGGGGCTCTTTGGCTGAAATGGTTGGTCGCTCCAAACAGGTTCTGCTGTAAGGTTGTGGCCCTCTGTCTCAACAACCATCTCCGCATGCTACTGACTTCTAAATCATTGGACACAGAGTCGATCTGTACCAATATGAGACAGAACTTCTCATAAATGTGCGCTGTGTTTGTTTTTGCGCTGGCAAATAACATTCGTTTTGCTCTTCACAATTGTCAAACGGAGGTGGCCTTATTTTCTGCTCCGGACTAACAATACAGCTCTCTATGCACCTACCCACCCCCCTCCCCCCCCCCTCCATCCCTTCCCGAAAAAAAACACGTCAATTCATTCTATAAAATAATTGTTACTATTGTTTAGATGTGAAAACATAACCATGCTGACTCATTTCCAGGTCCAAACAAACAAACAGTAGTCCACACCCTTCTCACTCTCCCACCCCATAAGGTCAGTGTCCTTCCACTACTGAGAAATTGAGTGACGACGCTCCACTCTCACGGCAGTCGAGAAGACCTGGAGAAAACGACGTCATTCATCGCCGGTGCTGGACTGACCGTATAGCCCCACTGCGAACGACAAGAAGAAGAAGAAGCCTACACCAATAACTGATACAATCCCAATGCGCAAAAGGCCAACGGGCCGACGTCAGCCGACGTTGGCCCGCGCACGGCCGTGTGCGTCGGCTGACGTCAGCCCGTTGGCCTTTAGCGCCTCGGGATACTACTATTGACAGAACTCCGGAGAAAAAAAAACCAGACTAAAAGTTAAACACAGACTCACAAGAGGCACTGATAGATCCTCATGAGCCCCCGCAGACTGCGGGGGCTCATGAGGATCTGGGCCTCTTGCAAATAGACTTTTGACTTTGAGTAGTCCATGCTAGCGTTACTTGTCTGCAGGAGCTCGTGAGGATCTGTGCCTCTTACACTGAACTGACGATGTTTGAGTAAGATACAATTTACCACGCAGACACAATCATGTTGCTTGGTGTTACAGGTAAAGAGTCTCAACTGTTATGATATGTCAGTGTCTGACACCTGTACACACAAACAATGCCTGAGAATTAAGTGGTGCATTACCCCCACCATCCTATTGTATCACAGCTCAACAGAATTGAGTCATCAGACAGGAAAAGTGCCAAAGCAGACTCATAAACAGAGCCAAGTAGCCTCACAAACAGAGCCAAGACAACGCCAGTGGAAACTTTCCCTTTTATTCAAAACTTTCCATGGAAACATTTCTTCCTTGACTTCTGTGGAAACTTTTCTTCGTGAACTTTACATATAATTTGTTCTGTCAAAGTTTTCCATGGACACTTTCTTTTACAAGACGTTCCATGGGAACTTCATGGACACTTGTTTTTCATCGAGTTATACGGAAACTTTTCTTCGTAGACTTTACATGCTATCGGTTCTTTCAAAATGTAGTAAAGCTGTTGCCGCAAGGGTTTCACGTGAAAGGAAAACAGAAAATAGAGGTTGAAAACCCTTTAAATTAGATACATGGAGCACGACGTTTCGGATCAAAGATCCTTCTTCTGGGTGATATGGGAACAACGTAGAACAGACAAATGATGCTTCTGTTCTTTCAATGTTTTCCATGGAAAAACTTCCTTTTACAAGACTTTGACTGAGAAGGTCTTTTTCAGTAATCACCTTTTTTTTTGTTGCAAGACAAGTCTTGACGCGCAAACAATGTCACCTGTCATTAACCCCTTCAATGTCGAGATCCACGTGCAAGAGGCACTGATCCTCATTTCCACTGAAACCATTTGCTGGGTTCTAGACTTTTTCCGAGGAAATTACTTTATTCAAATACTTTCCACCTTTCATTCACTGCCATTACTTTCCATGGAAACTTCTGTTTCCAATACTCATAAAACTTCCTCTTGCAAGGAATTTTCATGCAAACTGCCTATTTTCAAAACTTTCTCTCCTAGCCCTTTGGATATCGGTAGTATTTGGTCCAGGTGATTTCTACTATGTGGACCAAAAACACGCTACTGACAGCCATGCTACCGACAGCCAAAGGGTTAATTATCACCCTTAGCCAAATGCAGCTGATGATTAATCCCTACAGCAGGAGATGCTTGACCATGATAATTCAAGGGTAGTGCCAGATTAGCTTGGCGCCTTCCCTTGAATTATCGTGGTCAAACCATCTCCTGCAACGGGTACATAGCGTTAGGCAACACCTCCAAACGGGACCTTTGGGGCTAAAAGGGTTAAGCAGAACTGGTCACGATGATTCCAGTTGCATGAGTGAGCGTAGTCCGCTAAGCAAGGTGCTCCGTTACAGCACTGACTCCAGGGTTGTGCTCGGAGTTGCTTTGATAGCACCTGGGGAGGGCGCCAATCAGACACGGCCCTTGAACCATTACATGCATAGCCCATCTATTGGCCTGTCACGGCTCACCCATGTCCTCGCGAGTACACGTTGATCTTCGCAGAAAATCTTATCGATAGCCTAACACCTGCATCCTTTCGGATCGGGGGAGAGAAATTTGGGATACGTTTAGCCCTTCGATCGTCGGTAGCGCTTTTAGTGGGGGTGACTGCTGCAGGCATCACCTCGGCAACAAGCGCCAGTGACAGCCAAAGGCCGGTTAGCCATAATGTGGCATCAGTCTGCGAGTGCGACCTCACAAACAAGCAGAGGTCGCGTCAACAAGCAAGCAAAGGTGAGACTAAAGGCGTTACGGGCTGTTACTCAAAAACCACAGTAACACCCTCAATCTGAGGCACCACCTCAGTCAACAAGAGGCATAGATTCTCATGAGCCCCTGCGACTGCAGGGGCTCATGAGAATCTATGCCGCTTGCTGATGAAAGAGGTTCACGTGACTCTGTGTCTCTAGCAGATGGAAGGGTATGGGCGAGAGACTGTAACACAAAGTGTTCCCGGTATTACTCAGACCTATGATGTGGTTGGAAGTACATCGCAAATCAGTCACAGCGCAAATGGCAGAGTGACAGGGTGGTACCACACACCTCCCACGAGGTATATCATGGCTGATGAGATGAAAGTGCTGACTTTTCCCAGCTTCGGCTTCATGGCGGTTCGTGCACACCACCATCTTGTGATTTGTGGCGGTGGCATTCTCAGCGTCACGCAAGTCTAGCACATTTTTCTGAACCACCATCACAACCCTAGTGAGCATTTTGAGATGCCCCACCCTGACCCCGATTTAGCCCCCCCCCCCCCCCCACCTCCCAACCCCCACCACCCTCAAACCTCACCCTAGACAGCAGTTTGGATTCCCCAGTTCAAAAAGTTCTGGATCGGCTGGTGATATTATCATTTTGAAGCAATTTGTATGGGAAAACAAAGTGAAATTCATTATGATAATGCAGATTATGTTATGAGCTGATGAATTTGATGTTCACGCTTCAGTGAAACTCAGATTCATCAACACACCATGTAGCCTACAACATAGTGAGTTTCACATTGCTTTACAAACTGACCATTAGATAAGTCTACAGAAAGTGTCTTTAGGTATAGGAGGCCAGTAGACGATTTAGAACTGGGTAAAAAATGAAAACGGTGGACTGAAGGCCCAGACAAAAGCACGATTAATAGCCTGGACAAACATGTGATATCGCCTGTTCGTCCAGGATTTAGTCCAATGTTTACTGCATGTTTGTCTGGGCTTTTAATTTTTTTGGTTTCCATTGAAATATGTGGAATTTTGACCAACTTCTGATTCTTGAACGCCCATCAAGCCATTACATCCTGAGTTTGACTTTTTTAAAGTTGGGTATTGTCCTATGTAGGCTACACTACAGATTAGGAGATAGATCAAACATATATAGTTCAAGGGTGGTACCAGAATAGCTTGGCGCAAAGCTATTCTGACACCACCCTTGAACTATCAAATCAAATCTAGTCAAATTTATTTAAAAGAATATTGTATCAGGATGAAAAGGGTCTTTTTTCCAGATCCTGGACCACTGCCTCTGTGTGACCACTGATGTAGAACAAGGACACCTTTATTAGCGTTAAACCACAAGTGTTCAGCCAAAATGTCCTCGATTGTGAGACTTTCTCTCCTGACTATCTTGACTCTGGCCTGCGTAGTCTATGGACAAAACTGTCCTGGGCGGTGCAGCTGTCACAACGGTGTGGCCGAGTGCTCCAAGCGGAGCCTCGTGGCTCCACCGACAGACTTCCCCAACGACATACGAGTAATCATCCTGGACAACAACCACGTACACTTGATCGGGAAGGGGAGTTTCAAGAAGCAGCCCAACCTGGAAGTTCTGAGGATGAAGGGAAACAAAGTGCGGGTGGTGAAAACGACCGCCTTCAAAGCCTTTCCCGGTCTGATGACCCTCGACCTGAGCAACAACCAGCTGGTCAAGATCTATAATCAGGTACAGTGAACCATGAACAGTGAACTTGGAACTTTTATTGCATTACGGTAAAAAGGTTTCAGCTTACAATCCCTTTTTCCTGAGGCAAAGAAAACTGGAAAATAATGTAACCTTTTGGGTGTTGGTAGCGGTTTTCATCGCAATGATTCCAACAGGAATCATCGCGACTAAAACTGCTACCGACGCCCAAAGGCTTAAATCGGACATTTTCTCTGCGAAGTGACGCTGCTGAGAAAAATTGAACATGAACCAAGTGCAAGAGGTCGAGATCCTCATGAGCCTCCACAGTTGCCAGGGCTCATGAGGATCTACGCCTCTTGCTGACACCACTTTATTCCTTTGGACAGCTGAGGTTCCAAGGCACTTTGGCACCTTTGAACGAACTGGTCACGCGCTTTGACATCATTCTTCGTGGGGAGTTAGAGCTGTATAAAACTCATGACTGGGGACTACTATTTATTATTACATCACAGTCTATTTTCAGCGACCACTTTTACAAGAGCTCACCTGTTATTAAACATCATCAATGATGGTCTTCGCTGACAGGTGACACGTCTTGTGGACTCACACTTCAATCAGCACCTGTCTTTTGCCCTTTAAGCCCCAGTGTCCCATTTCTCAAATTTTGGAGGTGTTTCCTAATGACTATGTACCAGTAGCAGGAGATGGATTGACCATGATAATCAAGGGTAGTGCCTGATCAGCTTGGCGCCTGAAAGCGCCAAGCTAATCTGGCACTATCCTTGAATTGTCATGGTCAATCCATCTCCTGCTTCTTTCAAAAAGGGTGATGATCAAAACAGGGACTAGGAATATTATTAATCCTTCAGATGTTGGTAGTAGATTTTGTCGCGACGATTCCTGCAGGAATCATCGCAACAAAAACAGCTACCGACAGCCGAAGGACTAGACAGGATATACTGATGATTTTCTGATGCCTGATGCAGGGTTTTGATGGCATGGACAAGCTGCAGACCCTCAGCCTGCAGTACAACAAGCTCCGCAGCATTTCCCACATCCTTGACACCACTCCTCGACTCTTCCAGCTCAATCTGGCTTTCAACAACATCCAGGTACGTGCTGTTTACTTGGCACTGTGGCAATATGTGATACAGTCATGCTGTATTAGTGTATAGCACAGCGGCCCAAAAAACTGCACCACAATGCATATTTCTCACCTAAACTTCTTGTAGTCACTGGACTACTTTAATGAAGGGGTGAACCCACTGGCTGTCTGTAGTGCGTCTTGTTGACAACTAAAGGGTTATTACAGTTATTTCTGTGAATTCAAGTTGTTTGGAATGACCTCCCACAAGAGCTGAGATGCGTGGATTCGAGAGAGGCGTTCAGGTGAGCCCTAAAGACTCATTTTTTTTCAGCCTGCTACAAATGACTTTTGTTACAGACCTGTCATGTTGAAGTCATCTCTGTCTCTATTAGTAGAAGTGTGTGTGTGCGTGTGCGCATGCATGAGTGTGAGTCCATAAGCGTAGCATTTTTGAATGGTGACTTTAAAGATTGTTTATAGAGTACGTTGTTGTTGGGGTTTTATTGTTTTTTTCTAAATACTTTTTTGTAAATTGCATTTTCATAATTAGTTATTTTTGTACAATTACCTTTTGTTAAGCGCCTAGAGTTCTAATCTGAGGTTAGGCGCTATACAAGTACGCACTATTATTATTATTATTATTAATGTTATTGAACACTGGAAATCAAACTATGCTGATTATATACACTGCTGCAGTTCATCGGCAAAAGTGACCTGGCGACCCCCACCCGCATCCACTATCTAGATCTCCGGGGAAACCAGATCACGAAAATCCACCCGGAGGCCTTCTCCAAACTGATACACCTGCGCTACCTCTTCTTGAACAACAACCCCCTGGTCAGGGTCCCAGACATGACCTTCGGCAGCAATGTGCTACAGTCTATGGACTTCTCGAATTGCAAGCTGACGCACGTGCCGCGCACCATGCCGGCTTCCGTCACAGATTTCCGCCTCAGTGACAATGAGATCATGCAGATCAACGATTCCGACTTTGTGGTAAGAAAAACGTGTCAATAGTCTTCTTGATCTGCCATTACCATCTCATTGAGAATGACATCATGCAACTCAATGACTCAGATTTTGTGGTCAGAAATATTGTCGATTCTAAAATCTAGTAAAACTGTTGCCGCAAGGGTTTCATGCGAAAGGAAAACAGAAAATACCCTTTAAGTTAGCAACATGAAACACAATGTTTCGGATCAAAGATCCTTCTTCGCGGTGATATGAAAACAACATAGAACAGAAAAGAACACACGATAGAAAGAAATGACGTCATCCTGCATAGATGAAATTTAGAAAGACATAAAAAAATTAAAAAAAAAGAAAAAATCACGAGAAAGAGAGAACAGAAGATACATAATGACGCAAGTACGCACGTCGATTATGCTTGATCAATCATTTTTCAACTCATTTTCAAACTAAGGTTGTACATTGCTTAACGTCCCGACAGCAACAAAACTTTCTCAGGACGTGCCTGCACTGCTTGTGAAAAAAACCCAACTAAACAGAATATTGAATGTATGTCGCCAGCCGGTCTAATACGCTAAATAAACCCAAGACCATTTAGCAACACACATCCAATATCAAGAGCTACAGCAGCGCAGACAGTAGGGAGAGTTTAAAAAAGGAAAATACAGGTGAATGGACCAAGGGTAGACAGAAACACATGCCTCAGAATAGAGGGGAAAACCCACCCTGTGGAGCTGACCAAGGTGACCCTGGGAACTAAAAAGTAGTTAACGCCACCCAAGTCCCCCAGGGCAGACCCGGGTGGGGAGTCATTTGCAGACTAAGTCTTCATCAGTTAATTAACCTATTTAGCCCTGACACCCTACTACAGATGATGAAGAACCATGATAATTCAAGGGTAGCGCAAGATTAGCTTGGCGCCATCAGGCACTGTCATTTAATTCTCATGGTCGATCCATCTCCTGGAACTGGTACACAGTTCCTAAGTGATGTCTCTAAAATTTGAGGAATGTGGCCCTGGGGTTAAACGGGTTAACACATTGTCCCCTCAGGTCGTCAGCCCCCCCCCCCTCCCCCCATTTAGGAATTGCCTTTAGCCCTTATCATTTGGAATACACCAGTGTGTGAAATATGTTTGACTAAAATAGTTCAAGGGTAGTGCCAGAATAGCTTAGCACCTCTAGGCGCCAATCTATTCTGGCACCACCCTTAAACTAAAGCCATTGATGTATATCCTTATCCATAAGTACTATAATGTAGCTTGTGTATGGCAGTGTACACATTTGAAGCTTTTGGCCTCAGTATGATAGGGGTTAAACTACAGTTCAGGAGACAGATCAACCATGATAGTTCAAGGGTGATGCCAGAATAGCTTGGCGCCGACAAGCACCAAGCTATTCTGGCATCACCCTTGAACTATCATGGGCGTTCCACATCCTGCTGCGGAGTGCCAGGGCTGGATGGGTTAAACTGACAACCACTCTCTGACCGCAGAACATCACCAACCTGCGGATGCTGACCCTCAACAACAACCAGCTGCACTTTGTGGGCAACAGGGCCTTCACCCACCTGGACCGGCTGGAGGAGCTGTGGCTGAGAAACAACCAGCTGGTGTACATCCCCAGGGGCATTCCGGACAACGTGCGCAAGGTGGGTTGAGTTGCGTTCACCCTTTGAATCCCAGAACTAAATGACTCCCGTCTAAAGTAGTTCTGGCAGTTAAACGTACGTTAAAGAGTGAAATCTCTCCCGCAGCTAGCGTTCGCATGAGACACAGATTTACATCTGCCCCTGCAGACGTTGGGATTCTTGCGAGTCACTTCCCGACAACGTACGGCATACCCTGGTCTGAGCAACCATCCCAGGCACGGGAATTGCCCAAGCAAAAATCAGATGAAACGGGACCTTGAACCTGATACAAAACAGGGCCGGATCACTTATCTCCGGGGGGGGGGGGGGGGGGTCCAACTTTTTGTTTGGGACCTTGAACCTGATACAAAAGGCCCCCCCAAAAAAACACGCTAGATCTTGTTTTCGCGAGGGCCGAAAAATCAAACAGTGGGGGGGAGGGGGGGGGGCCACGGACCTTGCTTGCTTCTTTCTGGGCACCGGAAAATCAAACGGGGGGGGGGGGGGGGGGGGGGGGGGGGGGGCTACAACCGGTGCTTTGCTCGTTTTGCTACCCACAATGGTTTTGCGCGGACACGCCTTTTAATTTCGCGGACGATTTTTCCCATGCCTGCACCCTTATGAGAGATCACCTGTCATTAACCCTTTCAGCCCCAAGGTCCCGTTTCTCAAATTTTCCAGGTGTTGCCTAACGACTATGTACCAGTTGCAGGGGATGGTTTCACTATGATAATTCAAGGGTAGGGCGCTAAGCTCATCTGGCACTACCCTTGAATTATCATGGTCAGTCAATCTCCTGCTTCTAGGGGCTCAGGGCTGAATGGGTTAAAGACCATCATTTAGGTGACTATAGCCGAGGCTGTGGATGTTGCCACCTAAATGATGGTCTTTAATGGCAGGTGATGCTTTGTGCCCTCTCTTAAGAGAGCTCCTGTCTTTCAATACCACCGTTTCTTGCAAAAAAAAAGATGGCTGCTCAAAAAGGCTCTTCTGTGCACATTGTCCACACGGTCTGCCAAGCACCACACTGGTGATCTAACACGCTACCATTAGCTCAACGGTAGAGAATGATTAGTCTAGTGTACCTCTGAGCTGTCACACGTCATATCTGTTATGACAAAATGAACATCATAATGCGGAATGCTGAGAAAAAAGCTTACACGCAAACTGAGAGCACCGTCAGGACTGCAGAGTCCAAGTTATGCGTTTTCCTACCCCACTACGGAAAAGGTCGTAGAAGCTACATCGCCCATCATCTGTCTGCGCACAGACATGCATGGGTCAACAGTGGCTGACATCAGCCCTCACAGATTCTCGGAAATGTATGGCCGACGTCAGCACGAGGATCTTATGCTCACTAGCCTCTCACTCTGCCGCAGCTCTACATGGACTCCAACATGATCCGCGAGATCGAGGGCGGCCTGTTCAAGAACACCTCCCACCTGGACTACCTGACCGTGGAAAACAACAAGATCCAGCGCATCAACAACAAAACCTTCACGGGACTCAAGTTCCTCAAGACCCTCAACTTCAGGGGCAACAAGCTGCGGGTGATCGAGACCGGCACGTTTGACTCGTTGAGGAACCTGTCCTCGCTGTCTCTGTCCGACAACCCCCTAGAGAAGATTGAGCCGGACGCTTTCAGGTGAGGAATTTGTGGTCGCTGAGAAATGAAGCTATAACGCGCTACAACGAGATATGGGTCCACCATGATAGTTCAAGGGTGGAGCCAGAATAGCTTGGCGCCTAATGGCGCCAAGCTAGTCTGGCACCACACTTGAGCCCACAGTCGATCTATGCAATCATACGAGACAATTTCAACAAACTATCAGTCTTAATTTTAAATGTGTTAATGACACTTGGCAGCTTAACTCGCTATTTCGGAACTGCATAGAGGAAGCAAAGGTTCCCCTTTACTGTGTACATCTCAACATGACCATGATCCAAACTCTTCACCACACCATCATTAATTAACCCATATCATTTGGAATACACCAGTGTGTAAATTAGTTTGACTAAAATAGTTTAAGGGTAGTGCCAGAATAGCTTGGCGCCTGTAGGCGCCAAGCTATTCTGGCACCACCCTTGAACTAAAGCCATTGGTCTATATCCTTATCTGTAAGCACTATAATGTAGCATGCATAATTATGGCAGTATACAAATTTGTAGCTTTTAGCCTCAGTATGTTATGGGTTAAAAACAACATCACACAGCTTTCAAATACCACCACACAGCTTTCCAATAAATCACCCGGTATTGTGTACTTTTTCAGAAACTTGGAAAACCTGACGTTCCTGCACCTGTCCCTGTGTGGGGAGCGCATGGCTCTGGAGCAGAACTTCCTGCCCACCATGACACACCTGCAGCAGCTCAAGATGATGAACAGTCCTGGACTGGCCAAGGCATTTGTCAAGGTACAGCTCAGCGGACAGTAGTGGTAGAACTAGTAGTAGTACACTGACAAGCAAAAACAATGCGACATCATTCAAATCATCGGAAACACTGAAGTGTTTCTGATGATTTGAATGATGTCGCATTTCTTTTAGTACTAGTAGTAGTACATGTACCAGTAGTATATACTGACAAGCAAAAGAAATGCAACATCATTCAAATCAACGGTAACACTGCGAATTTTGTTGCGTTTCTTATAGTACTAGTGCTAGTATTAGTATACTGATGAGCAAAAGAAATGCGACATTTGAATCATTGGAAACATTCTGATTTCTGATGATTCGAATGATGCCGCATTTCGTTTGCTTGTCAGTATAGCAGTGGCAGTCATAAGTTGTGTTTCCGAAATAGCTGTAAATTCACAACCAAAGAATCCTCACTGCCAAAAGGTTTAGAACCACATGAGTCCCGACAGGTGTGGGAGTTCATCACTTCATGAGGTTGCATGACCCTTGCAGCTGTTCACGTTTCACGCTCTCAGCAGCAAAGGAGACTGCATGTAAGTAACTGTTTCACGCTCTCAGCAGCAAAGGAGACTGCATGTAAGTAACTGTTTCATGCTCTCAGCAGCAAAGGAGACTGCATGTAAGTAACTGTTTCACTCTCTCAGCAGCAAAAGAGACTGCATGTAAGTAACTGTTTCATGCTCTCAGCAGCAAAAGAGACTGCATGTAAGTAACTGTTTCACGCTCTCAGCAGCAAAGGAGACTGCATGTAAGTAACTGTCTCACGCTCTCAGCAGCTAAGGAGACTGCATGTAAGTAACTGTTTCATGCTCTCAGCAGCAAAGGAGACTGCATGTAAGTAACTGAAAGCCAAATTTTCTTCAAAAGAAGACAATGATTCTAAGATTCAAAAAGCGTGTTTCTTTCTGTTAGCCATACAGTCAAAAATCACTGACTGACATGCATCTACATACTGTACCTACTCATTCTATTCACACATGAGGTTTCATTTCTTTTTCTTTGTTCCTTTTGTTTCAGCTTCTGGCCAAGAACTACACCAAGCCACTCGAGCACGTCACAGAGGTGGACCTCACATATGACGACATAGAAACTCTCAGTCCCAACGTCCGTGAGGTTTTCCCCATGCTGAAAGCTTTCTACTTGGATGGAAATCCATGGCTGTGTGACAAACGGCTGACTTGGCTGAAGGAGTGGATGACCACCAGCGACATCAGCTTCTCACAGTACGAACCCGTCATCTGCGAGCAGCCATACGCACTCAAAGGTCGAGAGGTCAAGGATGTCACAGAAAATGACTTTGCGGAGGTGGCACCTCCCAGGCAGCAGCCAAGCGCTGAGGAGATGTCGCAAATTCTCAGCCAGCAACAAAACGCTGTAGCCAATGAAGCTTCGCCTACTAGAAATGATGTGGCCAGTAATAGAATTTCATCTGAAAATATGGCCACTGCTGCCGTTTCTGACAGCAAAGAGGTCAAAGTCAAGCCCCTCAAACCTCTGGCCATGATCGATGCTCCCATAGATGCTGCTACAGACTCCACAACTTCACCCACTACCAAGCTCATGAGACGCAAGCGGAAGAATCGCAGGGACAAAAGCAAGAAGAAGGAGCGAAAAGAAAAGAAGTCTGGGGAGAAAAAAGGCAAAAAGCAACTGCGCGAGGTCAAACGTGGAAGAAAGGGAAAAGGCCAACGGAAGACAAACCAAAATCAAGTCCCAGTGAAGGCTGAAGAACAGACTGCGTCCACATAAACACAGAAACCAGTTATAGAAATATGTGTGCTGGGCCATAATTTTGGACTTTACAGCTCTAAGAGCCACAAGTCAAAAATTACAGACCAGCACACAAATTATGGAGAAAGATATCAGGAAGCTGCATTCATTAGGTATCCGTTCCAATGAAACACTCCATGAATGATGCGCACGAAACAGAATCGTCCAGTTCTGGCTAGGTAGGAAAGATTCGTGCATGGTCATAATGCTGAAAAGATCAAACAATACTGAGGGGACTTATCCAGACCCTGTCTGTGGACAGAGTACTGGTAAATTTGTCTATCAAACAATACTGAGGGGACTTATCCAGACCCTGTCTGTGGACAGAGTACTGGTAAATTTGTCTGTACCTGGATGGTAGGAACTGAATGGGAAACCGTGCCACCAGTCAAAAATTTGAATCTCAGCTGGTCAACACACATCATGCGGTCAGATCTGTGCTCTGCTTCTGCATTTTAAACATGACATGACTGTTTTTAACAATTCATAACATCACACGATTGCTCTGAACAAACTTCATAGTACAATCTGTTTATTAAAACAACTGTGGAGTACCACAAGTATTTTAAACCTTGGGCATTGGTAGCAGTTTAGTCGAGATGATTCCTACAGGAATCATCACGACTAAACCCACAACCGACACCCAAAGGGTTAATATGAATTCCTTAAGGCAGCCATGTACATACTTGTTTACAAAACACCAAATGAACTGAGCGGTAATGTAAATTGTAACAATGCAAACTGTTTTCAACAGTGCAAATTGTCAAAAACAGTACACTGCTGGACTGCTGCGATTGGCCTGGTGTGACAACATGCTGAACATCTCCAACACCTAAAACTGTTCAATAAATATTTGACACTGTTCTCACCTTGTCAGTAATGCACATCATAGTGTCAAAACGACTGTGTGTACAGAAAACTGTAATCAAAATGCATGTACCCACATGTGTATGGAAAACTGTAATCAACATGCATGTACCCACATTATTGTGCATTTGCGTTCAATAGGCGTTGTCACTTCGTGCCATACGTTTAGTAGTTAAAGATGACAGTCTGAACGTGTGTTTCCTTTCCCAGTTGCACATGTTAATAATAGTAAGGTTTTGTAGTGATTATCACAGTTAACCCAGTTAGCCTGAAATCCCTACAGCAGGAGACAGACGGACCATGATAATTCAAGGGTAGTGCCAGATGAGCTTGGCGCCTGCAGGCGCCAAGCTCATCTGGCACCACCCTTGAATTATCATGATCCATCCGTCTCCTGCAACAGGTACGCAGTCCTTAACTAGCATCTCCAAAATTAGGGAAATGTGCTCTTGGGGTTAAATGGGTTAAGAACACATTCAAGGTGTGCTGAGTTTGGATGCGCGGTTTCAAGCAGAGTATCCATATTCAGCACGCCTTGAATGTGTTAATAACTATGAAGGTTTAACCCTTTTAGCCCCCAAGGTCCCATTTCTCGAATCTTGCAGGTGTTGCCTAACGACTGTGTACCAGTTGCAGGAGACGGCTTGACCATGATAATTCAAGGGTAGTGCCAGATTAGCTTGGTGCCTTCATGGCGCCAAGCTAATCTGGCACTACCCTTGAATTATCAATGGTCAAGCCATCTCCTGCTGTTGGGATCCAGGTCTGAAAGGGTCAACAGAACATTACCATTAATATACAACGTTGGCTCGCATACAGTATATATACTGCAGTTTTACAGTGCAATTATCGCGCCATGTCTAATGCACTACCAGTAAGTAAAGATCCTCGGGGCCCATGACGGCCGCAGTGGGCTGGCGCACGGCTGTGTGAGGGCCCACTGCGGCCGCCGTGATTGATTGATTGATTGTACATTGCTTAACGTCCCGACAGCAACAAGGCTTTCTCCCCGAAGACGTCTTGCTGCTGGGGGAAGCAACTCAAGTCGACAGCATTGTCTGATTCATCTAGGTACATTATTATGTATTACTGAATACATGTCATACATGTATTTTTATTTGTTCCAAATATAAAATGAATATCAAACAAACCAATCTAGCAAAAATCAAGTGGAGCTGCGGGTTCCCTGTATCGTCCCCTCAAAGAACCACCTACAGTATGTGGGAAAAAATGCAAACTGCCAGCAGTCGACAATGTTAACCCTTCTGGCCCTGGGACCCTGCAGCAGGAGATGGATTGATCATGATAATGCAAGGGTAGTGTCAGATGAGCTTGGCGCCTGAAGGCGCCAAGCTCATCTGGCACTACCCTTGATTTATCATGATCAATCCATCAACCAACAACTGGTACATGTGCATAGTTGTTAGGCAACACCTCCAAAATTTTGAGTAATGGGGCCTAGGGGCTAAAAGGGTTAATTGTTCTAAAAATTGGGTTGGATGAAATTGAATAAATGTCTCCTGTACGTCCCAGTTCCATCAATTTAACCCTGCGGTTGTTGGTAGCATTTTTGTTGTTGTGAGAATTCCTGCAGGAATCTTGACAAAAACAGCTGCTGACAGCAAAAGGGTTAAAATAAAAAATGACAGTCAACAAGTGAGATGCCTGATAGTAAACAAAGCTCTGTAAGACTGTAAAGTATGCTGGTGTTATGACATCAACTCCCATATTTCAATAAAGCAGCATACAGACTGTAAAGTTACTGTAAATATGATTTTTGTATTATGTACAGTTATTACCAATAAAATTGTTATAACACTTTGGATGTGCTTCGCGTGTTTGGCTGTGGTGATTCCTGCAGGAATCACATGGACCAAACGACTTACCAACAACCAAAGGGTTAAAAACATACGTGAAACGTGTCCTTCTCTTCATAAGCCTTGTGCAGATGGGTCGACCTGTGTCTGAACTTTCAAAGGAATCATTTTGGGGGGAAGCATAACAACATGTAACATTGCCTGCAACTGCCAAAAGGCAAGCTACTGATAAGCCCAAGTAAGTGTGTGTGTGTGTGTGTGTGTGCGTGCATGTGTGTGTGTGTGTCTGCATACACGCACACCTGCATGAGCCTTCTTTAACCCATTTAAACCCAACATTCTACACAAGGTGGATCGACCAGGATAATTCAAGGGTAGTGCCAACTGAGCTTGGCGCCTGAAGGCGCCAAGCTCATCTGGCACTACCCTTGAATTATCCTGGTCGATCCATCTCCTGCAACAGGTACATAGTCCTGTCTGCAGCGCCTCCCAAATTTGGAAATGCCACGGCCGTGGAGTTAAATGGGCTTAGTATTATCATGCGCTTCTCCAACTAAACACTCACATGCTACAACAGCAACGTCAAGCTACATTGGGACCACGGTACTCCCTTTACAAAACCAACACCACAACAAAACAAAGTGACACTCAAAGTGTTCATATCTCGCTTGCTACAAGGTTGCCCTCTGCCAGCTTCAGGTTGTAGTGAGGTCACACACTTAAATTAACCCCTTCACTGCTTGCAAAAGGTGAACAAGATACAGCTGCTACAGGTTTTCTGTTAACAAAAAGATTTCCGCATCCGACTGACAAATTTTGACAGGGACGGAAAAAATGGAAGGCTGTCCATCCGGGGGCACGCAAATCCTGAGGAAAAAATGAACTTATCCAGGCTGTATTTGAAGTACGCGAAAGACTGTTGAAAGCCTCCGACGGATTTTTTGTCATGCTGTCCGTTCCCCAGGACGGTCAAATTTAAATCCTAACGGAAAGCCTGGCTGCTAGAGACACAGATTCTCAGGCGCCCCCGCAACTGCGGGGGCTCATGAGGACTCCGTGCCTCAAGCTGAGAACTGCGTGCCTCTGCAAACATGTTCCTCGGATGCCTGAGACTCTTTGGCGTTAAATTAGCTCTTAAAGGCCCACTACCGCGTAACTGTTCAAAGATACACTTCTGTAACACTGAGAAGGTTACCAGTAGACGCTACACGCAGGTCTAGCTATGGTTCATTTAGACACAGGACAATCCAGTTCAGCACACGTCGTTATTATATCAAGTAACCTGACAATGACTCCACTCCGTTCTATAAATACAATGCTATCAGTACGAGAAACAGCTAAGAAATAGATTGACACGCTAAAGTCCGATTACGTGTGTGCTTTTGCTGCGTGTCCCAATAGGTGTGTCAGTCAACAAGGCATAACAAACACAAATGGTGCTGAAATGTGTCTTCAAATTTAGGCGTACTGGTACTTTAAACTCCGAGAACTGAATAACTCCCATTCTATAAAATGGGGGTCAGTTAGTTCTGGGAGCATAACCAGTTCAGTGCTGAGAAAATCTAATGCCACCCAACTGCAAGCGGTATAGATCCTCATCAGCCCCTGCAGTTGCGGGGGCTCATGAGGATCTACGCCTCTTGCTGGTACCAATTTATATCCATGTTCCTGGGACAGCTGCGGGATTTCGGTGTTAGATTAAGGAAAAGCAGAAACCAAGTCCGCATCAGCTGGCACTGTTCCAAGAGTTAACCCATTTCACTGCTGCTTGAAATAAATTTGACTATGATAGTTCAAGGGTGGTGCCAGAATCGCTTGGCGCCTTAGGTGCTAAGCTATTCTTGTACCACCCTTAAACTAAAATGGCCGATCTCTCTTCTAATCTGTAAATGTAGTTCATAGGACAATAAGCAACAAAAAAATTTAATTCAACCTGGCGATGTTATGGGTTAACCCTTATCGTCCTGATACACCCATCGCTTGAAATGAATTTGACTGATAGTTCACGGGTAGTGCCAGAATAGCTTGGCGCCTCTGGCGCCAAGCTATTCTGGCACCACCCTTGAACTAAAACAGTTGATCTATCTCCTAATCTGTAATGTAGGCTGCATCATGTAGGACAATAAGAAATTTTTTTAAAATACAAAATCAGCCTCAGGATGTAATGGGTTAACAAACATTTCTGAAACACAACCCGTGTCAGCTTGCACAATGGCAGTGATCGGGGTTAATTTATGAGTTCATAGCTTTCGCCTGTTTACGTAAACAAAAGTTCAAAGGATCCAGCGACTGGCTATATCATGCTGCAATTGCACTGCGCAACCCTCTTCATACAAACACAACTGTTCATTCCAATTTCTGTACTGACGCGAGCTCTCTCCACTCCACGACCAGCTGTGGAAAATGGTTAATGAGGCAGCTCAAGGTGAGTGCCTCTCACTCGTCTCAGTACCTAGACCCAGTTGCATGAGTGAGCTTAGTCTTGTACCAGGCACTGAGCAAGGTGCTCCGCTGTCACTGAGCCCCTTGCCTAGTGGCTGGCGCAGGACTAAGCTAGCTCATGCAACTGGCCCCTGGATATTTGACAATCCAATCAAGCACTACCCGTGAGGTATTACGCCTTATTTCTGCCATGTACTTAGTGCTTCAAAGTGAATTTCACACGAATTACACATTACAACTTGGCTGCAGAAATACAGATTTATGAAGTAAGAAATACAGATGATGTTTCAGTCCAGCGATGATTTCCTTCCACCTGCCATATCCACAGATCTTCAAGAGACACTGCAGTACGCAGGGGCTCCTGAGGATCAATGACTCTTGCTTGCCTGCAGTTCGCTGCCCCATTTACGTCTAAGGGGAGGTTATTAGGTAAGAATATCTGTCATACCTGACTCTAATTGCCTTTCACCACTGGAATGTGTTGTGATGGATAGAGTTGGGCCACTCTCTCACTTTGTTTCGATGGGTGCGAGGGTGGGTGTGTGTGTGTGTTCATGTGTATGTGCGTGTAAATTAGGAGATAGATCAACCATTTTCCTTCAAGGTCGGTGCCAGAATGGCTTGGTGCCAGAGGTGTCAAGCTATTCTGGCACCACCCTTGAACTATCATAGTCAAATTTATTTCAAGCAGTGGTGTATCAGGCAGTGCCAGTGTTCAAGTTTTTTAATTTCTTCATGTGCATTTTCTTCTGAAAAATTCATTTGTTTGCGTAATTGCATGTATGTGTGTGTGAATATAAAGATATAAATATATAAGAAACTAAATGCAACAGTAGCAAATAGTACCATAGTCGGTTCGGTAGACATGCTTTTTCTTTTCATCAGTTTCCGGCCGAGTTAGTCAAATGGTCGTCGTGTCCCATTTCAACTCTAAAGATTAGTGCTTACTGCTAGGGCAGAGAATTGTCATTATGACACCTCTTGTGTTTCACAGCATGCTTTAATTATCATAGTGAAGAAATTATGTCTTTGATCTAAAAAACAAAAAAAAATGGTACATATACTACCAAATCTAACTGCTAATCTGCTGACATCATGGGTAGGCTTTTGTATGAGTGAGTGTGTGTGTGTGTGTGTGTGTGTGTGTGTGTGTGTGTGTGTGTGTGTGTGTTTGTATTCTCTAGGGCTACAGAAAAACAGCCACTGGAAATTTGCGGGACACCTGGTAATTTATTACCAAGGAGCCACTGAATAAGCTGCATACGGTATGCAGGGATGCGCCGAGACCTTTCCACAGATGAGTCAAATGTCCAGGGCTTGCCAACATGAACAGGACATATGTCCGCCGTATAGAGATTTTATACCGACAAGCACAAGAAATGTGACAACATTTGAGTCATTTAGTGTTTCCAATGACTTGAATGAGGTCAAATTTCTTTTGCTCAGCAGTACTGTAGGTCATCATGGCATAACATTCTTGTATTCATGTGATATCATTAGAATAAAACCAGATGCAAGTGTTGTGTGCAAAATGATGGGAAGGCAAAGAATGGCTGATGAAGGGCCAGCAATAATGGTACATGTACACATAAGATGATGCGTCATGAGCGGTCCCTGCCAGCAATGCAGACTTAGACTGCTAATGTGCTGCATAATACGAAGTCAAAGACAACAAAAAAAGTGATCGGATATAGGCAGCTTCGAGGTAATTATAACAGGACATTTGACCTACTGGCACTTACATTAACTCATTCAGCCCGACGACCGTATTTCCCAAGTTTTGGAGGCATCATCTAATGACTGTGCACCGGTTGCAGGAGATAGGATCGACCATGATAATTTAAGGGCAGTGCCAGATTAGCTTGGTGCCTTCCAGTGCCAAGCTAATCTGGCACTACCCTTGAATTATCATGGTCGACCCATCTCTTGCTGTAGAGCATCAGGGCTGAATGGGTTAATCAGACATTTTAGCCCTGCAATCGGACTTTGACTGATGTCCAATGCCTAGCTGAATCCCTGGATATATACACTCCATTGTTGCAGTTAGTTTCTTTGTTCAGTGTTATCGACATTATAATTTGCTTAAATCCGCCACACAGGTTCACTCCCCACCCCACCCTAAATCACACACACACACACACAGAAAGCAAGCAAGAGAGATGAAACGTGCGGCCCTACCTTTTGCTGTACAAGAGTATGTCTCTCCTCCATCTCCTTACGTTCCACTTTCGCTTTGTCACTCAGCTGCTCCACCTGAAAATAACACAAAAAGAACATTTATATGTTTAGCGATATTTACCACACAGACAATTTTGCTTATAATAAAGTTGGATCAGGCTTTCCGCTAGGATTTAAAATTGTCCATCATGGGGACCGACAGCATGACAGTGCTCCACGGTTCGTCATATACTCGAAACGCAACAGGGATAGTTAATTTATTCTTAAGATCTGTCTGTCCTGATGACGGACGTTCTTCCATTTTTTTTGTCCCTGTCAAAATTTGCCTGTCAAATACGGAGAATTTTCCATTAACAGAAAGCCTGTGGGTATAACACATGGAATAAAACAAGGCATTTTCGCAGATGTCCTAACCACACATTTTCTGAGTAATTCTTTGATTCACCATTTTCTTATATACTCCAAATTTGACTGTTGAACCCTTTGCATCCTGAGGTTGATTTTTTTTAAAAATTGCTTATTGTCCTACGCTCATTGCCCGATGAAGGCTATGTTATAGATTAGGAGATAGATCAACCATTTTAGTTAAAGGGTGGTGCCAGAATAGCTTGGCGCCTCAGGCGCCAAGCTATTCTGGCACCACCCTTGAACTATAATAGTCAAATGTATTTCAAGCAATGATGTATTATCAGGATTATCTAATGAATTAGGGCAGTGCCAGTATTCAATTATTTCAAAATTTCCACATATCCAGTTTTTCTGAAAAAAATTCATGTTTGCGTAGTTGGTCTGGGTTGAGGGGACTGGGTGTGGGGTAGGGGAGTTATTTGGATTTTTTAAATTTTGATATTTGTTTGCTATGTTATTTGTTTGTGTTCTACAAATTCAGTTTGTTTGTCTTTGGAGGTGGAATGGAGTTGGGGGTGCATTTGTTGACAGAAGGGGAAGATTCTGTTCATGAAATTTAAAGTAAACATACCTCTCCTGCAATGGACTTCATGTGTGGATCCAGGTCAGCAAAGAGGTCGTGTCCTTGATGGAAGTACGTGCTCTGTGCATGCATGAAGGACAGCATCTACAAAGACAGAGGGAAATCAAACATGACCAAACACGTCAAACAGCTCTAAAGACAATACGCAATATCAGTATGTGGCATGTCTCAAAATGTTAATTCGTTCTGTGGCAGCTGACGCAGAATGTGCTGTTGCAATCTTCATTATAATTTAACACCCAAATACCCAAGCTGTCCCAGGATTCAAAGCGGTGTCAGCAAGAGGCACAGATCCTCATGAGCCCCCTCTAGGCGCCAAGCTATTCTGGCACTACCCTTGATCTAAAGCCATTGGTCTATATCCTTATCTGTAAGTACTATAATGTAGCTTGCATATGGCAGTGTACAAATTTGAAGCTTTTACTAGTTTTAGCCTCAGTATGATATGGGTTAATCAGTCAAAATATTCATCCGCTGTGCATTAATTTACTTCTGGTATCAGCAAACGTTCTTGCTAAAGTTATCACATGATCTTCAAGCACTTACTAAAAGCAGCCAATTAACAGCACAAATGTGCGCACACACACACACACACACCTTTCATATAAGAAATATACTCACTGTATCCAGAACTTCAAATCGTTTCTTTGAATGTAGTACATTAACCTGCAAAAACGGAAAGATCATTTTATGATTTTGTATCAACCTCATCAAAGATATTTATGTTCAGTGTATGAAACCAAGAGACAGGGGGAACAAACCTACGTTCAAGTAAACCCAACGAGCTGTCAAAATATGAAGATTATGTCCCCTAACACTTTCACAAAGATTACAGCTTGCAAACACAAATCCAAATCACCAATTACATGTATGCCATTCTGTGCCTGTGGACCTAACACCGTTGCACCCAAAATGTCCAACATCACACAGCAGCACACAAATTGTTAACCCTTGCAGGAATTACCTCGACCAAACACAATACTGACAGCCAAAGGTTTAACAATTTGAGTGCTGCTGTGAGATGTTGGACTTTTCAGGTGCAAATATCACCTCAAGTAAACACGCTGCCAACAGCCAAATAGTTAACATTTGCAACACCAAAAAAGAAAACATGTAGAGTGCGAGAGTCAAACTGATAAACTTGTCCGCTGATCTGTGACGGACTTTATGGAACTGAGGGTTAAGGTCCCAAATCAAAGCCCAGCTTACACACTGATGTACGTTTCACTTCAGCATTCCCCACTTTTTCTCCACAGCCCAAAATCATGCAAAAAAGCACAACCAAGTACTGTCTTACCTGAAAAACATAGTCCAGAGATGTGTGTGCAAATGCTGATTTCGTGGCTGTTAGTACATTCACCGCTTCTTCGCACTCCTGGGGCTTCGCTCGCGGGGCCTGAGAGTTACGCACCAACGCACTGTCAAGGTCGTCGCTAATCTTCTCAAAGTGCTTCTTGGCGTCTTTCATCTTTCTGATGTCACTGGAGGAGAAGTGAATCACAATAGAAGTACAGGTCGGCCTCAGAAATTACGCACATACCTCAAAATCTGTTATAACGTCAGTGGCTCCCATGTAGACACCAACTGAACAAAAAGTCCTCTGGCTGACTCTGACTTTAGTTGACTGACATCGGCCAGTAGACCTTTTGCTTACAAAGCATTTTTCTTCACTAATCCAGGTACATGCAGCACTACAATGATGTGGTCACGAAAAACACAATCGGACTGTATGGCTCCAATGAATCTGACGTGTATGTAACAAGTGTGCAGTAAATGTACGCTTATTCTCAAACACAATGCAAAATACCCGAATGAGCAAAGGTCCTCAGGCCCACGATGGCCGCAGTGGGCCCAAAGAGGTGTTGCCACTGGGGACACTTTATTCAAACTGAAATCAATAAAATATGAATGCACCACTAATGGGATTATCATATGGGTAAAAGTAGACAATTTGAAAATACAGAAAGGCAGTTCAGGGTATAGGTGCCTCTAAAGTGCATGTGGGCCGCAGAAAACAATTTCATTTCATTTCATTTTTGAACCATTTTTTGGGTAGCCTTTTCTACTACCTAGAAACAAAAACGTCTATGTTTACCATGGTTTCTAAGAAAGGGTTTCATTTTTAAAGTATGGCGACACATACGCAAGCTTCTGAATTTGCGCACATCCATGCTTTAGTGTGACAACTTTCTCCCAGTTTTTGTCCTGCAACTTACTTTCGGATGAAGGAGTTCAGATTTTTGCAGACAGATCGATGGGCCTGGTCCATAAGAATCTGAAAAAAGAGCGTTACGGTTGATTACATTTTAACCCCTTGTAGCCCCAAGGTCCCATTTCTCAAATTTTGGAGGTGTTGCCTAACGACTATGTACCAGTTGCAGGAGATGGCTTGACCATGATAATTCAAGGGTAGTGCCAGATTAGCTTGGCGCCTGAAGGCGCCAAGCTAATCTGGCACTACCCTTGAATTATCACGGTCAAACCATCTCCTGCTTTAGGGACTAAACAGGTTAAAACTGTTATCAGTGAAAAGAGACAATGATTGTGTCAAGAGTGGCCGTGACTGTGCCATGAACAAAACGTTTGTGTGGAATAAGAAAATAAAAAAATTGGTCAAAGATGAATGCAACAATCAAATTTTCTTTTCTACGCATAAGACTGAAGGGTCCACAGCTTGTAGCTCTTTGTCTATGGAAAACCACTTCATCCGCCACTCTATTACTTCCCCTGAAACACTATCAGCGGCTAGATCCACTCAAACAAGGTTCACCAACGGCTTGCACTGCAAGTGCCTGGCTACTTTCAATGTTGAATCTGTCATTACAAGCCATTACTTGGCATGCTCACCTGATTCAGAAATGAACCCATAACAAAATTACTTAGTGGCAGAGGTCATAATACAGAACGAGAGAGCGGGCAAAGAGTTAACCCTTTGCGTGTCGGTAGCAGGCATAGTCGCAACGATTCCTCGAGGAATCATCGTGACTAAAACCACTACTGACATGCAAAGGGTTAATATATATATAAATGAAATAATAATTTTGTAAACCAGTGTTTCTTTCATAAAACAATGACTACTTGAAGATAGTGCACCAAACTGCACGCAAAAGTGCATAATAAAATTGAGCCAGTGTACGACTCACCCCAAAGTATTTCACCATTTCTGTCATGGCATGTGCAAATCGACTGAGGCTTGTCTGCAACATTAAAACAAGAAAAAAATAAACGTTGTACTGATATCAGAGGTAGGTCAAAACTGAATGTTTTCGACAAAAACAGTGGACTGAAAGCCTGGACGAGCATGCCGTATAACATATTTATCCAGGCTTTAACTCCAATAATTTCATCGAAACGAGCAATTTTGACCTAATTCTGATTTATGGAAATCACTATTACCAATCCCGGCTAACACTCCACCATGCCTTTAACCCATTACATCCCGAGGCTGATCTTGTTTAATTTGCTTATTGTCCTATGACGACTACATTGCAGATTAGGCGATAGATCCACCATATTAGTTCAAGGGTGGTGCCAGAATAGCTTGGCGCCATAGGCGCCAAGCTATTCTGGCACCACCTTTGAACTAATCATGGTCAAGTTTATTCCAAGCAATGGGTGCAGCAGTATGAAAAAGTTATCACTTTGCTTACTACTGTCAGGAGAAATCGACACCAGCTCACTTTGTCGTCTGGGGATTCTCCCAACAATAGTAAGTAAAGTGTTCGAAAAAACAAAATACATGTACCGCTTTTGCTGATTTAAATACGGACAAACTACAGGCAAAGAGGTAGTTTGTAAAATAAACTACACCGCCATTGCGAAACCACACAGATTCTGTGGACGGGAAAAGTAAAACAGGGTTGACTGTAAACCGCGCGGGCCGGAACACAAGTTAACCCAGATCATTCGGAAGACACCAGTGTGTGAAATAAGTTTGACTAAAATAGTTCAAGGGTGGTGCCAGAGTAGCTTGGCGCCTCTAGGCGCCAAGCTATTCTGGCACTACCCTTGAACTAAAGCCACTGGTCTGTATCCTTATCTGTAAGCACTATAATGTAGCTTGCATATGACAGTGTACAAATTTGAAGGTTTTAGCCTCAGTATGATAGGGGTTAAATCCGATAAATGTGTGAAACTTGTGAAATACCTAGGCAGTACATGTCACCTTTTACTCTGAATTCTTTTAACCCTTTGGCTGTCAGCCGTGACTTTTGTCACAATTCCTGCAGGAAACATCGTGACAAAGTTGCTACAGCTGGCTAAGGGTTACTCATGTACAAGAAAACTCATGCCTTTAACCCTTATCATACTGAGGCTTAAAGCTTCACATAATTATGCACACTGCCATTATATGCAAGCTACATTATAGTACTGACAGACAAGGATATAGACCAATGGCTTTAGTTCAAGGGTGGTGCCAGAATAGCTTGGTGCCTCGAGGCGCCAAGCTATTCTGGCACCACCCTTGAACTATTTTAGTCCAACTTATTTCACACACTGGTGTATTCCGAATGATAAGGGTTAAGTGCAATTCAGCAGCTATCCCACAATTTCCAGATTTCAACCACTCTATCACAAACTGAACACTCTGACCTAAGACTACAACTAATAAAGTAATACCTAGGTAAAAATGTAACCACCAAAGCCACAGATTCCCATGAGCCCCTGCAATCCATCTGCAAGATACATAGTTCTTCATGAGCCCCTGAGGGGCTCATGAGGATCTATGTCTCTTGCACATGGACTTTATGTATTCTAAGAACAAAACACTCCGATCTGTTGAGTAAATCCTGTAAGATGAGTGCAGGCAACCCAACACTGAATTTTTCTGTGCACCCGTCAGATTAGTTCAAATTCTGTTGCCATTACTGTTCACACAATATTGTAATCAAAACATCATGCACATGTTTTTAATCTGCAAGCTGGTTACAGTGCATTCGCATTATTCAAGTTGATGCTATATATTGCATCCAAGCACACTTTGCATGCTATGTTCCCACTTCATCCCTGCCACCTCCACCCCACCCCAACCCCCCCCCCCCCCCCCTAAAAAAAAAATATAAAAAAAAACAGAATGGGAACATTGAATGACTACTGAGGCTAAAAGCTTTCAAATTTGTACACTGCCATATGCAAGCTACATTACAGTACTTACAGATAAGGATATAGACCAATGGCTTTAGTTCAAGGGTGGTGCCAGAATAGCTTGGCACCTAGAGGCGCCAAGCTATTCTGGCACTACCCTTGAACTATTTTAGTCAAACATTTTTCACACACTGGTGTATTCCGAATAAGGGATAAACAGCTAATAAATTCAAAATGAAAACAAAACAAAAACAGAAATGCTATGTGTAACCAGTATTTGGCACAAAAGGTCATGCCTGTCCATTTCACATAATTTCTGGACCATACTAAACGCATTTGAAACATGCCCAATTTGGATTTATATGCCACATAAAGTGGTGTATGCAAATGCAGCATGTTGTGAATGAGTTAGCAGGACTGGAACATGCCACTGCTACAGGTCAAACTCAGTAATGTGGCACAACATATAATTACATGCACGTAGCCTGGTATACAGTCAAACGTATTGTACACAAAGCATTACCATTGAGGTAGTTGGGTATTTTTCTATGCCCAACAAATTTGCATACAAGTATAGACTGCATTACCAGCAAGAATACATATTGTTGACAAAATGCCATATAATTCTGTAGTGAATTCCACATGCTTTTTGGACCAGTGCGCATGATTATGCGGAAACTTATACTCAGTAACCAAGAAAGTCAACAAATCAACCATATTCTATTCAACAAAACAGAACATGTAGCAGCAGAGCGTGGAATGCATCCGACAGTCACAACAATGATTAAATGTTTATTACATAAAATGCAAGAGTTCAGCCCATTACATACTGACAAAAAAAATTTCAAAAGTTGCTAATTGACCTATGAAGGCTACATCAAAGTTTAGGAGACATAGATCAACCATTTTCCTTCAAGGGTGGTGCCAGAATAGCTTGGCGCCTCGGGCGCCAAGCTATTCTGGCACCTCCCTTGAACTGCCTGTATCATAGTCAAATCTATTGCAAGCAATAGTGTATCAGGATGAAAAAGATAAACATGCCAAATATAGTTGATGTACTGTGCTCATTAGTGTTTTACATAGTTGCTACAGCACAACCTGTTTTGAGTGACCTGTTATGAGTCAAAGAGTTAAAGATCCATCGTTTGGGTGGCAATAGACACCCTAAAGGATGGTCTTTCACCCATTTGGCTCCAACGCCCTACAGCAGGAGATGGATGGACCGTGATAATTCAAGGCCAGTGCCAGATCAGCTTGGCGCCCGAAGGTGCCAAGCTGATCTGGCACAACCCGTGAGTTATCACGGTCCAACCATTTCATGCAAGTGGCACACAGTCGTTAGTGTGGGGTAACCACAGGGGACACATTTTGCCTTCCACTACTTCTCATGTGAGGCCACCTGTCCTTTACGACCACTTTTTTTTTCGCAAAGAAAGGTGGCTGCCCGAAACAGGTGCTACGGCATGCCAAAATGCCATGAATGCCTGTAGTGTATTCTTCATTACATACCAAGGTTGATTCATTCTAATTTTCGTATCACTTGTCCTATGAAGACTACATTACAGATGAGAAGACATCACCCTTGAACTAGCATCGTCAAATTAATTTGAAGCAGTAGTGTGTCAGGATGAAAGGGGTCAAAGGCACCGTTTCCCTGCATGTGTCATAACTGAAGATGCCGCATCTGTCCTGACACACTGAGCGCATCCGGGGTCAAAACAGCACATCAAATTAAACAGGAAACTCAACAAAAAAAATTCATCATACTTCCTACACTTACTTCCTTCCTTAAAAAAAAAAAAAAAAAAAAACAACCCCAAAAAATCCTGATGACTCATTGAAAATAAATGTGAACTTAAATATGGAGGAAGTATAACGTGTTTTAATCCAGTCCATCTAAAGGTAAGCGTTTCCTGCTACAACAAAAAATGTAACAGCTTAACCCTCTTAACCACAAGGCCCCATTTCCAAAATTGTTGAGTTGTCACCTAAAAACTATGGCTAAGTTGCAGGAGATGGATGGACTGTGATAATTCAAGGGTAGTACCAGATTAGCTTGGTGCCTGAAGGCACCCAGCTAATCTGGCACTACCCTTGAATTATCACGGTCCATCCACCTCCTGCAGTAGGGCCTTGGGGCTAAATGGGTTGAACTCCTAATGTTTATCTGATGACAACATAAGTTGCAGTATTAACAGTGCCACATTCAATAACATTACAAACATGTAGTGAATGCATCAAAATGCACCAACACTGCTGTCATGTCATTAACACCAACAGACTTCTGCCGCGGCACTATTCTGTTCCATTTGAATAAATATTAAAAGCTGTGTAATATAGTACATGCCTATTTCTTATATTTTATTATAAAACAACAGGGAAAAGCATACACGACGTACATGAAGTACAAAGCTTTATGTCTTCTTTTGCTTCATAATTTTCTTAATGGAGAAGGGGGGATGGGATGGGGACAGGGGAGGATGTGGGTGGGGGTGTGATAGTAGTCAGGGCAGACAACAGCTGACTGATAGCAGGAGACTAAAGATATGGGGGATATTGAACAAAATGCACAGATGTAATTTGCCACAGTATCCCTGCACACGTTCAATACCTATAGGTCCCAAAGTTTTAGGTGATCTTTAGGGAAGGGTGTGACAGGGGAGCTATGTATTTTCCAGAGGTGGGGTTGGGAGTGTGGGGGTGGTAAGGGGGTGCTGCCGAGGGGGGGGGGGGGGGGGAACGTGTGTGTGTACAGGCACATGCATTCTCTGTGTGTGTGAGTGTGGGGGGGGGGGGGGGGGGGGGGTAAAAAGTATCAGAATCCAAGTCTGATTCACCCAATTACATAAATCACCAAAGTATTGACTGTGATTTTCCAAACTATGGCTGCTCAACTTCTAAACCCCTTGTGCAGGCAGTCCCCAGTACTGTTCACAGTACGGTGGCTGCTTCTAGTTCTACAAGGGGGTTTAACTTTAAGTGACCAGGGGGATGGGGCTGTGAGGGCAAGGGTAGCAGGGTGGGACACGGAGGACTTCCCCTCTACCAGGCGCACTGACGTGGAGTAAATCAGACCTAATACGACCACAGCAAGAGGCATAGATTCTCATGAGCCCCCGCATCCGCAGGGGCTCATGAGAATCTATGCCTCTTGCAGATAGCTAGAAATTGGTGTGCAGACTAAGTCCAAGAAATTGTGGATACTGCCAGTCATGATGCAAGTCATTCACTGTTACACACGGTGCAAACACATTCTAAGTTCACTTGTTGATCGTGCATATTATTATGCTGGGTACTCACTGCCACTTTGCTATCGTCCTGTTGTACATGTACAAAGATGCACACATTAGGTACTCAAAAGAAATTATTTTATCCATAACTTCTGAATTATATTTATGCCATGAAAACGTAACCCCTTCTGCACACAGCCAATGGTACTGCACACAGTACTGGTGCCTGAATGCACAAGAGGGTTCAGGCGGTATGGTTGGGCCAAAAAGAAAAAGCACTCTGTTTCCGATTTCGCAATTTTCAAAATTTGGGCATGCAAGTCGGCGGTTTTTTTTTTGTTTTCTTTTTTTGGGAGGTGGGGGGGGGGGGGGGGGGGGAGGGAGGGAGTATGCTAGCACAGATGAACATTTTGAATGTGAACATTTCTGGAAGAAGGCTACAGAACCAGGGGCAAGTAATAACTGCTCTCAATACGAATGATGACCATGGCATCATCCACTAGTTCACAAATAATATCAGTGGCTTTTTTTCACATGGGCAAAAAAAGATTAGGGTCGGTGCAGCCAGGCGAGCAGAAACGAGAGTACTTTTTGTGTGGCCTAAATCTGATATTACTCAAGAACTGAAGCTGTTGTACATTACTCAAGCTGAGACTGAGAGGCAACAAAGCAAAGCGAGGCATATATAATGTTCTGTGTAGTGTGCACACACTTTTTTCTCCAATTTACATGCATCCTGAGTTATTATTAACCCCCATGTGCATGCAGCCACAGGTACTGTTTGCAGTATCAGTGGCTGCATGCACGAGGGGCTCTATTATAATTATCAAGCGTCAGTAACTCAATAAGCCCAGACCCCAGCGTATGTTAAAGCTGGCAGAGACAAAGGCAGATGTAAATTAACTATACAGCAGAATCAGTTTTACGTGTCTACCCTTCTGAGAGATCACTATTATTAAAGATGGTGGCAAAAAGTGTCACCTGTCATTATGGACCAGCCCTGAAAGTCTAAAATTTTGCCCACCAGCCTTTGGCTAGTAACTTCCAAGTTTTACTAGCCAAACTGAAAATGTTACTAGCCAAAACTGAAAATTTTACTACTGAAAATAGCCCCCCAACTCAACAATATATGTACCACAAGTGTTTGACGCCCAATGTTAGAGTGTTTTCTGCCCAGAGGCATTGAAAACAAATATTTGAACAATCATAACCAAGTTAATGTTTATGTCCTGACTTCAGGCTTTTGATAGTATCAAGTGGAGAAATAACTGACAAAGTCCCCATGTGAACTGTGGTGGGATTTTTTATTTATTTATTTTTTGTAAGTAGAGCTGGGCTTCTGTTTGCACAACAGGTTAAAGGGTCTGTAGACCCCAGGTATAAATTTTAGAGGGTACACAGACCCCCATCCTAGCATTATAGAGGGTCCGCAGATTTATTTAAGAAAAACTGCATCATCTGTATGTTCCTTAAAATAAATTATCCCCACTCGGGTCTGCCCTGGGGGACTTGGGTGGGGTTAACTACATTTTAGTTCCCAGGGTCACCACAGGGGTGGGTTTTTCCCTATATTCTGGGGCATGTGTTTCTGTCTACCCTTGGTCCATTCACCTGTATTTGTCTTTTTAAAACTCTCCCCTGAACTGTCTGCACTGCCTGTAGCTCTTGATATTGGATGTGTGTTGCTAAATGGTCTTAGCTTTATTTAGGTCCCATGGCGTAGGTTTATTTAACGTATTGGACCGGCTGGCGACATACATTCAATATTCTGTTTCTTTCTTTTTTTCACAAGCAGTGCAGGCACTGCCTGAGAAAGCCTTGTTGCTGTCGGGATGATAAACAATGTACAATCAATCAATCATTAAAATAAATGATCTCATTTCGCTCTCTCCTCTTTAAATGTGTTGTGACAGTGTGTGTGTGTCCTTTCCATGATACTGATTCTTTGGTGAGCTATCGCGCAAAAGCCTGTCTCCCTCGCTCTCTCACACACAGAAAAACATATATCTATTTATTTATTTGTATGATCGTTTGATAATGTATTGTAACAGAGAATATAGCGTTTTCTGCTGAACGCGGCAGATTGACAACCAAAGTGTGACTTGTCTAAACTCTGTGTGTGTGTGCCGGTGTGTGTGTGTGTGTAAACTGATGTACTTCAAAGTTTGTTTCAACCCGTTTAACCACTCAGAAAGACGTGTTTCTCCAATTTTTGCCTAATAACTGTGTACCAGAAGATGGATCGACCACGATTTAAAAAAAAACTGACAAACTTATTTCTGTTCAAATTTCTGGACTTGCTTTTTGAGTTTGCCTCAGTGCTCATTGCGCATGCCATTCGAGTGCCGTCGTGCTTTAGCCATGGAAAATACACTCAGCACAGCCATGGACTCTGAAAACTGTGTCGTAGCGGCGGTGCCACACACGGCCCAGGGGTAGCATTTCTGGTACTGTCGCTTGTTGATGGAGATGGTGATGTCGAAGTGCAAGTTTCTTCTTAGCGATTATCAAGATCAGACGGTGCCGGATAGAAGAATCCGAAGCATTCCAGCGCTCTTCCTTTGCTTTTTCTCCGCCATTACAACTTCGTTCTAGATCGAAAGCGAAACGCACGATGCCGTATTCCATAATAGTATGTACGGTGACGTCACAGCAAGTAACGTGTTCAACATGTAGCGCGCACTTTGTAATAACATGCTGACACCACACATAAACTAACAGTTTGCCCGCCCTGTTACACTCGCACGGACCCCAGCGTCGGGTCGATTCTGAACGCAGCCGCGACTGAGCGAGCCGCTAAATGAAACAATTCGTCACTAAAAATAGAACGACTGTCACCGCCCACTGTTATGGTACGCAAGTAGTTCGGCTACTGCCGCAAAGTGATGCTTAGAGGCGACTCGCGGTGCGGTCAGGTCACGCGCCAGCGTACCTGATGTTCGGCTGGCGGTTAGCCGTTGGATTGGAAAACGCATGAGCGCACTCGCATTTGGCGAGTGGGTTTTTTTTTTTACTCGCCAATTATTTTTTTTACTTGCCATGGCGAGTAAATTACTCGCCATTTTCAGGGCTGTGGACCATAATTTAAGTGGCTGTAGCCACCTCAACCCGTTCAGCCCCAAGGTCCCATTTCTCAAATTTTGGAGGTGTTGCCTAACGACCATGGTCCAGTTGTAGGAGATGGATTGATCCTGATAATTCAAGGGTAGTGCCAGATGAGCTTGGCGCATGAAGGCGCCAAGCTCATCTGGCACTACCCTTGAATTATCAGGATCAATCCATCTCCTGCTGCAGGGTCCCGGGGTAAAAGTTACTAAAAGGGTTTATGATGGTCCTTAATGACAGGTGACTTCTCTTGAGAGAGCAGCTGTTTTGTAAGACCAGTCTTTTCTTGCAAAGAAAGGTGGTTGCTCAAAACAGGTTCTGCTGTATGTTCACGCCGGCACAGACAGAGAAAGGCAGATGTACAGTTATTTCATATGAGCACTTACTGACACAAAGGAGTCATCTTCAAAGTAGCTGGCTAGATCTCTTACACCTGTGATAAAACCACTGTAAACAAATAAAATATAATTAAAGATTCACTCTAAAATGAATAATTGCTTCTGTCTTGGACAGTGAATAAAAAACAAAACGTTAAATAGCATTAAGATTAGATGATTTTTACCACACATACACACATTCTCTGTTGCACATTTCGTGTGTGCTTTCATGAAAATAATGTCACTAGATTAGTAGATCAGATACATCATGAATTAATACTACCAGGAAATATCATAAACAATTCAACACGTGTGACTAATACGTGTAGTTGTGGGTTTTTTTAAGTGCAACCAGGTAAATGAACGGTAATCACACACTGTAAATCTGATGTCACACTCACAGTGACTTTGAAGTGATAGTTGATATGTTCACACACACACATCAAATCAGCACTGAAAAATATGGCACCATCATTTAACCCCCTTGTCGTGTAGACAACAGTACTACATGTCAACAGTACCACTACCAACACTGCATACAAAAGGAAACAAATACCAAAAACTAAAAGAACTTCTCACCTGCTCGCTGCACTGAACATCTTCCCTGCATCTATCATGGCAGTGCATAATTTCACCAGCTGAAAAACAATTGTTAGCAATTAACTGATGCTCATTTACAAACAATGTGATCAACTGATCAAGGTGTAGATCCACCCTCACCTAAAAAAAACAACAACATTGAACATGGCACTCTAATCAGTTCAACATTTCAACATTACTTACTGAAAAGCAACAAATCATCAGGACATCAGTAGCATTAGTTGTCCCAGTTGATTTGTTGCCACTAATCAATGGTAGTGAATCTTGAGAGACACCCAGTGTTGCCAGCTATCATTTTGGTCACATAAACATGGAATTACAAAAGCAGTTACAACTACCAGCATATAATTATTATTCTACGGCATATTATAAACTAGCTGTCAGTGATAACTGATAGTTTTTATTTTAACTGCTATGCAGTTTATGATCCACACAATTATTTAAACTATTCAAGATGCACATGCATACCTTAGCTGTTAAAAATGAATCCCTATGCAGGGTTTATTTTTGGTGTGCACCCTGCACCATTGGCACATAATTTCCCAAAATGACCCATGACATTTTTAGGGATGTATATGATCATCTTTTTCTATACCTGTGTATTTTTCTGTGGGCTGGCGATTAGGTGCCTGATAGGCGGGGGCAGGGGATCTAACTGTTTGTCTGTCCAGCGCTGAGTAATTCCCCTTGGTATGTGTACAGTTCTACCAGCGCTAGCCTCACCTATCTGGTTTGTGAGTAGACCAAAATGACCCATGACATTTTGAGCTGCAGAGTCAATGACCCATAGGTTTCTGTTGGCGACAGGCCCTTCTTTTTATGTGTTACATTCCTAAAGGCCCACCCATCTTTTTCTACATCTCACACCAAAGCTCCTGCTTCTCGATATTTCTGCGGCTGACGAGATGGTGCCCGCATACAACACCACCACCCACCCCCATCCCCCATGCATACATGATACAATCATTGACATCACAGACTTGACAAATCAATCGATACCTTTTCTAGGCGAACTTCAAGAGCCTCAATATCGGTTTCAGCCTCCTCCAAAGATGCCCTGAAAGACGATACAATGGAAAGTTCATGTATGTACAATAATATGTACAATAATTCTTACATCAGCATGAAAAATAGCCCTTAAAAAGCTGATAATGTATTGACCATTAAATGGCATTTTCGACAGGCACTACACGCCTCTGTTCACCACAATATTTATGAGCATGGACGTCAGTAGTCAGTTGCTTATGGTCTAATTAAGTGTTCTTAATTAAAGACTAACCAACATGCTCATTTTCTTTACACCTCTTTTCACTTCGAACTGAAGGGCGAATGAAGTGGAGTGCAGTTGTTATAGAAAACGGATACATCGATCATTAAATCTTACCGAAATTTCGGAGAATCCTTCAGGCATTCTTTGAAATCTACAGCCTGCCTCATCTTGCTTGATTAATCAGATATTCATACACAGTAAATGATCATGATCATTGGAAATCCCCGAAAAAACTTCTACTGATCGCCTCAGACACGAAATTTTCCTCCTCCTACTTCCATGTTTTCATTAGAACTTCCGGTGCCAATAATTCATTTGGAGGAAAACTTTAAAACTTTTTCAAGTAAAAGATTCTCACGTCTGTGGTAATTGATAAATTGATGTTATGTATAAAAGAAGACAAAAAAATAAATACATGTTCATTATCTCGTGCTTCCGTGGACGACCTTGACCAGACCGGCCGGTGACGAAAGGACAAGGTCACTCGCACCGGCAGGTATCAACACAGAGTGTGCAGCAAGTTTTCCGTGGCTGTTCGTCGTGAATATTCCTCTTCATTTTTTGCGTTTGTGAGTACTTATGTGAATTTGTGCAACGATACACTTCATTCTGAGGTCACTGTGCACTGTCATAGATTACATTTATCTTTATATACATGTAAAATCGATGTCCAGGCAGTAAGAAAGCTGACCTTGAAATCCTTATCGGGCCATTGTTGATGGTGACCCTAGATGAGGACACATCTTGACTCATCGCCGGACAATGGTTTTCGACACCGAGTTGCGCAAAAGTTGATATCAGAATTTATGTCTGTATGTAAAGCACATTTATATACGTAACAGATCAGTATTCAAAGCATCAAGCCGTTGCTATTGATTTCTGTGAGCTTCCCTAGTTTGCAAAAAGAAACTACTAAATTTGATATGGATATTTTGGTGTTTTTTGTTTTGTTTGTTTATAAATAGAAGTGCCTATTAGTTGCATGTTTTCATTCATCCATTTACATCACTTGGTGAGAAACATGCACACACTGACGTCTCTTAACCTGCTGACAACAGCACTTTCTTCTTTGGCTCATCCTCTGGCCTTGACCTGGAATGTAGCAAAACAGGAGAAATACGAGGGACAATGGAACATATTTTTTCTTGGATGCATTTTCATAAGAACGAAGCAAAAAGATTCTTTTTTCTGATTTGTATTAGTCCATGTTTTTGGCTCATGTGTGAAGCAAAAGTGAATCTCTGTTTTGGACCAGTGGTCGTCTGTCCTCTGTTGTCCAATTGTCCATTGTCCGTGGTAAACATTAACGTTGGTATTTTCTCAGAGGCTATTCAAGCCACAGTCTTCAAACTTGCCCCAAGGATACTTTGTGGCAAGACCTTTCTAAACATAACAATTTCAGTGACCTCTCACAAAGGTCAAGGTCACAGGGATTGGGAAATAGTTTTAAAATAGCTATATTTCGACATAATTTATTTTTTCTCAAATACTATTCACAACTTCAAACCCAAACTTGGTACAAAGATATCTGATGGTAAGACCTTTCTATGCATAATGTGAGCGATAATGGCTTTGCCTTTCTTGTTAGATATTGTAGTTGTATCTGTAAATACTGTTTCAGTACCATTTGGTCCAAAATGATGTGGATTGAGGTTGCTTACAGGTACCTTTGTCAGGTTTTAGTTTTGTCATCTTGCTTTGTTTTTCCAGACATGCATCTTTTGTTTTGACTGATGCTTTTATGTTTATTTTATGTTTCTTTTAGAATTTTTGTTTAAGTTTCTTTCAGTTCTTGGCACACGTGTGAAGCAAAAGTGAGTATGTTCTGGGCCAGTGGTCGTCCGTCTGGCGGCTGTCCGCGTCGTCTTTAACATTGGCATTTCCTCAGAGACTATTCAAGCCACAATCTTCAAACTTGGCCCAAGGCAGGATACTTTGTGGCAAGACCTTTCTAAACATACCAATTTCAGTGACCTCTCACAAAGGTCAAGATCATGGTGAACTTTAACATTGGCATTTTCTCAGAGACTATTCAAGCCACAATCTTCAAACTGGGCCAAGGATACTTTGTGGCAAGACCTTTCTAAACATACCAATTTCAGTGACCTCTCACAAAGGTCAAGGTCATGAGGGATTAGAAAATGGACCCAAAATAGCTATATTTGACATAATTTATTTTTCTCAAATACTATTCACAACTTCAAACCCAAACTTTGTACAAAGATACCTGATGGTAAGACCTTTCTATGCATTCTAATTTGATTGAGCCCTCGGAAAGTCAAGGGTCACAAGAGCTCAGGAAATGGGTCCAAAATAGCCATATTTTGACAAGAGATGTTTTTTTTTATCAAATACTATTCACAGCTTCAAAACCCCAATTTTGTATAGATACCTGATGGTGATACCTATCTATGCATACTAATTTGGATGACCCCTCGCAAAGGTCACAAGCTCAGGAAATGGGTCCAAAATAGCCATGCTTTGACAAAAGATTTTTTTTCTCTCAAATACTATTCAGAACTTCAAACCCAAACTTGCTACAGAGATTCCTGATGGGAAGACCATTCTGTGCATACTAATTTGGTTGATCCCTCGGAAAGGTCAAGGGTCACAAGAGCTCAGGAAATAGGTAAAAAATAGCCATATTTTGACAAAAGATGTTTTTTTCTCATACTATTCACAACTTCAAACCCAAATTTGGTACAGATACCTGATGGTAAGAGCTGTCTATGCATACTAATTTGGATGACCCCTCGAAAAAGTCGAGGGTCACAAGAGGCCAGCAAATGTGTGTAAAAATTTTCAATTCAATTTTGCACAAAGGTAGCCGATAAGACCTTCCTATGCATACTAATTTAGTCGACTCATCGCAAGGATCACGGAAAGGGGGTGGGGGGGGGGGGGGGGGTGGAGGTGTTTGACAGATAAGTAATAATAATAATAATAATACCGTTATTATATAGGCGCTTTTTCTCAATTTTTGGGAAATCAACTCAAAGCGCCGCGCCTGAAACCCAACACACACACTCACGAAACAGACACGGATTTACGCCATTTAAGACAAACACAGTACAAGACAAACGAAGGGCCAGTCAGCTACTGATGTTACAGAGAATTTTTGATCGCTTGTATTTGAAATTTGTAAAGTGGCCTGAGACCGGTACCAAGGGGGGGTGGAAGAACCGGAGTACCCGGAGAAAGAACCCCCGACGGTGAAAAATGCTTACATTTTCAAAAAACATAGATTTTGCTGGTGCAAAAGCCAGCCCTTCACTTACTGTCACAAAGGTCACACATAAGTAAATAGGTCATACATGTGAGCCATAATCGCTTTGCCTTTCTTGTTTAAGTTGGTCAGAGGCAATATACCCAATGTGCAAAAGGCCATTGGGCTGCGGTTCCCCCACGCACAACCATGCACAGGCTGATATGGCCCGATGGTCTTGTGTGCATTAGATAGTAAGCAAAATAGGCTTAGATGGTCATAGTTGGGCCAGTTCTTGTTAGTACAGTCGTATGTTGGTATTGTCCATGCAGTCACTGATACTGTTGAGTGGCTGCATGAACAGTACCAGGGGCTGCATGTTCAAGGGGGGTAATAGTCGGGCGATACCCATCAGTTGTCACAACTGTTCCTTCTCCCACAGGCAGCGCTGCAAGTGTAGAAGCTTTACCTTGTATTCTGGTTGATGTTTTCCAGGTCAGTCTGTGGTGAACATCCATACTTTCCATCATGTCGATCACATCCATCAAAGCCCGTCAGATCTTTGACAGTCGTGGTAATCCCACGGTGGAGGTGGATTTGCACACAGCCAAAGGTATATTTAAGTTTTAACCCCATTGCGCATTACACTAGTGATACAATACCAGTGACTGCATGCAGAAGGGGGTTAAGTTATGTGTTATAATTTTTGTCAGCAGATTTGAGTTTGAAGTGTGTAACTTTTTCATTGCTCCTTTTATTGTTTGCAATTAATGCATTTAATTATATTCACACAAATATTAGCAGATATTGGTTTCAGTATTGTGAAATAAAATTTGGCTTAACTCATTCTACCCCAAGACCGAAATCCCCAAATTTTGCCGTTGTCCTCTGAAGACTGCATTGCAGTGCAGGACACAGATTGACCATGATAGTTCAAGGGTGATGCCAGAATAGCTTGGCGCCCATAGGCTTGTTGGAACGTTGTCAGCAGAGCTGTGCATGTTCGCCTGAAAGTGTAGATGGTTAATATCATTCTGTTCTTTCTTGACAGGTATGTTCCGGGCTGCAGTGCCTAGTGGTGCCTCCACTGGAATTTATGAAGCTCTGGAGCTGAGAGACAAAGACCCAAAAGCTTACCATGGCAAAGGTGAGCGCTGATTTGTCAGCATTGTTGTAGCTTGGACATTTGCACTAATATGAGCAGCACATTGAAAATAAAAATTACATGACATATATCCCATATCATACTGAGGCTAACAGCATCAAATGTGTACACTGACATGCAAACTACATTATAGTACTTACAGATAAGGATACAGACCAATGGCTTTAGTTCAAGGGTGGAGCCAGAATAGCTTGGCGCCTTGCACTACCCTTAAACTATCTTAGTCAAACGTATTTCACACACTGGTGTATTCCGAATGATTAAGGTTATATGAGCCTGTGACAAAACGTGCACATAACAGACATTTTTAGTCAAAACCACACTTCAACAGAAAATTAGTTTTTTGGTGATTCCGCTCTGAAGACATTGTTGTTGGAACACTAGCACTTCTTACTGGCAAGTCTCCTTTTCACCAGAATGGCTAATTTATAGAGGATTTTCATGTGTATGTCCAATAGTATGTCACACTGAGTGCGACAAACATTTTTCTCTGCTGAGTGACAGGAACATATTTGTATTTCTGTTATCTAAGGACAATGACTGAACTTTTTTTTGTAAATGTGTGGTAATCACACGAAGAACTGTTTTTGTGATTTAAATTGACTGAATATGTCCACCGTAACAACCAACACTGATACAGAAAACTTAATTTCAAAAGGAATAAAATACTCCTCATACTTCCACTTGTGAGAACAGGTTATACAATTAATTCATTTTGAAAGAATAATCGAAAAAGATAAACTGACTTAATGTGATCATATTTATGATATCACCGTATGTCCACTGTACCAACCAACATTTTCAGAAAGGGCCAAGTTTAATTATTCGCTGCTGGAAATCATCAGTTTCTGCATTCACATTAATTTCACATGCCCACATGCCAGGTACATAAAAACTAACCAGTGCCTTAAATAAACCTATTTTAAAGACATCTCTGTTGGTTGTTACTTTGGACATGACTACTGTTACTTTTGGTACAAACAACCTTTTGTCACAGGTTTGTACGCATTCTGACTTCAAAATTGAACGATGTGTCACAGATTTGTACGTATTGATACTTGATATATTCTGCTGTGTTTGTTTATGTTTATGTGTGCCAAGTGATCGGTTTCACGCTATTTGCTTCAAAGCAAATTTATTAAAATCTTTGATATTTTATGTTGCAGGTGTTTTCACTGCTGTGAAGAACATTACAGAACAGATTGCCCCCAGTCTGATCAAGGCGGTAAGCCGATAGCTGTACCAGTGGCGTTATAAGTGTTAAACTGTTTTTGTTTTTAAACTTTCTGCTTGGCTAAAGCTAGTTGCACAAATGATAAATACACTTAAACAACAATTTGTTTTAAAAATAAATAAACGAGCATTCTTCCAAAGTTTTTACCTGGGAGAGCCGTCGCTATAAGAATGTCGGCTATTAGACAGTCACTCCAGCGTAAAAGTTATGTTATAACTTCATGGTCATTATTTTTTAACTCTAGAATAGTAGTATTACAGCATTAATTTGATAACAGTCCAAATGTTTCTAAAGTACACATGCACATGTTGTAAGAAAAACGGTGAGTGTCGGGGAAGTGTCTGTCATATCATTCGGTGGGAATGTGGAGGTCTGAAGCTAGCATTCACGCTGTTCTGCGGAGAGTGATGTTGAGCATGGCATGGGAAGAGCCATTCCCAAGATGAATGAAACTGGAGAAAAGCACATGGTTGCATCGCCATAACAATGCGTGCCGTTCTTCCAAATGATATTAACAAGAATCGGTGTGTATCAACTCCCAGCATGACACGGAGGAAAATAGCAAATCGAATTAAAAGTTGCAGCACAACAACCTGCCAAAAGTCATAAAAAAGAAATACCAGTCGTGATGCAGCGTTGCTGGGATGTCGGAATGAAGCACCAGTGACGGTTAGAATACTGCGGGTGGTGACTTTCTGCCGGATCGGGCAGCCAGGAGGTGTTGCATGGCCCCTTTCTTGTCTCTTTATCTGTAATGTCTTTATCTGAATATCCGTAGACACAATTTTTGTCTCACGTGCGATAGCAAAAATGAGTATGTAATGGGCCAGTAATTTGTCCGGCATCCGTTGTCCGTCCAGAAATAGGTAAAAAAAAAACGCCATATTTTGAAGAATTGTTTTCTTTCTCAAATGCCATCTCCAACTTCAAACCCAAACTTTGCACAGATATACCTCATGGTAAGACCTTTCTATGCACACTAATTTGGATGACCCCTCGGTAAGGTCAAGGGTCACAGGAGGTCCAGAAATAGTTAAAAATAGCCATATTTTGACAATTTTCTGTTCTCAAATACTATTTTCAACTTCAAACCCAGACTTGTTACTGAGATACCTGATGGTAAACGCTTTATGTGAATACTTATCTAGATGACCCCTCAAACAGTTCAAGAGGTGGACAAATGTGTGAAAAATGCCAGTTGTTTCCTCATAAACATTACCGATGCCATTGCTACAAGGAACATCTACCTAGCTTACGTAATTTTAGCCAAAAACTTACGATGTGTACCGATAGGGCCAAGGGAGGCCACCTAGGGGTGCCGTGACCCAGTACCCGAGTAGCCTCCCGTCCCACCCCATATGGGTAACTGCCCTCTGCAGACACGCCAGTTTATTCTCTTAGCTTACAGAGTTAAGACGTGTGTTAGCCTACTGCGGTCTTGAGCCTACGGCTGTGTATGGTTCTGCGACGGTTGTACCTGCGACCTACGAGAATGGGTTATTCTTGCTGGCCTCGGAGGCTTGGGCCTTTGCCACTTGTATGCTTATTCCAGCTAGCATTGTGCGCCGTGTTCCCTGCGCCCTGAGAGACTTGGTTTCCGGCTGTGTGCTCGTAGCCTTGCCCGGCGCCATTGGACTGTTGTTCCTTGTGTGCTTCTTCTTCTCTGGCGCTCTCTGGAAACGTGCAGGATGTGTAGTGCAGACGTGCTTCGCCCTCTGCAGTTTTCCCTACGGCTGTGTAGGGTTCTGCGCCGGTTGTGCCTGCGACTTGGAGCCTCGGTTCCCGGCGGTGTGTTTGCGCTCGGGTGCTTTGAACTGTGGTTACTTCTCTGGCTCATCTCTGGGTGCCATCGGACAAGTTTGTATGTTTTCCAGACCTCTGGGACTTCGTTGCGGACTCGACGCCCTTGCCTGACGAGTGCAGCCCCCTGGCTCCTTGGTGTGGCGCTCCCGCTTCTGCGTGTCAGGTTATTCCCTTCCCACAGCCTCTGCGAGAGGGCTAAGTAAGGTCTCAATGGGTGCCAGCAACCAGCGCCTCTGGCACCGGGCGGCGGCATCACTGTCGGAGTTTTGCGTGCTCAGGTGCACTCGTGACGTGGCGTAGCAGCCACGACCACTCGTTTTTTGATGATGATGGTGTCCATTTGTCATGCGCACCCACACCAGCATGCACATCCACATTTTTGCAGACACACTGGTGTGCTCACCCACGTTTATAGATACCCATATATTTTGCGATCACACTGGTGTATGCACACATACGTTGGTGTTCACACACCACATTTTTGGGTTATGATGTTAGACACCCAGAGTGCTCGTCGCATTTTTTAAGACACACTGGCGATGTCATGCACACCCATGTATCCTGACATGCTAGTATGCAGGTTCAGATATATACACAGTGTTTCTTTTACCTTTGGACTGGAAGTAGAGAAGATTTTCTAGTGCACACCTGTGCACAGCACACTTTCATGCTGGCATATAACACTACTATACCACCATTAATGTCTTTGTGTAGTCGGCCACTATTTTGCAGCGCAATAACTAAATAATTAATAAAAGACACGCAACTTCAAGTGCACCGTAGTCCTTTTCTTTCGCCTTTACATATGATAACAAGCGTCCCTATAGGAAGGCCCTGGCTGGTTATATGCACTGTCAGACACATCCTTAGCAGCTGAGGCCGGCGGCGCATGCCGTCCCCATTAAGAGGCGGTCAGCCGTAGAAAGGGCTACTGGGACGCTATATAGGTGCTTGTTATGATCTGATGTTGCACTTGTGGCGATTTCCTGTGGCCGAGTGATGCACATGCAGTGTGCCTCTCCTGCTCCTGTTGTGCCTCCGGCCGCACCTGTGATGTCTGCGCGCCCTTGGTAGAGGAGCTGGTCCCAGCTCTGGAGCTGCTATCGGCGTGAACGTCCGCCGTCCCGCAGCCTCACGCTTGCGTCAGCCCCTGACCAACGAAGAAGCACCCACCCTGCTGTTGGGGGAGAGCACAGGAAGGATCCCCCCTTGTGCACCAACTCGCTCGAGTCTGGTCCGCAGCGAGTCCGCTCGCCCCGCTTTGCGGAAAACAAACGGCTGCCAAGCCCTGACGTTGGGGGACGTATTTCCCCCTTGTGCACCAACTCGCTCAAGTCTGGTCTGCAGCGAGCTAGCTCGCCCCGCCTTGTGGAACACAAGCATCACAAGGAAAGACAAGGAAGTAAACCACGTGCCGTCCCGACGCCGGAACTTTGGCATCGTCTTGCGGCCACGACAGACGACCCTGGGACAGTCCGGGACGGACACAGCTTGGACCTTGGACGCCCGCTCGCGCGTTCGGAGCCCATGTCGACGCGTTCCTTCACAGACTAGGGTCTCCTGTCAGCAGTTCCGCGGCTCCACGATCCCGGACGTCGGCGTCATCGCTCGCCCCGCTCTCCACCCGGCGACCAGGCCTGCTTCGAGCTTCTTGTTCCTGGACGCCTCGGCCTCGGACTTTCCCGCAGGTCTCGGAGGATTCCCGCTCGGCCCCTCGCTGTCGCTCTCCTCGGATTCACGTCGCGACAGAGCCCGCCGCCTTGCACTCTCAGCGCCAGCCTCTCATGCCTCCCGAGGATGATGACGCCCTCAGCGCTTCCCGGACGATTCCGTTTCAACGCACCTTAGCCGTTCGGCCCCCCCCCCCATCCGCACGCTCGTCGGATGCTCCTTCGTCGCTGACAGCCCTCTGACGTTTAGGAGACTCTTCGCTCCCTGGTTGTGGCGGCAGGCCTTGTCGCTTCGTCTCTCCCCCGGGAGCCTGCCCCTTCCTCGCCCCCCCAAGAGGACGCTCTCGGCCTTGTGGACCCCCTGGCTCAGCTACGCGCGGATGGACTTCACGCTTCACAGCGTTGCTTCCCACCCGGTCTGGATCGGACAGCGTCCCTCTTCCGCAACGCCCTCGCCTGTGCAGGATTGCTCGACATGGTTACAGACTGCCCGCCCCTGCCCGGACGTCCCGCCTGCCCCCCATCCCCGGCCGCCCCCTACATCGCAGCCCTCTGCGGACTTCCGTCCTTCGCAACGGCTCAGGCAGCCGCTCTTCGAGGAGAGATTGCCGCGCTGTTGCAGTAGGACGCCTTGGAGGTGGTTACGCGTCACGACTCCCCGGCCTTCTACAGCCGTCTCCTTCTGGTTCCCTAGCTCGGAGGCACGTGGCTCCCGATCTTCGACCTCTCGGCACTGAACAGGTTCATCTCTGCGCCGACCCTTCGCATAGAGATCGCCAGAGCCCTTCGGCCCCCAGTGCAACCTACGGACTTCGCCGTCGGCCTGGACCTTCACTCACTTCCGGCTTGTGCCCATTCCCCCGGCCTCCAGGCACCTTCGGCGGTATAGTCTACCAGTTTCGGGCTCTCCCTTTCGGCCTCTACCTCAGCCCCTGAGCTTGCACCTGCTTCATGACGGCGACGTCGCCACGTCCAGACGTTCATCCCCGCACCACCTTCGTATTCCTAAACGATCTGCCCCTGCACAACCAATCGGCGGCCGCCTTGGAGGACTGAGACTCCTTGCTGGACATTCTTGACAGGCTTGGCTTCATGGTCTACGTGGGCGGGGCGGTCCTCGCCCTGTCCCGTTGCTTCGTTCTCCTGGGCATGGAGTTCCGGACAGACCTGGACCTGGTGAGACTACCGGAACCGCGGATACGGGCCTCGGTTAGTGTTTCTACAGGAGCCGGTCTCTGCCAGAGTGTGGTTGCAGCTCCTGGGCCTGTTGGGTGCAGCAGCGGACCTACTCCCCCGTGGCCATCTCTACTCTTGTCTGCTTCAACTGCCCCTACTTCTTCACTGGCGACTCTCGGCTGGCGACGTTGTGACTCGGTACCTGCGCTTCTGTTGCCCCTCCCCCACCTCCTCCGTTGGGCAGATCCCGATGAATCGCGTCCAGAGTACCTCTCTACTCTCCGCCCCCACAGTTGTCCCTCTGTGTCAACACTAGCTGCGCCGGCTGGCGCGCACTCCTGCTGCCGACATTCTCCAGGTTCCGGCAGCTGGTCCACAGACATCGCAGACTAATGTATCAGCTGGTCGGAGCTGCACACGGGTTAGCCAGCCCTCCTCGCCTAGGAAACCACTCTCGGACGCCAGGAACTGCGTGTCCTCCGACAGCGCCACTGTGGTCTCCTACACCCAGAAGCAGGGCGGGCCTCACTTCCCCACCCTCTGCCCTCTTCTCTACCAGCTCCTCCAGTGGGGCGATGATCGCGACTTCCCTCTCCGAGCGAGACGTTTCCTGGGACTGTTTGGGCACTACATCCGGACACCTCTCAATTAATCTGGACGGTGTGGGAGTCTCCTCTGGTCGACCACTTCGCGACGAGGTGGAACCGCCAGCTGCCCCTCTTCATCTCACCCATTCCGGTCCCCCTAGCCTGGGCGGTAGATGCGCTCCCCTTTCCCTGGGAAGGTCTCTTCGCGTATGCCTACCCGTCCACGGTGCTGGTCCCCAGGTCCTGTGCATGCTCTAGGGATGCAACGCGATTCGATTGCTAGTGGCCCGTTCTGCTGGACCAAGTCTTGGACCACCGAGCCACCCAGCTCCCCTCCTTCTGAACCTCGCCACCAGACCCCGCTCTGCGGCTTCCCACACCACACTCGATGCTCAAGTGACCACGGCGGGCGCCATACCTTCCGTGTCCCGAGCGACTCCTACTACACACGCCTGGAGATGGTGGGGCACGCCCTCGCCGCTAGCCGCTTCTTGAGTGTAGCAGTGGAAGCTATCACTGCAGGCTGCAGAACCTCGATCCTTCCAGGCTCCAAAGGAATGTGGCAAATCCTGGAGTCTTGGTGCGATGACCGACACCTCGCTCCTGCCGATCTGACTTCCCCCCCCCCCCCCCTCCCCCCAGCTGGCTGAGTTCTTCCTCTGGCGTTCGCCGAGCAGCACTTGGTGCCGATCACCTTCAGGGGCTACCTCGCCTGATTGCCGACACATCCCGACTCTTGGGCCGCTCGGACCCCGGCGAGTGCACAGACATTGCTGTCCTGGTGGCTGACGTAATGCAGAAGACCTGCTTCTTCTCGCCCTTGCCACGGCCTCCAGGGTGAGTGAGCTGCACGCACCTTTGGCGCACCCCTCCTGCTGCAGTTCAGGACGGACGGCTCTGTGCAGCTACTGATAGACCCGGCCTTCCTGGCCAAGACGCAGTCCCGTTGTCCGCCTCCTCAGGTGATCACCGTACGGCCGCTGTTGGGGATACGCCTAAACCGGGAAGCCAGACAACAGCACCGGGTGAGAGCCTTGCGTGTGTACCTGCGCCGGACCAAGCCGCTCCGCAGGTGCCACCCCCACCCTTTTTCTTCTTCTGTCCCCAGGTAGATCTGACATCTCGGCCCAGACAATTCCTCCTGGCGCCGATGGATGATACGCTCTGCCTACCAGGACCTCTGCCCCGATGCTGCCAAGCGACTGCACATCAGGGCACACGAGGTCAGAGCCAACGCCGCAAGCATCGCCTTCGACCGTGATTGTGCCGTCAGAGACGTTGTGGTGGCTGTGGGCTGGCAAACAGTCGTCCTTCACCCGATTCTACCTCTGAAACCTGGCTGGCCAGCGAGGCAACCTGGCCCTGGTGGGGGACATCGCCGTGGCGCAACACTCCCTCCCGGCACCCTTGGTGCCGTTGGTAACTAAAATTATCAGGAGTTTGCTCCAGGGAGGGTGGGTCTAGCTAGCTTGGTCAGGTTAGGGTTTTTTCTGCAGCACCCGCCTCCTTTTCGCTATTCTTACTTGTAGTAATGGCATCGGTAATGTTTTTGAGGAAACAAATGAATTTTTCTCTAAAACATTTTTTTCTCAAAATACTTAACAATGCCATTACTCGGGCGGCCCTCCCACCTGCCCCGCTTGCCGTTCGTCAGCTAAGCGAATAAACTGGCGTGTCTGCACAGGGCAGTTACCCGTATGGGGTGGGACGGGAGGCTACTCGGGTACTGGGTCACGGCACCCCTAGGTGGCCTCCCTTGGCCCTATGGGTACACATTGTAAGTTTTTGGCTAAAATTACGTAAGCTAGGTAGATGTTCCTTGTAGTTATGGCATCGGTAAGTATTTTTCGAAAAAATACATTTTAGAGAAAAATTCATTTTTGATAGAATTGATAGTTTTATCAGTTTTGGATCAGTCATACACCTGAGTCATAAGGGCTTTGCCATTCTTTATTATAAAAGAATTGTGTCTAGGGTTTAAAAATGCACCACATTTCTTGCCGTTTGTGTTTCTTGGCTCTAAGTTGACTGGTAGGAAAATAACACGAAGGTTTTTTACATCTCTTAATTACCTGTGTTTTTGTTTGACAGAACCTTGACCTGAAGGATCAGACTGCTGTGGACAACTTCATGCTGAAGCTTGATGGCACAAAGAACAAAGGTATGCCGATCGAATTGTATATTTGCCTTTTAATTTGTACATTTGACTCGGTGAAGACAGAAATGCCTGCCCTATGAGGAACTCCTGGTGCCAGTCCTGATCAGCAACAGGCAAAGATTTTCATGAACCCCTGCAACTTCAGGGGTTCATGAGAATCTATGCCTGTTGCAGAGGGACAAGACACTGTTTCAGCAAGATGGGATGCTCATCGATCACATTGATAAAATGGAGCAAATTTCTTGACATGCTGGGGACGCAAGCGATTTGAAATGTGTCCCAATCACACCTTTTGCTACCAAAGGTCACAGATTGTGTTTCTGAAATCTTTCTTAATTCAATGCAAAAGACCTGCGGCCGTGGAAGGAACTGATATGAAGTGGTGTCAGCAAGAGGCATAGATCCTCATGAACCCCCGCAATTGTGGGGGCTCATGAGGATCAGTGTCTCTTGCAGCTGGATCAGGGATCACATGATTGATATGGAGAAGTGTCGCACTGAGTTAACGACGAGTACCGGTAAGTCGACTCCTGAAACCTTGTGACGGTTACAAAAATCGAGTGAGTTTGTCTGCGAAGCCATGCCGTTAATTATACGTTTCATTTTAGGTCAGCATACGCCGATGGTATTACTTGCAGTGAATATGTAATACTCCTCTTTCTTGTGGTCGGTTGGTTCAATTTTTGTGTGTGTTTTCCCCACTGTGTTTTTCTTGGTTACTTCCAGAAAAACTGGGAGCCAACGCAATCCTGGCTGTGTCCATGGCAGTCTGCAAAGCTGGAGCAGCAGAGAAGGTTAGTTGAGAATTGGTGCATCCTCATGAGCCCCACAAATTTGGAGGCTCACGTTCTAGAGGCATGGATCCTCATGAGCCACCACAATGGGGATCATGATGATGACTGCCTCTTGACCATGTATACATTTTGGGTGTGTCATAGAAAAGAGGGTGAAAAAATGACACTGCAACAGAGTACTAAAATGTTCAAGATTACTGATACATCAGGAAGCACAGTACAGCAAAAAGTGCTTTATTTGTTTGTTATGTATTAATTTATTATAATTAGTTATGAATTATGTATATTGATCTCTGGCTAAGCACTTTCACATCTGTGTATAGGGTGTGCCCCTGTACCAACACATTGCCGACCTTGCCGGCAACAGCACGCTCATCCTGCCTGTGCCAGCTTTCAACGTGATCAACGGCGGCAGTCATGCTGGCAACAAACTGGCCATGCAGGAGTTCATGATTTTGCCCACAGGTAAACTTTGCAGTTGACTATGCTATTTTGTTTAGTTGGACTATTGAGCCAGAATATACAATATACACAACTGGTGGGGAAAGACATGAGGGTAACAGGGATGTAACTAGGCGTCAGACATTGGTCATAGTCCGATTGGAGGGGTAAAATGTCTAACCCATATCATACTGAGGCTAAAAGCTTTAAATTTGTACACTGCCATAAGCAAGCTACATTATAGTACTTACAGTTAAGGATATAGACCAATGGCTTTAGTTCAAGGGTGGTGCCAGAGCTATTCTGGCACTACCCTTGAACTATTTTAGTCAATCTTATTTCACACACTGGTGTATTCCGAATGATAAGGGTTAATGTAGGTGACGGTGGGTCAAATGTCCTGTCATAATTGCCTCGAAGCTGCCTATGTCTGATCACTTTTGTATTTTACGAAGCACATTAGCAGTCTAAGTCTGCATTGCACGCAGTGACCCCTCACAAAACACTACCTTATGTGTACCCACTATACTGACGAGCAAAGGAAATGCGACAACGTTCAAGTCGTCCGAAACACTGATGTGTTTATTTCTTCAAAATCGTTACCGATGGTATTACTGAGAGGAAGATGTACTTAACTGACAATTTCAGTCTCCAAAAATTGTTGTGTGTTGCCACACAACCAGGGACGTACCTCTAGCAAGCAGTTACCCAATCCCCCCGAGTGTCCTCCTTATCCTCGGAATGACTTCCTGTCCAAATCTCGCGAGAGGCCGTTATTTCCAGTTCTATACTTGACTGCCATTTTGTTTAGATCCTTCTTTCTCAGTCTCCCGTTATCATCGTCTTTTTTGTCCATTCTTCGGCCTTGTTTGTCTTAACAAGGCCAGGTAAGGCCTCGGACATTGCCTCCCGCGATGATTGTGGCGAATTGGGCAATTTCCGTGGATTTGCGGCATTTTGCCGTTCGTTTCGACTTCGTCTTCGATTGTCGGTTTTAACGGTCGTCTGCTCGGTTACGTAGCCTCTGGGCTACGCGCGTTTCATTTCCGCTCTGTTCACTGTTGCAGTTTTCTTCTTAAAAAACGTAGCCCCAACTGTAAAAATTTCCAGTGGCCTAGTAACTTACATCCGTGCTGCCTGCCTTGCTCGGGATGTGCATCGGACCACACTTGTGATTTTTGTGCTAAGTGGGAAGAAGATCGCTGGTCCGAAATGTGGAAATTCTACCGTCGTCAGCACCCTGTACAGTCCGACGAAGCTCCTCTTTGTCCTATCACCACCAGCTCTGCCGCTATCGGTGTTTCTTCTCTGCAGCTCTTTGCCACTCAGGAGCGGGTGTTGGAAACCTTCCCTCCCGCTGCGGGTGGTTTTACACCAGGTGAGAATGTACGCCCCCGCTCATATGAGCGTATTTCGCAGCCAGCCCCGCAGACCCGGCCTTCTAAGACGGGTCTCCAACGGAGGCAACCCCATCATTTGGGGGAGGAGACAGCGACCATCGGCAGTCCCTGGCGCGTGCCCTCTCCAGCCAGACGTGACTTTACTCAATTGCACTTTTCCGTCGCACACAAAAAAAACAACAAAAAAAAACACACAATTGTCGTCACATCACGACTTGTTGCCCAGCGCTTCGGCTCAACCACTGTCTCCTCGCGCCCTGGTTAAAAGCCAGTCACCGCGCAACTCGGCCAGCTCCGCAGACTCGGCCTTCTAAGACGGGTCTCCAACGGAGTCAAGCCCATCGTTTTGGGGAGAGGAGACAGGACCATCGGCAGTCCCTGGCGCGTGCCCTCCAGCCAGACGTGACTTTACCCAATTGCACTTTTCCGTCGCAACTTCAGCAATTGTCGTCACATCACGACTTGTTGCTCGGCGCTTCGTCTCAACCACTGTCTCCTCGCGCCCTGGCTAAAAGCCAGTCACCGCGCAACTCAGCCAGCTCCGCAGACTCGGCCTTCTAAGACGGGTCTCCAACGGAGTCCAGCCCATCGTTTTGGGGAGAGGATACAGCGACCATCGGCAGTCCCTGGCGCGTGCCCTCTCCAGCCAGACGTGACTTTACCCAATTGCACTTTTCCGTCGCAACTTCAACACTTGTCGTCACATCACGACTCGTTGCTCGGCGCTTCGTCTCAACCACTGTCTCCTCGCGCCCTGGCTAAAAGCCAGTCACTGCGCACTCGTGCCACACTTGGTACGTCCTCTCGGCGTATTTCTCACCCCTTCCGTCGGTTTTATTCTCCTACTGCAGACGTTTCCCTTCGGGATCCTACACCATCGTCCGTCCCCTGTCACCGTGATTACTGGGTTTCTCCTGCCCCCCGTCGCTCGTGACACGCCTCTCGATGACGGGTGGATCCCCTTCGCTTCGAACGTCCTTCGCAGTGCTGTCGACGCCACCTTCATTGTGCTCCAGAGGGGGGACAGTCCTGGTCCCGTTCCCGTTCTCCTGCTCGTCGCCTGCTTTTGCCTGAGAGCTGTCAGCATCTGCCCTCTTCCTTACGGCGTCCTTCTTCTTATTCTTCTTCATGTGACTGTCGGAGTTCTCGGCGAACTGGGCACCTGGGGACTCCTCATCTGTCCCTCAGCGATCTTCTCCGGCCACCGCGCGATCGTTACTCTTTCCAAGGGTCCTGTTTCCCCTGGCGTTTGGCAACGCCGGTTCAAGAGGATGTTCTTCGCCTTCATCCGGTGGATTCTGCTTGGGGTTTTGCCGCACCTTTCTCCGTCTAGAGTCCTTTACCCGCGGACTCTCAACACAGCTGTTCTCCGTCCTCGGACTGTTTCACTCCGGGTGTCGAGACTCAACGGTCCTTTGACGAGGCCTCCGACCTCATTCTTCGCTCTCTTCCCCCAGACGCCGATGATGCGGCGGATTTATGGGCTGATGGGCCGATTTGCCTCCCTACACCTCTGAAGCGAAAGGCGTCGGCTTCGGTGGATGCTTCCCTTCACCCTAAGCATTTCCGATCTCTTCCGCCACCATCTGGCTTTCGAGATCTGGCGGAGGCGTTCTCGGCGCAATTGCCTATTGGCACTTTCAAAGAGCCTCTCTTCTTTTCCTATACTAAGTGACCTGAAGGCGTAGACATTCGCTTCCGCCAACATTGGTACGCAGGTCACTCTCAGGCTTTTGCGTGCCCTTTGCCTTAGCTTGATGATACGGCGGATTTACAGGTGGGTGAACGCCGCTTCGCCTTTGCCCGAGTCCCTCGCGGTTTTGATAAAACTGCTGTCATGATCCGCAACACGCTGGTCTGCTCCCGCTTCCGCGATCTCGCTACCCAGGCGATGGTACGCGCTCTTGAAGACCATTGGGATCCTCACTCTACTGCGCCGCTGCGAGAGATACATTCTCTTTCGGTGGTGGCTAATCGGGCTGCGTAACAGGCTTCTGCAAATGCGATAGCTGCCGCCATCAACTGTGATTTACTTAGACGGGATGCAGTTCTTGCTGGTTGTTCTGGGTTTTCTTCGACAGTCAAGGCTCAGCTCCGCCAGGCGCCCATCGGCGGTACTTTGCTGTTTGGCTCCACTTGGCAAGCCGTGAAGGATACGCATACGGACATCTGGCCCATGGCTCACCATCTTTCTTCTCACTGTTCCCGACGACCCACGGCTCCTTTCTACCATTTCGGAGCGTCTTCACCTCTCGCTTCTTCGCCCTCCTCCTCTTCGCCGCTCCCCGCTTTGGACTCGGGTTCCGAACGATCCCGTCAAGATGACGGCTTTACAGGACGCAGTGGATTCCTTGCTTCTCAAGTCCGCCACGGAATTCGTCCGGCGACAAGATTCTCTGGCTTTCTACAGTCGTCTCTTCATCGTCCCCACGTCGGACGGAGGTTGGCGTCCGGTGATAGACCTTTCCGCTCTCAAAAAAAAAAAAAAAAAAAAAATTTTTTTGCCTACTCCGTCCTTTCGTATAGAATGACCCGCGCCCTGCGGGCCGCCGTCCAACCGATGGATTTGGCTGTCGGTCTGGATCTTGCCGACACATACCTTCATGTTCCTATACACCCTTCAGCTCACCGATACCTTCGCTTCGCCTTCCACGGAGTGGTGTATCATTCCGGGCGATGCCCTTCGGCCTCACTCTCAGTCCCTGGGTTTTTACCAGGGTTATGGATGCGGTGATTTCCCCTTGGCCGGCTCTACTCGCGTCCAATTCAACTTCATCTCCTCCTTCTTTGGCGTCTGTCTTCGGGAGTTTTGGAGGTTTGCGTTCCGGTGTCGCACTTAGTTCGGCCGCATCTCCTTCGGTGGACATCAAGAGACTGGGAACCACCTGGAGTAGAATCGAAGGAGAAGCACAGGACAGGAGTTGCTGGAGGTCTCTCGTCGACGGCCTATACCCGGGTAGGGGTGACAGGTGTAAGTAAGTAAGTAAGTGGCGTCGGGGGTTCCCCTCGCGTCCCCGCTTCCTTCCCTGTTGGTCTGCACGGATGCCAGTCTTTCCGGTTGAGGTACTCACCTGCTCCAGGACTTCAACACGACAGTGGATGTTTGGTCACCGGTTTTGGTGGGCAGACACATCAATTGGTTGGAGCTGAAAGCAGTACGGCTCGCCCTGATCTCTTGGGAACCACACGTGACCAACCCGGCAGTTTTGGTTCTCTCTGACAACACGACGGTTGTCTCCTATATTCAGAAGCAGGGCGGGACACGCTCCCCCTCCCTTTGCATTCTTCTGTTCCATATTCTGGTGTGGTGTCGGGTTCGGGGCATTTCGCTACAGGCGCATCACATTCAGGGACGGCCGAATGTGCTGGCAGATTCCTTATCTCTTCATGGCCAGTGTCTCCATACCGAGTGGGCTCTTCGCCCCGACCTTTTTCGGATGATTTGCCGGCACTGGGAGACACCCATGACCGACCTGTTTGCGACGAGGTGGAACGCACAACTTCCCCTCTTCGTCTCCCCTGTTCCAGATTCTCTTGCATGGGCGGTGGATGCTCTCTCTATCCCCTGGGAGGGTCTCTTGGCCTATGCGTACCCTCCGTCTGTCCTGGTACCCAGGATTCTTCTCAAGCTCAGAGGCTGCCATGCAGTCTTGTTTCTGGTGGCAACGTTCTCGTGGAACAAGAACTGGACCACAGATCTCCTGAGTCTCGCCATGGACCCCCGCTGTGGCTTCCAACGCTTACCACATTGCTGAAACAACCCCGGCAGGATCTTTTTCAACCTGGCCCGGAGAGCCTCCTCTTACACGCTTGGCGATTGTGCGGCGCGCCTTCACCGCTCGAGGTTTCTCGGATGCAGCGGTGGCGGCTATCGCTTCAGCTCGACGGCCTTCCACCAGGAAAGTCTATGAGGGTAAATGGCGGGTTTTTCTGTCGTGGTGTGGGCCGCGACACCTCCCCCCCACAACTCTGACTATGCCCCAACTCGCGGAGTTCTTCTTGTGGCTCTTCGAGGATCAGGGCTTGGCACCCATCACCATTCGAGGTTATCTTTCTATGGTGGCTGACACTTACCGCCATTTGGGTCGACCCGATCCGGGATCTTGCAGGGACCTTGCTGACCTCATGGCTCATTTTGATCTCCGGCGACCAGTGACCCGATCACTACTCCCATGTTGGGACCTTGCGTGGGTGTTAACATGGCTCAACTCTGCTCGTTTTTTGAACCGCTGCACTTGGCTCGGTTCTCAGACTTGACGAGGAGGACCTGCTTCCTGCGGGCCATAGCCACAACTTTTCGCGTGAGTGAGCTCCACGCTCTCTCCGTACTTCCGTCTTGCCTACAGCTCCGGGCTTACGGCTCAGTTCAACAGACAGCAGGATCCGGTTCGGGTGTTACAAAATCTATCTCCGCCGGTCAAAGCCCTTACGGCGGGGTATTTCCCGCCTTTTCTTGCCTTTGGTTCCGAACCGGCACGATATATCCGCCCAAACGATCTCCGCTTGGCTGCGTGGAGTTATCCGTTCTGCTTACAATTACCTCTCGCCTACGGGAGCGACGAGGCTGCGGATTCGGGCACACGAGAGACGGGCTGTCTCTGTGGGTGTCGATTTCGACCGTTACTGCTCCATGCAGGACATTGTGGCGGCTGTGGGCTGAATCTACTTTCGCCCGTTTTTACTTGCGTGACCTCTCCAGCCAGCGGCACCCCTGGCTCTGGTGGTTGACGTTGCCGTGGCTCAACACTCCCTCCCGGCGCTGGCGGCGCCGTAGGTAACACTTGACTGAAATTGTCGGGAGTGTGCCCCGGCCAGGGGTCTAGCTAAGCAGTTACCTGGGGGTTTTGACCATAGAAGCGGCACCCTCCCCCTCTTTTTAATTCTTCCTCTCAGTAATACCATCGGTAACGATTTTGAAGAAATAAATGTATTTTTCTTTAAAATAAATTTTTTCGAAAAATACTTACTGATGGTATTACTCAAACTTCCCTCCCACCTTCCCCGCTTGCCGCATGTCAGCTCAAATAGAACTGGAAATAACGGCCTCTCGCGAGATTTGGACAGGAAGTCATTCCGAGGATAAGGAGGACACTCGGGGGGATTGGGTAACTGCTTGCTAGAGGTACGTCCCTGGTTGTGTGGCAACACACAACAATTTTTGGAGACTGAAATTGTCAGTTAAGTACTTCTTCCTCTCAGTAATACCATCGGTAAGTATTTTTCGAAAAAATTTATTTTAAAGAAAAATACATTTTTGATGACTCGAATGATATCGCATTTCTTTTGCTATCAGCTTGAGGAATATGTTGTAGAGATCAGCGAGGGGCCTAAATCCTCATTAGCCTCTGTAGCTACAAGGGCTCATGAAGGTCTGTGCCTCTCGCAGTTGGTTTATGTTCACTTCGTTCCAACAGTGAAGGAGTTGGCTGAAATAATCTTTTCAGTTGCACAGATTCATACCAGTTTAACTCATTCACGACGTACCGCATGGGGATATGCAGCCTTTTGCCACGTATCCCCATGCGGTACGTCGCGAATGAGTTAACCTGTTCAGTGCCAAGAAAATTTGAACACGCCCAGCTGCAAGAGGTATAGATCCTCATGACCCCCCACAACCGCCTCTTGCTGATACCACTTTGAATCCATGTTGCTAGTACAGCTAGAGCTTATTAATGTTGAATTGACGAAGACTTCAGTTTTCATCACCGAGCACTGAACAGGTTAACTGTGTCCCCACCCCCAAACCCTGGCACCCCCCACCCCCTCCCCCAACATCTTCAGTTCTAACAGGGTTATGTGGCTTTTTTGCTTGCCTAGTTTTTCCATGCAGAAATTTAATTTACGGTTAATTTGATTTCGTTTTGTGTAGGAGCATCGTCGTTCACTGAAGCCATGAAGATGGGGACTGAAACCTATCACCACCTGAAGGCTGTCATCAAGGGCAAATACGGACAGGATGGTCAGTGGCCTACTTTGATCGAGATCGAGTAGTCATGATACTTGTTTCCTCAAAATACATTACTGATGGCATTACTGTATGGAAGATACACTTAGCTTAACGATTTCAGCCTAAAAATCATTGTGTATACATACACAACCAGGGAGGCGACTCCTGGAGCTGTTACCAGGGCCCGAGTAGCCTCCCATCCCTCCTCATCTGGGCACATGTGCCAGTGTCACGCCAGTTGAATGCTTAGCTTAGTTGCGATACGTTGTGTCTTCAACGTGCTCAGCCTACCTTTAGTCCCTTGGAATTTTCTCGGATTTCTCTTGGAGTTCCTCGTTCTTCTCCACCGGTGCCTTGTGCTCGCATGTGTTTCTTTGGAATTACCTGGTGCATTGTGCTTTCACTTGGACTGTTTGTGTTTGGTGTGGCGGGGTGCTTCGTATTCTTGCGGGACCACGTGGCGCCATTTTGCTTCTGCGGGACCACGTGGCGCCATTTTGCTTCAGCGCGGACTACTTGTGGTGTGTCGTTTCCGAGCCTCCTTGCTTACCTTCTGTCGCTTGGGATATGGCCAGGTAATGTCTCGGTGCATGCTTCGGCCCGTCGGGGTTTCTGACCAGCCGGCGCACTCCTCGAATACGGATCGTTCATTCACAAAGGCTACCCTGTACTGCACCAATCGTGAGTTTCGCTCACGTGGCCCTTTCTTCGATCGTGCCACGTGCCTTATCTCTCATGCCTTTTGTTTTCTGTTCCAGCGCACAGCCGGCGATGTAAAGGGTTTCAATGGCCCTCAGATACTCACGCCTTGTGCCTTCCTTGCTCGGGCTGCTCCTTCGCACGACCGTGAGAGAGATGCGCTTCGTGGAAGGAGGAACGGTGGTCCCAGTTGTGGGAGTTCTACCGACGTGAACCCCTGTCTACTCCCCGGGAGCCACTACTTCCGCCAGCTTCCCCGCCCTCGCGGCGGGCGACTTCGGACATCGTGGGACTCACTACCCGCCACGCGCGGCCTGCAGCGTCTGTTTTAGCCCCCACGATCTTGCCTTCTTCGAAATGCCAGGCTATGGAAACCTTGCCCGACGGCCGTTCGGACCTCCGGTCGTCAGTTTGTTCTACGGTTCACTCGATTCGATGCTCTCCCTCTCCGTCGGTCTCTGTGTCTCGTTCCCCGGTCCGTTTGGACATTTACTGGCACCGGGCAGCAGCCCGAGACAACTCGCACCCGGCCCGCTTTCTGGACCCCTTGCTTTACGCACCGGATGCCGGAGCTCATCGGGACCCACTCTGGCTTCAGCACAGGTCGGTGCCCCACAACCGGAGCGGCCTGCTGGTCTTCAGACCAGGTCAGTAGTTGATGAGCGATGGGACTCGGCTGTGCTTCAGCACAGACCTTCGTCCTGTGACGTGCGGCGCTCCGCCGTGCTTCAGCGCAGTGCCGCCGCCAGCGACCAGTGACGGGACCTGGCTGTGCTTCAGCACAGACCTTGCCGTGATGTCCGGCGCTCCTCCGTGCTTCAGCGCGGTGCCGCCGCCAGCAATCAGCGGGTGCCCCGCAGCCTTCAGGACAGATCCTTGTCTCACTGTCGGCACCCTTTGGGGCTTCGCCGCATTGTCCCTGCCTCTCCTAGTGTCGTCCGTCCCTCCCCTCTGCCCGAGGACGCCATTGACACCCTCAGCCTCCACCCGGTGGATTCGGATTCTGCTCTTCTCTCTCCCTCCCGCTCGGACCGTTCTGCGTCTCCGGATTCCCGTGGCAGCGTCCGGTCCTGTGCATCCTCATTTGACGTTTCCCCTCCGCCCCCCCCCCCCCCCCCCCCCCCCCCCCCCCCCCCCGGCGGGCTCGGAGACGTCGCGCACCTCGATGTGGCGTCTCGACTCGTCCGTTTTCTGCCTCGGAACCTCTGCCCCCCGTCACCGCTGAGGAAAAGGATGGCTTCCACCCTTGTGGACGCGCCGCGGTTAACCAAGAAGTTCAAGTCCCTTCCTCAACCCACTGGGTTTCGGGATTTGAAAGACGCATTCAACGCTTAACTTCAGTAGGGTTGGCACTCAGACAAGGGCTCCTTCTTAGACGCCTGCTAGCCGGCGGGCGTGGACATCCGCTTCCGACAACACTGGTATGCGGGTCACTCCCAGTCGTTTGTCTGCCCCCTCCCGCCGGTGGACCCGGCCGCAGAGACACTGCTTGCTAACCGGAAGGCCCTTCGGCGCTGCATCCCCAGCAGACTCAACAACACAGCGACCTTGGTCCGAAATTCCCTCACCTGCTCGGGGTTTCTGGAATTAGCTACGCAGGCCATGCTCTGCTGCGTCGAGGAATCCCTGGCGCACCCGGATTTAGTTCCCCGACAGGACATCCAGGCCTTGGCGGTCACGGCTAACCGGGCGGCCTACCACGCATCCACCAACGCCCTCGCCACGGTTGTGACCTTGTGCGCCGCGATGCTGTGCTGGATCTGTGCACCCTTCTTCCTGCGGCTGCCCGTGTCCAGCTCCGTCGTGCTCCAATGGGGGGCCTTCTCCTCTTCGGCCCCACATTGTAGACCGTGCAGGAGAACTTTAAGGGGTCCTGGCCCTCTACCCCCCGGGCTGCTGTGGCTCGCTTCCGGCTTCCTGTAGGGCGGTGGGTCGCGCCCAGCGGTCCTTTAGACCCTACCCCTGGCCTGCCCTACGGACTTCGGCCGGCCCCTCCAGCCGAACTTCCTCCTACCACCCTCGAGCTCCTGCCCCGCCTGAAGAGCTGGGCCTAGCAGGGCCTGCTGACTCTGTCACTCCCCCGCCGACGTCCCAGGAGCCCCCAGTCGGCGGGCGGCTTGCCCTGCACAGCGACGAGTGGCGGTCGCTGCTGCCGGACGACCCTTTGGGTGCTCGTTACCGTGACGGAGCGCCTGCATATTTATTTCCAGCATCTCCTCCCCTTCGCAAGACACCTGTTTGTACGCGCGTTCCGGGCGACCAGATCAAGGCGTGCACCTTGTGGGACGAGATCGCGACCTTGCTTCTCAAGTCCGCAATGGATTTCGTCTCGCAGCACGATTCCCCGGCCTTTTACGGCTGCCTCTTCCTGGTTCCGAAGCCGGGCGGCACCTGGCGCCCTATCATCGACCTGTCGGCCCTCAACAGCTTCTCCGCTCCCTCTTTTCGGATGGAGACGGCACGGGCCCTAAGGGCCGCCATGCGCCCCATGGACTTTGCCGTCAGCCTCGATCTGGCCGACGCCTATCTTCACGTCCTTGTGCACCCAGCCTCCAGGCGGTTCCTACGCTTCATCTATTGTAGGACGGTCTACCAGTTCCGGTCGCGCCCAGCGGTCCTTCAGACCCTACTCCCGGCCTGCCCTTCAGCCTCAACCTTAGCCCTTGGGTGTTCAACCGGATCGTTGATGCGGTGGTCGCCAAGGCTCACCAGACCTCCTCCAGCCCCACCTCCAACTGTTTGGATGATCTCTTTCTCTGGAACCAGGACTCCGCCTCCCTCACCACATTGAAGCTTTTCTCGCTCTTCTTTGTCACCTCGGCTTCCTAGTCAACAGCCGAAAGTCCAATCTCTCTCCGTTCCGCCAGTTCGTGCATCTTGACATGGAATTCTGGACCGACTGCAACCTCGTGCAACTGCAGGAGGCGCGTGTCGCGAAGTTGATGGAGTTTACCCGCCGGGTTTCCAGCGCGGATGTAGTCCCGGCGGGAGTTTGGTTACAACTGCTGGGCCTTTTGAACGCAGCCGCGGACCTGTTACCCCTGGGGCGGCTCTACTCGCGCCCTCTTCAACTCCACCTCCTTGCCCATTGGTGCCTGTCCTCTTGCGACCTCGCGGCCCCGATTCCTGTCCTCCCGCTTGTCCAAGCCCACCTCCAGCAGTGGGCGGACCCCTGCTGGCTTCGTTCTCCTCACCCCCGCCGCGACTTTCCCTTTGCACCAACGCCAGCCACTCTGGCTGGGGCGCGCACCTCCTGCCGGATTTCTCCGCCGCCGTGGGCCTGTGGCCCCCGGAGTTCTCGGAGAGACACATCAATTGGTTGGAGTTGAAGGCGGTTTGGTTGGCCCTCGACCATTGCCAGTCTTGGCTTCGCTGTCAAGAAGTCCTCATCATGTCCGACAACGCCATGGTAGTCGCGTACATCCAGAAGCAGGTGGGCATCCGCTCCCCGACCCTCTGCATGCTCCTTTACCAGCTGCTCCTGTGGTGCAGGGACCGCGAGATCTCACTCGGGGCTCGCCACATTCCGGGCCGTCTGAACGTCCTCGCCGACTCCCTCTCGTGGAAGGGCCAGCTCCTACATACCGAGTGGTCGCTGAGTCCGGAGATCTTCCGCATAATTTGCGAGCACTGGGAGACCCCGATGATCGACCTGTTTGCGATTCGTTGGAACAGGCAACTCCCCATCTTCGTCTCCCACTTCCCGGACCCTCTAGCATGGGCGGTAGACGCCTTATCCGTGGATTGGGAGGGCCTGGTCGCCTACGCATACCCTCTGTCCGTGCTGGTTCCCAAAGTTCTACAGAAACTCCGGGAGTGCAACCCGATCCTTCTCCTGGTCGCCCCCTTCAGCTAAAACAGGAGTTGGACCATCGACCCCTCAGCCTCACCACCGATCCCCCACTCCCCTTGCCCACGCCCCGCATGATGCTGAAGCAGCCCCGACAGCCACTTTTTCACCCGTGCCCGGAGCGGCTCCTCTTACACGCCTGGCGGTTGTGCGGTAAGCCCTCGCCTCCAGAGGTTTCTCGCGTGCGGCGGTGGAGGCTATCGCTGCAGCCAGCAGATCTTCCACCCTCTGAGTGTATGAAATGAAGTGGCAAGTCTTCTGGGATTGATGCGAGATGGAGCGACTTCCCCAACAGGCTGACATCGCCCCAGCTTGCAGATTTCTTTCTTGTGGCTTTTTCGAGAGAAGAATTTGCCCCCATTACCATTCGAGGATACCTCTCCATGATCGCAGACACTTATCGCCATTTGGGCCTCCCTGACCCTGGGGACTGCTCGGACCTTATGCGCAATTTCGAGCTGCAGCGACCAGTTCCACACTCTCTGATTCCTCGCCTGGGTCCTTACCTGGCTAAATTCGAGCAAATTCAAGCCACTGCCATTGGCTAGCATGGCGAATCTCACCCGGACTACCTGCATCCTACTAGCGCTTGCCACGGTGTCCAGAGTTAGTGAATTACACGCGCTCTCTATGGACCCGACCTGTCTTCAGCTCAGGGCCGATGGCTCTGTACACCTCCTAACAATCCCGCCTTCTTCACAAAGAATCGGCTCCCTTCGGCCAGGGCTTCAGTCATCCCCTCTGGGACCCCGACCAGACTCGGGACTCCCGCCGTCAGGACCCCCTGTCCAGGCGCTTCGAGTCTACCTGCGCAGGACAAAACCTATCCGGTGTGGCTTGACCTGCCTCTTCCTGCCGCTTTCCCCTGGCAGGCACAACATTTTGGCGCAGACAATCTCCTCGTGGCTGTGTTGGGTCCATCCGTTATGCCTACGAGGAGCTCTCTCCGGCGGGTGGTAAGACGCTGCATATTCGCGCACATGAGGTCCGTGCTGTCTCCACCAGTGTTGCGTTCGATCGAAACTGCGCCGTGAAAGACATTGTGGCGGCTTTTGGGTGGCGGGCCAATTACACCTTTGCACGCTTCTACCTCCGTGACCTTACGAGCCAGCGGGACAATCTGGCCATGGTGGGGGACATCGCTGTGGCGCAACAGTCCCTCCCGGCACCGTAAGGTACGCTTAGCCGAAATCGTCGGGAGGTTGCTCCAGTTCACGACCATTAAGCACGAGCGATGACGGGACCTAGCAGGCGGCACCCTCCTTTTCACTATTCTTCCATACAGTAATGCCATCGGTAATGTATTTTGAGGAAACAAATGTATTTTTCTCTAAAATGTATTTTTTTCGAAAAATTCTTACCGATGGCATTACTCGAATGGTCCTCCCGCTTGCCGCCGGAGCGCTTTAGCGTTCAACTAGCGTGACACCGGCACATGTGCCTGGATGAGGAGGGAAGGGAGGCTACTCGGGTCCTGGTAACGGCTCCAGGAGTCGCCTCCCTGGTTGGTTGGGAGGGATTTTTAGGCTGAAATCGTTAAGTGTATCTACCTTACAGTAATGCCATCGGTAAGTATTTTTCGAAAAAATACATTTTAGAGAAAAATAATGGTGTTGGTGTTTGTTAGCCCCATATAAGGCTGCAAACAAACATCATTAGTGCTGTGGTTGGCAGTTAGTGGCTATATATACCCAAACGGAGCCTCTTTGCTTGCACCTCTTTGCTTGCAACTTCAGTGACTGCATTGTTGCATTATTAGGACATTGGATAATAAAAATGGTAATCTTCTGTTTGCAGCTTGCAACGTGGGGGATGAGGGTGGCTTTGCTCCCAACATCCAGGACAACAAAGAAGGTGGGTAAAATATTTTAAAGCTCGAATGTGCTGTTACGATTGTGGTTGTGTTATCCTGTGAGAGCATGCATGTGTTAATCGTAGGATACGATCCGATATTTATTTGAGCTATCATGGTTACGAATCGCATACCTTTTTAGTAAGTTTTTTTCTCGTTTGCACGTAGAGCAGATTTCATTAAGTTTTACCAGAAGTTTCTAGAAAAGTTGCACGGAGAATAGCGGTCGATCTTTGTTTTGCGTAGATTAGAACCTTCGATAAGGTCGCGCTGTCTAGTCACCTCGTATGTGTGATGTCGGGGAGTTCGTAACAGTTTGCAACATTTTGTTTATTTCTTCAAAATCGTTACCGATGGTATTACTGAGAGGAAGACATACTTAACTGACAATTTCAGTCTCCAAAATTTGTTGTGTGTTGCCACACAACCAGGGACGTATCTCTAGCAAGCAGTTACCCAATCCCCCCGAGTGTCCTCATTATCCTCGGAATGACTTCCTTTCCAAATCTCGCGAGAGGCCGTTATTTCCAGTTCTATACTTGACTGCCATTTTGTTTAGATCTATCGTTCTCAGTCTCCCGTTATCGTCAACTTCTTTATCTATCCTTCGGCCTTGTTTATCTTAACATGGCCAGGTAAGGCCTCGGACATTGCCTCCTTCGGCGATTGTGGCGAATTGGGGGCACTGTCCGTGGATTTGCGGCATTTTGCCGTTCGTTTCGACTTTGTCTTCGTTGTCGGTTTTAACGGTCGTCTGCTCGATTCCGTAGCCTCGGGGCTACGCGCGTTTCATTTCCGCTCTGTTCCCTGTTGCAGTTTTCTTCTTAAAACGTGCCCGAACTGTAAGAATTTCCAATGGCCGAGTGACTTGCATCCGTGCTGCCTGCCGTGCTCGGGTTGTGCTTCGGACCACACTTGTGATCTTTGTGCTTCGTGGGAGGAAGATCGCTGGTCCGAAATGTGGAAGTTCTACCGTCGTCAGCGCACTGTCCAGTCCGACGAAATTCCTCTCAACCCTATCACCACCAGCTCTACCGCTATCGGTGTTTCTTCTCGGCGCTCACGATCTCCGGCTCCCAGCCCCATTCCATCACAGCTATCACGATCTTCTGTGCCAGGATCCTTGCAGCTCCTTGCCACTCAGGCGCAGGTGTCGGACTCCTTACCTGCCGCTGTGAGTGGTGTTACACCAGGTGAGAGTGTACGCCCCCGCTCCCATGAGCGTATTTCGCAGCCAGCCCCGCAGACCCGGCCTTCTACGACGGGTCTCCAACGGAGGCTACCCCATCGTTTTGGGGGGAGGAGACAGCGACCATCGGCAGTCCCTGGCGCGTGCCTTCCCCAGCCAGACGTGACTTTACCCACATGCACTTTTCCGTCGCAATTTCAACAATTGTCATCACATCACGACTTGTTGCTCGGCGCTTCAACTCAAACACTGTCTCCTCGCGCCCTGGCTAAAAGCCAGTCACCGCGCACCCGTGCCACACTTGGTACATTCTCTCGGCGTATTTCTCACTCCTCCCGTCGTTTTTCTTCGCCTATTATGGACGTTCCTCTTGGAGATCCTACACCATCGTCCTTTCCCTGTCACCGTAATCCCTCCGTTTCTCCTGCCCCCTGTCGCTCGCGACATGCCTATCGTCGACGAGTGGATCGCCTTCGCTCCGACCGTCCTTCGCCATGCCGTCGCCGCTACCTTCATCATGCTCCAGAGAGGGGACGGTCCCGGTCCCGTTCTCCTTCTCGTCACGGCGCGCGCCGCCCGCCTTTACCTGAGAGGCGTCAGCATCTGCCCTCTTCCCTCCGGCGTCGTTCTTCTTCTTCTTCATCTTCTTCTTCTCCGTCATTTGACATTCGGACTTCTCAGCGACCTGGGCACCTGGACTCCTCCTCCTTCCCTCGGCGATCTTCTCTTCGACCACCGCGCGATAGTCACTCTTTCCATGGGTCCTGTTCCCCCCGTCGCTTGGCAGCACCGGTTCAGGAGGATGTTATTCGCTTTCCTCCAGGGGATTCTGCTTGCGACCTTGGGTCTTTGCCTCACCTTTCTCCGTCTCGGAGTCCCTTCCCTGCGGACTCTCAGCATAGCTGTTCTCCGTCCTCGGATTGTTTCACTCCGGGTGTCGAGACTCGACGGTCCTTGGAGGAGGCCTCCGACCTCATTCTTCGCTTTCTCCCCCCAGACGCTTGCCCCCCTGCACCTCCTCTGAAGCGAAAGGCGTCAGCTTCGGTGGATGTTTCCCTTCAACCTAAGCGTTTCCGATCTCTGCCGCAACCTCCTGGATTTCGAGATCTTGCAGAGGCGTTCTCGGCGCATTTACCTCGTGGCTCTTTCAAAGAGCCTCTCTTCTTTTCCGATACTAAGTGGCCTGAAGGCGTCGACATTCGCTTCCGCCAACATTGGTACGCGGGTCACTCTCAGGCTTTTGCGTGCCCTTTGCCTTCGCTCGATGATGCGGCGGATTTACAGGCGGGTGGACGCCGTTTCGCCTTTGCCCGGGTCCCTCGCGGTTTTGATAAAACTGCCGTCCTGATCCGCAACACGCTGGCCTGCTCCGGCTTCCTGGATCTCGCTTCCCAGGCGATTGTACGCGCTCTTGAAGATCATTGGGATCCACACTCTACTGCTCCGCTGAGTGAGATACATTCTCTGGCGGTGGTGGCAAATCGGGCTGCGTACCATGCTTCTGCCAATGCGATGGCTGCCGCTATCAACTGTGATTTAATTCGACGGGATGCCGTTCTTGCTGCTTGTTCAGGGTTACCGTCGACAGTCAAGGCTGAACTCCGCCAGGCTCCCATCGGCGGTAATTTGCTGTTTGGCTCCACTTGGCAAGCCGTGAAGGATGCGCATAAGGACATCTGGCCATCGGCCCACCATCTTTCTTCTCGCTTTCGCTCTTCCCGCAAGGCCTCGGGTCGTGCCCTGCGGTCATTTAGACCCTCCGCCCGTTACGCTGCCCATGTTCCCCTTGGATCCTCCCGTCCTTCCCATTTTGGCCATGCCCGCACCATCCCGGCTCCGACGCCCACCTGGCCTGGTCGTGGCAGGCGTCCAGGATGGGGGAGGGCCCGATGACTCTCCTCCCACCCTGCCTCCGCCGATTTCTCTGGGGCCACCGGTCGGCGGGCGGCTCTCCCGATTCAGCGACGAGTGGCGGTCGCTGTTTCCCGACAACCCATGGCTCCTCTCTACCATTTTGGAGGGACTTCACCTTTCGTTTCTTCGCCCTCCTCCTCTTCGCCGCTTCCCGCTTTGGACTCGGGTTCCAAACGATCCCGTCAAAGCGTCGGCTTTACAAGACGAAGTGGCCGCCTTGCTTCTCAAATCCGCCACGGAAGTCGTTCAGCGACAAGATTCTCTAGCTTTCTACAGCCGTCTCTTCGTCGTCCCCAAGTCAGACGGAGGTTGGCGTCCGGTGATCGACCTTTCCGCTCTCAACAAATTTTTGACTGCTCCTTCCTTTCGTATGGAAACGACCCGCGCCCTGCGGGCCGCCGTCCGGCCGATGGATTTTGCTGTCAGTCTGGATCTTGCCGATGCCTATCTTCATGTTCCTATACACCCTTCAACTCGCCGATACCTTCGCTTCGCCTTCCGCGGAGTGGTGTATCAGTTCCGGGCCATGCCCTTCGGCCTCAATCTCAGTCCCTGGGTCTTTACCAGGATTATGGATGCGGTGATTTCCCATGCGCGGAGGTCGTCTCTCAGTCCGACCTCCCACTACCTCGACGATCTTCTCCGGAATCAGGATGTTACCTCCTTGACCGCAGACAGGGACGCCCTGCTTTCTCTTCTCCATCGCCTCGGCTTTCTAGTCCACTTCGGCAAGTCGGACCTATCGCCATCTCGCCATTTTCTCCACCTTGGCATGGAGTTTCAGACCGACTTGAACTTGGTGCGCCTCAAGCTCGGATCGACAAGTTGGCTCTTTTGGCCCGTCGGATGTATCTTGCTTCCACGGCTCCGGCAAGACTGTGGTTACAGTTGTTGGGTCTCATGAGTGCTGCGGCGGACTTACTTCCCCTTGGCAGGCTCTACTCGCGTCCCATTCAACTTCATCTCCTCCTTCTTTGGCGTCCGTGTTCGAGGGAATTGGAGGTTTGCGTTCGGTGTCACCCTTAGTTCGGCCACATCTCCTCCGGTGGACGGATCCCGCGTGGTTGGCGTCGGGGGTTCCCCTTGCGTCCCCGCTTCCTTCCCTGTCGATCTGCACGGATGCCAGTCTTTCCGGTTGGGGAGCTCACCTGCTTCCGGACTTCAGCACGACAGCGGGCGTTTGGTCACCGGATGTGGCGGGCAGACACATCAATTGGTTGGAGCTGAAAGCAGTGTGGCTCGCACTGATCTCCTGGGAACCACTTGTGACCAACCAGGCAGTCTTGGTTCTCTCCGACAACACGACAGTTGTCTCCTATATTCAGAAGCAGGGCGGGACCCGTTCTCCCTCCCTTTGCATTCTTCTGTTCCATCTTATGGTGTGGTGCCGGGATCGGGGCATTTCGCTACGGGCACGTCACATTCCGGGACGGCTGAACGTGCTGGCAGATTCCTTATCTCGTCCAGGCCAATTTCTCCATACCGAGTGGGCTCTTCGCCCCGACCTTTTTCGGATGATTTGCCAGCACTGGGAGACACCCATGATCGACCTGTTTGCGCCGCGGTGGAACACACAACTTCCCCTCTTCGTCTCCCCTGTTCCAGATCCCCTTGCTTGGGCGGTGGATGCTCTCTCTATCCCCTGGGAGGGTCTCTTGGCCTATGCGTACCCCCCGTCTGTCCTGGTGCCCAAGATTCTTCTCAAGCTCAGAGGCTGCCACGCGGTCCTGTTTCTGGTGGCGCCGTTCTCTTGGAACAAGAGCTGGACCACAGATCTCTTGAGTCTCGCCACGGACCCCCCTCTACGGCTTCCAACGCCGACCACGATGCTAAAACAACCCCGGCAGGATCTTTTTCACCCTTGCCCGGAGAGCCTCCTCTTACACGCTTGGCGATTGTGCGGCGTGCCCTCACCGCTCGAGGTTTCTCGGATGCAGCGGTGGCGGCTATCGCTTCCGCTCGACGACCTTCCACCAGAAAAGTCTATGAGGGTAAATGGCAGGTTTTACAGTCGTGGTGTGGGACACGACACCTCTCCCCCACCTCTCTGACTATGCCCCAGCTCGCCGAGTTCTTCCTGTGGCTCTTCGAGGATCAGGGCTTGGCACCCATCACCATTCGAGGTTATCTTTCTATGGTGGCTGACACTTACCGCCATTTGGGTCGACTCGATCCGGGATCTTGCAAGGACATTGCGGACCTCATGGCTCATTTTGATCTCCGGCGACCAGTAACCCGATCCCTCCTCCCCCGTTGGGACCTTGCGTGGGTGTTAACATGGCTCAACTCTGCTCGTTTTGAACCGCTGCACTTGGCTCGGTTCTCGGACTTTGACGCGGAAGACCTGCTTCCTGCTGGCCCTAGCCACAGCTTCTCGTGTGAGTGAACTCCACGCTCTCTCGGTACTTCCGTCTTGCCTACAGCTCCGGGCTAACGGCTCAGTTCAATTACTCACTGACCCTTCCTTTTTGGCAAAAAATCGGCTACCCTCAGCGGCCCCTCAACCGATTACTATTCGTCCTCTTCGGGGTCCTGACACACCCCAAGACGTCAAACAACAGGATCCGGTTCGGGCATTAAAGATCTATCTCCGCCGGTCTAAGCCTTTACGGCGGGGTCGCTCACGCCTTTTCTTGCCCTTGGTTCCGAACCGACATGATATATCCGCCCAAACGATCTCCGCTTGGCTGCGTGGAGTTATACGTTCCGCTTACAATGACTTATCGCCTGCGGGAGCAAAGCGGCTCCGGATTCGGGCACACGAGATCCGAGCTGTCTCCGCGAGCGTCGCGTTCGACCGTAACTGCGCCGTGAAGGACATTGTGGCGGCTGTGGGCTGGCGGGCCGAATCTACTTTCGCCCGTTTTTACTTGGGTGACCTCTCCAGCCAGCGACACAACCTGGCTTTGGTGGGTGACGTTGCCGTGGCTCCACACTCCCTCCCGGCGCTGACGGCGCCATAGGTAGCACTTGACTGAAATTGTCGGGAGTGTGCCCCGGCCAGGGGTCTAGCTAGCTAAGCAGTTACCTGGGGGTTTTGACCATAGATGCGGCACCCTCCCCCTCTTTTTAATTCTTCCTCTCAGTAATACCATCGGTAACAATTTTGAAGAAATAAATGTATTTTTCTTTAAAATAAATTTTTTCGAAAAATACTTACCGATGGTATTACTCAAACTTCCCTCCCACCTTCCCCGCTTGCCGCATGTCAGCTCAGATAGAACTGGAAATAACGGCCTCTCGCGAGATTCGAAAGGAAGTCATTCCGAGGATAATGAGGACACTCGGGGGGATTGGGTAACTGCTTGCTAGAGATACGTCCCTGGTTGTGTGGCAACACACAACAAATTTTGGAGACTGAAATTGTCAGTTAAGTATGTCTTCCTCTCAGTAATACCATCGGTAAGTATTTTTCGAAAAAATTTATTTTAAAGAAAAATACATTTTTCTGTGCGCGTGAATTGAGCAGCCTTTTTTTTTGTTTTGTGAAAAATTCCTGAATTTTCTAGAGTGGATATGCAAGGTCGTGATAGGGCTACCATACTTTTATGTGACTTATTATACACTAGGATTTAGAGCTGAAGTTAGCAGCCGAATTTTCGTAGCCTATTGTAGTTTTTCTAGAAAGATTATTTTAATGAGTTTCTTTTGCATGTTTCGTTCCGATTGGTTGCGTTGTATGATTTTCGTAGATGATTCTGGAAATTGGTAGTATATATAAAGAGGGCACTAGGAAAGCACGTTCATACATTGTCTTGCATTTGTCAGTTGTAGAGACACACAGTAATCCTAGGTACGTGGCCCGTATAGGTTGTACATTGTGAGAGATACAGCGTAACAGTGTGGTGTACGTTGTGTGAGGAACTTTGTGTCGACAGTGTGGATATTTGCAGAAGAGACTTTGTATCAGTGTTGGTGCAGTTGGAACTGCATTGTGTGGAGACCGCATCGCTGAATTAAAATATTGTTGGAACTGTTACTCCAGTATTGTCTACATCCTTAAGCCACGTGTGACGGATTGCAGCTGAATGAGGTTTATTTAAAAGAACCTTACGTGCGTGCGTCTGGTGTGTTTATCATACTACGACAACTCCACCACGTAACGTGCGTTTTATGTGCTTTTTGTATTTTGGGTTTCTTTATTTCTGTCTTTCTTAAATTATGTGAACTGACTCCTCTGTATCAGGTCTGGATTTGCTGAAGGAGGCTATTGATCGTGCTGGGTACACTGGCAAAATTGAAATTGGTATGGATGTGGCAGCCTCCGAGTTTTGCAAGGATGGAAAGTACGATCTGGACTTCAAGAACAAGAACTCTGATTCTTCCAAATGGGTACGAAGAAGTTGAGACCTTCCATTTGCAGAAAGCATGGGTTCACATTAGTTTCCGCAGCTATGTGGGCTCATGAGAATCTGTGCCTGTTGTTGATCAGATGCACACTGATGTGTGTAGTAATTAATTAATTAATAATAATATTTTTTCTTCATTGTCCCATGTAGGGAAATTTGCATTTTTGCAAGGCTGGTACATTCACTCATTTTTCATACATTCATAATTGAAATAACAATTATGAGCTCAAGAATTTGAAACTATTTTTAAAATTTATGTTCAGTTTCTTCCAGTGCATCATATGATTTATTCCTGTTTGCAGCTAACCTCAGATGAGCTGGCTGCACTGTATGGGGACTTTGTCAGCAACTACCCTGTGGTGTCCATTGAGGATCCCTTTGACCAGGATGACTGGGACGCATACACCAAGCTCACATCCAATGCCAAATACCAGATTGTTGGGTGGGTGTCATATTTTGTACTTCACACACACACACACCATGAATGCCAGTAATTCGCATGTGTTTATGTGTTGCCAGGGATGTTAGTGTGCATGTTTTTTTAGTGGCACCATCTACTGAAGACACATGGACTGTCTTAGTACAAAGGTTGGGCTGCAGCAGAGCTGCCTACCCCTACGATTTTCCCGTAGTTTCTACGAAAATTGACAACAAACTACGGAACTACGGTTGCTTGTCAAAAATTACGATTTTGGGCTGGTCGAAAATACGATTTTGTTCGAGTGAGCGCAAGTCCGTCTGGAGACATAGTCGCGCGTATAGTATTCTCCCCGCGCATGCGCGCACTGCTACTAGAGGGTTTTCCTGGCGACCATTTTGTGCCGCGCGAACACGCGTTGATTAAACATGGCTATGAAAGAGAGCAAGCGTATGCACAAAACCGACGAAAGTGATGAAGAAAGTGGAATTTTGTTTTCGAGGAAAAAGAAGAAAGTTGTTGCTACTTCAGTGCAGACCTTTCGTTCGCAATATGCAGAAAGGTATCCTTTGATTCAGAAGAGCGAGAAAGGCCCACAGTTTGCCTTTTGCATTGCATGCAGATGCGATTTTTCTATAGCCCATGGCGGTATTGATGACTGCAGGAGGCATGTCAAGGCACAAAAACATGTTAATGCATCAAAGCCGAAGAGTGCTAATGCCATCACGAACTTCTTTGCTCAGAAGAAGGTGACCGGGCCGACAGTTGAAGAGGTTACTCGTGCTGAAACCATGATGGTTGAACTTATCGCAGAATTCAACCTGCCGCTCGCCGCAGCTGATCGTTTCAGTGAAGCTTTCAAGTTGATGTTCAAGGACTCAAAAATAGCAGCTGACTTCGCTTGTGGACGGAGCAAAGCAACTGCTATTGTAAAGAAAATAGGGCAAAGCTTCAAAGAGGAACTTGTGAACAGGATGAAGAAGGGACCGTTTACAATTTCCACCGATGGAAGTAACGATGCAAACGAGAAGATGTTCCCATTGGTGGTGCGGACATTAAACCTCAACACTGGCTTGGTGCAGTCAGAGCTGTTGTCACTTCCATTCCTGTCTGATCGTGCCACAGGTAAGTGTTGCACACAATAATTAAGAAATGTAAATGTGTATACACTTGTGTGCTAACTGCTATGGATTAATTAAGAAATGTGTACCACTATACGTAATTGTGTATACATCACATTCCTTCTGCCATTGAAGATAAGTAGCGGCTAATCTCTGTTTGTTTGTTTGTCTATTTTGACAAAGGGTATTTACCCGAAATATTAATAAATTGTGTTGTACCCGTCTTTTCTAAGCGTGTTTCTTTCTCCGTTGGGTACTTCTTTGTAATTGTGTATGTGCACCTGTGTGACTGTGAGATGGGTTGATAGTAATAAACAAAAAAAGAATGATTTAGAAATGTAAATTTGTGTGTGCGCTTGTGTGAGATGGGTTTGCTGTCAGATCATCTCCAACTATTTTTCTGTCAACATTATTGTCTCATGTGAAGCGAAAGTGAGTATGTATTGGGCCAGTGGTCGTCCCTGGTAAACTTAACGTTGGCATTCTTGTTTTCTAGTTCGGTTCTACATTTTTGGTTATTTTGCTTGCAGGTGAAAACATTTTCAAGCTTATTGAAGATGAGCTGGAGGCTTCTGCCATTCCATGGACGAATTGTATTGCCCTGGGCTGTGACAATGCTAACGTCATGGTTGGGGAAACTAAGGGGGTGAACGGATTCATGAGGCAGAAGCATCCAAACATTTTCCTGTCTGGCTGTGTGTGTCATCTGATACACATCGCAGCTCATAATGGTAATCACTTTCAACTTTTTAAAAAAGACACATTGATTGATCTTGTCTCCAGACTTTGCGTAATGTTTGTGTGCTTTGTACATGACATATGTTTGTGCTGTCGACTCTCATTTGAAAGGTGGGGAGCTGGGTGGCTCGGTGGTGAAAGTGTTCGCCTCTCGACCGAAAAGGTGCCGGGTTTGAATCCAGCTTGGGTCAAAATTTGTTCAGACCTTTTTTCGGTGCCCCATCTTTGAAATCTCCCGTGTGGTGGACAAAAGACGTTACGCCCTAATCATTTTTTTTTTTTTTTGATCGAAAGGTCCTAGTTTCCAATCAAACTGTGATAATAATTTTTTCAGACCCTGTTTAGTGACCCATCTTCGAAATTACCTTCATGTTGGACAAAAAGCAATAAGCCGTACATGTTTGTTTTCTTCTCTAATTGCGATTGATTTTTTATTCTCTCTGTGTCTTATTTCAAATGTATTTATTTTGCAGCATCTTCGCAGCTGTCCCTAAAAGTGGATGAGCTTCTTGTCGATGTGTATTATTATCTCGACAAGAGCTCAACCAGACTGTTGGACCTGAAGACCATTCAGCTCCATTATGAGGTCAAAGGGAAGAAAATTCTGAAGCACGTGTCCACCAGATGGCTCAGCCTCAGAGTCTGCCTGCCCCGTTTACTTGAGAACTGGGAGGCGCTGAAGGAATTTTTCAAGAAAGAGAAGCTAGCCCGCGCTGACAGATCAAGCAGACAAGCAGATCGCCTGGACCGCCTGTGTACCATTTTCAGGTCACCTACCTCTAAGTTGTACTGTATGTTCCTAAAGAGTGCCCTTGAGGTGTTTGACACACCAAACGTAGCCCTTCAGTGCGACCAGCCAATGGTGCACATCTTAAGAAGAACAATATTCAAGTTGCAGCACCACCTGTTTGAGCGCTATCTGAGGCCAGTCGCATTGGCAAACAAGCATGGGGAACTGCTCAAGGAGGTACAGTTCAGGGAAGCGTACCACCACAAAGCTGATGATGACCTGATCATTGGAGATGATGCGAGAAGTTTCATTGCAGCCAGTGAGCAGAACTGCCTTTGTCCAGAGCGATTGAAGGAGTTTTACTCAGATGTGAAGCAGTTCTTCATCACAGCCTCGGCCTACATTGGGAAGAGACTGCCAGTGGATGATGTCCTCCTTAGACATGCGGAGGTGACGGATCCTGCTGTCGTGCAAAAGGACATGCAGAGGCAGGCAAATGCAAAATCCAGAGTTCCAGACGACCGACATCTGGACAGTGTGAAATACTTTCTCACCAGATTTCCAGTACTGATACCTCCTGGAGCCAGTGCAGAGGCAGTGAAGCTGGAATTTACCAGGTTCCAAGCTCACATTCTTGAAGAGGCAGATGTTGAGCTCAAGGAAGAGAGAGTCGATGAGTTCTGGAATAGGGTCAAAGACGTGACTGATGAAACTGGTGGCAGAAAATTCCAGCATCTGCCAGAGTTCATGCAAGGAATTCTGACCATCCCTCACTCCAGTTCACACTGCGAACGGATCTTCAGCTGTGTCAGGAAAAACAGGACTGACACCAGAGCAAGCATTGGACAAGAGACTCTACAAGCTCTCCTTGTGGTAAAGTCCAAGCCAGGCAAACCATGTCAGAGAGTGATGGGGTACACAAGTCAAGAGCTTGCAGAACTGAAATCCTGCTACAAGGAAACTCTGAGAAAGAATAAGAAATGAGTAACACATGCTGTTGGTGACTAACTTTCAGTGATGCTGAAGTGATTAACACAATTTGTTAAAGTGTAATAAGTGTTGGAAGGGTTAGGGCTCTTTTTTAAGGAACAATATTAGTATTTTGATTATTCATAATCGTAACAGTATCTTCATTTGAGAGAGGAGAACAAGACACATCTCTGTTGTGTGTTTTACTTTAGTAACTAACTGGCTTATTTTTGTTTTATTCTAACAGTTCAGAACTGTTTGAATTTAACAAAAAAGAAAAAAAAATTGTTTTTTTTGTATTTGCTTGTCACAGATTACACTCACAGTACTTTTTTTGTTGTGAGTTTAAAGTGAGCAGAATGTCTTATCAATAATCTTGAATAATACAATTGGTACTAGAAATAAACAAAAATTCAATCAGAATTGTAACTTTTGAGTCAATTGAACCCACATGTTGACAGGTTGGTTGGTTGTTGATGACAAGATGGTTGTTGATGTTGTGGAATTAGTTTAGTCATTTGTCAATAATTTGTAATGTTCTTTCATTTACGTACACGCACAAATGCAGCATTTTTTACTTTACCATCAAAGTCAGATGGTTTCGTTCTTGTCACTACTGATAAGTCTCCAAAACTACTGAATATTGTGGTTTTCTGATGGGCAAACTACTGAAGGTCATTTTTAGGGGTAGGCAGGTCTGCTGCAGATTTCTGAATGGTAGATGCATTTCTCATAATAAACAACACAAAAACTCTTTGCCTGTTGAACATTACATTTGCAATGCCCAGCAGTATTCCTTATACTTTGCTGTCACATTGTTGCCTGTCAGAACTTTGTTTTGTCTTTCTAGGGGAATTTTTGTAATTGCCCTAAGATCCCAAATCACAGACCATTAACCCTTTTAGCCCCAGATTCCTACAGCAGGAGATGGCTTGACCATGATAATTCAAGGGTAGTGCCAGATTAGCTTGACACCTGAAAGCGCAAAGCAAATCTGGCACTACCCTTGAATTATCATGGTCAATCTATCTCCTGCAACTGGTACATAGTCATTGGGCAACACCTCCAAAATTTGAGAAATGGGACCTGTTGAATATTATGTGTGACATGTAAAGGCTGCAAATTTTAATCTTGTGCACACACAGCCGCCAACATGGTACCCGATAGGGGTAGAAGTGTACAAGGGAGCTAAATGCCTGTACTATTTTTCAGTGACGATCTCCTGGTGACCAACCCCGAGCGTGTTCAGAAGGGTATTGACATCAAGGCATGCAATGCTCTGCTGCTCAAGGTCAACCAAATTGGCAGTGTGACGGAGTCCATTCAGGCATGCAAGATGTCGCAGGCGGCAGGCTGGGGTGTCATGGTGTCCCATCGTAGTGGAGAGACAGAGGACACCTTCATTGCCGACTTGGTGGTGGGACTGTGTACAGGGCAGGTGTGTAATTACCTTAGACTTCCCAGGGAGCAAAAAGTCATCAGAACAATCTCAACTACATTTGGTCAGCGCCCAGGCCAACATTGGTCTGATGACTTTTTGTTTCCCGACTTCTTTTTGTTGGTTATTTGTTTGATATACAAGTTTAAATTGTTTGATTGGACTCATATTATCTGATGTGTTTTCAGAGTAAGATTGGCTCAAATTAGTCTGTTTTTCCACTGTTTGTCCGTGGTTTGTTAGATTATATCTTTGTCTGATACAAAGACACATAATAGTGTATTGGCATTTCCTGGGTAAGTTTTGTGTGGATGGAAGTTTGTGCATTGATGTCACTTTTCCTCTTCACATCAGTCTTCTTCATCCCAGCTCCATGTGTGTTTTGCCTCCTTGTGATTATTTGATCATTTGTTCATAATCCCTATTATGCCTGCAGACACCAGTACTGTTTACAGCAGCAACAGGGTTAATGCTTTTTCACATTTTGTGCAGATCAAGACTGGTGCCCCGTGCCGATCAGAGCGACTGGCCAAATACAACCAGCTTCTGCGCATCGAGGAGGAGCTGGGAGCTAAGGCCACATATGCCGGCAAGAAATTCAGGCAGCCTCTGCAGTAAAGGGGACTCCATTTCATCTCGGTGCATACAGTCCTTCGGCCAGCCCCGTTCTGTGTGCAAGAAGCATAGATTCTCATGAGCCCCTGCAGCCGCAAGGGCTCATGAGAAGCTATACGTCTTGCTGTTAGGTAGGAGTCGGACTCATTGTTGAATCACAAATGTTTCTTATCCCTTTTTTTTTTTTATTGTGTTCTGCGGTATGTTTTCCTGTCGTTACGAGCGCCGATTTCTCTGTGTGCAAAAACCTTCAGTATTTGTCACATGGGGCACAGCATCAAATGACTAGCTGTTTTTACCATCTTGTCAGGACCCAGCAGTTATGAATTTCATCTTCAAAATCGGACAGTTTCACTTTCAGCTCAGTTTGTGTGTGATGTGAAGCAAGTGTCGCTCTTTTGAGACCTTTCTTGCTAGCAGAACTTTAAATTCCTTGTGCAGGCTGCCACTGATACTGCAAAAAAGTATTGCAAAAACTATTTTTGATGAGCAACATTTCAGGTTTTGACCATTAGAGTTGACCATCTTGTGCACACAGATGGTGGCTGTGTGCAACAAGATGGTCAAGCCTAACGGTCAAAACCTGAAATGTTGCTCATCAAAAATAGTTTGCATGCCTTGAAACAAGATTTTTGTATCCCAGAATAGAATCAGACTGTTGGTTAATGCTTAGAGCATAGTTTTTGCCTATGTTGTTGCCTGTGTCGTGTCTGACATCGTAATGTTTCATTTTGGTTTTGTGAAGTCCGCAAATTCGTTGTCTTTAATATAGAAAAGGAGAAATCGTGGATCTGATAAGAGGTACCAAGAAGACATTGTAGTAGAAGTTATACTTACAATCATGAACAGGTGTGTTCTGTACAGTGTAGATATGACAAAATATTTTGAACATCTGTGGAAGCCTCTGTACGTTTTCTTTTCATGCCTAAATTTTGTTTCTGATACAGTGGTATACTGTTGTTTCTGTGTTTTGAGATTATTCATCTTGCTCATATACTTGTAACCCCTTTGTGCGTGCAGCCAACATTACTATTTACGGTACTGGCAGATGCAGGCAGAAAGGGGTTAAGATATTGTTTTGTATTTGTGGGAGTTGTAGATGCCCAATGTCCTGATGGACATCTACACATTCAAACTTTCAGTGTAGTGTAGCTTCGGTCATTTGCTGTAGCTTTATTAGCCGGAAAATCAAGGAATTGGAGTTTCTCTTTAGGTTGCTGCACTCAAAGTGCACGTGTATCATATTTGTTAATTTTGTTTTTGTTTGCTTTATATTAGCAGTCTTGTCTGCAGACAGGAAATAAATATTCAATGTATCCTATCTTGTGGTTCAATTCAGTTGTGTGCGAGAGGGGGAGAGAGAGAAAGAATGGGAAAACACTGAATGCTATTAACCCTTTTACCCCAAGGTCCCATTTCTCAAAATTTGGAGGAGTTAACTAATGACCGTACCAGTTGCAGGAGATGGCTTGACCATGAGAATTCAAGGGTAGTGCCAGATAGCTGTGCGCCTGAAGGCGCCAAGCTAATCTGGCACTACCCTTGAATTGTCATGGTCAAGCCTTTTTTTACTGTATGGATCCAGGACTAAAAGGGTTAACATGTATCCATATATATATACACTAATTTGTGGACATATTCTTGACTTAAAGCAGTTTGCTCCATGGCAGCTTGGATTCCTAAAATTGACGGAAACAAAAGGTTATCAATGTTATCTTTACTAAACTAAGACTATTCAACTCTTTTCACAATCCATGTCTGTAGGCAGATGCAGCAGAGGTGTTTTTACTGACCCTTGTAACAGAAGATCTCTTCTACATGCAAAGGTGAGAGCAGAAGTGTCCTATTCAAACAAATCAAACTCTGTAAATTCCAGTATTACAACAAAAATCCTGTGATCCTTTATGGCCTGGAGTAGGTCCTTTTCACAACAAACACCAGAAAGTGAAATGCATGTACAACACATACAAATGACGATTTTATGGTAATGTGAAATTAAAATACATCTAATCGGACAGTGAGGCTGCTTTATGAATGCTGTGTATAAAAAATGAACTTGGTCATGAAAATTAAGGTTGCTTCCAGCTGAACACAAACCACCAGAAAGTGATATGCACCCCACAAAATAATGACAATTGTGTACAGATAACCATAATTGTACTATTGCATAGGAGCTGATCAATTTTCTTAAACCCATAAAATCATTTACTCACAAACCAGATAGGTGAGGCTAGCGCTGGCAGAATTGTCAGTACTCAAACCAAGGGGAATCACAGCGCTGGACAGACAACAGTTAGATCCCCTGCCCCCGCCTATCAGGCACCCAATCGCCAGCCCACAGAGAAATACGCAGGTATAGAATAAGACAATCATTTCCATTCCTTAAGAATGGAAATGATTGTCTTATTCTATACCTGCGTATTTCTCTGTGGGCTGGCGATTGGGTGCCTGATAGGCGGGGGCAGGGGATCTAACTGTTGTCTGTCCAGCGCTGTGATTCCCCTTGGTTTGAGTACTAATGGAAATGATTGTCTTATTCTATACCTGCGTATTTCTCTGTGGGCTGGCGATTGGGTGCCTGATAGGCGGGGGCAGGGGATCTAACTGTTGTCTGTCCAGCGCTGTGATTCCCCTTGGTTTGAGTACATAAAATCATTTGACGAGGCTATTATTTTTATCATTATACTTTGTGAAACAACTGAAAGCTCGTTATTACAAAAATAATGTTACTTGCAGCCGAACAAAATAAATGCAAAACGGGAAACAAGAAAGGCATAGACAAAGGGCTTAGAACTCCTCCGTCGTTTGGAGGGAAGAGTTTTGGGCCCTGTGGAACAGGATGGGCACAGACCATCTTAGGCCTCCTTTTGATTTCACTACGTGACCATGTTCCGTTGAGGAGTGCTTCCCCATTATTCATATTATCTCTCCCACAATGTTATTTCATCGTTTTGTTCTGAATTTATTTTTTTCAGTGTTAAAATAATTAATTTCTAGCCGGCTGTTGTGTCTGGTAGCCATTGAAATGACGTCACGGTTATACGTCACACGTCTAGGTGTGTCTGTAGATCTAACGGTTGTCGGCCAGTGGCCAAGTTTTTTACTGGTGAATATCGTGAGTATTTGTCTTTTTCTTTACGCGAGCAATAACATCCAGGAGAGGACTGTACACTTAACTGGCCGGAAACGTAGGGGTACGATTCTTGCATATTAGATCCAACACCTTGTAATAACTCTTCAGTCAAAGTCTTTGATCTTGCTTCAAAGACAGATTCAAATCAGTAAAGAAACTTGTATCAGTTGCAAGATGAATTCGCAAATTGTGTACTTGTTTGTATGTCTATTTTGAAAAACAAGTCACCCGGCGAAATATTAATAAGTTGTACTGTGACTGTCTTTCCTAAGCGTGTTGCTTTTTTCGTTGAGATGTTCCCTTCAAGTCAGTAGTATCGACATTGCCACCCGGGTGTGCACATCTCTGCGAGAGAGGGAAAGAAAGATCAAAAAAGTTATTCGACCAGCTTAAAGCTTATGTATGTTATAATCGATATGATTTACAGACATGTGGCAAAATATTCGCTATTCTTTGGAATATCCATGAGTTGAAGGTCTCAAAAAGCCTCCTGCCGATTTGTGTCTTTCACACTGGTGTCAATGCCGTTATTTCGATTTCTACGTCATTGCAGACGGCCGTGGCCACCGTGGAATCCAAGAGAGATGTCGCATTATGAAACAATAACTAGACGAAAATTGTAAGAATGACCTCGAAAGCAGAGTGGTGTAGGTCGGCCAAAACATTGAGGTCATGGGGAAAGCGGAGGGGGGGGGGGGAGGAGGAGGGGGTCCTGGGTTCCGACCCCGACCCCAAAATCAAGTTCAAATGCTACAACAAAGTCCTTTGAGGGGGAGGGGGGGGGGAGAAGGAATTTATTATTGAGAGTCTAATCCCACCCACCACCTTTTTTTTTTTTTTTTTTTTTTTTTTTTTTTTTTTTTTTTTTGCCACTGGAAGCAGCGGTGGGAGGCCTTTTTGTGTCAGTTTGAAGGTTCCAAAGGTTGTGTGTGTGTGTGTGTGTGTGTGTGTTTTCTCAGTTTCAGACGTGCCATCTCGATCCTATGGCATTTTGCTGTGGTGGAGCTAAAGCGGTAACGTCATTTCCTGCAAAATGATGAACTAGTCTTATGAGAGGCATCGAAGTTGTGTCGGGTGGAAATTGTGTTTTGGAAGGGCACTGGATTTGCACTGGGTTCTGCAGCGCTGTAGATTCCCCGCAGTATAGCTGTGCCAGGCCAGCATTAAGGCCCGTTCGCTGCCATTGTTATCACGACTGTACACTGACCAAAAGTTTGCGCGAAGAACACAGATGTAAATGGGATTTTTTAACTCATTCTATCCCAGAGACACCACAGCCAGATAAGGATCGACCATGATAGTCGATCTGTGTCCTGCACTGCAATGCAGTCTTCAGAGAACAACGGCAAAATTTTGGGATTTCGGTCTTGGTGTAGAATGAGTTAAATAGACAAAACGGAAGAAAATAGAGCTAGCAAGAGACATAAATCCCCATGAGCCCCCGCATTTGCGGGGGCTCATGAGGATTTATGTCTCTTGCAGCTGGGTAGCGTTCGCCTTGCCCCGGCAGTTACGAAGTTCCGTTGTTGTCAGTGCGGCACTGGCCGCAGATTGTGTATGAATTCAACTGACTTGACGACGCCGAAGAACGTCAACCATCCAAGGACTGTACCGAGGTATACGATGTGGGTCCACCAGCAAGACTGAGGCAAGGTTCCACTTAAGCCCCCGCAGTGCGGGGGCTTATGACTGAGAATCCGTGCCTCAGTCTTGCCCGCTGTTGCAGTGTTCCGGCAGTGAATGGGTTAATGTTGCCAGAACAAAAAGAGGAGGGTGTGTAAAGTGGGTAGGTTCCCATCACCAGGATATTCCATCGCTTCAGTTTTGATCAGTAATGGTCATGCAGTTCAATGCATAACATGCTAAAGTTTAGCCAAACATTGTACATTCCTAGGTTGAACTGAAATTCTCAAGTTATTCTTTTTCCAGTGAGGATTTTGAGTAATGACATGACTTATTTTTTACCATAACGACTTGAAATGTGCACTCATCTGGTTCATCGACAGAAAGTTATGCGGCAGTCACAACACGCAAAAAAGTGACCGGCCGAATGACATCGGCTGCATTTGTCGGGCAAGCAAGCCGTTTGTGTAAAATTGTTCTAGTAATAATAAGCAAAAGGCTAGCTGCGGACCGACGTCGGTTGCAGTTGGCCTGCTCGGCCAGGGCCCAGGGGACCCTGGCCGCGTAGGTCAACACTGAGCAACCCATGTCGGTTCGCTGATCATGATAGCAGATAGCCTTTTGCTTAATAGTATTACTAGAACAGTTGTACTTTGACTTTAAGATTCATATATTCACTGCAGAGTCTGGCGGACTTAAACGCAGCATCCGCATCAGGGTCCAGCATGGTCATTAAATCTGTACACGCTCGCCAGATCTTCGACAGCCGGGGCAACCCCACTGTGGAAGTGGATTTGTGCACTGGCAAAGGTGGGTACTTGAGCACCACAGTGCACAGAAAGCTCCGTTTTCGGGCTGACTCTAGTGTCGGCCTTTGCTGTACAGGACCGGGACAGTAAAGGTTAATATGGGGCCCGAGGACCGTTTCCTCACTGTAATTAGAGCATGGGTGGGACTTTTCCGGCTACTCGGGATTTTGGGATTCAACAAAAACAAACAAATGTTGTTGTTTTTTCCACTTAAAAAGTGCCCCAAGACCCTAGCTTCAGGATTCAACTTTTTTTCGGTCCCACCCATGTTAGAGGCAGCGCCTAGTTTGGCTCACGTCAGTGCGTTAACCCTTTTAGCCCCAAGGTCCCATTTCTCAAATTAGTTTTGGAGATGTTGCCTAACGACTATGTACCAGCGGCAGGAGATGGCTTGACCATGATAATTCTGAAAGGTAGTGCCAGATTAGCTTGGCGCCTTGCTGTAGGGATACGGGGTTAAAAGGGTTAACGGTCATCGTCCGCCGGTCACCCGTCATCCATGGTAAACGTTAAACGGCGCTGGCATGAGTTGAAGTTTTCTCGTAGACCAATACTTTTCAAAAACATGCCAGTAAGTGGTTGACCTCCGACCTCGAGGCCAGTGTCACACAGAGTCAATTCAGTATTTGGTGGGGTGGGTGTTGGGGGAGGGGGGGGGGGGGGGCGTAGTTGCTTTTGACACACAGTCCTGGCTCTTGTATCAAAATCATGTCTCGGCTTGTCTATCATCATCGCTAGTATGTTTTAACTCGGTATCCTTCAGTCGCCATTGGCTTGGCTAACAAGCTCTATACATGCATAGGCTGCATCACATTATCACCAGCTTTCAGGAACAGACAAGCCACTTTGTGACTTCTGTTTCTGACAGGTATGTTCCGGGCTGCTGTACCCAGTGGTGCTTCCACCGGAATTTACGAAGCTTTAGAAATGCGAGACCAGATCCCAGGCGAATACCATGGCAAAGGTTTGTATCCAAAATCATTTGGAAGAACAACAGAGTATGAAGTCCCTCCCAAAAACGTTGTCCAGCCATCTGCAAGAGGCATCGATTTTCAGGAGCCCTTGCAGTTGCAGAGGCCTCTGATAATCTGTCTCTTGCTGACCTTGCTGTTTCAGTGTCATCCGAGTAGTGAGTTTTGTTTGCAACGAAGGACTATCGAGAAAGGACGAGAGCGAAGTCGCACTGAGTTGATAACCAGCTTGTACCAACGCACAGACAACACTCCAAACATCTCCAAGAGGTCTACATCCTCATCAGCCCTCGGAGGGCTCATGACTGAGGATCTAGACCGTTTAACTCTTCAAGTTTAGCCCCAAGGTCCCATTTCTCAAATTTTGAGGTGTCGCCTTGTCAGTACCAGTTGCAGGAGATGGCTTGACCATGACTAATTCAAGGGTAGTGCCAGATTAGCTTAGCGCCTGAAGGCACCAAGCTAATCTGGCACTACCCTTGAATTATCATGGTCAAGCCATCTCCTGCTGTAGGGATCCGGGGCTAAAAGGTTTAACGTCCACGGCACCGTGACCCCGTGACAATGGATGCCCCTTGCGGGCAGGTTATCGGGGACAGGGACAGCTATTACATATGGAGTACGACCTGAACACTGATCAATTCGGCCGCACTGCAACTGTGCCACTTTGATTTACCAGGATTGACTTATAACGGATGTGCCATCTGAACAAGCCTGCCGTTTTGCCTGGCGTGATGGGTAGCCCGGTAAACTTTAACACTTTTAGCCCCAAGGTCCCATTCTTCAAATTTTGGATGTGTTGCCTAACGACTGTGTTCCAGTTGTAGGAGATGGATTGACCATGATAATTCAAGGGTAGTGCCAGATTAGCTTGGCACCTGAAGGCGTCAAGCTAATTTGGCACTACCCTTGAATTCTCATGGTCAGGCCATCTGTTGTAGGGATCCGGGGCTAAAAGGGTTAACCTTCGCATGTCTGTCGGGAGACTAGTCAAGCCTCGGCTATCAAACTTGGCCCAATACTACTTTGTGGCAGGACTTTTCTAAACATACAAATTTCAACGATCTCTCTCAAAGGTCAAGGTCACAGGAGATAAGAAATAGGTAGAAATCGCCATATTTTGACAAAAATTTTGGGGGGTTCAAAATATTTGGTTGACCTCAGAATGTTCAAGGGTCACAGGAGGTCGGAAAATGTGCGACTAAGTACTATTTAGACGCGCGTGCAATAACAAAAGTGAGTTTATTTACTGGGCAATCCATCATCTGTCCGTTGTCTATCGGCCATTGTCCGTCCGTCGTCTGTGGTAAACTTCGACTTTGGCATTTTCTCGGAGACAATTCAAGTCGCAAGTCTTCAAATTTGGTCCAAGGATACTGTGTGGCAAGACCTTTCTAAAATTGTGTGACCTCCCTCAAAGGTCAAATTCACAAGGGTCCAATCTGAAAAACATCGAAAATAGCATATTTTGACCACCAAACAACTCTCAAATACTATTTTCAGCTTCAAACCCAAACTTGGTACAGACATACTTATTTGGATGACCTTCCAGAAAGGTCAAGGGTCACAGGAGGTTGACAAATATGTGACCAATGCATAAATTGTGAGACAACTTGGATTTGACAGGTACAAAAGCCATCCGTATACTTATAGTATTAAGACACTTGAACACTTGTTCACTTCAGAGACCTGTCACAAAGGTCAGATCGCAAAGGTCATAGTCATTATGCATATCAGTCGTTCATGTAAGTCATAAGGGCTTTGCCATTCTTATTACACTATGTTGGTGGATGTACATTTCTTACACTGTATAGAAGAGTGTGCACTTCTTATACTGTATAAATGTCTTTGCCGTTTTTGGCTCACGTGCGATAGCAAAAGTGAGTCTCTGCGATGGGCCATCTGGCGTCTGTGATAAACTTTAATGTTGACATTTTCTCAGAGACTATTCGAGCCTCAGACTTCAAACTTGGCCCAAGTGTACTTTATGGTAAAACCTTTCCAAACATACCAATCTCAATGACTCCTTGCATAGGTCAAGGTCACAGGGCGTCCAGAAATGGGTAAAAAATAGTCATATTTTGACACTAATTGTTTTTCTGCAAATACTATTTTTTACTTCAAACCCAAACGTGGTACAGAGATGCCTGATGGTAAGACCTTTCTATGGATATTAATTTGGATGACCCCTCGGAAAGTTCAAGGGTCACAGGAGGTCGGCAAATATATAAAAAATGCCCATTTTTGATAGAATTGTAGTTTTTATCAAAGTTTTGGTCAACTTCTTAGTCAGATTCGGCACAAAGGTAGTATATAGCTGATGGTAAGACCCTTCTATGCATACTAATTTACAGGTCCCCTCCCAAAGGTCAGGGGTCAGCGGGGGTCCAGAAAGGGGTCCAAAATAGACATATTTTGACTAAAACTATTTTTTCTCAAATGCTATTTTCAACTTCAAAACCAAACTTGGTAGGGAGATACCTGATGTTATGGCCTTTCTATGCATACTAATTTGGATGACCCTCGGAAAGGTCAAGGGTCACAGAAGGTTGGGAAGTGTGGGAAAAATGCCAGTTTTTGCTAGAATTGTAGTTTTTATCAAAGTTTTTTCAAAACTTTTCAATCAAATTTGGCATATATAAAGGTAGCTGATGATAACATCTTTCTATGCATACTAATTTAGTGGACCCCTCAAAGAGCTCATGGGTCACAGAGGGTCGACAAATTTGTAAAAAATGCATACATTTTAAAACACTCGGATTTCTGGTACAAAAGCTAACCCTTTACCTATGTTTAGACACTTGAACACTTGTTGGAAAGGTCAAGGTCACAAAGGTCACACTTATTATGTGGATTTCTCATACACATGAGCCATAAGGGCTTTGCCTTGTTATTATTATTGTGCATGTCTCACAAAGTGTGAATTTTAATGGGTGTGCAATTAACATATTCTTTATTTTGTTATCACAGGAGTCAAGAAAGCTGTAAGGAACATAAATGATGAAATAGGCCCTAATCTCATGAAAGCAGTATGTATTCTCTATTATTTATAGTACATGTAGATGGTTCTTACAGATTTGGTATTCGATGTGAAGGTGTTGGGTCCCATCTTCGGCATCGACCCAACTTCGGCCAGAGTGACATATACTGCTCACAAATAGTAAGGTATATTAACTTTTCAGGTTGAATTACTAAATGTTCTTAGAATGGGTATAATAACCGTTATATAGTGATTAGCCAGGCCACTGGCCTACAATTTCACAACATTGGTGTGACATATAGTGCTCACAAAAAGGAAAGGACGTCATCATTTCAGCTTGAATTAACATGTCTCAAAGGTAAACAAAAACCAGACCAAACAGGTGACTTCCAAGCGGGTAAAATGTAATGTAAAATTAGTAATTCAAGCTGAAAAGTTAATATGCCTTACTATGTGTGAGCATTATATATATGTGTCACTCTGGCCAAGGTTGGGTCAACCAGCTCAACCTCCACCTCGCCGACAACAATCACCTCAGTCCCTTCCAGTCTGCCTATCGCAAACATCACAGCACTGAAACAGCCCTTCTACATATCCTGAACGATCTGCTCCTCTCCACCGACTCTGGCAACATCTCCCTTCTTACGCTACTCGATCTCTCTGCCGCCTTCGACACTATAGATCACTCTATCCTCCTCCACTGCCTTCACCACTCCTTTGGCATCACTGACTCTGAACACTCCTGGTTTCTCTCCTACCTCTCCGACAGACAGCAGTCCGTCACCATCGACAGCATCTCTTTCTAACCCAGTCAGACTCTCCTGCAGAGTCCCACAAGGGTCCGTCCTGGGCCCGGTCCTTTTCACACTCTACACCTCCCCCCTGTCAAACATCATCCAGTCTCATCACATACACCATCACCTCTACGCTGACGACTCACAACTACTAGACAAAGACAAACTCGACAACACCCAGTCACTACTGACTCACACGGCTGACTGCTACGAAGATGTGAAAAAATGGATGACTGGAAACAAACAAACTGAAGGACGACAAAACGGAAGCCATGCTGGTAGGCACTCGCCAGAAACTCTCCCAGCTCCCTCCCTCTCTCCATCTTCAACTCGACAGCACCCCCATCCCCCTCTCTGACTCGGCCAAGATTCTCGGCATTATCCTCGATTCCTCTCTTTCCATGACCAGCTTTGTCTCTGCCACGCCCGGGCATGCTATTTCCACCTTCGTCGCATCAGTCAGATTAGAAATAACCTCACCACCGAAGCTGCCACCAAACTTGCTGTCTCTCTCATCCTGTCTCGCATCGACTATTGCAACTCTCTCCTTTCCAACCTTCCTCACTCCACCACTTTCACTCTCCAGCGTGTCCAGAACAATGCTGCCCACCTCGTCCTCAGAAAGAAGAAATCCGACCACATCACTCCCCTGCTCAAACTCCTTCACTGGCTCCCCATCCGCCAACGCATCCAATACAAGATTCTGTCTCTCTGCTACAAATCCCTTAACAACTACACTCCTGCCTATCTCTCCAACTTACTTCACCCCTACACTCCTTCCCGCTCCCTCTGCTCTGCCTCCGACCCTCTCTGCCTCCACATCCCCCGCACCAAACTCAGCACTTTCGGCGGACCCCGCTCCTTTTCCATCTACGGCCCATCCACCTGGAACACTCTCGCACTCCCTCTCCGTCAGAAATACTCTCTCTCCTCCTAACAGTCCACCCTCAAAACTCACCTCTTTCAACAGTTCTAACACTATAACGCTACCACACTCCCCACCCTAAGCCAACTTTTGTAATGTATTTGTGGTACGTGATTCATTGTCAAATGCGTGCGCGAGTTGTGAGTGCGCGTTTTAGAGTTATAATTATTATAAGCGCATAATAAATACCATAATTATTATTATTATTATTATTATAACGCCGAGAATGGGACCCAATAGAAGGTCCTCAGGCCGACATCATCTCTGAGTTGGCCTGTACATGACTGCGAGTGTCAGCTAAAGCTGATGTTTGCTTGAGAAACTTTGCTCACTGAGTAATTGGAACATTCCCTTCAGCGCCAGTGGTCGCTGATGTTCAGTGTTTCTGAAATTGTTTATTTAATACCAAAAACCTGTCCGCCCATGAGACATGAGCACAAACTGGTGTCAGCAAGAGGCATAGATCCTCATGAGGCCCCGCAGCTATGAAAATCTGTGTCTCTGGCATCTGGCTCTTGTTCGCGTTTTCCCAGTTGTTCACTTTCGCTCAATTCTTTTCAGGACCTTGACCTAAGGGACCAGACAGCTGTGGATAACTTTATGCTGCAGCTGGACGGCACAAACAACAAAGGTATGCTTTACAGTACCGGTGACTGTACATGAGGGTCAGGTGAGTTAACCCGTTTAACCCCATGGTCCCATTTCCCTTATTTTGGAGGAGTTACCTAACGACTGTGTACCAGCTATAGGAGATAGATCGACCATGATAATTCAATTGGCCGGCGCCTGCAGGCGCCAAGCTCATCTGACACTATCCTTGAATTATCATGGTCAAGCCATCTCCTGCTGCAGGGTCCCGGGGCTAAATGGGTTAACTACACTTGGTAGGAGATGATTTGATAATGACATTTCAATAGTAATGCTTGATGAACTTGTCATCTGCGAAGTGTTAATAGTGGTCCCCGATCTTGGACCAAGTTACAGTTGTGAATCTGTAAGTCGTCCAAGTAATTGCAGATCAGCACAACAACCTGATGTACCGATATTATCGTAAAGTTTACTGCCTACAGAAAAACTGGGAGCCAATGCAATCCTGGCTGTGTCCATGGCAGTCTGCAAAGCTGGAGCTGCAGAGAAGGTAAAGAAATCCATGTAATGCTTGTTTACTGTCTGCATTGATTGAGCCCTGACAGACCGTCTGGAACTACCAAACTCCAACGGTTAGCTTGGCATCTCAATGAAGTCCAGCAGACAACACCAGCAGACTGAATTGCCTCAGATAGTTGAAAGGTGAAAGTTCAGAGGTGGTGCCAGATTAGCTTGGTGCCTACGATGTCAAGCTTATCTAGTACCACTGACCCGCTTTGAACTAGTCAGTGGTCAGTCACTTGCAGTGTGTCTAGTCATATATACATGTTTGCACTTGTAGTCATTGGAGTGTGCATACATACTGTAAACTTGAGTAAACATCCCCCCTCCCCCAAAAAAAAAAAAAAAAAAAAAAAAAAAAAACCCTTTATGGTCAGTCAGTCTGTCATCTCACGTCTTTTGATGGACACTCCTCAGTGCCGGTCTGTCATCTGTCTGTCAGTGGGTGCGCCTGAATATTGGAAATTTAAATTCGAAAAGATATTGTGGTTTCCACTTGCCTGACAGACCCTTGTTCATTATCAAGCTGAACCTAGTCCTGTTTCTGTGGAGGAGAGAATAATAAAACAAAGAGACAAAAAATATTGAGGCATTGAGCAGATGATGCAAGGAACATAACTCTGTCAAACTAGTCCGATGCCACATTCGTGCCACACACTCCGATCACTCGTTTTGCATTATTTGCTCATAGATCTCTTCCAAAAGCTGAACTATTTTGTTAATGGCAAAATCAGAAATGGGGTACTTCCCCCCCCCCCCCCCCCCCCTCCCGGTGCTGTGGGTTTTTTGTTGTTGTTTAGTAAACATGCCAAGGGGAATTAATCAGCTGGACATACAAACAGTTATGCCCCTTACTATCAGGCACCCAATTGCCAGTCCACAGAAAAATACACAGATAAAGAACAAGACGATCATAATTTTATACAGCCCTTACGTCCAGCGCTGAGTAATTCCCCTTGGTATGTGTGCTATTTTACCAGCGTTAGCCGCACCTATCTGGTTTGTGAGACTTTATGTTCTGTTTGTTGATAGGGTGTGGCCCTGTACCAGCATATTGCAGACCTTGCTGGCAACAACACTGTCCTTCTTCCAGTCCCGGCTTTCAATGTGATCAACGGCGGCAGCCACGCTGGCAACAAGCTGGCCATGCAAGAGTTTATGATCCTGCCCACTGGTAAAGAAATTTTAGTGTTAACCCTTTTAGCCCCAAGGTTGCATTTCTCAAATTTAGGAGGTGTTGCCCAACGACTATGTACCAGTTGCTGGAGATGGCTTGACCATGATAATTCAAGGGTAGCGCCAGATCAGCTTGGCGCCTTAAGGCGCCAAGCTGATCTGGCACTACCCTTCAATTATCATGGTCAAGCCGTCTCCTGCTGCAGGGATCCGGGGCTAAAAGGGTTACAAGAGACTGGCAATGGCACTTTATTTAGCTTGGATACTTGATAAACCCCCGTGAGCATGCAGCCGCTGGCCAGGTTAAACCCTGCACTGCTGAGATGATCAAATATCACCCAGCTGCAAAAGGTATCCTCATGAGCCTTCGCCCCCCCCCCCCACCCCCCCCCCCACCCCACCCCATGCTACAGTTGCGGGGGGGCTCATGAGGATCTATGCCTCTTGCTGGAACCACTTTGTACCCGTTGTCTTTTGACAGCTGGGGATCGTTTTGGACGTTCAGTTTACAGCGATTTTAAAACCCGCAGCCTGCTTCCACTAGCAGTGAAGGGGTTAAGAGTATGGGTGGCTGCATGCCCAAGGGGGTTAAAAGAACGATTATAAACGTCAATAAAGATGTATACCGACTTCCATTTAAAACGCGAAAAGTGTCTGTAAGTGTACCCGCAAACAAAGAACCACCCTGACAGCAAAACAAGAACATTTGTTTCATCAAAAACTTTACCGATGGTATTACTGATAGGAAGATATACTTAGCCTGTCAATTTCAGCCTCCAAAATTGTTGTGTGTTGCTACACAACCAGGGACGTACTTCTAGCCAGCAGATACCCCATCCCATGAGTGGCCTCCCTTCCTCCAGATAGCCTCCCTTCCCGATCTCGCGAGAGGATGTTATTTCCAAGTTCATTCTTAACTGCCATTTTGTTCGTTTCGTTTTTTACAGTCTCCGTACTTCTTCTCGTATTTCTCCTTCGTTTTGTCGGTCTCGAACTTCCCCGATGGCTAGGTAAGGCCTCGGACATTGCCTCGCCCGGCGATTACTGCTTTCTGAGGCAATTTCCGTGGAATTACGGCATTTTGACCTTTTCTTTCGACTTCGTATTCGGTCGTTACATCGGTCGTTACAACGGTTGTACGAGTGGCCTTCGTGGTCCCGACCCTGCGCGGTTATCCCCTGTTTGCATGACTTGTTGCAGTGGTCAACTAAGAACGTGCACCTCCTGCGGCAGATTCCAGTGGCCGTCGGACTTACATTTACGCTGTCTGCCATGCTCGGGCTGCCCTACTTGCGCGGCTTGGGAAGAAGACCGTTGGTCTCAAATGTGGAGCTTTTACCAGCGCAAGCGCCCCATTCCTTTCTCTACGGCTCCAGTCCCACCAGCCCCTCCCAATTCGGCCGCAGTCGACGAGTTGTCCCGTTGTTCTCAGTCCCCGGACTCCGTTCGCTCCCTCACCCTTCACTCCCATGTCCCTGTTCGCGTACCCTTACAGGTATCTTCTTCTATCTCCATGGACAAGGTTACAGCTGCTGTCCCTTCTGCTGAGGGAGGTAAGTTTGTTTCCTCTCATATGCATTCTTGCTCTCAGGAAATCCGTTTCCTATCAGTCCCTCACACCTGATCTACGAAGACGGGTCACTTGCGGTGAAGTACCGCTCTAACTCGGGGGACGGGACACCGGTCTACGATTACCTCAAGCCCGGTTAATGATCAATCTGATGTGGCCTTGCTCACCCCCACCTTTTCGCCTAAGCGTCGCCATAGCGTGTCACGTCATGACTCTGTGCACGGCGTGGCGAGGCCCCCGGTGTTCACTAGCATTCCAGTTAGTACCCGGTCACCGCGCAGCGCCCCGGCTTTTCACCGGTCACTGCGCATACACCGTTCAGATACTGTTCCACATAAGCGTCGCTATCGTTCGTCACTTCCTGACACTTTACACGGTGCGGAGAGGCGTCCGGTGTCCCCTAGCGCCCCGGTTTGTAACCGGTCACCACGCAGCGCCCTGGCTCGTAGCCGGTCTCCGCGCACACACCGTTCAAACAATTTTCCACCTAAGCGTCGCCATAGTCCGTCCCTGCCTGACACTTTGTACGACACGGTGATACCCACGGTGTTACCTAGCGCCCCGGTTCGTACCCGGTCACCGCGCAGCGCCCTGGCTCGTAGCCAGTCACCGCGCATAGAAATTTATCCGCCTCAGCGTCGCCATTGCGAGTCACTTCTTGACCCTTTGCTCGGCGCGGCGAGACCTGCGGTGTCCCATAGCGCCCCGGCGGGTAGCCGGTCACCGCGCAAACACCGTTCAGTCGTTCACAAAAATACGTTTAAACATCACCATCGCTCTTCTCTTTATGATCCTTCGCTCGGCATGGCGGGCCTTCCGGCCCACCCTAGCACCCCGGCTAGTAGACTTTCACCACACGTCCATCGTTCGGACGAACAGCCTTCTCGGCGCCGCTCTCGTCTCTCGAGTCTACTGCATTCACCTTCCTTCTGGGATCTTCCGCGCTCTTCTCGACTGGTCCCGGAGGCTATTGACGTCGACGTACTCAGTCTCCACCCGGACGATTCGACCTCCAATGTGGGTGTCTCTGGTGACCGTCCTGCGTCCCTGCTTTCCCTCTCAGCGGACTCTCATTGCGATGATTCGGACTCTTCCTCCCGCGTCGCTCCAAATATCGAGACCAGGCGGTCGCTTGAGGCGGCCTCGGACCTTATTCACCGTTTCCTTCCTATGGATATTTGTCCTTCCGCTCCCCCACTCAAGCGTAAAGCTTCCGCTTCTGTGGATGCTCTCCTTCCTACCAAGCGGATTAAATCTCTCCCACAACCGCCGGGTTTCCACGATCTCTCAGATGCATTTTCGGCCCAGTTACCTCTCTCCACTTCTAAGGAGCCGGTTTTCTTTTCGGATGCCAAGTGGCCGACGGGCATCGATATACGTTTTCGCCAGAGCTGGTATGCAGGCCACTCTCAGGCGTTTTCCTGTCCATTGCCATCACTGGACACTGAAGCGGAATTTCAGGCGGGTGGTCGCCGTATCGCCTTTTCTCGCGTTCCTCGAGGTGTTGATAAGACTGCTGTTCTCATTCGCAACACTCTGGCTTGCTCCGGTTTCCTCGACCTCACAACACAGGCAATTGCTCGGGCATTAGAGGATAATTGGGACCCTAGTTCCACCGCTCCACTTCGTGAGATCCATTCTTTGGCTGTGGTGGCAAACCGGGCTTCTTACCACGCCTCGACTAATGCAATGGCTGCTGCCATCAACTGTGATTTAATTCGCCGTGATGCTGTGCTCGACGCTTGTGTGGGATTGCCGGATCCTGTTAAATCCAAACTACGCCAGGCTCCCATTGGGGGTCCTTTACTTTTCGGCTCCACCTGGCAGGCTGTGAAGGAGTCAAACAAGGATATCTGGCCTACGTCTCGCCCTTTCTCGCGCTTTCGTTCTTCCCGCAAGGCCGTGGGTCGCGCCCTGCGGTCCTACAGACCCACTCCTCGTTCAACCCCCAGTATGCCTTTCGGCGCTTCCCGTTCCAAATCGTTTGGCCGCTCACGCCCCCTCCCCCTACCCGCCCAAACCTCCTCTTGGCCTGGTCGGGGCCGACGGCCCGGCCGGGGGAGGGCCCGCTGACTCTCTTCCGTCCATGCCCCCGCCGACTTCGCTCGGATCTCCAGTCGGTGGGCGGCTCTCCCAACACAGCGCGACTTGGCGCTCTCTGTTCCCGGGCGATCCTTGGATCCTCTCTACTGTTACAACAGGACTCTGACTCACTTTTCAACTCCCTCCACCTCTACGGTGCTCACCACTTTGGACTCGGGTACCGAACGATCCGGTCAAGGCTGCGGCTTTACAGGCGGAGGTGACAGCTTTACTTCAAAAATCCGCCACAGAAGTGGTTCTCCGTCACGACTCTCTGGCTTTCTACAGTCGTCTCTTCGTCGTCCCAAAATCGGATGGCTCTTGGCGTCCTGTGATCGATCTCTCCGCGTTGAACAAGTTTCTGGCCGCTCCATCCTTCCGGATGGAAACTACTGCGGCTCGCCGTTACCTACGCTTCGCCTTCCAGGGAGTGGTTTATCAGTTCCGGGCTATGCCTTTTGGTCTGAACATCAGTCCCTGGGTCTTCACCAGGATCATGGATGCAGTGGTCGCACACGCCCGGCGGTCTTCTCTCAGTCTGACCTCGCACTACCTCGACGATCTGCTACTCCGCAATCAGGCCGCATCCCGCCTGTCCACCGACCGAGACGCTCTCCTATGCCTTCTTCACAATCTTAGGTTCCTGGTCAACTTCGGCAAGTCGGATCTCTTACCTTCCCGCAGTTTCATTCATCTGGGGATGGAGTTTCTTACTTACTTACTTACGCCTGTCACCCCTACCCGGGTATAGGCCGTCGACGAGAGACCTCCAGCAACTCCTGTCCTGTGCTTCTCCTTCGATTCTACTCCAGGTGGTTCCCAGTCTCTTGATGTCTGCTTGGAGGTCTCGACGCCAGGAGTTTCTCGGCCTACCTCTTTTCCTCTTTCCCTGGGGGTTCCATGACAATGCCTGCCTAGTGATACTGGAAGCTGGCTTTCTCAGACTGTGACCGATCCATCCCCATCTTCTTCGCCCAATTTCATTCTCAAAACAGATCTAAACCTGGTTCGCCTCCCTCGGACTCGGATCGAGAAGTTAGCGAATCTAGCAACACAGATGTATCGTGCCATGGAGGCTTCTGCATGGACGTGGTTACAGTTGTTGGGCCTCATGAGCGCTTCCAATCGGTCGGCTCTACACGCGTCCGATCCAATTACATCTCCTTCTCCTCTGGCGACCGTCTTCAGGGGATTTAGAAGCCCGTGTTCCGGTGTCGTCCTTGGTCCGGCCTTTTCTCCTCCGGTGGACAGACCCTCTCTGGTTAGCCTCAGAGGTTCCCCTATCATCGCCAATGCCCTACCCAGGGCTAGAAATTAACTTTTTTCTTTGGGGGCCACCGGGCCCCTTGATTGAAAAATTTGAGGGCCCACAAGCAACTTTCGGGGCCCAACTTTGAAAAATAATGCAAACAAAATACAAAAGAATTATTGACAATATAATAAGTAGAAAGTACAATTTGTCTGATAATCTAAAATAAAAACAATTGAATTTCCAATTTTGCTGAGTGATGTCATTTTTATTTGCCTTTTCTTTCACTTTCAAACATTACCAACAAAAAAGGGGAAAAAACACACACACACACATTCAGTGACACACATATTCCAGTGACTAGTGAGCCTGAAATGGCCATTAAACAAAATAGAAAAAAATCAAGTGAGTCTCTTGTATAATACTTTTCAGTTTTGTGACTGAGTATTGCACAATACACATCATTACATTTTTAATATGAGTAACCTAACAAAAAATCTGACCTCAATGCACAAAAGTTCAAAACAAAACCATGAAAGGGAACTAAACTTAACAGTACTCTTCCTGATAAACTAAAGTTAAACAAACAGATTTTGCCTTTTCTTTTTTTTTTTTTCAATCATCTATTCATATTACACTTATGTGCACTTGAGTTAACAGAAGTAAACTAAAAATACAATAACAAAAAAAAAAAAGAAAAAAGAACACAATACTATTACTGTGAGTGATGGCACCGGTGTGGGTTGCTTCCCTTGGCCCAAATACGAAACTGCCGAGTAGAGCTAGCTGTAGCAGACGAATTATTTTGCGGGCCAAGCGGGCCCTTCGTTTTTCAACTTTCCGAGCCCGAAATCAACTTTGCGGGTTTTTGGCCCCGGGCCCCCGCTAATTTCGAGCCCTGCCTACCTGTCGATCTGCACATATGCCAGTCTCTCGGGCTGGGGCGCGCTTCTTCTCCCGGAATTTTGGGAGACATCGGGCCTGTGGCCAGCGGAGATGGTGGGAAAACACAACAACTGGCTGGAGTTGAAAGCAGTTTGGCTTGCTCTCCTCGCTTGGGAGACGCACGTGTCTCACCAGGAGGTCTTGGTCCTATCAGACAACTCGACAGTTGTGGCTTACATTCAAAAGCAGGGCGGAACGCGCTCTCCTTCCCTGTGCATCCTTCTGTTTCACCTTCTTGTGTGGTGCCGAGATCGCGACATCATTTTACGGGCCCGTCACATTCTGGGACGACTCAATGTGTTGGCGGATTCTCTGTCCCGTCCGGATCAAATTCTCCATACAGAGTGGACTCTCCGTCCCGACATTTTTCGCATGATTTGTTTCCACTGGGAGACACCCATGATCGACCTTTTCGCGACACGGTGGAATGCACAACTTCCCCTCTTTGTCTCTCCATTTCCGGACCCGCTGGTGTGGGCGGTAGACGCTCTTTCCATTCCTTGGGAGGGTCTCCTGGCCTACGCATACCCTCCCTCGATCCTGCCCAAGATTCTCCTAAAACTCCGCGGCTGCAACATGTTGCTGTTCTTGGTAGCCCCATTTTCTTGGACCAAGAACTGGACAACGGATCTTCTGAGTCTCGCCACGGTTTCCCCGCTCCGGCTCCCAACGCCGCGGACGATGCTGAAGCAGCCCCGACGAGACCTCTTTCACCCTTGCCCGGAGGACCTCCTCTTACACGCCTGGAGGTTGTGCGGCGTGCCCTCACAGCTCGAGGTTTCTCGGATGCAGCGGTGGCGGCTATCGCTTCAGCGTGACGCCCTTCCACCCTGAAGGTTTATGAGGGGAAATGGAGAGTCCTGCACGCCTGGTACGGTACTAGACAACTTTCCCCCACTGCTTTGACTATGCCTCAGCTGGCTGAATTCTTTCTGTGGCTCTTTCAGGATCAATCTCTAGCACCCATTACTATTCGGGGATATCTATCTATGGTGGCAGATACATACCGCCATTTGGGACTACCCGATCCGGGTTCATGCAAAGATCTCTCCGATCTTATGGCTTCTTCTTCTTCTTCTCGAACGCCGTCACACTTGGAGTTTGGCTCTCAAAATGAAATCTGTGGTCTTCTGTAGCGCCTCCACAGGCCCGTACAGTTTCTCTTGTAGAGTGGCGGGCTTCGGCCATATCTCCTCCCTCAGCGGCTGGTGGTTCCCACAGTCCTGGAGGATGTGCTCTGTGGTCTGCTCTGCTTCTCCACAAGGGCACAGGGGAGATGGCACGAGGTGGAAGCGTCTGTGCAGGTGGAAATTGAGTCGGTTGTGCCCAGTCCTCAGACGAAAGATGGTCACCTGCTCTTGTCTGGACAGCTGATGGTAACTGTCTATGGGCCGTTGTGGTGGTCTGTACACAGACTTAATGATGGTCTTCATCTCTGTGAAGCTGACTCCATTTTCATCTTGTTCTTTCTCTGCGCCCGCTTTTGCCATTCTGTCAGCTTCTTCATTGCCGTAGATGCCACAGTGTGAAGGGATCCACTGCAGCACCAGTCTGGTGCACTTGATGTTTTGCAGTGCCTCTTGTAGACGTGGCAGTTTGCTTGCTGTTGCTGCCTCAAGGACAGACATGGCATCAGTAAGGAAGACAATCTGGGCATCAGGGTCTGCAGTGCCACTAAGGGTGTTAGCTGCGTGGACCAGGGCTTCCACCTCAGCTCTGTAATTTGTGCAGTGAAGGCCTGTTGGTACTGCCTCTGCCTGCCATTTTCCGTTTGGGTACTGAATGTACACCCCAGCCCCTCCATCCTGAACTGCATCTGTGGCTGATCCATCGGTGTATGCCCGTATCCATGCTTCCTGGGGATACTTTTCTTCGAGCATGGCCAGTGTCAGGGCTTTCTTGCTCACAGTGCTGTGCTCATCTCTGGTGGTGATGTAGGGTACCGTGGAAGAGATGGTGATGTTTTCTGGCTTACTTTCCCAAGGTGGAAGGTCGCTAGCAGGATTCAGAGCCTCTACCTGCGCAGGCAGCTTTGCCTGGTGTTTTCTCTGCAGTGCTCTCGTCTCCTTCACAAAGCTTGATCTTTTCAGTCTCCCTGAGGTTGGTTGTTTCATCCTAGCGTTCATAGGATGGTCTTTGGAAGACTTGATCTTTGTGGACTGTATCAAGGCTTTGCAATCTCTTCTCATGCGCAGGGGTGGGATGCCTGTTGTCTCTTCCATCTTTTCAATTGGTGTGGATCTCATTGCACCGGTGATGATACGCAGTGCCTGGTTCTGAACTCTGTCAATGGTCTGCTGGTGTGACTGGGCTGCCGTCAACCATGCATTAGATCCGTACTCAAGGTGTGGTCTCACTGTGCCTTGATATACATTTTTGAGGATCTTTTCATTGGCTCCCCATTGTGTTCCAGCCAGTTTTCTCATGATGTGCAGCTTTCTTCTAGCTTTCGCTTCTGCATTCCAAATGTGCGGCTTCCACGTCAGCCTCTTGTCAAGGGTGACTCCCAGGTATGTCTGTTGGTCTTCATACCGCAGCGGGGTGTTGCCCAGTGTTTGGTTGCCAGCCTTTGCCTTGTTGGAGAGAGAGAAGAGTGTGGCTGATGATTTTTCTGTGTTGATGGTCACACACCAGTTGTTGGTCCAGTCTGTCAGCCTGTCCAGGGCTAGCTGCATCCTGTATGTAGCAGTTGTTGCATACTCTTCTGTGCACCAGAGTACCAGGTCGTCTGCGTACAGGGCTGCGTGTACTCCTTTTGGTAGCTCTGGCACAAGGTCGTTGATGAAAAGTATGAACAGGGTCGGTGACAGGACTCCCCCCTGTGGCACCCCCTGACGCAACAGCACTTTTTGGCGACAGTACCCATCCACTGTCACACGGGCTCTGCGATTGTGCAGGTATGACTTGGTCCACCGGTACATATTCCCTTGGATGCCACTGCGAAGGAGTTTCACAAGGAGACCATCCTTCCACACCTTGTCGAAAGCCTTCTGTAGGTCAATGAAGGCAGCTAATGTCACCTTCTGATCTTGAAAGGCATCTTCTATGACCTGTGCAAGGTGTGTTGTCTGGTCTTCTGTACTCTTGTAGCTTCTGAAGCCGGCTTGCTCTGGCACGATAATGCTCTCAGAGTCCAGGTACCACTGCAGGCGCTTGTTGATGATGCGCTCCATGGTCTTGCACACACAACTTGTCAGGCTGATGGGGCGATAACTCAGGGCTTTGGATTTATTCTTCCCTTTCTTCAAAATTGGGATCATCCTGGCTTCCTTCCAGCATTGGGGTACCTGTCCTCCTCTCCAGCTGTGGTTAAAGATGTCCAGTAGCTTCATTAAGGCAGTGTTGCCAAGGTGTTGTAACATCTCGTTTGAGATGCTGTCTGGACCTGGAGATTTTTTCTTCTTCAGCTGTTTGATGGCCATCTTCAGTTCTGGAAGGGTGATGTCCTTCTTCATTGCATCATGGATGTTCACATCTCTTGTTCTCTCTCTTTCTTCCTGTCTGATTTCTTTCGTAAGCATTCGTGGGACAGTGATGTCACTTTCTTTCGCATAGATCTGTGCAAACATGTTTGCAGCTTTCCTACCAGTCAGTGCTTTCCCTTCTTCTTCCAAGGTGATCTTCTGTTCCCTGGTGCCCTCATCGTTCAACGCCTTGGTCAGTCTCCACAACTTCGTGGTGTCCCTGTCCATGTTTAGTCTTGCAGTCTTCTCTCTCCAACTTCTTCTTGTGCACTCCAACTTCATCTTCAGATACTGGGCCTTACTGTGTTGTAGCTTGATGTTGTTTTCTTGGCTGGGGTTGGTTTCAGCGTCTTCTCTGGCCCTAGTGAGGTTGTCATGTGCTTTCTGAAGATCTGCGGTCCAGTATGGGGTGTAGTTTTTCCGGACCCCTCGAGGTATGGATTCCTTGGCTGCCTTACTGATAATGTCATTAAACTCTCTGACCACATTGTTGATGTTCCTTCCAGAAACAGTGAGGTCTTGCATTAGCTCATTTGTTCGGATACTGAACAAGCGCCAGTCTGCCTTTCGGTAGTTCCATCTTGGCCGGTGTGGCGAGCTAGATGCTGTGCATCCTTTTAGGGTTAGGAGGATAGGGCGGTGGTCACTTCCTCCTAGCTGTGGTCCTACTGTTCTGCTGAGGCGCTTATGAACATCTTCAGTGCAAAGCGCCAGGTCCGGTGTAGTGGTGGTGTGCCAGCGGCGAGAGTAGAAGGTAGGTTGGTCCTCAGGGTCATTGGCAAGTATCAAGTGGTTTTCATCTTGCCACTCCTCAATGTCTTCTCCTCTCTTGTCCACTGTGTCATATCCCAACTCTGGGACTGGCTGTTGAAGTCACCAGTGATGAGGAATCCACTGTCCGGGACCTGGATAGTGTCGAGGGACAGCAACTTATCATTAGGGCAGTAGTAGTTGACAAGGTCAAGGGTGCTGTCACTGGTGGTTACTGGATGTATTCTGCCTCTTCCATGAATCTCCTGGTTTCGCTGGCATTCAGGTTGTTTCTAACTAGGGTCATAACCCCCCCCTTTCTTCCTCCCTTGGCGATCACTTCAGAAGACCCGATATCCTCTGACCTTAAATGGTTTCCCTTCTTGCAGGTGTGTCTCTTGTATACAGCAGATGTTTATGCTGTTTTCATGCAGAAAGTGCTCTAGTTCTGTTTTCTTGTTTGTAACCCCTTCGGCATTCCAGTGCATGATGTTCACATTGGCTTTTTCTTTGTCTCTGGTCTTGTTTTTTCGCTGGCCAGTCGCTCTACTTCCCAGTCCCCTGGCTCCTCGAGACAGTCGGGAAGGTCCTCCAGTCGCTGGGGGTGGGCTCCGAAGAGGCGCAGAGCCCGGTACTGCACCTGCCTGGTGAGACTCCACAGGGCGAGCACCATTCCTGTTGAATCCATCTCCAAGTGTCATATGGCTGTATATGCATGGTACTGTGGTTTATTAGAGTGCGCTGTGCAGCCCAGTACCTCCGTCTTCAGCACTCGGGGTTTCTGTCGGGGTTACCTCACCCTTAGCTCCTGGTCAAAAGGCCTTTCCTGGGAGCACAGGATGGTTTAGTTTTGGAGTATCCTTCTCCTAGATGGATTGCCGACCAAGGCTTATGGGTCCCATCTACTCAGGTTTTTCCTCGGAGTTTTCCTTCTGGAAGGAGATCTGCCAACCAAGGCTATCGAGCATCCCTGCCCGGATTTGTATAGGGTTTTCTCCCCTAGCCTTTGCCTCTCCCAAGGCACCCACAAGGCAGTGGGGCTATTTACCCATAGCTGGGGATCTGGTTCATGGGCATCAGGGCTTGTCCACACATCGATGGGCCTGCATGCCGCATGTCTGGGGGCCAGATCTCCTCCGAGTCCTCTGTAGTTCAGCCCGAGTCCGTAAGGTGCTCGGTTACCATGAGTCACCATGAGGAGGCACTACATGAGGCTTGTTGTTGGAGAGGCTGTGTACTGGCAGGGAGAGACTGACATGTTCTGCTCCCCTTTTCGCAAAACTGCTAGCCAGCGGTGGGAGCTGAAAGCGAGAGCGACAAGCACAGACGCTACACTACCACACTAGACGCATCACAACAACCATTTGACCCACCGATCTTATGGCTCATTTTGACCTTCAGAGACCTGTCACACGCTCCCTACTACCTCGCTGGGACCTCGCGTGGGTCTTAACATGGCTGAACACTGCCCGTTTTGAGCCCCTGCATTTGGCGAGGTTCTCTGACTTGACTCGAAAAACGTGCTTCTTACTGGCTCTGGCCACTGCCTCTCGTGTGAGTGAACTCCACGCTTTCTCCATACACCCGTCTTGCCTACAGCTTTGGGCCGACTGCTCTGTCCAACTCCTCACTAGTCCTTCCTTTTTGGCCAAGAACAGACTCCCTTCCGCCCCACCTCAACCGATCACTATTCGTCCCTTGCGGAGCCCAAATATGCTCCCGGACGTGCGCCAACAAGACCCAGTCCGGGCATTAAAAATTTACCTCCGCCGGTCTAAATCTATATGGCGAGGTCGCTTACGCCTCTTCCTGCCCTTAGCTCCGGGCAAGAATGATATTTCGGCTCAGACGATTTCCGCTTGGCTCCGCGGAATCATAAGATCCGCATACGATGACCTCTCGACAGAGGGAGCGAAGTGGTTGAGGATTCGAGCACACGAAGTCCGGGCTGTCTCCACGAGCGTAGCGTTCGACCGCAACTGCGCCGTGCGGGACATTGTGGCGGCGGTGGGCTGGCGGGCTGAATCTACTTTCGCCCGCTTTTATTTCCGTGACCTCTCCGGCCATAGGCAAAACCTGAGACTAGTGGGGGACATCGCTGTGGCGCAACACTCCCTCCTGGCGCTGGATGCGCCATAGGTAATTCTTAACTGAAATTGTCGGGAGTGTGCGCTTGATTGGGACCTAGCTAAGCAGTTACCCCACGGCTGAGCATTTGCCACAGCACCCTCCTCCTCTTCGCCATTCTTCCTATCAGTAATACCATCGGTAAAGTTTTTGATGAAACAATTGTATTTTTTCTTAAAATAAATTTTTTCGAAAAATACTTACCGATGGTATTACTCAGATTTCCCTCCCACCTTCCCCGCTTGCCGTCTGTCTGTTAAGATAGAACTTGGAAATAACGTCCTCTCGCGAGATCGGGAAGGGAGGCTATCTGGAGGAAGGGAGGCCACTCATGGGATGGGGTATCTGCTGGCTAGAAGTATGTCCCTGGTTGTGTAGCAACACAACAATTTTGGAGGCTGAAATTGACAGGCTAAGTATATCTTCCTATCAGTAATACCATCGGCAAGTATTTTTCGAAAAAATTTATTTTAAGAAAAAATACATTTTATTTGTTGCTCACTTCAGATGTTCAGCCTAATGTCTGAGCTACCGTCACACAAAAATTGGATGAGTTACCGCCCATGGCTACCTTGGAGGACACAGGGTTTCATTAGTGGTGAAAATAAGCAAAACTGGACACACTCTGTGAAGCAAGTTTTCTGTGATATGTTTAACACACAAGTTGTGCGGATTGCTTATGATGTTATTAACTGCCTCAAACGAAATTTGACTTGACAAATTCATTGGAGAACCAGAACTTCCAGTGCACATCATTTTCTTTATAAATCTTATTTGATTTAATGTGAATTACTTTCAAACCATTTTTTATGCTCCAGTGACTGACACAGAGATAAAGAATAATAATATAATAACACACGCATATCCATTTTATCAGGTAAATATGGCCGCTAATCTAAATAAAGAACTTTTTGATTTTCATGCTTGTAGGTCATGTTGATTATTTAGGTGCCTTTGACAAACGAAAAGTAGGTCAAGACCAAACAGGCCAGATTCTCATGCACACGGACCCTAGTGACACTGCACATTGGTTGGCTTTCAGCTGTGTCCTCTGCAGATGCTTCCCATTTCACTTTCAATATTCTGTGATGGTAGTGTCACTGATGACATCATAATATGTCATCAATGTGCGATTTTTAAGACTAAACATTCTATTTGCACACGACATAACACACTCTTCATAACATTTTCTAATAAATTACGTCAAAATAACATGGATTAAAGCACATTTACGAAGAAAAGCGCTATGGTGAAAAATTTGTTTCTTTTGTTGATCAGTATAGATTAATTAGCTTTTATTTAACCCTTTTAACCCCACAGCCGCATTTTTGGGGAGGTGTTGTCTAATGACTATGTACCAATTGCAGGAGATGGGCCAAGCTCATCTGGCACTACCCTTGAATTATCATGATCAATCCATCTCCTGCTGCTGGGTCCTGGGGCTAAATGGGTTAATTTAGCTTTTCCTTTAATTGGATTATTCGCCACTCCTAATGAGCTGAGTGGTCAAAGGTCATGCAGGTGAAAGCGAGGCTATAGTCCCGCAACACGCACGCTTCTGATGTCAGTCTTTGCAATTTTCTTGTTTTATTGCTGCAAAATGCAAGATGTCTCTTTTAGATTCATGGCCTGCAGTGGCGTGAAACTGACAGTAATGCCAACTGTATCAAGTCACAAACCAGATAGGTGAGGCTAGCGCTGGCAACTGTATCAAGTCACAAACCAGATAGGTGAGGCTAGCGCTGGCAACTGTATCAAGTCACAAACCAGATAGGTGAGGCTAGCGCTGGCAACTGTATCAAGTCACAAACCAGATAGGTGAGGCTAGCGCTGGCAACTGTATCAAGTCACAAACCAGATAGGTGAGGCTAGCGCTGGCAACTGTATCAAGTCACAAACCAGATAGGTGAGGCTAGCGCTGGCAACTGTATCAAGTCTCACTTTCAATTTGTTACTTTCATGTACCACAAGAATATTTCAAGAATTGTGAATGACCATCTGAAAAATATTGTAAATGGCGACAATAGAACCCCCCATGCCCAAACAAAATAAACATGATTTTGCTACCTGTTCATTGCAAGTCCACGGCAGTATTATCAAGTCTTGACTTCGTAAGTTAATAAACTCCCTTGTGCGTGCAGTAAATAGTACTGATGGGGGTTTTGGTTTTGTTCACCATTCAGTATGTGTGTCGTTTTATTTTATCAGGTGCATCTTCTTTCACTGAAGCCATGAAGATAGGCACAGAAACCTACCACCACCTGAAGAATGTCATCAAGAGCAAATATGGACAGGATGGTAATTAAGTCTTATGTCCATTCATAATGCGAGTGTTGCTATTTTTACTGCACATTTGGTTGAGGCTGTGGGGAGTGCCAAGGAAAATGGCAACACCAGGGAGCCAGAAAGCCATTACATCCTGAAGCTGATTTTTTTAAAATCGCTCATTGCCCGATGAAGGCTACATACCAGATTAGGAGATAGATCAACCGTTTTAGTTGAAGGGTGGTGCCAGAAAAGCTTGGCGTCTAAGGCGCCAAGCTATTTTGGCACCACCCTTAAACTATTACAGTCACATTTATTTTAAGGCATGGGTGTATCAGGATGAAATGGGTTAATGTAGTGCTACACTTGCATTATTATGCATATGACCAAAAAACGCTCGGTGAGGCGACTAAAATCCTCTGGCCGACTCCAGATTTAGTTGGCCCAAGTGCAGCTGTGTGTGGACCAACTAAAGCTGGAGTCAGCCAGAAGACTTTTTGCTCATTTGACATCTGCTTGGGAGCCACAGATCTGACTCTTGATACATCCGATTGTGTGATATTCTGATGCCTGTAATACTGAAGCTGGCCTGTAGTTTCAACTGTTTCTGTACAGTGTACATTTAGTGTACTTGTGCAGCTGATTAACCTATTCAGCCCCAGATCCCTACAGCAGGAGATTGATTGACCATGACAATTCAAGGGTAGTGCCAGATTAGCTTGGCGCCTTCAGGCGCCAAGCTAATCTGGCACTACCCTTGAATTATCATCCGCCTGCAACTGGTACAGTCGTTAAGTAGCACTTCCAAAATTTGGGAAATGCACCCGTGGGGCTAAAAGGGTTCAACTGCAGCCTCGGCCATTCAAGGACTACAAAGTAGTGTCGGCAAGAGGCATGGATCCTTATTGGGCCCTACAACTGCAAGAGCTTACAAGGATCCGTGTCTTGCAGTTTGATCGTGCTGACTTGTTATCAGTAGTGAAGAGGTTAACATATTGCAAGTGTCACATGAACACAGACCCGCTTCAAGAGGATTCAATGTTTGGCTCACATGCCAGAACAAAAGTGAGTCTGAGCCATCCATCATCCGTCACCTGTTTTCAATTTCACGGTTACTTTTGGCCAAGTCCGTTAGTCAGGGAAGACGTGCACTTAAACATTTGTTCATTGCAGTGATCAGTTGGAAAGGTCAAGGTCACAAAGATGAGGTTGGCTATGTGGATTGGCCATGCTGGTGAGCCATACCAGCTTTGCCATTGTTGTTTTTGGCTCGTGCGAAGCAAAAGTGAGTCTATGTTCTGGGCCAGTGGTCATCCGTCCGGCGTCTGCCCATCATCGTCAATGGTAAACTTTAACGTTGGCATTTTCTCGGAGACTATTCAAGCTACAGTCTTCAAATTTGGCCCAAGGATACTTTGTGGCAAGACCTTTTTAAACATATCAATTTCAGTGACCTCTCACAAAGGTCTAGGTCACAAGGGATCAGGAAATATTTATTTTTCTCAATTACTATTTACAACTTCAAACCCAAACTTGACAGATGTGTGAAAACTGATTAAATTTTGAGAAAACATGGATTTTGTTGGTGCAGAAGCCATCCCTTTACTTATTGTCACATGTGTGGATCGGTCATACAGGTGAGCCATAGGGGCTTTGCCTTTCTTGTTTCATGTTTCAGCCTGCAATGTGGGAGACGAGGGCGGTTTTGCTCCAAACATCCAGGATAATATGGAAGGTGGGTATAAGGACAGGAACAGGCTCATCCCTTTTAATGATGTAACCGTTTCCTGAACAGCAGTTTTGGCAGTACAAGAAAGCGATTGGAGTATTCATCAAACTGGAGAAGACGCGTAGTTTCCTTCTGAGCGTGTGTGTTTTGTTCAGTTCACTGAATGAGCTGATAAGCAGAACGAGGTAAAGTGCCTGTAGGCACCTCAGTGTATCATACGTAGCCTTCACATATAAGGTGCATAGTGTTTCAAGTTGTGTCTTTCATGGCCCATCCCAGTGTGCAAAAGCTCCTTGGTCCGACAACTGCCCACAGATCTTTTGTGCACTAGGATGACATCTTGCTGTGTTGTCTAGCAGTCGTGCATTTGACAATTCAGGTTTAGAATTGCTGAAAGAAGCCATCGCTAAAGCTGGGTACACGGACAAGATTGACATCGGCATGGACGTGGCAGCCTCGGAGTTTTGCAAAGATGGAAAGTACGATCTGGACTTCAAGAACAAGAACTCTGATCCTACCAAATGGGTACGACTCATTTCATCACAATGACACCCTTCCTCCCTCTTAAAAGCAAGCATTGAGATATTCAAGAGGGTGATATATATGCCTAAAACAAGTCAGAAGAAAGCGATCAGTTGCATGAATCAGCTTAACCCTTTTAGCCCCAAGGTCCCATTTCTCAAATTTTGCAGGTGTTGCCCAATGGTCGTGTACCAGTTGCAGGAGATGGACTGACCATGATAATTCAAGGGTAGTGCCAGATTAGCTTGGCGCCTGAAGGCGCCAAGCTAATCTGGCACTACCCTTGAATTATCATGGTCAGTCCATCTCCTGCTGTAGGGATTCGGGGCTAAATGGGTTAACTCTTGCTGTATCACTTTTTGTCGTGATAATTCCTACAGGAATCGCTACTGACAGCCAACGGGTTAAGTTCTGTGCGAGCCACAACCTAAGGTACCTCACTATAGTTTGCTTGCGCTAGCCCTCGAGTGCATGTAGCCACCGCTACAGAGAGCAGTCCTGTTGGCTGCAGGCACCAGGGGGTTAACCATTTATCTTTTACAGTTGACTTCGGACCAGCTGGCGAACCTGTACCATGAGTTCATCAAGAAATATCCTGTTGTGTCCATCGAGGACCCCTTCGATCAAGATGACTGGGCTGCCTACACCAAGCTAAACAATGGTGCTCATTTCCAGATTGTTGGGTGGGTGCCACTTACAAGTTGACATGCTCCAACAGTGTGCCCTGAACTTTTCAGATCAAATACTACTGGTACTCTAATTGCGTATTTGGAAAAAGGGCATTTCCTCCAATTTCATATTTAAAAATGAAGTACAACGCAAACTTTCTAACATCCAAATGTTTTGTGTGTGTGTGTGTGTGTGTGCCTGGCTTCCCAGCTGACTGTACGCGCAAGTCCCAAATTTTCAAGAGTACACAATGCTGTTAACCCTTATCATCCTGATACAACCATTGCTTGAAATGAATTTGACTGATAGTTAAAGGGTGGGGCCAGAATAGCTTAGCGCCTCCAGTGCCAAGCTATTCTGGCACCACCCTTGAACTAAAACAGTTGATCTATCTCCTAATCTGTAATGTAGCCCTCATAGGACAATCAGCAAATTTTACAAAATAAGCCTCAGGATGTAATGGATTAAATCTACAAATGTAACCAGACATTAAGGGCTAGGGTATGTAGGAATTTTGAAGCACATTACACGTCAATTTGGGTGTTTGATGGCACACTGTAATGTCCAGATCAAGAGTGACTGCCTAGCATGTAAAATGCAAAGATGCTTCCAAATAATTAAATTTGCTTTCCATTGACAGTATCAACGTATTTTTTTTTTTTTTTAAACATCTCAACACACTGAACTCAATAGTTGAAATTTCGAGTTCACAAATGGTCATCGGGCTGACATCGTCTACAGTTTGCCAACGCACAGCTGTGCGTAGGCCAACTGTGTCTGTCAGCCCGATGACCATTTGCACACTTGGTTGGGAGTTGTCCCCTGAAGACTAGCAAACTAGTTCAGAAGAAACATCAGCCAAAGTAGGTCAAGTGTGGTGCCAGAATAGCTTGGCATCTGTAAACTGATTGTTCATGGGTGGTGATAGTATTGCACTAATCTACTCTGTCACCACCCTTGAACTGTCATGGTCATTCTTGCCTCCTTTTGCACTGTATCAGGGATGAATGTGTCAACACATTTGAGATGAACCACAGCTCAATATGTATATGAGATTTTCATCTGTCACAGTGATGATCTTCTAGTTACCAACCCTGAACGAGTGCAGATGGGCATTGACAAAAAAGCCTGCAATGCTCTGCTGCTGAAAGTGAACCAGATCGGCACTGTGACCGAGTCAATTAAAGCCTGCAAGATGTCACAGGCTGCGGGCTGGGGCGTCATGGTGTCCCACCGCAGCGGAGAGACAGAGGACACCTTCATCGCTGACCTGGTGGTGGGGCTGTGTACAGGACAGGTGGGTGATCATTTGAAAATCCATCGCGCAGCGTTTGTATATACAATGAACTTAGTGCATAACAAAGGTCTGGGAGACCATAACATATTGTAGTTAAATCTAAAGTGTGATACAAGCAAAGTACATGCGAAGTAATTGCTGTTGAAAAAGTAAAGTCAGGGTGGACTTTGTTTATCCGACCTTGTTAAAAATTAATTTGATGGTAATTTGAAAGTCCCAATTCACAGAGCTTTTGTATATACATGTTTTTGTACACATAACATGCATAGCCCTAAAGTGAAAACTTCCAAATTTTGGAGGTAACCTTTGAACTCTGCAATCCAGCTGATGACGTGGATCGACCATGATGGTTCACGGGGTGGTGCCATATTAGCTCATTGCCTCTAGGTACCAAGCTATTCTGGCACCACCCTTGAACTGTTAAAACTGATCCACAGCTTGTGTCTCGAGAAAAATTGAACACTACCCAACTGCAAGAGATATAGATCAACATGAACCCACCGCAGTTGCGGAGGCTCATGAAGATATATGCTTCTTGCTGAAACCACTTTGTATCCATGTTCCTTTGACGTCTGGGGATCTGTTGTTGAATTTACGATTTCAAAGTCGCACTGGCATTGAAGGGGTTAACCCATTTAGCCCCACCTCCCTGCAGCAGGAGATGGATTGATCATGATAATTCAAGGGTAGTGCCAGATGAGCTTGGCGCCTTCAGGCGCCAAGCTCATCTGGCACTACCCTTGAATTATCATGATCAATCAATCTCCTACAATTGGTACGTAGTCAGACAACGCCTCCAAAAGTTTGGAAATGCGGCCGTCGGGTTAACTCTATCAGTCCCAAACATGTTTATGTTCAGTGTCTACATCACCAGGAATAGCAGGGAGCCCCGTGAAGAGAACCACTCACAGACATACATGTACATGTATGGCAATATATGTTTGGAAATCGGAAGTAGGTCACAGTTGCACTTGTTTCGATGAAAACAGTCAATTTTCGGTCCAGACAAACATGCACCAAAACTAGTCAGTCTGGTCTTTTAATCCAATGTTTTCATCCTAAAACATGCAGTTTTAACCTGTTTCTGATTTCCATCGATTAACTTTGATTTGAGCTTGTGTTGGTGGTTTGTTTTTTTCCCCACATCAGATCAAGACGGGTGCCCCGTGCCGATCAGAGCGACTGGCCAAGTACAACCAGCTTCTGCGAATTGAGGAAGAGCTGGGCAGCAAGGCCAAATATGCCGGCAAGAAATTCAGGCGGCCATTTGACTCTCAAGTATGACCACTTGGATCTCATCAAGTTTGATTTCATCAGCTCTTGTTCTCTGAGGCAGACAAAGCCTGGGCATTATTTGTTCAACATCGGTTTGAAGTTTTAAAGTTTAGACATTCACTTTGTACTTCATTTCTCAGCAATGCGACTAACCTTTGGGCTGTCGGTAGTGCTTTTCGTCATGACGATTCCTGCAGGAATCATTGCGACAAAAAGCGATACTGACAGCCGAAGGGTTCACACTCGTCTTGTTTGAAATCTCGTTGATAGTTTGTGCATGTTAACATTTCCTCTCTGTTATGATGATTATTACAACTAAGGACTGATTGTACAAGGTGCTCGTCAGTTTGCTCTTTATTGAATGTAAGCTGGTTGTGTTAATGTGCTTCATGTTCACACACGCTGGTATGTGATTTTGGATGTCAGAGCTCTAGGCCATGAGGTCCAAAATCAAAGACCAGCAGTCTTCCATTGACTGAATCATCCATAATGCTTTTCTTCTTAACCCTCTTAACCCCACTGCCGCATTTCCAAACGTTTGGAGGTGTCTAACGACTGTGTACCAGTTGCAGGAGATGGATTGATGATAATTCAAGGGTAGTGCCAGATGAGCTTGGCGCCTGAAGGCGCCAAGCTCATCTGGCACTACCCTTGAATTATCATCATCAATCCATCTCCTGAAGGCGCCAAGCTCATCTGACACTACCCTTAAATTATCATGATCAATCCATCTCCTGCTGCAGAGTCCCGGGTCTAAATGGGTTAAACAAGAATTTGGAATCAACTGTTAGCAAGTGTTAACACAATTAAACAGCAAAGCAAACGACAGCGAGTTTGTTGATTACATGTGTTTCTTTGACCATTATATTTGCGTGCGATAATCTGCCAACATAAAACAGCAAACTACAAGCAGAGGTCATACACATAGTTTCACAAACATTGGAGGTTAACACTGCCATTTTCTCTGAGACTGTTTAACTTGCAGATTTCTTACTGGGCTGAAGGGTACTTTGTCATGTTTGTGGCAAGAACTTTCAAATATGACCAACTTGAATAACCTCTCTCAAAGGTCGCAGTGGTAAGCAAAACATTCAAGCCCGCGGTCGCATTTCCTACATTTTGGAGGGGTCGCCTCACAACTAAGTACCATTTGCAGGAGATGAATCAACCACGATAATTCAAGGGTAGATTAGCTTGGCGCCTGATGACGCCAATCTAGATTTGTGTCATCAGGCGCCAGGCTAATCTGAAGACGCCAGTCTAATCTGGTTTTGTCCTTGAATTATCGTGGTCAATCCATCTCCTACTGAAGTTCGTTGGGGCTCAATGGGTTAACTTGCAATATTCTGCCAAATATTTGATTCCTCAAACACTTTCCCAAACAGGTATCACAGAACTAAAATGTATACAGGTACATTCGCAGCATGGCCCTTTCCTGAAATTCTGACATGATCTCGAAGCACTTACAAAGCTCTCTCTCTCGCACACACACACACACAGGCATCGGTTACGGATAATATAATAATCGGGGAAGGAACTGTCGTGGTGAAAGATGTTTCACATGAGTCCTTCAGCACAGACATTTCAGGATGTCACAACTGCAGTTTGACATACAACTGAAACTACCTTAGAGGTGTCAGCAAGAGGTGTAGACTCACACAGGCCTCTGTGGACACAAAGGTTCATGAGAATTTGTGCTTCTTGCAGAAGGCAGGGCCCTGGCTGATTCTGTCTTATCCCATTTCATCCTGAGGCTTATTATGTAAAATGTGCTTATTGTCCTATGAAGGATGCATTACTGATTAGGAGATAGATCAACTGTTTTAGTTCTACTTCAAAAGTGGTGCCAGCATATGAGGCGCCAAGCTATGCTAGCCCCACCCTTGAAATATCAGTCAAATGTATTTCAAGCAATGGGTGTATCAGGATGAAAAGGGTTAACTAAAGGTGCTCAAAATGAGTCTATGGCACTAGTTCAGGGCATAACAGGAATTTGAATAACAACTGAACTTATTTGGGCAAGCAACAGGCATAACTCCAGCAGCAAAACATCTTCGGGCCCACGGCAGCTGTGCACGGCCCACTGTGGCCATCGTGGGCCCGAGGGCCTTTGCTTAACTGGACATTTGTATGTGCCCCTGCAGGCTCAGGGGCTTGCACAAAAGTAAGACATAATTACCTTTCCTGCATACATGTATTTATATTCAAAGTACAGTAGAACCTCTTTTGAACAGTCACCGGATTTTATGGTCACTGCCGTTTACGGTTACTGTCACGATTTATGGACAATGTTTATTATATAAAGTACCTGGATTGTACGGTCACCTGCTGAACGCAGCCAAAGGTCAGCATATCGGAGCCAAAAACAGCAAAAATACCTAAAACTTACGGTCACGGTCAAACCGTCATAGTAAAGCCATCACATGTGACGGGTCAATGACAGCTCGCTCAACACCTAGCCAGCCACCACACACTGCTACAAAGCCCAGATGTTGTGTCATTACGCAACAACGGACGTGCCGTCGGCTCGCCAGCTGTGTGAAAGATCGCGTTATCTATCCGACCATGTCCACATCTCTTTTTGGAGTCGTTTTACTGTGTGGTCACATAATTTTTCGACGTGACCAAAATTTGACTGCTTTTGCCCCGAGCACTGACCTTGCAAAAACTCTCATGAGAACTGAGGGCGTACGTGTGCAAACGTGTGTCTGTACCACAGGCCTACATATCCATTCCAGCACTCTTACACCAATACAGTGTATTTTATTGTGTGTGGACTGACATTCCGACTCATGTGCCGGCCCTGCAGACTGCAGGGATTCATGAGAATCTAACGCGTACATGCGCCAATGCACACGTCTTTGTGTTTGTGATTTTCAGAGACTGATGCATATCCAGAACATTTGCTTTTTCAGAAGATCTATGAATTCCACAGCTCGTGAGTCAAGAAATCGCGACATCTAAATGAAATCAAGGGCAGTTAGTAATGAAATGAGTGACTTGCCAGTTTCTATGAGCCAGCCACAAATAGTGATGTCAGTACTAACAATTCCATGCTACACACGCGGATGCTTATAGCCAAAGAAAATAGAAAGAGAAAATGGCAACACGTGCCACAAAAAAGTGCAACACATTTTGCTGCTCGGTAATTATCAGGTCAATACAGTGACCGGTTACTGACCCCTGCTCGTGTCCGTGCCACCCCCTCCTCACTCCGCCCCCTCCTTTCCTATTTGTTTAAAACACAACACGACATCAACACACATTGCTCTTTCTCCCTCCCGTACTACTACACAAGACCACAATTCTATTTCCTTCCATTCCTAAAGATAACAAAACATCGGCGTCACTAGTACATGTATTACACTTCAAAGACACGTCAAGAGGTCGATGGAGGTCCCATTTTGGTGGTGGCAAATCCATATGTTCTTATCCGAGTTTAGCAAGCACGCCTATTTACGTTTCCATCAAACCTGCTGTATACAGTCACTTTTTCTTGGCAACAGGGGTGACCGTTCATGGGAGGTTCTACTGTATATATTCAATTTTCTGTTTCTCACCGATCCTACCATGAAATTTCATTCTGAAATCATGTGCTATTGGACAGTCAAGTGTCGCACAAAAGGAGAAACCAAGGCAGTGTGCAGAATCGCTGAAGTTAACAGGGTGTTATTGGTGTCCCATGCTTAGCAATTTTCTTGCATGATCAACCACATAGCTTTTATCACACTTATGAAGAACTGCTGTACCAAAGGATGCTCCACGTGAGTCCATGGCACCAACATTTCAGGACATCGACAAATTTGGAGGGTTGAGGAACCATTTCTTGGTCAGCATATGCGTAGTGCTCGGGACAGTGCGCTTGTCGTCTTTCGTTAGAGACTGGTTTGAAAGTTCTTGAGTTACCTGTGACACAAAATGTCATAGAGTGTGCATAATATATATGCAACTGAGTTCACTGCATGAAGAACCTAGTCAGCAAAAGGTCCTTGCACTAATATCAGCTGTAGCTGTCAACTACATTCACCGTCAGCCCTATGACCTTTCACTCATAAGGGAGGCAAAAGATGTTCCATCCCAGTGTGCAAAGGCCATCGGGTCGCCGTTGGCCCGCACATGGCTGTGCGCAGGCCAATGGCGGCCCTATGGCCTTTTGCGCATTGGGATGGGATGTGATAAAAATTAATTTTTCTCTAAAATGTATTTTTTCGAAAAATACTTACCGATGACATGACTGTCTGGAAATAGTCTACTTGCTTACCAATTTTAGCCTAAGACCCAAAGGGTCCCCCCACGAGGCTCTCGGGGATCCCTAACAGGGATGAGAGTAGCCTCCCCTACCCATCCGGTCACGTGCCCGGTGGTGTCTCCTTTAGCCAGTTGTCTACGGAGTTACCAGCGGCAAGCGGGGAGGAGGGAGGGACCTCCGAGTCATGTCATCGGTAAGTATTTTTCGAAAAAATACATTTTAGAGAAAAATTAATTTGTTTCCTCAAAACACATTACCGATGACATGACTGTCTGGAAGAATGCCAAAAAGGAGGAGGGTGCCGCAGAATCCCTTTCTGAAACCTCATTAGGGACGAGGACGGCCCGTCACTCCTGATCACACACTCCCGACAATTTTAGCGAAGTGCATACCTAAGGCGCCAGGGGCGCCTGGAGGGAGTGCTGTGCCGCCGAGATGTCGCCCACCAGAGAGAGGTTGTCGCGCTGGGCCGTCAGGTCGCAGAGGTAGAAGCGGGCAAAGGTGGTTTCGGCCCGCCATCCCACTGCAGCCACAATGTCCTTAACCGCGCAGTTGCGGTCGAAGGCGAGACTTGCGGCCATAGCGCGAACTTCATGGGCGCGTATCCTGAGGGCCTCGGCTCCCTGTGGGGAGAGGTCGCAATAGGCGGACCGTATTACCCAGCGGAGCCAGGAGGAGATCGTTTGGGCAGAGATGTCAGTTCTGCCGGCGGTCAGAGGCAAAAAGAGACGAGTCCGTCCCCTCCGTACGGACTTGGAGCGACGCAGGTAGATACGGAGAGCACGCACCGGATCTTGCTGCCGAGTCTCCCGAGGAAGGTCGGGCCCCTTAAGCGGGCGAATAACGATGACCTGAGGCGCCGTCAAGGGAGATCGAGTCTTAGCGAGAAAGGACGGATCCGGGAGAAGCTGAACGGAGCCATCCACCCGGAACTGCAGGCAGGAAGGGCGAGACGAGAGCGCGTGGAGCTCGCTGACGCGGGCTGCCGTGGCGAGGGCCACCAGGAAGCAGGTCTTCCGAGTCACGTCCGCGAAGCTGGCCAGATGGAGCGGTTCAAAACGGTCCGAATTCAGCCAGGTGAGGACCCAGGGTAGATCCCAGCGTGGAACGAGGGAGCGGGAAACCGGACGCTGCAAGCCGAAATGCGCCATAAGGTCAGCCAGGTCCTTGCAGGCACCAGGGTCGGGATGGCCGAGGTGACGGTAGGTGTCGGCAATCATGGAGAGATAGCCACGGATCGTGATGGGAGCCAAACCTTGGTCATGGAAGAGCCAAAGGAAGAAGTCCGCGAGCTGCGGGGTCGTCAGATCAACGGGGGAGAGACGACGGTCAGAGCACCAGGCATGGAGCACTCGCCACTTTCCTTCGTAGACACGTCTGGTGGAAGGTCTGCGGGCTGAAGCGATAGCGTCCACTGCCGCACTCGAGAAGCCTCTAGCGGAGAGGGCGTGCCGCACAATCGCCAGGCGTGTAGGAGAAGTCGCTCGGGGCAGGGGTGGAAGAGCGGCTGGCGGGGCTGCTTGAGCATCGTGCGAGGGGTGGGAAGTGGAAGGGGCGGATCCGTGGCGAGGCTGAGCAGGTCGGTGGTCCAAGATCTGTCCCAGGAGAACGGGGCCACCAGGAGAAGGACTGCGTTGCACCCCCGGAGCTTGAGCAGGACCTTGGGGACCAGGACCGTCGGAGGGTAGGCGTAGGCAACTAGTCCGTCCCAAGGGAACGAGAGCGCATCGACCGCCCAGGCCAGCGGGTCGGGAATCGGGGAGACGAAGAGGGGAAGCTGGTGGTTCCACCTGGTGGCGAAGAGGTCGACAAGGGGAGTCTCCCAACGCTCGCAGATCAGGCGAAAGATGTCCCGGCGCAGGGTCCATTCTGTGTGAAGAAGCTGGCCCCGCCGAGAGAGGGAGTCCGCCAAAACGTTCAGGTGACCTGGAATGTGACGGGCTCGTAGGGAGATGCCGCGGTCCTCGCACCAGCGAAGGAGTCGGTAGAGAAGGATGCAGAGGTCGGGCGAGCGGGTCCCTCCCTGCTTCTGTATGTAAGCGACGACCGTGGAGTTGTCGGAGAGGACAAGGAGGTCCTGTGTCCGAAGATCGGGTTCCCAAGCGCGGAGGGCCTGCCAAACTGCATTCAGCTCCAGCCAGTTGATGTGCCGCGAAGCTAGGTCCTCGTTCCAGCGGCCGGCCGCATAGCGAAAACTCGGGAGAAGGTGAGCGCCCCACCCGGCGAGACTGGCATCGACGCAGAGAGAGAGACGGGGCAGTGGTGAGGTCAGGGGAATCCCGGAGCCGAGCCAAGAAACGTCCGTCCAGCGAAGCAGATGGGGCCGCAGCATAGGAGGTATCGGCACCAGGGTGGAGAGATCGCCGGAGGACGGTCTCCAGTGGAGGAGAAGATGCAACTGAAGAGGACGAGAGTACAGACGACCGAGGGGAAGGAGATCTGCCGCAGCACTCATCAGGCCGAGGAGCTGGAGCCACACCCTGGCGGGGACAGCCGCTTCCTGAGCTACCAGACGGGCGAGATCGGCGAGTTTCTGGATCCGCGGCTCGGGAAGACGCACTAGGTTGCGGTCGGTCACAAACTCCATCCCCAGGAGCACGAAGTGGCGAGAGGGAGTGAGGTCGGACTTGCCGGCGTTGACCAGGAAGCCGAGGCGAGATAACAGGAGGAGAAGCGCATCCCTGTCCAGGAGAAGAGAGGCCACCGACTGGTTCCGCAGAAGAAGGTCGTCCAAGTAGTTGGAGATCGGGCTGGAAGAAGAACGACGGGCTCTGGCTACCACGGCGTTCATGATCCGCGTAAACACCCACGGACTGAGGTTGAGACCGAAGGGGAGGGCCCGAAACTGGAAAACAGTCCCGTCGATGGCAAAGCGGAGGTACCGGCGGGAGGCAGGATGGATTGGGACGTGCAGGTAGGCATCGGACAGGTCCAGGCTGACAGCGAAATCCATGGGCTGGACGGCCGCACGAAGGGACCTGGCTGTCTCCATCCGGAAGGACGGGGCGGCGATGAACCGATTCAGGGCGGAGAGATCGATGATCGGCCTCCACTTGCCTCCAGGCTTGGGGACGACGAATAGTCGGCTGTAGAAGGCGGGGGAGTCGTGGCAGGCGACGACCTCCGTAGCAGCTTTCTGGAGAAGAGCAGCGACTTCTCCGCGAAGGGCATCGGCCTTGGGCGGGTCTGACGGAATCTCGGTCCACAGGGGGGAGCGCCAAAGTGGGGGCGGGGAACGAAAGGAGATGAGAAGACCGACTGAGACAATGGAGAGGATCCACGGGTCGTCCGGAAACAGGGAGTGCCAGACGTCTCCGTGCAGAGCGAGCCTCCCGCCGACAGGCGACCCCGAAGCGGTCGGCGGGGGCGGAGGCGAGAAGAAGTCAGGGGGCCCTCCCACGCCCAGGGCGGCGGGCGGGCTTGGGCCAGGCCGGAACGGCAGGTCGGGCAGAACGGGCAGGACGGGCGCGGCCAGGACCGGGCGCACGGGAAGAGGAGAGAGGACGGGAGGCCGAGGCGGAGGCAGGGGCCGTCGCGGAGGGTCTGACGAACCGCAGGGCGCGACCCGAGGCCTTGCGGGTTGGCGGAAAGCGAGACGAGGGGGCGCTGGGCCAACGGTCCTTGTTAGCTTCCTTCAGGGACTGCCAGGAAGGGCCGAAGAGGAGCGGAGCGCCGACCGGGGCCCGGCGTAGCTGGGACTTCACATCACGGGGAAGACCTGGGCAGGACTGGAGCACCACATCACGCCGCATCAAGTCACAGTTGGCGGCCGCTGCCATGGCGTTGACGGACGAATGGTAGGCCGCTCGGTTGGCTGCAACAGCCAAGGTGTGAAGATCCGACAGCAGGGGAGGAGCGGAGGGAAGCCAGGCTGCCTCGATACGGCTAATGAAGGCTTGAGTGAGGAGCTCCAAAAAACCCGAACAAGCGAGGGCGTTACGGACGAGAGAGGCGGTACGTTCGAGGCCGCGAGGCAGGACACGGTTGAGCTGGGAAGAGCCGCCGGCGAGCACCAGCGCAGGCGGATCCACCGGAGGCAGCGAGCACGAGAAGGATTGCGAGTGGCCGGCGTACCAGGACTGCCGAAAGGCGATGTCGACACCGGAAGGCCAGCGGCGGTCAGAGAAAAAGTCCGAGTCGGAAGCGGAATCTCGCTGGAGGTGCGCAGATAGGGCGTCCACTAGGTCGCGGAAGGCAGGCGGCTGGGGAAGCGACTTGAATTTCTTAACCTGCCGAGCAGTGTCCACAAAGGCGGCCGCTTTCCTCTTCAGCGGTGGGGAAGGTGGGCAGGAATCCGCGGGAAGGCACGCCGCGATCAGCCGGGCGGCGGCGTCCAAGGCTCGGAGAGTCTCGCCACGAGGAGAGGACAGGGTAGCTGGAGACGCTGTATCCTCCGCTTGAGAGGGCGAACGGCTGCCGGACCCAAGCAAGGCCAACACGGAGTCCTCCGGCAGCAGGCTTAAGGTCTCTCCATCGATGGCCGGCGATGGCAGCGGGGAAGACCGAAGCACAGTAGGTAAGCCAACGCGTGCAGGCGGTGGAGGAGGAGCCGAGGGGCTACGCTGACGCCGGCGCGGGGACGTAAGAGGCGAAGGGCGTCGGGAACGATGAGAGCGTGGATCCCGATGAGAACTACTGCGCCGAGAACGAGGCGGAGTCCTGTCGTCTCTACGACTCCTACGAGAGGAGTGTGGTGAGGGGCGCCGAGAGGAACAGCGCTGCGGAGAACGGCTGCGCCGACGGGAGGCATAAGAGTTAGTCGAGCGAGAGGACGACGAATGCCGGGGGCTATGTCTCCTATCCACGCGACGAGGGCTAAGCCGACGGTCGACCTCATGGCGCCTGGAAGAACGGGACGGTCTCTTCTGTCCCGAGGAGGAGAAAAAGGTGACAACCGTCGCGGTGCCCGGGGCTCAAGGAGGGGGGCACGTTGCGGACTAGCAGCTGGGGCCGAAAGGCCACGGTGAAGGGTAGAAGGCGACGACGGTCGCGGTGCCCGGGGCTCATGGAGGGGGGCACGTAGCCGGCTAGGCGACTCGCCGGAGGAGTCAGCGGGCTTAGGAGGGGGGGCCATCAGGCCAACACGCCTAGTAACAGGCGACAGGGGTCGCGGTGCCCGGGGCTCAAGGAGGGGGGCACAACTAGGCGGAGAGGCCGAAAGGCCGACGCGTGTATCGACGAGCGACAAAAGTCGCGGTGCCCGGGGCTCAAGGAGGGGGGCACGGAGCCGGCTTGGCGACTCGCCGGAGGAGTCAGCGGGCTTAGGGGGGGCCACAAGGCCCACGCGTCTACTAACAGGCGACAACCGTCGCGGTGCCCGGGGCTCAAGGAGGGGGGCACCATGCCGGCTTGGCGACTCGCCGGAGGAGTCAGCGGGCAAGGGCGGTGCGGACACCGTAGCAGGAATAGTCTTACCAGGCAGACGAGGCGTGCGTTTCTCCACTTCCGAGGAGGGGAGCTTGACTGGGTCCCGGCGTGCTGTGACAGGTCGCTCGCGCCGGTAGAACCTCCAAAGCTCCGACCAACGAACCTCCGGCCACGAAGAGCAGACAGCGCAGGCGAGGTCCGAGGAGCAGCCAGAACACGGAAGACAGACTTCATGCCGGTCACTAGGCCACTGAAAGTCGCCGCATCGGGGACAGGTGCGCACTTGATGACTGCAACACAAACCCAAAGATGAAAGGCGACTGGCGGCGGGAACTAACCCACCTACATAACTTCCGAACCCGGTAAACGAGTGAAGCTCACGACGAAACGCGAGAGAGAACCAAAATGTTCGAGACGAGACCGACGTCCGGCCCAGCCGGGCGAGACGTAGGCGGCGACCGAGACGTTACCTTTCCATGGCGGAGCGCCGAAGCACAAACCACCGTGAGCGATGGAAGCCGAGAAGCAGAAGAAGGCCCCAGGCCCAGCAAACAGCACGAGGCGCAGACGAGGGCTAGCAGAGAAGAAGGCGACGCCAGAAGCAGAGACGAGGCTAGGCGAAGACAGGCCGGTCGAACCGTACACAGTCTACGAAGGGTCAGAGGCTCAGGTAAACGCGTGCGTACGCTAACAGCGAAGTAGACAACTGGCTAAAGGAGACACCACCGGGCACGTGACCGGATGGGTAGGGGAGGCTACTCTCATCCCTGTTAGGGATCCCCGAGAGCCTCGTGGGGGGACCCTTTGGGTCTTAGGCTAAAATTGGTAAGCAAGTAGACTATTTCCAGACAGTCATGTCATCGGTAATGTGTTTTGAGGAAACAAAGGCTTATAAGCCACAATAAGGTGAGAGGTAAGTCAGAACAAAATCACTAGGCAGGAAGGTGCACATATCTCTCCCTTACTAGTGCTTTTTTTCCCCCAACCTACCTCTCGCATCGTCCTAAGTGGGACACGGTAGTTGTGTCTTACCTCTGTCATGATGTCAAGAATGTGTTCTGTAGCAGCCAGACGGCAGAAGACATTAAAGAGAGTGTTGATGAACGGGCTTCCAGTGTGCGGATGGCGGTAGGCCACATAACCTGCACAAAATTAAACAACTAGTGTAGATTGATCAAACCTTGAACACTGTCCAATGTCGGATGATCACTCAACTTGTCCCTCTGCACACTGTTTACACGTGACTACTTTACACACAAAGACATACATCAACTTGTTGCATACACTTGGGTAATAAACATTTATTTCAGTGCAGCCAACCAAAGCAAGTCATAATTAATGAACACGCACATTCAAATGTGGACAATGCTACTGGTGTTGCTAACAGTTCATGATGAAGAACTGGTCAGAAGGTTATGAAGTGTTTAATTAACCCTTTTCAGCCTGATACACCCATTGCTTGATATAAATTTGACTAAGATAGTTCAAGGGTGGTGCCAGAATACCCTCGTGCCTGTAAAACGGTTGATCCATCTCCTAATCTGCAATGTAGCCTTCATAAGACAATAAGCAAATTTTTTTAAAAATCAGCCTCAGGATGTAATGGGTTAAAAAAGAAAGTGACGGAGCACTAGTTAGCACTAATTGGTATGAAGTTAGCACTAATTGGTATGAAGGACTTGTTTAGAGTATCAATCCTCAGACTTACACCAAACTAGAATGTTACCAGTACCTCTGAGAAAGGAAGACACAATGAGGGCACAGAAACAAAAGTTTAATTTTGAACCTAAAAAATCTCATTGCATTCGACATGCCTGATGAAATGATTGCACACTGTTCATGTTTACACACAGCTGTGTCAGGTTATACATAATATTATTTGATATTGTAAGGAAAAGGCTTCAATGTGCTGTAATTTTGTAACTTTGAGAAATTTTTGTCTATATCGATCAAGACAGCTTTAGTTGCCGAGATCAATCTGTGAGGGAAAAAATGGCAACGAGAAGTTAAAATATCCAATCATACTGAAGTCTTTCCTTTCCATTATCAGTTCTGTTACAAATCTTTCTTTGAACACAAAGTTGACAAATGTTTCAATCTTTTGCTACAAACAGTTGACCACTGCTGCATGACAACAGTAAGAGAGCGAACTCACCCACAGGAGACAGGTGTCTCCCTTCTCACCTATATGTCAGCCCACATAACCCTTTTCATCCTGATACACTACTGCTTGATATAAATTTGACTATGTTAGTTCAAGTGCGGCGCCAGGATAGCTTGGCACCTCAGGCGCCAAGCTATTCTGGCACCAGCCTTGATCTAAAATGGCTGATCTATCTCTTAACCCGTATCATTCGGAATACACCAGTGTGTGAAATAAGTTGGACTACAATAGTTGAAGGGTAGTGCCAGAATAGCTTGGCGCCTCTAGGCGCCAAGCTATTCTGGCACCACCCTGCAACTAAAGCCATTGGTCTATATCCTTATCTGTAAGTACTATAATGTAGCTTGCATATGGTGGTACACAAATTTGAATGCACATGAGAGCTGATCTGAGCGTACCCTTCATCGCGTGTCACTAGACTGTACTTTACCTGAAGCTGAGGAGTGAATGAGGCAAAAGTCAGCCATATCCGCTGAGCGCTGAGAGCCTGATGAAGCATAGCTGGAGGCCATACTACTGCCCTCTGTGTGGAAGGAATTCCCGCTGTCGCAACTTGGGGGTGGTGCTGTGGGGTTCCCCGATGAGTCTTCATTTTCTGCAAAAGTCAACGTACATGTAATATGGAACGTGTTCGAATCTTTCGATGCATTGAAACTGTTAAACACAACTGCTAGATATAGACCAACTTTAGTGGGTGAGCCCAATGATTAACTCATTCGTGGCCAGCCGCATCCAGATGCGCGGCATAAGCCGCGCATCTGGATGCGGCTGGCCGCGAATGAGTTGACCCACTCAAGCACAAGTTCAATCAAGGGAACAATTTAGTACAAATAATAAGAAAGGATAGACACAAACAATTATATCTCTTTACCCCATCTTTATGGTTATGAATTGCCAGTACTGGCTACAACCAGTTCCCCCAAGCTAGACCATTCTCTAGTGCGAGAAATGAGAGATGGATGTGGGAAAAAAGACTGTGTTACTATCGACGGTCGGCAATGTGAGCAGGAAAACTGTACAGAAACAATTTGCATGAAATCACCCAATATTTAGCCACACTTGCATGACTAAAATGCATCTACTTTTGGTATTACACAGTTTAAATAAATTTGCTAGCTATTAAAACAAAACTGACATTGCAGGACATTTTTCAAGTCCCTTCTATTTATAGAAGGGACTTTTTAGGATGGGTCGCAATGGGGCGAATTTAATAGCATGTCCATGATGTCAAAGGTGGGCATGCTAAACCTCTAACAATTGAAGTGTTACGATTGTGGTTGTGTTGTTCTGTGAGAACAGTACATTGTTCAGTTGTATAATTGCGATGTAACAGCGTCGGTACATTGTTCAGTTGTATAATTGCAGTGTATTGACATTGCGAGAGATCGCTACGCAAGATATCGTGCTTCATTGTCAGTGACGGAGTTATGCAGTGAATGGTGAGGTACATTGTATGAGAGACGCTTTGTGTCAATGCTGAGAAGACTTTGTACTATTGTTGGTGCTTTTGTGAATGCATTTCGTGGAGATCGCATCGCTGTAATAAAATATTGTTGGAACTGTTACTCCAGTATTGTCTACATCCTTAAGCCACGGTTGACGGATTGCAGCTGAATGAGGTTTATTTAAAACAACTGTACGTGTGTGCGCTTGATGTAGTTATCATTTCTACGACCATGATTCTACCACATAACATGAAGTAACAAGATAAAAATTACATCATGTCTAGTTACGCTAACCTCCCTGCTGAACGTACATTTGGCGTGAAGCGCCGCATGTGCATATGTATGTATGTACATGTATGTGTGTGTGTATGTATGTAAACAAGAGAATCTCCGATATTTCTGTACACACAAGCTTGAAACTTGGTGAAATACTTTCTTAAGTGGGTGGCTAAGAGAGCATTATTGTAATTAAATGTCTCATTGAAGACATAAACAACCGTTTATAGGAAGTCGGTTGATCCAGGTTAGAGACCGTAATTTTTGTTATATTTACTTGAACCTTTGCATATATAGACAGGTTGGAGAAAGACATTGGATGAGTTCATTAGCAAGCTTTGTATCCTTTCAACTTCTTTAGTAAAAATTAATTATTTTCAGAAAAGAATTAAAATGAATTTTTCTCTAAAATGTATTTTTTCGAAAAATACTTACCGATGACATTACTATTAGGAATAGTGTCCTAGCTAGCATAATTTCAGCCAAAATTGGTTGTGTACCTATATGGCAGGCGAGGCAACAAGGGACGCCATAACCTAGCCAGTATCCCGAGTAGCCTCCCTTCCATCCCCATCCGGGCACATGCCCACCGGATTCCCGCCAGTCTGTTTGCTTAGCTGACCAGCGGCATAGTGGGAGGGTCATTTGAGTAATGTCATCAGTAAGTATTTTTTGAAAAAATACATTTTAGAGAAAAATTCATTTGTTTCCCCAAAACACATTACCGATGACATTACTATTAGGAAGAATTGCGAAGAGGAGGTGGGTGCCGCTTATAAAACCCCTTACCCCCCAAAACCGCCAACCAGACCCGCCCGCCCTGGAGCAACCTCGCGATAATTTCAGCTAAGAATTGCCGATGGTGCCGGGAGGGAGTGTTGCGCTGCGGGGATGTCTCCCACCAGCGCCATGTTTTCCCACTGGCCGGAGAGGACCCGAAATGATCTCACGCTGGCTGAAGAGGTCCCTCAGGTAGAATCGGGCAAAAGTCGACTTCGCTCGCTAGCGCCCGGCCGCCACAATGTCTTTGATGGCGCAGTAGCAATCGAATGCGAGGCCTGCGGCCATGGCTCTGACCTCGTGCGCCCTGATGTTCATTCCTTTGGCTGCATCAGGGGAGAGGTCCTGGTAGATGGCGCGTATCACCCGTCGGAGCCAGGAGGATACCGTCTGGGCTGAGGTGTCATTTCTACCTGGGGACAGAGGGAGGAATATGCAGGTGCGTCCCCTGCGTATTGGCTTGGTCCGGCGCAGGTACACACGTAAGGCTCTCACCGGGTCCTGCTGTTTGGTATCCCGGGCAGCGTCTGAATCCCCCCAGGGCCGAATGGTGACCCTCTGTGGGGCGACCCATGGAGACAGTGTCTTGGCTAGGAAGCCGGGTCGGTCAGCAGTTGCACAGAGCCATCCGTCCGGAACTGTAAGCCTGAGGGGCATGCTGAAAGAGCGTGCAGTACGCTGACCCTGGAAGCAGTGGCGAAGGTCCGTCGGAAGTAGGACCTCCGCGTCACGTCGGCCGTCCGCGCCAGCTGGAGTGATTTGAAGTGGTCTGAGTCGAGCCACATTAGCCCCCAGGGTAGGTCCCATCGCGGCAACAGCGAGTGAAGGGCAGGACATGTAGACCGAAGTGGGCCCAATTAGGTCGGCGAGGTCCTTGCAGTCACCAGGGTCGGTCGGCCCAAATGGCGGTAGGCGTCAGCGATCATGGCCAGATAGCCCCTAATAGTGATTGGTGGCAAGCTGGTCAGTGAAGAGCCAGAGGGAGAACTCCGCCTGCTGGTGAGCTGACAGATCTGTGGGGGAGAGGCGCTCGTCGTCACCTCAGTCACACAGGACTCGTAACTCGCCTGGTCGAATGTCTGCAGACTGTAGCGATAGCTCCCACTGCTGCACCTGAGAAGCCTCTAGCGGCGATGGCTTGCCGCACCACCTCTAGGCATGGAGGAGGAGCTGCTCGGGGCACGGAAGGTGCCGCGCCCGTCGAGGCTGCTAAGCATCGTGCGTGGGGTGGTGAGCCACAGAGGGGGCCCACAGCGAGATTCAGGAGGCTGGCAGTCCACGAGCATGTCCAGCAGCATGGAGCCACCAGGAACAGGACCATGTAGCAACCTTAAGCTTGAGCAGGACCTTGGGACGAGCACCGTAGGTGGGTAGGCGTAAGCGACGATGCCGTCCCAAGCGAGGAAGAGAGCGTCGACCGCTCAGGCTAGCGAGACTGGAAAGGGGGAGACGAAGAGGGGAAGCTGGTGATGCCACCTCGACGCGAAGAGGCTGATCATGGGGGTCTCTGAACTGCGCAGATCATCCAAAAGATGTCCGGACGGAGCTCCCACTTGGTGCGAAGAAGATGGCCGCGTCGCGTGATGGAGTCGGCAGGCCATGCAGAAGTCCCAGGATGTCTCTCGCTCGGAGAGTGCTGCCTCGATCTTCACACCACGGAGCACCTGGTAGAGGAGGAAGGATAGGGAGGAGAACCGCATCCCGCCTTGCTTCTGGATGTAGGCGACTACTGTGGCGCTGTCTGAGAGGATGCGAAGCTCCTGGTGTCGCAGAGGTGAATCCCACGCAAAGAGGGCTTGCCAGACCACTTCCAGCTCTAACCAGTTGATTTGCTGGGCCACGAGGTCAGGGCCATATGCCGGAGGTTGTAGAGAATCTCGGTAGCAGGTGAGCGCCCCAGGTGGAGAGACTAGCGCCGACGCAAGGGACAGCTGTGGTGGAGATGAATAGAGGGGAACTCCCATTGCAAGCCAGTCGGGATCCGCCCAGCGAAATAGTTGAGGATGGAGCATCGGCTGCACCCGAACCTGAGACTCGAGGTCCTCCATCGAGGGTCGCCAGGGGAGAAGCAGGAGCAGCTGAAGCGGGGGGCAATAGAGACGTCCTAGTGGAAGTAAGTCCGCTGCTGTACTCACCAGTCCCAGAAGCCGAAGTCACAGTCTAGCGGGGAAAGTCCCCTCTTGAGACACCTGCCGCGCTGGATTTGCCAACTGCTGAATTAGCTGCTCCAGAAGCCGCACTTCATGAGGTCGGAGCGAAATTCCATCCCTAGGTGGACAAGCGGCGCGACAGCGTGAGGTCGGACTTGCGCACATTAACCAGGAAGATGAGCCTGTCGAGGAGACCTAGAAGTGCATCTCGGTCCTTCTCCAAGGAGGCCTCCAACCGGTTCCACAAGAGAAGATCTAGGTAAGTCGACATGGAGCACGAAGATGTCCGTCTGGCCTTGTCTACTATGGCGTCCATGACACAGGTGAACACCCAGTGGCTGTGGTTGACACTGAAGGGAAGCGTGCGACACTGGTAGACCATGCCGCCAAAGGCGAGGCGGAGGTAACGGCTGAAGACGGGGTGCCTGGGGACGAGCAGAACACATCCGACAGGTCTAGGCTGACGGCCAAGTCCATACGCTGCACTGCGGCATGAAGGCTCGGGCGGCCTCCACGCGGAAGGACGGAGCAGCGATGAACTTGTACAGCCCGGAGTGCGCGCGTCGTCTGTCATAGCCGCTTCCTAAACGGTTGGGAGGTCGAGGCCGCAGCGCAGAAGCATCCTGAAGCAACAGTCCACAAGAAGTGGCAGCAGGCAAGGTGTCAACCGTGGAGTGGTATGCAGCGTGGTAGGTGGTGACCGGCAAGCCAGGAAGTTCCTAACTGCGGCGAGTGGAGGGTGTCTCCGATCCTCAATGCGCGGAACGAAGTCCCGTAGAGGCTCAGGCATGCGTAGTCAAGCGCCGTCTCCGCAGGCTAATGCGCGACGTCCCGGGACCGGAGATATTCCATCCCAGAGCCCTGGGGGCCCACGGGGACCCTGTGTCGTCCGCCGAAGCTACAAATATGAATAAAAAACAATCATTATCATACAGCGCTTAAACGTGCCTCCCAGCTTTAAGCGGTGTACAATGGTTACACACAACTAAAAATACCGTGAGCTGTGCACACAACAATACTATTTACCGCGAGGAATTGGGAGGCCGAACAGGCGGGGAGGCGGGGCGAGCAACTCGCTGTGGGTCGGGCTCCAAGCTCCGTGTAAGGCAAGCGGCCGCATACTGGTCCCGTAGTCTCGCGCGGGGCGAGGGTACTTGTCACTGACCTTGGGGTGGCACAACTTGTTGGACTACCAAGGGTTTGGACGGCCGTACTTTTGTCTTGGAGGCAGGCCTAAGGTGACGGCTAGCATCCAAGTCACGGGAAACAGTCCGCCGTCGTGACAGCCTGTCCCGCGAGCACGACCGCCGTCAAGGTGCGTGAGTCCGCTCGGTCCTTCTAACAGCCAGTGGCCCGTCCGCACGGGATGGTAGGCGGGGCGTGCGATCTCGTTGTGAGCCCGGCGCGTCCCTTAACTTTTATCCAACGAGCGGGTGCACGTTAGTCCTGCAGTCTTGTCCGGTCATGGGCACCTGTCACTGACCTTGGAGCGGGACGCTGAACGTCTGTGCTGGACTTGTGCCGAGGATTTGGAGGGCCGAAATCCAGAAGCTGCCGTCGGGCTCCCTGCCTGGGGGCGGGTCATGCATGCACGTTGCGGGCCAGACTCATATTGGAACTCTCAGTATTTAACGAGCTGGCGCGAAATCAGCCGAAGTCCTAGGAGCGGTAACCTGTCCTGAGGCCCGGCTCGTAGTTCCGTAATGGCAAGCGAGCGCCCCTTGGTCCAGCATTCTCGTCCTGCCGAGGGTACATGTCACTTCCCGAGGCCGGGACATCATATGTCCATGCTGGAGTATCCCCCGGGTTGAGGCGACTTGTCCCGGAAGCGTGAAACAGGTCGGGCACGGGTGTCCGCTCGGAACTCCTAACGCCAAGCATCGTGGCGCCACCGGGTATTAGGCGGGACGAAAACTCCTCTTTCTTGGCCAGGCTCGTTGTACTCTCTCTAGCTGACGAGCGAGCACGCCCTGGGGTACCTGTCACAGACTTGGCCAGGGCGCCGTACATCCACGGATTAGTGCCGCATAGGAAGGGTAGGCGTGGCGAGCAATCTCTGTGGCTGCGCTCGTAATACTCTATGTGCCGAGCGGGCGCCAATGGTCCAGTAGTCTCATCCTGTCCAGGGTATCGGCATTGTCCCTGGGCTGGCTGCCATACGCCTGTGCTGGGCCAGTATGCATGTGCAGCCCGAGTCTCCAATCTGGAAGTAGGTGGGTCGAGCTAGCTCACTGTCGGGTTCATCTACTCTCCCTATCGCTGACGAGTGGGTGCCCACTGGTCCAGCAGTCTCGTCTGTCCGAGGGTACCTGTCACTGCCCAAGGAGTGAGACGATGTATGCCTGTGCTGGACTGGTCCCGACAGTTTGGAGGGCCGAACTCCAGAAGCTGTCGTCGGGCTCCCAGCCGGGGGGCGGGTCATGCATGCATGTTGCGGGCCAGACTCATACTGGATACTCTCAGTACTTGACGAGTTGGCGCGAAATCGGCCGAAGCCCTAGGATCGGTACGGGATGGCCTCTCCCGTGCAGTCCGAGTTACCACATCCGGGGAATACGTCCTGTCATAGCCGCGTAGGTGGTATGATCGTTAGCCGGCGGCTGGTCTCGGACTGGTGTCGGCCGTCACGGCGATAGAAGCCCCAGGCTGGAACCACTGTTCGTCTAACCATGACCCGCCCCCCGGCTGGGAGCCTGACGACGGCTTCTGGAGTTCGGCCCTCCAAACTGTCGGGACCAGTCCAGCACAGGCATACATCGTCTCACTCCTTGGGCAGTGACAGGTACCCTCGGACAGACGAGACTGCTGGACCAGGGGCACAGACAATGTACGGGTGAGTGGAGGCCCAGGCGGAACAGCATAGGCAGACGGTATACACATCACTCCGCCATTGGAAGTCCGCACAAGTGTGCAGTTGCGGACTTGTAAACTGCAAAACATAGTCAACAGTGATAGGCAAGCAAGTGTGGCTCTCCGAGGCCACACGACGAGCGTACGCGAGCGAAGGTAGACTTTGTACCCAATGCCAAATCTACGGCCAATGCCATTGCCTGGCGCTCTAAACTCCCTTCCCTGAGCGCCGGTCGCAGGCAACAACCAAGGTTTTACCTTACCATGTCGGAGAGGCTGGAGGCCAGACCAAGGGCCGTAGGGGACCAACCGTATCGCCGAAGCGAAGCCCCGCACCACCAACGGTAGAGGCCGCACCACAAAGGTAGCTCCAAGCTAACACCATAAACACAGTAATCCAAGGCTAGTGCAGAACACGGGAAGTAATCCAAGTCCCCACCACCACAAAGTCCGGCGGAAAGCCCCCACATAAAACCAATGAAGGTAAACTCCAAGCTAGCACAGTGAACACAGTAATCAGAGGCTAGCACAGTGAACATGGCAGAACTCCCAGCCACAAGGCGACCGGCCACACCGTACACCGCCAAGACGCAGAAGTGTAGGTACCCCACACAAACTCCAGGAAGGTAAATCCCACAGGTAGGCTCCCAAGCTTAGCACAGATCACACAGTAGCTATCACAGCGCACACAGTAGCTAGCACAGATACGTGAAGTGAGTTCAAGTCACACGCCGACCGGTCACACCATACACAGCCGAAGAGAGACATATAGGTACACAACCATCCAGTCTAGATAAGAAACAGACTGGCGGGAATCTGGTGGGCATGTGCCCGGATGGGGATGGAAGAGAGGCTACTCAGGATACTGGCTAGGTTATGGCGCCCCTTGTTGCCTCCCCTGCCATATAGGTACACGACCAATTTTGGCTGAAATTATGCTAGCTAAGACACTATTCCTAATAGTAATGTCATCGGTAATGTGTTTTGAGGAAACAAACACTAAAAAACGTTTACTTCTAGAGAAAGTCAGACAGTGGCGGTGACGTAAAAGAGGCAACTCCGTCACCATGCAGACACTGACATAATACTCTAAATATGATGTCATTCTCTCTCGCATGCGCAGCTCTCTCTCTCTCACACAAACATGTGCGCATCTCCAAGAGGAATAGATCCTCATCCGCTCTCCAGGTGCACGTGGATCTATGACTCTTGGAGATGTTTGGAGAGCGCACACACTAACACGCACACACATTGACGCTCTTTCAGAAGAGCATGCAGGTGACCCGTGTACTTAGTATATCATGTAGCTAGGTAACGTCAACCTGCTTTCACACAAATTATAGCAAGACTGAAATTGTACCGTAAAGTTCTATTTTTGTCACCATTTTCTCAAGCCTATGAAGCGAAAGTGAAATTCATAGCACGCAAAATATAAAATTACATAAAAACTAAAACTTACGTCATGACAAATGACGTTTGACAAATCAATGACGCGTATGTCCTGCACCCCTTATAGAACTTACTGACGCATTGGCAGATCTGCGAGTCTTTTTGAATAGGAGATAATTCAACATCAGAATCAGGTCAAAGACAAAAGGTAGAGGCCATTGACAGTGAGGACAGCTCTCATATAGAAGAGAATTTTGTGGGTTATGATTCATCCCATCTTGTTTTTTTTTTTTTTTAGCCACTCATACCAGCTTCATCGCCACTGTAGTCTTCAGAAATGTTCAGAAAATGTTTCTTCAGGCTTTTTTTTGTGGAAAGAAATGGCTTTAATTTACAACTGTATGACTAAGAAGCAACTGTGCACAGTTCTTTGTCAACTTGAGCCTAAACTTGACCCCATCTTGTATGCGATTCACAGCAAAACAGCCATGGCTAACAAGTGATAGCCAAGTTGCCAATATTTTGGGTTCACCAAGTTTACTTAGCAGTGAGTCTAAGCTCAAGGTCGCACAATCTAGTGCGTGTCCTCATGCCATACAGGAACCGGCAACCACCCTGTCTGGTGACACAAGGTTTGTCCTGCGCTGAGTAATTCCCCTTGCGATAAATATTGTTTCTATCAAAGCTTGCCTTGATAGTCTATTGTGTGTTGTCTACAAGGAAGATTGTAAAGAAAATAAGAAGACAAAAATAAAAATGTGTTGAAAGTACAAGCAGAACACAGTTATACATTTTAAACTGTCTTGTACTTGTCCTTCCTAAGCGTGTTTCATGTTGGGATTTCCTTGTCATCATACATGCTGTTTTATTTGTTAACCCATATACTGAGGCTAAAAGCTTCAAATTTGTACACTGCCATATGCAAACTACATTGTTTTCCTCCCTACGTCACACGACCAGTCACTTTAGTGCAAACCGTACCATGTGACTGTGATATAAAAACCCCTGTAGCGAAAAATGGCGGACGTTTTGTAGCCCTCTCAATGACGCATCTTGGATGCCAGTTTTGTTCTATAAAAGATCGCCAAACATTCTAAAGTACAAAGTTACTTAGTGTTGTTCGAAACAACAAGCACACTCAGTACTGGAGACGGCAACGTCATGACATATTTTAAATTACGTCATAAGTCTCTTATGTATAAATATATATTCCCTTGACGTCAGTCATGGCTGGCGTGATCCAGGTCGCAAGATGTCTTCTTGATTTCTTGTACGAAAATAGTGCAGGAATGAAAACAAATACGTTATTGGTCGGAGGGGTTCGCTACACAGACCCTTGTAGGCCTTCGGGAGGTCAAAGGAATCATTGTACCCCTCAGGCCTTCGGGGTACAATGATTCCTTTGACCTCCCTCAGGCCTACAAAGGTCCGTGTAGCGAACCCCTCCGACCAATAACTTACAGTACTTAAGGATAAGGATACAGACTAATGGCTTTAGTTCAAGGGTGGTGCCAGAATAGCTTGGCGCCTTTAGGCGCCAAGCTATTCTGGCACTACCCTTGAACTATTTTGGTCAAACTTATTTCACACACTGGTGTATTCCGAATGATAAGGGTTAAGGGAAAATTTGGGAAAGGGAAAATTTGACTGAAACAGACAAAATATCACAAGAACTATACAGCAAGAACGCTGTGGCTTTCTGCTGCCAGCAAGAGGTATTGATTCTCATGTGCCCCTGCAACTTGCAGCAGCACATGCGGATCTATGCCTCTTGCAGACTGTCCATATGTTTAACACTTACTGCCTCTGCACGCCTGAACGATGAATAATTTGGGTTTTCCAGCCATCTGCAGACATTTTCGGGCACTGAAATAATCGCGAACATCGTCATCTGTGATATAGGAATTCTGAGCAACATGTCCACTGTCTGAGTGGCCGTCAACTCCATATATGACACCATTCCTTCCTCCATGGGATAAGATGACCACAATAAGAGAGTCAACCTGTTCCAGCTCTCTCCTGCGGGAGAAGTTAGCCAAAAGCTCTTTCATTCTCTGAAACAAAGTTAAACCCAAAGAAGTATGTGAATTCCATGAATTTTATTTTTTAAAAAGCTCATTTCTGATCATGCTGACAGGAAAAATGAATTTTTTTTCTAAAATGTATTTTTTTGAAAAATACTTACCGATGGCATTACTATCTGGGAATACACTCTATTGCCTATAGATTTCAGCAAAAATTGTGTGTAGCACACAACTGGGGAGGAGACACCGGGGATCCAAGCACTATGACCCCAGGTGGCCTCCCCTTACTACCCTATCCCGGCGAGCACAGGGCGACCTCGTCAGTTTCACACATAGCCACAAGAGGCAAGCGGGGCAGGCGGGAGGGCCATCCGAGTAATGCCATCGGTAAGTATTTTTCAAAAAAATACATTTTAGAAAAAAAATTCATTTGTTTTTTCAAAATACATTACTGATGGCATTACTATCTGGGAGAATGGCGAACAGGCGGAGGGTGCCGTATCTAACCATAACCCAACCACTCCGCCGGCCCCCTCGAGAGAGAACTCCAGACGATTTCAGCTATGATGTGCCTAAGACGCCAGCAGCGCTCGGAGGGAGTGCTGGGCCGCGGAGATGTCGCCCACCCGTGCCCGGGAGTCACGTCGGCCGGATAGGTCTCTTAAGGTAGAAGCGTGCGAAAGTGGAGTCTGAGCGCCAGCCACCCGCTGCCACAATATCTTTGACCGAGCAGTTGCGGTCCAGGGCTAGACTGGCGGCTACTGCTCTCACTTCATGCGCCCGGATTTGTAAAGGCTCAGCGCCGCGTGGGGAGAGGTCTAGGTAGTCTGACCTAATCACCCACCGCAGCCAGGATGACACGATCTGGGCCGAGATGTGGCGTCTGCCCGCGGACAAGGTAAGAAGAGGCGCGAGCGCCCCCGGCGCTGCGGCTGAGAGCGGCGCAGGTAAATCATTAGCGCCCGCACTGGGTCCTGTTGCCGCGATCCAGGGGAGAGGTCCGCTCCACGGAGGGGCCGTATCGTTAGCACCTGAGGAGCCGCCGCGGGCGGCGGTTCTTTGCCAGGAAGGACGGATCGGAGAGCAGCTGCGCAGAGCCGTCGGAACGAACCGCAAACAGGCTGGGAGCATCGAGAGCGCGTGAAGCTCGCTGACTCGGGACGCTGTAACGAGAGCCAGAAGGAAACAGGTTTTCCGGGTCAAGTCTGAGAACCGAGCCAAGGGGAGGGGCTCAACCGGTCTGTATTCAACCACGTCAGTACCCAGGCAAGATCACACCGGGGTACTAGGGAACGTGAAACCGGACGTCGGAGTTCAACGTGAGCCAGAAATTCGACAGATCCTTGCAGGCGCCTGGGTCCGGAAGACACCGGTGACGGTAGATGTCCGCGATCATAGCGCGGTAGCCCTTGATGGCGACCGGGGCTTAGCCCCGGTCGTCGAAGAGCCACAGGAAGAACTCCGCCAGTTGGTGGGAGGCTAGGTTAGTGGGAGGGAGCCCATGGGAGGTGCACCAGGTCGGAAAGACCCTCCACTTGCCTTCGTACACCTTCCTTGTAGAGAGTCTGCGGGCTGATGCAATTGCCGCCACTGCCGCATCCGAGAACCTCTAGCGGCGCGGGCGTGCCGGACAACCTCCAAGCGTGTAGGCGGAGGCGTTCGGGGCACGGATGGAAAAGCCGCTGACGGGGCTGCTTGAGCATCGTGGAAGGGGTAGGAAGCTCCAGAGGAGGGTCCGTCGCAAGCGCGAGGAGGTCCGTGGTCCAGCTCTTGGTCCAGTTGAAAGGGGCCACCAGCAGGAGGACCGCCGAGCATCCCAGAAGCTTCCGCAGTACCTTCGGAACGAGGACTGACGGGGGGTAGGCGTAAGCAATCAGGCCGACCCAAGGAATGGGGAGCGCGTCCACTGCCCAAGCGAGTGGATCCAGGACTGGCGAGACGTAGACCGGGAGCTGGCTGTTTCATCTGGTGGCAAACAGATCCACTAGCGGCGTTTTCCAGTGAGAGCAGAGCAGGCGAAAAATATCCGGGCATAGGGACCGCTCCGAGTGGAGCAACTGTCCGCGACGAGACAGGGCGTCCGCCATCACATTGAGGTGGCCAGGGATGTGGCGGGCTCGTAGGGCAATGCCTCGATCCCTGCACCAGAGGAGAAGGTGGTACCGAAGAATGCAAAGGGAGGGCGAGTGAGTGCCACCCTGATTCTGTATGTAAGCCACCACCGTCGAGTTGTCGGAGAGCCCGAGGACTTCCTGATTGGCCAAGGTCTCCTGCCAAACGTCGAATGCCAACCCAACTGCCTTCAGCTCCAGCCAGTTGACGTGATTCCCGAACAGCTCCCGAAGCCAACACCCGAGGCCGAGAGAAATCTGGTAACAGGTGCGCGCCCCAGCTGGCCTGGCTCGCCTCTGTACAGAGAGACCACCGAGGCGGCGGGGAGTGTAGGGCACCCCCGAAGCCAGCCAAGCGAGGTCCGCCCACCTCTCGAGGTGAGGACGAGCCAGAGGCGTGACAGGTACTAGATCCAACAGAGCGCCCGAGGGTCGCCAGTGAAGAAGGAGACGTAGCTGGAGAGGCCGAGCATAAAGTCTGCCCAAGGGAAGCAGGTCCGCAGCCGCACTGAGGAGGCCCAGGAGTTGAAGCCAGACCCTGGCGGTGAAGGAGGATCCCATCCCCATCGAAGTCGCTAAGTCGACGATCTTCTGTCGCCTGGCCAGAGGCAGGCGGGCAAGGTTGAGGTCGGTCAGGAATTCCATCCCCCGATGTAGAAACGTCGAGAGGGAGAAGATCGGATTTCCCCAATTGAGTAGGAAACCTAGACGACGCAGAAGGGAAGCAGGGCATCCCTGTCCGTCTGGAGGGCTGCGGAAACCAAGTTGCGCAGTAGAAGGTCGTCCAAGTAATTGGAGGCCGGGCTCAAGGAGCGCTGACGGAAATAGGCTATCACGGCGTCGAGCAGTCTTGTAAACACCCACGGACTGATGTTGAGGCCGAACGGAAGGGCGCTGAACTGGTAGACGATCCCCCCAAGTCAAACCGAAGGTACCGGCGAAACGACGGATGAATCGGGACGTGCAGATAGGCGTCTGACAGATCGAGGCTGATCGCAAAGTCCATCGGCCGGAGGGCCGCACGGAGTGTCCTGGCCGTCTCCATCCTGAATCGAGGGGCCAAGCCGTCTCCATCCTGAATCGAGGATCGAGGGGCCAAGCTGATAAGTCGATAACTGGACGCCACTTGCCGCCTGGTTTGGGAGCTAGAAGAGTCGGCTGTAGAACGCCGGAGAGTCCTGCCGCGAAACCACCTCTGTCGCCGCTTTGGTGAGGAGGGTCGCCACTTCCCCGCGCAGAGCGTCCGCCTGTGTGCCGTCGAGCGGTTCCTGGGTCCACATGGGTGCTCTGCGAAGAGGCGGAGGCGACAGGAACGAAAGTTGCAGGCCTGCGGTAACGGTGGAAAGAATCCAGGGGTCGTCCGGGAACAGCGATCTCCAAGATCGCTGAAGAGCGACGGCCGCCCGCCGACGGGAGGCTCGATTACTGAGGTGGGGGCGGAGGCGGGGGCGAGTCAATGAGCCCGACCGCGGCCCGATCTACGGGCACCGCGGGGCCAAGCAGGGCGAGGGGCGGGGCCGGCCTGAGTAGCCTGGAATGGACGGGCCCGACCTCGTGAAGATCTGACTGTAGGAAAGGAGGGCCTGAAAGACCGCTGGGCACGACCCCCGCCGTGCGGGGGGCGCGAAAGCGGGTCGAGGCTGGGTTAGATGCAGGCTTGGGCCACAAGTCCTTGGAAGATTCCTTAAAGGTGTGCCAAGTGTCGCCGAACAGCTGAGGACCACCTAAGGGGGCTTGACGGAGCTGGGTCTTCACTGACAAGGGAAGGTCCGAGCAGAGGCGCAAAAGGGTATCCCTCCTCCAGAGGTCGCATTTGGCAGCTGCTGCCCTGGCGGTGGCGGAAGAATGGTAGGCGGACCGGTTGGCCGCTATCAGGATGGACTGCACGTCACGAAGCGGGGACTGAGCCTCCAGGTCCCACGTATTCTGTAGGCACTGCAGTGCTGCCTGGGTAGCCAGTTCCAAACCCGAGCACGCCAGCGAGTTCCGCGCTAAGGAGGCGATCCTGTCGAGAGGCCGAGGCCACGAGTTCTGGACGAGCCTGCGGCCGCCCGCCTGTAGTAAGGCCGCCGCATCCACCGCTGGAAAAGGTATGGCGAAGGCTTGGGAGTGTCCAGCGTACTAGGCCTGGCGGAAGCTTAAGTTGATTCCCACCGGCGATCGAGCGGCGGTAAAGTATCCCGTGTCGCCGAAAGCGTCATTACGCAGCTGGGCGGAGAAGCATCGGTGAGGTCCCGGAAGCCGGCTTGCGGGAGGGACTTGCGGCGCTGGACTTGCCTCTGCGCGTCGACCATGGCCGAAGCCTGTCTCTTCGGAGGAGGCGAAGGCAGACAGACGTCGGGCGGTAGGGACTTGGCGATAAGCCTTGAAGCCTCACCCAGAGCGTGGACCGTCTGTGATCCGAGCGAAGGGCCGGCAACATCTGACGAGGCGGAGGCCGACGCGACAGCGGAAAAGGCGGGAAGGAGAACCCGCCGCCGAGTCCTGCAAGAAGATCGCCGAGGCCGAGTCCGACGGATGAAGGCTGAGGACGTCCGTTCCAAAACTGATCTTCTCGCGGCAAAGACGAAAGGGGCGAGCGGCTACGAGAGCGCTGCACCGCCGCGCGCGAGGTAGACGCAGCCGCCCGCGACGCACGCAAAGAGGCGCGCCGCGGCGACGGAGGGACCGTGGCAAAGCGACGGTCCACCTCGAAGTCGGGATCCGCACGCGGCAGCCGACGTGAGCGACAAACCGCGATCGGAATACCGAGGAAGTGGCCTGGTCACCCCTGGCCCGCCTGGGAGAACCGGTGCGAGGGGGGGGGGGGGGGGGGGACCGCCAATAGTCTCCCCTAGCCCGCTCAGGAAAGGCGGAGCGGGGAGTGGACAAATACCGGGCATGCGGCCCCCCGTCCGATGTTTCGGACCGTGGAGGACGCGTGATGTCACACCGGGCCCGCCTGGTCGATACAAGGCGCGGGGGGGACAGTCTAGGGTCGCGCCAAGCCCGCTCAGGAAAGGCGGAGCGGGGAGGGGACGATTTATGAGCCCGCTGCCCCAGCTCCGAAGCCTCGGAGCGAGGGGGGGGGGGGGGGCGAGGGTCCAAGTCACACCGGGCCCGTCCGGTCGATACGAGACGGGGTGGGGGGACAGTCTACGGTCACGCCAAGCCCGCTCAGGCGAAGCGAAGCGGGGAGGGGACCATTATGTGCACGCGACCCCCGCTCCGACTCCTCGGAGCGTGGGGGGCGAGAGTCAACCACACCCCGGGCCCGCCCAGGCGAGACGGGGCGGGCGGGGGGGGGAAGAAAGCGAAGCATGCCGTGCCCGTTCGGAAAATACAGAGCGGGGAGGCAGCATTACTAACGGTCTCGTCACGTTCCGAAGCCTCGGTGCGTGAGCGAGAGCATTTCTTATCACGTTTACTCTCTTTCTTATGCTTGCGTTCCGTCACCCATCCCCGCTCCGGAGACCTAGAGCCGGGGGTGGCCGACGAACGCTCATCTCTCCCAGACCGCTCGCCCGAAGCAGAGCGGGGGGTGGGAACCAAAATGGGCTCAAGCCACGCGCTAACGAAGCAGAGCGTGGGGAGCGTGACTCCGAAACTCGCCTACCCTGCTCCGAAGACTCGGAGAGGGGAGGGAGAACCTGCGAGGTAACGGTACAAGAAGGGGACTTACCTGTGGGCTGGAAAGCCCGATGCGCCGAGGGAAGTACGTCCACCCGTGGAGGATCCCGTGGAGACCGAAGCGGGCGAGGGGACCGGTCACGCCTGAAGAAGTCCCACCTGCGCGAACACCGGTCTTCCGTCCAAGCGGCGCCACCGTCACACGTTCCGTCCGAAGCACAGCCCGAACACGCCAAGCAAGAGTCGTGTGCATCATCCGACCACTGGAAGTCCCCGCACGGCGGCAAGTCTTCGACACAGAAGAAGCCATAAGGCCCTAAACCCAGATACGCCGGCAAAGAAAGTCAACCGTGCACAAAACAGCCGGGCACAAGTCACGTGCGTCGTCGAACCCCAAGGCCAAGCCAAGGGTGAACTCACAAAGTCAGAGCCGGTAAAACCGGTCGGCGCACAGGTCACAAAGAGTCCAATTGCCAAAGGAAAAACCACGAATGTAGTGAGTCCAGGGCTGAATCGAAGACTCCAATTCAAGCCCACAGTCAAAAACCACTGAAACCCGTAAAACGGAGAAAGGCAAAAACTCGACCGTCCCCGGTCGAGCTATGAGTGAAACTGACGAGGTCGCCCTGTGCTCGCCGGGATAGGGTAGTAAGGGGAGGCCACCCGGGGTCATAGTGCTTGGATCCCCGGTGTCTCCTCCCCAGTTGTGTGCTACACACAATTTTTGCTGAAATCTATAGGCAATAGAGTGTATTCCCAGATAGTAATGCCATCGGTAATGTATTTTGAAAAAATTAATTTTTCTCTAAAATGTATTTTTTCGAAAAATACTTACCGATGACATGACTAACTGGAAATAGTCTACTTGCTTACCAATTTTAGCCTAAGACCCAAAGGGTCCCCCCAGGAGGCTCTCGGGGATCCCTGATAGGGACGAGAGAGCTTTCGGGGATCCCTAACAAGGACGAGAGTAGCCTCCCCTGCCCATCCGGTCAGGCGCCCGGTGGTGTCTCCTTTAGCCAGTTGTCTACGGAGTTACCAGCGGCAAGCGGGGAGGAGGGAGGGACCTCCGAGTCATGTCATCGGTAAGTATTTTTCGAAAAAATACATTTTAGAGAAAAATTAATTTGTTTCCTCAAAACACATTACCGATGACATGACTAACTGGAAGAATGGCAAAGAGGAGGAGGGTGCCGCACAATCCCTTTTAGAAACCTCTTCAGGGACGAAGACGGCCCGTCACTCCTGATCACCCACTCCCGACAATTTTAGCGAAGTGCCGCCTAAGCGCCGAGGGCGCCTGGAGGGAGTGTTGCGCCGCAGAAGTTGCCCACCAGCGTAAGGTTGTCGCGCTGGACTGTCAGGGCGCGGGAGTAGAAGCGGCAATGGTAGATCCGTCCCGCCACCCCACCGCCGCCACAGTGTCCTTAACCACACCGGCGCGGCGAAGGCGAGACATGCGGCCCTAGCGCGCGTTCCATGGGCGCGGATCTTCAGTGCCCCGGCTCCCTGTGGGGAGAGGTCGCGATAGGCGGACCGGAATACCCAGCGGAGCGAGGAGGAGAACGTTTGGGCTGAGAAGCCGGTTCTGCCAGCGGTCGGCGGCAAGGGACGAGACCGTCCCCTCCGCACGGACTTGGAGCAGGTAGATACGAAGTGCCTGTCCCGGATCTTGCTGCGGAGTGCCCCGAGGAACCGGGTCGTGTAAGCGGCCGAGCGGCGAGGGCCGGAGGCGCTGTCAAGGGAGACCTAGGCTGAGCGAGAAGGAAGGATCCGGGAGTAGCTGCACGGAGCCATCCACTCGGAACTGCAGGCCGGTGGGGCGAGACGAGGGCGTGTGGAGCTCGCTGACGCGGGGCGCCGTGGCGAGGGCCATCAGGAAGCAGGCCTCCGAGTCACGTCAGCGAAGCGGGCCAGATGGAGCGGTTTTAACGGTCCGAAGTCAGTCAGGGGAGGACCAGGGAGGTCCCAGCGCGGGCCAAGGGAGAGGAAGACCGGACGCTGCACGCCGAAACGCGCCATAAGGTCGGGCAGGTCCTTGCAGGCGCTGGGTCGGGACGGCCGAGGTGACGGTAGGCGTCGGCGATCAAGAGGGGAAGCAGCTGCCCCAGAGGGGAGCCAACCTTGGTCTTGGACGAGCCAGAGAAAAAGTCCGCGAGCTGAGGAGACGTCAGGCCGACGGTGGAGAGGCGGCGGGGTCAGAGCACCAGGCACGAAGCACGCCACTTTCCCTCGTAGACACGTCTGGTAGGACTGCGGGCTGAAGCGATAGCGTCCGCTGTCGCACTCGAGAAGCCTCCAGCAGACAGAGCTTGCCGCACAATCGCCAGGCGTGTAGGAGAAGTCGCTCACGGCAGGGGTGGAAGAGCGGCTGTCGGCGCTGCTCGAGCATCGTGCGGGGGGTGGGAAGAGGGAGGGTGAGCCCGTGGCGAGACTGAGAAGGTCGGAAGTCCACGATCCGGTCCGGGAGAACGGCTACCCGGAGAAGGACTGCGTTGCATCCCCGGAGGCTGAGCAGGACTTGAGGACCAGGACCGCCGGAGGGTAGGTGTAAAGGACCAGACCGTCCCAAGGGGTCAAGCGCATCGACTGCCCAGGCCAGAGGTCGGGAACGGGGAGATGAAGAGGGAAACCGGAGGGTCCACTTCGTGGCGAAGAGGACAAGGGGGGAGTCTCCCAACGAGCGCAGAACCAGCGAAGGATGTCCCAGCGTAGGGCGCAATCCGTGTGAAGAAGCTGCCTCCGTCGCAAGAGGTAGTCTGCCAGTACGAACAGGAGACCTGGACTGAGGCGGTCTGGGAGGGAGAAGTCGCTGTCCGCGCACCAGCGAAGGGGGCGATAGAGGAGGAAGCAGAAGTCGGGAGAGCGGGTTCCTCCTGCGTCTGAAGGCAAGCCACGAAGAGGGGTTGTCGGAAGGACGAGGAGGTCCTGTGTCCAAGATCGTATCGCCAAGCGCAGAGGGCCGGCCAACTGCAACCAGTCCCAGCGGGTTGACGTGCCGCGAAGTCAGGTTCGCGGGCCAGCGGCCGGCCGACGAGCGGAATTCGGGAGAAGAAGAGCGCCCCAACCGTCGATTGATTGTACATTGCTTAACGTCCCGACAGCAACAAGGCTTTCTCAGGACGTGCCTGCACTGCTTGTGAAAAAAAACTAAACAGAAAATTGAATGTACGTCGCCAGCCGGTCAAATACATTAAATAAACCTACAACATGCCCCAACCGTCGAGACCTGCAATCACGCAGAGAGAGAGGGGCAGTGGCGAGGTCAGGGGGGATCCGGGAGCCGAGCTAAGAATGTCCGTCCAGCGAAGCCGATGTGGCGCAGCACAGGGGAGATCGGCACCAGGGTAGAGAGATCGCCGGAGGACAGCCTCCAGAGGCGGAGTACAGAAGACCGAGGGAAGGAGATCAGCCGCTGCACTCATCAGGAGGAGGAGCTGGAGCCGCAGTCAGGAGGGGACCGCCGCGCCCGCAGCCACCCACGGGCTAGAACGGCAAGGACTGGATCCGAGGCTCGTGAAGACGCACCAAGTTGCGGACGGTCACCAAAACCATTCCCCGGTGAACAGACGGCGAGGGCGAGAGGTCGGACCGTAGGCGCTGACCAGGGCGACCAGGCGAGCAACCGGAGGAGGAGAGCATCCCTGCCCTACGAGGAGGAACCACCGACTGATACCGCAGAAGCAGGTCGACCAAGGAGGAGAATGGCTGGCGGAAGATCGAAGGTCCCGGGCAACCAAGGCATCCACGATCCACGCAAGGACCCAGGGCTGAGGGGAGACCACACCAAGGAGGCCGAGCTGGAAACGGTCCCGTCGACGGCAAGCGAAGACAAAGGCGGGGGCGGGAGGCATGGGGACGCGTAGAAGCAACGGGTAGGTCCAGGCTGGCGGCGACAACCAAGGGCTGAAGGCGACGCAAAGGGTCCGAGGCGGGGGAGCCGTGCCGAGCGATGAGCAGCATCGCAACTTCCCAAAGAAGAGCGGAGACCTGCGCGCGAAGGGCGAGGGCCTTGGTCCGAAAGGGCGGGAACCCAATCCACAAGGGTGGCGTTGGGCCCACAGGCCTAGAAGGGTTCCTTCAGAGACTGCCAGGCAGGGCCGAAAGACGCGGGTACCCACAGGAGCACGGTAGAGCTGCAACGTCGCATCAGGGGAGATGGTCAAGAAGGAGCCTGGCCGCCACGAACGAAGGAAGGCAAGGGGCGGAGGGTTCGAAGCCACGCGGAAGATCCGCTAGAGCTGGGAAGGGTTGCCGCAAGCACGGGCGCCGGCGGAACCACCGGAGGCCGCGAGCACGAAGGGAGCGAGAGGCCAGCGAACCGGGGAGCCGAAGGCTAAGACGCCAGCAGGCCAGAGACGAACGCAGGACGCCGAGTCATCCCCCGGAGAGGGTCGGGGAGACGCCGGAGGCGAAGGGTGCAGGGAGCGGGGAAGAGGATGTCCCGAGGAGAACGACAGCGCCGCACCAGGCAAAGGTCGACAGGGACCCCGGAGGGAGTCGAGGGGCGGGCGACGACCGTCGGGTGCCGCAACTATCCAGGCGACGAGGGCGAGGAAGTCGAACCCCACTGCACTGGGTGTACCCCTAGGGGCACCCAACCAAGCGCTAACAGCGCGACGTAGCTTCACTTCGGTGAACAGACGAGAACCGGTGAAACGTGGAAGGCCGTAGGCGCCAGGGGAAACGGCCCGAAGTCCCGAGGTACACGAAGGCCGATCCAGACGCAGTGCGCGAAGCTCAAGTAGGGGGCACGAAGCTGGCTGGGGACTCGACGGCGGAGTCAGCGGGTTGGAGGGAGGGGCCCTAAGCCGCGTAGGGTACCAACAGGCGATAAGGGTCGCGGTGCCCGGGGCTCAAGGAGGGGGCACAAGCGGCTAGGCGACTCGCCGTAGGAGTCAGCGGGCCCAGAGACTGAGGTCGAAGTGCCGAAGTGAGAACGAAGGAGACAAGGTCGCGGTGCCCGGCTCAAGGAGGGGGGCACACGGACTTAAGCTGGGGCCGAAGGCCGACGCGCGAACTAATTGGCGACCAGGACGCGGTGCCCAGGGCTCAAGGTGGGGGCACAAAGCGGCTCGGCGATTCGCCGGAGGAGTCCGCAGGCTTAGGAGGGGCCGTGAGGCCAACGCGTCAACAATAGGCGACAAGGTCGCAGTGCCCGAGGCTCAAGGAGGGGGGCACGTAGCCGGCTTGGTGACTCGCCGGAGGAGTCAGCGGGCTGAGCAGGTCCGAAGGCCGACACGTAGACTAGTTAGCGACAAAGTCGCGGTGCCCGGGGCTCAAGGAGGGGGGCACGTAGCCAGCTAGGCGACTCGCCGGAGGAGTCAGCGGGCTTAGAAGAAGGGCCAAAGGCCGACGCTTAACTAATTAGCGACCAAGGTCGCGGTGCCCGGGGCTCAAGGAGGGGGGCACGTAGCCGGCTTGGCGACTCGCCGGAGGAGTCAGCGGGCTTGAGGTTTGGCCGAGGGGCCGACGCGTGAACTAAGGCGACATGGTCGCGGTGCCCGGGGCTCCTTTTCACGGGAGGGGGGCACGTAGCCAGCTTGGCGACTCGCCGGAGGAGTCAGCGGGCTTAACGCGTCTATGAATAAGCTACAAACTTACCAGGGACGAGAGGAGTGGCTATCCCATGTCCGAGGGCAGCTGGAACAATTCCGCCGTGCCGCGGAAGGTCCCAAGGAGGCGGAAGTCGCGGGTCGCTCGGCGGTGGAACACCGGAGTAGAGACCAAGAACCTCCAGTCAAGCAGGGCAGCCAGCGCAGCCGATGACAGAGGAGCAGGTGGCACCCGGTCTACAGTATGGCGGACACCAGGCCACTGGAAGCCGCCGTCCTGGGCAGCAACGCACTTGGTACTGCAACACATACCCATACATGAAAGGTGACGGGCGGCGGGCAACTAACGCCGCCAGATAAAGCTCCGAATTAACGAGCAAAACTCACCGTTAAATGCGGAGAGAAAACAAACAGAAGTCCGAGCCAAGCACGACGTCCGGCCCCGCCGGGGGAGACGTATGTAGCGGACAAGACTTTACCTTTACATGGCGGAACTGCAGAGGGACGAAGCACAAAGCACCGGACACTAGGTCACTGGAAGTCGCCGAACGGGGAAGAGGCGCACTTGGCAACTGCAACCCAAACCCAAACATGAAAGGCGACCGGCGGCGGGTAACAAACCCCGCCATTTAAGGCTTCGAAAATTAAGAGACACGCGAAACTGACGGTGAATGCAAAGACAAACAGGAGCTCGAGCGCAGCCCGACGTCCGGCCCAGCCAGGCGAGACGTAGGAAGTGGCCGATACTCCACCTTTCCATGGCGGAACGGCAGAGTGACGAAGCACAAAGTACCAGACAGTAGGTCACTGGAGGTCGACGTACTGGGGAGAGGCGCACTAGATAACTGCAGCCCATACCGAAACATGAAAGGCGACCGGGGGCGGGTAACGAACCCCGCCATATAAAGCTTTGAAATCAAGAAACACTCAAAACTCACCGTGAAATGCGGAGAGAAACCAACAGTAGCTCGAGCGAAGCCCGACGTCCGACCCAGCCAGGCGAGACGTCGGAAACGGCCGAGACTTTACCTGTCCATGGCGGAAAGGCAGGGAGACGACGACGGGAGCCTAGAAGGTTCCAGGGCCAGCCAAGAGCACGAGGCACAGACGAGGGCTAGCAGAGAAGACGGAGGCCACGCCAGAAGCGGTAGACGAGAGGCTAGGCGAAGGCAGGCCGGTAAGGGACGGTCGAACCGTACACAGTCTTTCCAAGGGTCAGAGGCTCAGGTAAAAGCGTCCGAACGCTAACAGCGAAGTAGACAACTGGCTAAAGGAGACACCACCGGGCGCCTGACCGGATGGGCAGGGGAGGCTACTCTCATCCCTGTTAGGGATCCCCGAAAGCTCTCTCGTCCCTATCAGGGATCCCCGAGAGCCTCCTGGGGGGACCCTTTGGGTCTTAGGCTAAAATTGGTAAGCAAGTAGACTATTTCCAGTTAGTCATGTCATCGGTAATGTGTTTTGAGGAAACAAACAAATAAGACTTTCTTCTTTTTTGAGTTAGAACTCGATTGCTGTTTCACTTTTCACTTGCTTCAAGACCACTTCTTGCCTCTTGGCTTGACTTCGCGAACGAAGATTCTATAGGGGTTGTTCACGATGTCTGCAGGCATGCTCATGACTGCGGAGGCCGATCCGGGACAGGCAGGTTTGACCGCAGTGGCTGCAGGGGAAGGTCTGGCCAGGGTTCTGAGTTGCGGCATCTCTGTTTTTTCTCCTGAGCCGCTTGTCTTTAAGGCTAGCTCTGTGAGAGTCCTCAAAGGAGACAGCTGCCTTGTAAATGGTGGAGCGCCACGTGTCACGATCTGCAGCAAGTGAAGACCACTGGTGGTGGTCGATTTGGCAGGCACTAAGTGACTTCTTGAGACAGTCTTTGTATCTCTTCTTTGGTGCCCCTCTGTCTCTGTGTCCAGTGGCGAGCTCACCGAACAGGGTGATCTAGGGTAGGCGATGATCCTCCATCCTGGAGACGTGCCCAGCCCAGCGGAGCTGTGTCCGCAGCAGCAAAGCCTCGATGCTCACAGTTTCTGCCTGTTCAAGGACCTCGACGTTTGTGACATAGTCACTCCAGTGAATGCCAAGGATTGTACGCAGGCAGCGCTGGTGGAAGCGTTCGAGGAGTCGTAGTTGGCTGCGGTAGAGGGCCCAGGACTCGGAACCATACAGCAGGGTGGTGAGGACCACAGCTCTGTACACGCTGATCTTGGTGCCTGTTTTCAGTTGTTGATTGTGCCACACCCGCTTGTATAGACGCCTGAAAGCGCTGTTTGCTTTTGCCAGCCTGCTGTCCAGCTCCTTGTCCAGCTTAGCGTCTGACGTGATGATGCAGCCAAGGTAGGTAAACTGGTGCACTGACTTCAGTTCAGACTCGCCGATGGTGATGTGGGGAGGGCGATGCTCTGCCTTGGGTGCCGGCAGATGAAGGACCTCTGTCTTTTTCAGACTGACCTCGAGTCCAAAGAGCTGGGCAGCATCTGCAAAGCAGGATGTGATGCACTGCAGGGCTCTCTCTGTGTGTGCAACGAGGGCAGCGTCGTCAGCAAAGAGCAGCTCACGAATCAGTTGGTCTAGGGTTTTGGTGTGGGCCTGCAGTCGTATGAGGTTGAACAGGCTGCCATCGAGACGATACCTGATGTACACTGCATCGTCATTGTCGAGGTCCACTGTGGCCTGCTTCAACATCATGCTAAAAAAGATGGTGAAGAGGGTCAGTGCACACAGCCCTGCTTCACACCGTTGAGAATGGGGAATGGTTCTGAGTGGTCACTGTTGAGTCTGACCTGGCCTTTTTGGTCCTCGTGTAGCTGGACAATCATGCTGAGGAACTTTGGGGGACAGCCAAGACACTCCAGGATCTGCCACATGCCTTGCCTGCTCACAGTGTCGAACGCTTTTGTTATGTCGACAAACGTTACGTACAGCCCTTTGTTATGCTCACGGCACTTCTCCTGAAGCTGTCACAGCACAAAGACCATGTCGGTGGTGCTCCCTTTGGCTCTGAAGCCACACTGGCCCCCTGGGTGGTGGTCTTCTGCAATGGCAGGTACCAGCCGATTCAGGAGCAGCCTTGCAAGAATTTTCCTGGCAATGGACAGCAGGGTAATTCCATGGTAGTTGGAGCAGGCAGACTTCTCTCCTTTGTTCTTGTACAGGGTGATGACGACTGCATCACAGAGATCTTTTGGTAGTGTTTCTTCCTCCCAGCAGCAGAGAAAAGAGGTCATGGAGCTTGTTGTGAAGTGCTGGGCCTCTATGTTTCCAGATCTCTGGTGGGATACCGTCAATGCCTGCTGCTTTGCCACTCTTGAGCTGGTGGATGGCTGTGAGGGTCTCTTCAGCAGTGGGTGGTTCGTCCAATTCAACCTTTACTGGGAGGTGTGGGATTTGGAGGATGACTGCTTCTTGAACAGTGCGCTCAGCGCTGAAGAGGTCCTGAAAGTATTCCGACCAGCGGTTCAAGATGGAGTTATTATCTGTGAGGAGTGCCTGTCCATCAGTGCTTCGCAGGGGACTTTGTATCAGGTGCCTGGGGCCATACACTACTTTCAGTGCTTCCTAGAAGCCCCTGTAGTCACCGTTGTCAGCGCAAAGCTGGGTTCTCTGTGCGAGTCTGGTCCACCACTCGTTCTGGAGATCTCTGAGCTTGCGCTGGAGACTGCTGCAGACCAGGCGGAAGGCAGACTTCTTCACAGGGCAGGAAGGCTGGGCTAGGTGGGCCTGATGGGCAGCTCTTTTTTTTTTTTGCTAGGAGTTCCTGGATCTCTACGTCGTTTTCGTCAAACCAGTCTTTGTTCCTCTTTCTAGCAAAACCCAAGACTTCTGCAGAGGATTTTGCGATAGCAGTTTTCAGCTGTTCCCAGAGTGTTTCAGGGGAGGAGTCTGCTGGGTCAGCTGTATCCGTGAGCCTGCGCTGTAAATCTGTCTGAAAGGCAGCTTTTACATCGTCACGCTGAGGGCTGGCAACATCAAGCTTTTTCTTAGGGGGCCCCCCTTTCTTGGGTATTGGCTTGAAGTGGAGCCTGAGTTTGCAGCGGACAAGGCGGTGGTCAGTGTGGCACTCTGCGCTGGGCATCACTCTGGTGAGGAGGACATCACTGCGGTCCCTCTGACGCACTAGGACATAGTCGATAAGGTGCCAGTGTTTGGAGCGAGGATGCATCCAGGTGGTCTTTCGACTGTCCTTTTGCTGGAAAGTAGTGTTGGTGATGACAAGCTGCTGGTCTGCACAGAACTCCAACAGTAGGCGGCCATTGTCATTGCAGTTCCCGACGCCATTCTTGCCAAGGACTCCTTTCCAGGCTTCAGAGTCTTGGCCCACTCTGGCGTTGAAGTCGCCAAGGATTATGACTTTGTCGTCTGCAGGGGTGCTCTGTAGGAGGCTGCGCAGGTCAGTGTAGAACTTGTCCTTTCCTGCAGGCTCTGCCAGGAGGGTTGGGGAGTACACACTGAGAAGGCTGACGTGTTGCTGGTGTCTCAGTGGGAGGCGCATGGACATGATGCGGTCTGAGTGACCGGTTGGTAGGTTTTCCAGCTTAGTCGCAATGGAGGTCTCGACCATGAAACCCACGTCTTTCTGAAGCAGACTTGCCTGACCAGTAGAGGGTGTAACCAGCGCCAAGTTCTTGGAGACTGCCTTCGTCCGGGAGGCGTACTTCGCTGAGCGCAGCGATGTCGATGTTTAACCTCCGCAATTCATGGGCAATGAGGGCGGAGCGACGTTCAGGGCGTCCGCTGTCTGCTGTGTCAATCATGGTTCGGATGTTCCAGCATGCTACGTTGAGTCCAGTCGTGGTCATCATTAGAGTGGATCCGTTGTTTTTACTTGTTTTCTGACCGCAGGGGAAGATGCCCGTTGACCGTGGCTAGCCAACTGGGGTTGTGAGGGGATGAGCTTTGGTTAGGCCACCTTTTCTAGGCCCCTCTCCGTGTGGAGCAAGCAGTGCTGTCCCTAGAGAAGGCTGCTTGGTCGTTCAGGGTGTGCCGAGTGACGTTGTCATCCCCAGGTCAACATCAGGCGACCAATATCCTGAACCGCCTGCATGCAGGTTTGAGACTGCGGCTTCCAGTGACATCTTTCACCTACCGTTTCGCCCCTCGCCCGTTGCTACAGGACTTGGAATGGTCTGTGTCATGGTCCATGGACGTTTCCTAAAGCCTGTGCGGTGGAGCTTTTTGGTGGAGTGCAGTGTGTGCAGTACTGGCCCACCCTTTAAACCCTTGGTTCGTCTGCCATGGCCTAGCAAGCTGGGACGATGGCATCGAGGTCCTTAGGTCGTAGGTTTTATATCAGACTGTCCTTGTCCTAGTCTCTGGCTCAAAAACCTTCCCCGGAGACACGGGGGCTTTGAAGTCATGGTTTTCCTCCCTTAGCCTTTCCGCAGCCAAGCGGCCAGGCCTGCAAGGCAGAAGGACAATGTTGATTAATTTTCGAGGTTCTCTCCTCTAGATCTGCTGTGTTTAGCCTGGGGGCTCGTGCTGCCCAGTTTTTGGGGTCACCTCGGAGAGGATGTGGCCAGGGACCACGCACAGGCGGTCTTGGGATAGAGGGATGCTATGCTAGTCCGAAGGGATTACACACGAGGGTGCCTCACGAAGGCCAAGAGGCCCTAGACTAGGGTGATCCCGGGGGAGGCGCTGTAAGAGTTCCGCACTACCCGCACCACCAACGCAACTCGTCCCCTGGGGCCCCCACCTTTTGAGTCAGGCAGCGACCCCTTGACCCCTCAAGACCACTTACAGACATCTGAAACCCAAAATGTTCATGGCTAAAAATACTTCTGGCTGTTAACCCCTGTTAACTGCCAGGCCAAGGTGAACACTACTCAGCTACATGAGACATAAATCTTCACGAGCCCCCCAAGTTGCAGGGACCCATGAGGATTTATGTCTCTTGTTAATCCGATGTTCTTTATGCCTAACTTTGTTCTATTTATATTGGTTATTTTCACGAGAATGTCGGTCAGTTTGCAGGCGTTTCTGATGCGCAATTCATGATCACTGGCAGCGAAGGGGTTAACTGCAGACACCAGAGCACTTGATCACAAGACAACATTTCAATTAGAACAGTCTCACTGAAAGTGTATAGTAACAACTTCCTCCACATCAAGGCTTTCCCAGTGCGCAAAGGCCATCGGGCCGACGTTGGCCCGCGCACGACTGTGCGCGGGCCAACATCGGTCCGATGGCCTTTTGCAAACTGGGTTCTTCCCAGGGAACATGACATGCTTCAGAGCCTTCCCTAAGTTAAAAACGCAGTTTGACATAAATCATTCGCCAGCCGATAGCAGCTTGCTTGAACACGCACTGAACATCCTCGGCATACACACCTTAGCCGTGCAGTTGACTTCATGGCTGACAAGAAAGCCGAGCTTTTTCAACAGTTGGTGAAGGTGATTCATGTCCATGATACTTCCCGGACGAGGAGGCAGTCTGTCGAACTTTTCATTGTTGATGACCAACGCCATTCCTCGTGGTGTGCTCTCCATGCGATACACCTGCAGAAAATAATAATAATGGTAGTTAACCCTCTTAAAGTTATTCTCCCCAGGTTTAATCATCTCAACACAGTCGGAAAACTGTCTGCAACAGATACAGCTGACAGTATTATGTATGGGTCCTTTGTGTACTAACTTAGAGCTTTATGATGTAAATAAAATGCCAAATGTCGAAATTCATCGTTTGGTGGGTGTGTTGTTTTTGTACCCGAGAGCGCAAATTATCGTCTGCATTGGCCTCGTTTTGAATTTGTGCATATTTACTAGCCTACGTCACAAGGCAGAACCCGGTCGATACTGCAGACGACGGAGGTCATCATTGTGGGTACACACGCGTCAGTGAAGACATGTACTGATGTTCTCCAGCATCCCTTTGACATAATTTTCCACGAGAATGTAAAATAAATCTTCCATATTCGCTATGCTGTCAAAATCAATGCGGGTTCCGCTTGACCTGCTACCCTGAGTAACGGGCAATCGTGCTGGTGGCGTGGCTTCTTCGACTCGGGTCTCCGCGCCAAGCGACTGAGCCAGCGTCACAAAACAGAACAGTAGTATTTATACACACTTTCTGCATTGCAATTTCACATCACACACATCGAAGTCTACGTAACTGAAAGCATCTCTGGAAACAACAAATGCAACATCGCAGCAGAAACACTACCTCTGTGAATCGAGTGAATGAGAGCCTGCACAGACAAAAACGTGTCACGACCATCGATGTCAGCAGCCGGTGCCGCAATTTTGACACACAGGCCGTAGTTTTCTGATCCTTGCAGCATAAAATCTGAAGAACTAGCTCGTAACTTTATGATAAAACAGGTTTAAAATCTTGCAAAATCAGTAAGAGATCAATTCTACTGAAGATCATGAATTCTAAGTCTCTAGCGCTCGTGAAACTATAGGAAGATCGACAAAGATCGTAGCCGGATTACTTACTGATTCACATAGCTAGAAAGCGACAAATTCTGGATGGGCGGTCAAGCCAAGCTCTATATTCCCTTGTCCGATGTCAATTCTACTTAGGGGTATCTTGTCTCTCTTTCTCTTTCTTCTCTTCAATTACGAGTCTGTCATTGTCGGCCGGCGCGAGTCGACTGATATTTTCTTTTTTTCTTCGCTGGTTCATCCGCCATCTTGTCTCTGATTGGTTATAATTATGCAGATGACCTAAGGTCGTATAGAATAGATATGACGTCAGCTACCTGATCGTCTATCGGAAGCAATCTTTTGACTAGGTATCCGGTGGCCTCTTTCGCTTTGAATGGACGAAAGAAAGCATTTGGTGGGACAATAGGGGGGTCACTGTCTAAGTGGGTATGTATACTGAAGCCCAGTAAAAGCTTTTTGCGAACTGAAGCATTAAAAAAGGTCGGTCGTGCCCTTTTAACCCCATGGTTGCATTTCTCAAATTCTAGAGGCATTGTCTAACAACTATGTACCAGTTGCAGGAGATGGATTGATCGTGATAATTCAAGGGTAGTGCCAGGTGAGCTTGGCGCCTTGAGGCGCCAAGCTCATCTGGCATTACCCTTGATTTATCATAATCAATCCATCTCCTGCTGCAGGGCATTGGGGCTAAATGGGTTAATAATGAAATTATAATCTTATCGTTTATGTAATAATAATGCTGTCGTAAGAAACATGATCATGTTTTGTAATAATAAATTAATGACAATGCAAATTAGTTCTTCAGTCACAAGGCTGAGGTTTCCAAATCTGATCAAACCATAGACCAGAAGGAGATGGACTGACCACAGTAGTTCATGGGTAGTGTCACCCTGTGCAGGAAAAAGAAAATAAGTCCATTTTTGTGAAAAGTGAGATTTTGAATGTAATACAAGGAAAACCTTGCTCTTCATTTTGTCACAGCTCTAAAATAATTTAATCTGTCTTGATTATCAATATATCAGAATACAGATTTGAAAAACAAAAGCAAAACAATAGCGCAGTGGTTAGCACATCAAGACTGGCGGCCCGGAGATCCAGATTCAATTCCCAGCCAAGTCAAGCAGGATTTTTCCTACCTGGGTCGGCTCATGCCCAGTGCGGGCTTGATATGGACCCTATAGGAAGGCTGATGCCACGCAGCCAAGACTCACCGCTTCACGGGTGCGACCCTGGGGGTGCTATCTCGGTTATAAGGCATCACATGGTGTGAATGATTTTACAGTACATGGCTGGCACTGCAGGTCTCCACAGTTCCTGGGCCTGGTTAACACCATGATATTTGTGACAGGATGCATGGAATGCGGCCCTGTCACGCAGTCCCCAACCACATGGACCTCCATGGCATCATCATCATCATGCATAATGAAAAATATTGTTCGGACTGTTTTCTGATCCCTCAAGTCTCCATCTCATGGTGACCTCAGCCCAGTCCTCCAGGAGCCCTAGATCTGCAGTTGTCTTTGGCCAGACCCTGCTGCTGTGCGTGGAAGGACATAGTGGTTGACTTCCCACCTATGTGGATAGCTCCCACTCGTGACTCCCCAACTAGCAAACAATGTTGTAAGTAACGGGAATAGTACGTGTGGTCACCTGGTGGCAACACTGAACGCCACCGAAGTGACTCGGCAGCAGTGCAGAGTTTCCTCCGGAGGAAGTCCCCTATTACCTTACATATAGCAGCAGGACTGGAAGTCTGGCTGAAACAACTTGCAGTCTTGGATGAGCACACTGGGGTTGATGGGGACGAGCGGCGTGAGAGGAAAACCTCAGGTTGACAAAAGAAACTTGGACAGGCTTTCTGCTCGGACTGAAAATTGTCCATCATTGGGACAGACAGCATGACCAAAAATCGGTCCCAGGCTCTTTACAGTCCATTGCATACTTAAATCATGGAAAAGAATAAGTTCATTCATTTTTCCTTGACATTTATCCGCCTTCCGTTTTTTGCCATCCCTGTCAAAATGTGTCCATCAAATACGAACAATTTCTGGTTAACCGAAAGCCTGCTTGAAGCAGCAAAAACAACAACAAAAAACAATGCAGCCAACATGGGCTCGCTTACAGTCATGCCAACAGTACATCTGTACTGTAAGCAACCCATAAAAACTTCAGAAAATGTGACATCAGCTGTCCTCGCCTTACTGTGACTTACTCCTATGCTTTTGACATCGCTGATTACTTCGCTTTTTACTCCAAGCATGTGAAGTTTTGTTCCTGTGCTAAAACTGTGAAAATTGACCACATGAAAATGACATGCGGACAGTTTTGTCTCAATCAGAAAAACTGTGATGCAGTTCTGCAGCCGCCCTACAAATTATTGTGCCCCCCAAAATTACATAATATAATAGCCACCGCGACTAGAGAATGAAATGCACTGCTGGTATTGCCAGGACTGTTTCAAAAAGCATGTGCTGCACGCAGACTACATGATTTGTCACAGTATAGGTCAACACCTGTCTGGTCAAACTGTCCATGAGACAGAATTTTTTTAATTGTGACTTTCCTTCTTTCCTTGCTCTCATGTGACATCACATCTGAATGGAGACAATGTCTTTTGCCTTCACGGAGCAGAGTGTTTCGTTACCTTGGCTTTCTTGGGCCCCAATGTGCAAAAGGCCATTTGGCTGACATCAGCTGCTGTTGGCCCACACGCAGCCGTGCATGGGCCAACGCAGACGATGTCGGTCTGATGGCCTTTGCACACTGGGGCACGTCATCCTTGGTAGGCCTGCGCTTAGCTGTGCAACGCCCCACCACAGCTGATAACAGCCCGCTCCCGAGGACATCTGCTCACTGTGACAATAATCAGGCAGTAACTGCCACAGGGTGGATCCATATTTTGCTGCAACATGTCAGGGCTGACCAAGTCATGTATAAGTCTATACTATATTTTTCATATTATAGTCTCTACATTTGAGGAGTTTTATATAAGCTGTGTTGCAAATACTGAGTATGTGTACATGTTCTTACTTTATCGGGTTTCAATTGAAACTGCTCGGGGTAGACAGATGTACCTGTGAAAATCAAAAAGGAAAGTTTGAAGACATCAGAATCATGCAAAGAGTTTGTCTTACAACTTTCTTATTGAAGCTTGGACATTAAGAATATGACATACAGGTCCAAATCACAGACCAGCCATACAAAAAATATGATGATACTGGCCACTAGCACTGAACCTTGAGTATGAGCTGATGTATGTTGGCCAAAAGACCCTTTGAACACTAGAGGAGTTAACCCCCTTAACCCCAAGGCCCCATTTCCCAAATTTTAGAGTTGTCATCTGACAACTATGTACCAGTTGCATGAGATGGATGGACTGATAATTCAAGGGTAGTGCCAGATTAGCTTGGCGCCTTCAGGCGCCAAGCTAATCTGGCACTACCCTTGAATTATCACAGTCCATCCATCTCTTGCGGTAGCATCTTGGGGCTGAATGGGTTAAAGACAGTACACTCACATTCAAAATATTCTTGGATGTATTCATGTGCTGATGTATAAAACAAAACAAGAACAACAGCAAAGTGATTGATCGAGAGCATAGTGAACCATTACTTATTAAACTTTGTGACTATAAACAACAAAAACAACAACACAGGAAATAAGACTAAACTGAAAACTGACAGAAAAACAATAAATCTCACTTGTGGCTGGAATGTTAATTTCCTCCATCTGAACATCACCATATTCACTTGGCAGACACACACTCAATCCACTTCCAATCGACAGCTCTCCAGCTGCAACCGAACTGCTTTCTTGTACAGCTGTACTGAAGCTAATGCCACTACCGCCCATGCTCACAGTTTCTGGAAGACCATAGGAAACTGGAAGTTCACTGATTTCCATCGCCTCTGTATGCTTAAAATACGGTTGTAAATGCATGTCACTGTATCCTTTAAATCCCACAAAAGGCTGTAATGAAACATTGTTTCCTTCAGATGGTTCCCAAACAACAGCGCTTTGCCCTGGCGTGTGATCTGACGCTTGCGTGGGTCCTGATTTTATGTAGTGTTTCTCTATTTCTGTAGTGCAGTGTTCCTGACCAGAGTTGGTAAGCGCAGTCTTGAATTTCTCGTAACAGTTGCCCGGGCGCCGATTCAAATGTTCCAGCATGCGACGAACTCTCTCAGCACGATCTTGCCCAGCCTAAAGAATGGAAAGTCAAAACAATTAAATGCTGTACAAGTGTGAACTGTTAAACAAATCTAAAAGGCAATCAGAATTATAAATACAATCACACATTACACTTTCAAATACAAAACATACAGCAGTTTGACTTAACTAATGGCGAATACTCACTCTGATATTTTCCAGTGTCATGGTGGAGAAAATGTCTTGATCAATCAAATTATCATACAATGTATCAAACTCGACATTCTGGACAAGGTACAACCGACTCTTGCGTAGGGCTTCCAGCATGCGAAAGTCCATTTTCTCTGCAAAATAAAATAAAAACTGTTACGTTCCACACACAAGCTTGTGATGCACACCAGCAAAAGCAGAACACAATATGAGTTATTGGTTGCTACACGGACCCTTGTAGGCCTGAGGGAGGTCAAAGGCCTGAGGGTACAATGGTTTTTTTGACCTCCCGAAGACCTACAAGGGTCCGTGCAGCAAGCCCCTGCTACCAATAACGTATTTGTTTTCATTCCTTTACTATTTTCATAAAAGAAATCAAGAAGACATCTTCCGACCCAGATTACGCCAGACATGAATGACGTCAAAGGAATTTATACACAATAGACTTATGACGTCATTTAAAATATATCATGACTTTGCCGTCTCCAGTACTGAGTGTGCTTGTTGTTTCAAACAACACTAAGTAACTTTTTACTTTAGAACGTTTTGGTGATCTTTTCTAGAACAAAACTCGCATCCAAGATGCGTCACAAAGAGGCTTACAAGAAGGCCGCCATAAATTGTCACTACAAGGGTTTTTGTATCACGGCCACATGGTACGGTTTGCGCTAAAGCGACTGGTCGTGTGATGTAGGGATGGAAACAAAAATTATTATAACAGACACACACACAAACACCATTGCACTACACACACACAAATTCATTGTAATACGAGATTGTGATGACATATTCATCCGTCTTTTTCTCCGAGTACCGGTATACACAAGACGAAGACGGCCAGTAATGAAAACACAGCCAAGTGTCTTTGAGTTAACCCTGTTTATCCTTGATCCACTACTTCTTGACCATGATTGATGATAGGTTTAAGGGTGGTGCCAGAATAGCTTCAAGGTGCATCCACGCCAAGCTATTCTGGCACCACCCTTGAACTAGAATGGTTGATCTATCTCCTACTCTGTACTGACGTAGCCTTCATAGGGCAAATAATTTTTTTTTAAATCAACCTCAGGATGTAATGGGTTAATACATTAATTTTTCTTTCAGGTTAACCCATTCATCCCTGACGCACTACAGGAGATGGGTCGACCATGATAATTCAACGGTAGTGCCAGATTAGCTTGGCGCCTGTTGGCGCCAAGCAAATCTGGCACTACCCTTGAATTATCATGGTTGATCAATCTCCTGCAACTGGTGCATATAGTCATTAGGTGACACCTCCCAAAAATTGGGAAATGCGGGTGACGGGCTGAATGAGCGAGTTAATGAGAATCTAAACTTCCAACGAGATAACCAGCAGAAAAAGAAACATGCTTCAGAAGGAATGACAGAACAATTCTTCTTCCGGTTTGTTTGTGTTTGCCTTATTCTTTGTGAAGCGTGTTTCTTTCTTGGTCTATTTCCTTGCATTTTACAAGCGTGTACAGTGTAGTCACCTTTCGGGCGGCTGTAACTCAAACCTCCGCTTTGTCAAATTGGTCTACTCTGGTCAAATCACTCAGCCTGGTAACACACCATTCCTAATATTACAAATCAAAGCACCGCCTCGTTCGTTTAACTTGCTGTGATCTCGTCTCCCTTTCTGTCTGCCTCCCAATCTTGTTGTTTGTGCGATTCCCCAGCCAGTCGTCCTAGTCATACCAAAATGGCCGAAATGCCAAAAATAGAAAATCGGGAAAACCCAATTATCAGTTTAGCACATAGGCGACGATGATGTAGGCTACTAATTGGTCAGAATGCACACCATATTGAACAGTGCCTGTGAGCCGACTATATATTATGGCACTTATCAGCGTCGATTAGTTTAGCACATAGGCGACGATGATGTAGGCTACTTGGTCATAATGCACCCTTTTCATCCTGGTCCACTTTTGCTTAAAGTTAATAATAATAAGGCGCTTATCTTACAGCGCCCTTCTCCACTAACGCAGGATTGGGACATTTTTACAAATATAGTTCAAGGGTGGTGCCAGAATAGCTTGGGGCCTCAGGCGCCAAGCTATTCTGGCACTACTCTTTCACTAAAAGGGTGGTTCTGTCACCTAATGTGCAAAATAGAGCCTTCGTAGGACACTACGCAAAATGTTAAAACTCAGCCTCAGGATGTAATGGGTTAAACATGGGCGTTGCAGTCATGTATCATGTTGCAATTCTGTGTCATGTAAACTTTAATTCCGTGTCTGTCAAATTGTACGTATTGGTACCCTCAACGCCCCATCAGCTGCCTGCCTCACAGCCTTCAAATCCATCATTTAAGGGCTGGATTGGTGTGGAGACCTGTAAATAAACCCAGACCCCCCTTTTCTGCTGCCCCCCCCCCCCCCCCCCCACCCACTATTTATTTATATTTATTATTATTCATTTTTCCCTTTTTTTAATTTTAAATTTTTGGCTCACGTGCGAAGCAAAAGTGAGTATGTTCTGGGCCAGTGGTCGTCCGTCCGCCGTCGTCCGTGGTAAACTTTAACGTTGGCATTTTCTAAGACTATTCATGCTACAGTCTTCAAACTTGGCCCAAGGATACTTTGTGGCAAGACCTTTCTGAACATACCAATTTCAGTGACCTCTCATAAAGGTCAACGTCACGTCCGGGATCAGGCAATATGTAAAAAAAAATTGCTATATTTGGACATATATTGATTTTTTCTCAAATACTATTCACAACTTCAAACCCAAACTTGGCACAAATGTACCTGATGGTAAGACCTTTATGTACAAACTAATTTGGTTGATCCCTCAGAAACGTCAAAGGTCACAAAAGCTCAGGAAACAGGTTCAAAATAGCCATATTTTTACAAAAGATGTTTTTTCTCAAATACTATTCACAACTTCAAACTTGGTACAAAGATACCTGATGGTAAGACCTTTCTATGCATACTAAAGTTTGCTGATGACACTAAGATCTACGGCGACGTCTCCGACCCAGCGGGGAGCGACAAACTACTGCATGACCTTAAGGTAGCAGAAAGATGGTCAGAGAGGTGGCTGATGCAGTATAACGTGGACAAGTGCAAGACTCTGCATGCAGGCCGTAAAAACACTTGTCAGGTTTACACGCTGGGAGGACAAGAACTTGGAGCAGTGGAGGAAGAAAGGGACCTAGGCGTCATCATGCACAGGTCACTGTCGGTCAGTCGCCAGTGCTGCGTGGCAGCAAAACGAGCCAACAGAGCAGTGGGGCAGATCATGCGAACAGTTACAGCCAGAACTAGAGAAGTTATTGTCCCACTACAAAACAATTGTACGACCACATTTAGAGTACTGTATCCAAGCATGGCGACCTTACCTCAAAAAAGACATCGCAGAGTTGGAAAAGGTGCAGAGGAGAGCTACAAGATCGATTACAGGGATTGGTCACCTGCCGTATGAGGAGAGACTGGCCTTTTGCAATTTGCAGAAATTGGAAGAAAGGAGAGACAGGGGAGATCTCGAGACTTTCAAGATCATAAAGGGACTTGAAAAAGTTTCTGCGGACATATTTTTTACTTCATGCCAGTCATCATTTTACCATAGAGGTCACAGCAGCAAACTGTTCAAAGGGAGGTCCAGACTGAATCTTAGAAAAAACTTTTTTTCCCAAAGAGTTGTGAACCCATGGAATGCTCTGAAACAAACAATTGTCGAAGCTGAAACTGTCAACCAGTTCAAGAACCGCCATGATAAAGAGACAGTTAAGGGGGTTAAAATAAGTTCTCAAACTTCCTACCCCGTCGGCCGCACTCAGTGGCCACTCAGGTAAATTCAGGTAAAAGACCTATCTATGCATATTAAATTGGATGACCCCTCAGAAAGGTCAAGAGCTCAGGAAATAGGTAAAAAAAAAAAAAAAAAAAAAGCCATATTTTGACAAGAAATGTTTTTTCTCAATTACTTTTCACAACTTCAAACCCAAACTTGATGGTAAGACCTGTCTATGCATACTAACTTGGATGACCCCTCGGAAAAGGTCAAGGGTCACAAGAGGTTGACAAATGTGTATAAAATGCCAATAATTTTAGTTATTAACATTTTTGCAAACTTTAAAATAAAATTTGGCACAAAGGTAGCTGATAAGACCTTCCTATGTATCCTAATTTAGTTGACTTATCGCAAAGGTCAAGGGTCACAGGGGTTTCACAGATGTGTGAAAACTGATTAAATTTTGAAAAAAAAAACATGTATTTTGTTAGTGCAGAAGCCATCCCTTTACATATTGTCAGACGTGTGGATCGGTCATTCATGAGAGCCATAATGGGTGCCTTTCTTGTATATATATATATATATATATATATATATATATATATGAATAAATAAAACCAGTCCAAGAAAGCCCCCGAGAGGGCAAAAATTTGCGCATAGAATAAAAGTGTAACTCCTTCTAAACTACGTGGTGTTTGTGATCCTTTATATATATATATGCTGTTATATTTTTTACTTATTTTCCTATCAAGCGCACCACCCACAGTGGAATATTTTTCAACCTTGGGATTACCACATTACTATGATGATGATGGTGGTATCAGGAATCTTTAATAAAAATAAAAGCTCCCTTGCTTCCGCACATACACAGCAAGCATACAAATGGCACAAATGAGCGCTGCTTTGTACATGTCTCACAAAACAGTTTTATTATTGTCATACCTCATGTTTATGGTAGTCCAATCACCGACTCAACATTTGTCACATAAATAAATATACACAGCATCGTATATATATCCAAACCTGCATCCCAGTCCAAAGTCCTTGCGCCGACGTTGGCCGCAGTTGGCCCATGCGCAGGCTGACTGTGGCCAATGTCAGCATGAGGATACATGTACTTTGCTCACCACCATTTGACTAAGTTTGTGTCTGTCATATTCAAAGCACATTTTCACCAATACAAAAATGTAACAAATGAGTGCGACTTCAAAACACATTGAAGGCTGCATGTTTGATAGATGGTTCAGAAACTGTAATCTGCCACTGCCAACTGTGTGGAAGATGGGCTTACACCATGATAGCTCAAGGTAAGTGCCAGATTAGCTTGGCACCTATAGGCGCCAAGCTAATCTGGTACACACCTTGAGTTATCATGGTCATCACTTTCCCACAGCATGAATGTAGTGCTTATCAATGATTCTAAAAATATCCTGACCACAAATTCATTGCAATAGTGGGACTGAATGAGACTTTTCACGGAAGAAAACATTACAAACAAAATAACCAACAAACAAACAAAACACAACAAAAACCAGACTTGGATAATGTTTACCACTTTATTATCCAGCAATGTCAACATTCAATATCTGCAGACAGTCTTCAATTCAGATCCACATCAAAAAGGTCACTGCCAAGTGTGTAAGATGCGCAGAAATTTCCAAGAAAGAAAGGAATATGCTCAGAAAAGACAAATACAGGTGCAGCGCATTTCTTTCATTCTTGGGAATGTCTTCGTCTAAACTGCTCTACAAGTACATTATGAAGGAAACTGAAGACACAAGCAAATTTAAAGATAAATGTGTAAATACATAACTATGACATGGAACAAGCAATGCGTTCGTCCAACAGTGGCTTCAAATTCAAATTTAATCAAATGCAAAATACATGTACATGAATCAAATGAGTGAACTGAAATACAGTGTTGAGGTCCAAAAACTATCACAGTCAAAATAATGAGGATAATATGCGATCTTTATTATTTTGAATGTAACATTTTTAACCCTGCAACTCCCAGAACTAAATGACGTTTATTCTTTCGAATAGAAGTCAATTGGTTCTGAGAGATAAAGGTCTAATTAAGTCTTGATTTCATTGACTGTTGACCAACACATTTTCCAGTGATGATGTCAATGATATATGCCACAATGAAAATAATGTTAAAGGTTGTGATATTAACGACATAACCCATGGCAATATTTACAGTAAATGGGACAAAAAATAAGACAGAAACATCAATTCTGTTGTTTGAAATGTTCTCGTACTTTGAAAATGAAAGTGACAAAGAATACCTATACCACATGCCAGCAAAGACCAACACTGCACTGAACAATGACACACTCACAGCACAAACTCACATTCATTTGTATGAATCAAATGTTGCCTAAAATCATGACTGCAAGTTTATTTACAGCTCTAGATAAAATCTATTCACTAATCCTCCTGCGATACTAACAAAATGACTGAAACTTATAAATGACCAGTGTAATTAACCCATTCGGTGGGAGTGGGGGGAGGGGGGGGGGGGAGGGGAGGGGAGGAGGCAGATGTCAAGTTTGTTTTGTACATAGTACTGAAGTTAAACATTATTGGTATAAGTTGTAACAGACACGGATTGAACTTGGCAGTTCAAGAGTGATGTCAGACTGGCACACCCTTGAACTACCATGGTCTACCTGTCTTCTGAACTGCAAATGTATTTCTCATAGGACAGCTCTCTAAATTTGGTAATTTCGACCTACGGGCTCTACGAGTTTTAACCCTTTTCATCCTGATACTCTCATTGCTTGAAATAAATTTGACCATGACAGTTCAAGGGTGGTGCCAGAATAACTTGGTGCCAAGCTATTCTGGCACCACCCTTGAACTAAAATGTTTGATCTATCTCCAAATCTGTAATGCAGGCTTCTGAGGACAAGGAGCAATTAAAAAAAAAAAAAATCAGCCTCAGGATGTACTGGGTTAATTCATTCTCCGCCACATTCAATGAACGAGATGAGTATGCTCGCAGATCAAAGGCTAACTGTCAGCAGCGCTTTCTGTCGAGGAGATTACTGCAGGAATCATCTCAACATAAAAAGCTACCGACTAAAAGTCATGAACATGTTGTGCTGTTTCGACAAAAGTCCACTATGATGATTTCATTTCCACGCCGATAAAAGACTATATGCACTCGCACGCATAGCTCACTTTCAAACATTACATATAAAACCACAGACACAAAGTGTGATACAGTGCAACCTGTCTTGAGCAGTCACCTTTTTTGTTGTTGTCGTCCCCCCCCCCCCCCCCCCAAAAAAAAAAAAAAAAAAAAAGCAGTCCTAACCCATTTATTTAGCCCCAGCGCCATACAGCAGGAGATGGATCGACTACACTTGAATTATCATGGTCGATTCATCTCCTGCAAATGGTACACAGTCGTTAGCTGACAAGTTCAAATTTGTGGAAATATGACACAGGGTTAAATGGCAGCTGCTCCCTGTAGGCAAGACCCAAACGACAAGAAGACCATCATCTAGGTGAATCAAAACAAAAAAGGCGACCAACAAATAAACACTCACAGAAAGAACAAGTACAACCATTTGAGAATCCTTACTGCAGTCTTCTAATTAATATTTTTAGAAAATGAAAACGTGAAGTGTGATGCATTTCATCTGCCAAATCTGGAATTGTGTAAATAAAATGTGTTGTACTCGTCCTTTCTATTTTCTTTCGTTATTGGTAATAATGTCTTTGTATCGTTTAGATGGCTACCTCATACATCTACCTAAATGATGGTCTTAACTCATTCAGCCCGACGCACGCATTTCCCACATTTTGAAGGTCGTCATCTAACGACTATGCACCAGTTGTAGGAGATGGGTCAACCATGATAATTCAAGGGTAGTGCCAGATGAGCTTGGCGCCTTCAGACCATGAATTATCATGGTCGACCCATCTCCTGCTGTAGTGCGTCAAGGCTGAATGGGTTGATGATAAGCGATCCCTTGAAATCCAGACCAAAAAGGTGACTGCCAAGTGAGTGCAATGCAAAGAATAACCAAAGCGAAGGGGAAAAAACACACTTAGAAAAAAAGACAGTTACAGCACAACCGTGTTATAACTGTCTTTTCTAAGCGCGTTTCTTTCTTCGATGGTTTTTCTCTCCAGACGATCCCTTGAAACAGGTTCTGCTGTCCAAAAAACAGTGATGGTCTAAAGGTCACTGTCTAGTCCAGGACAATTGTTTCCTTTTTGTCTGACTGTCCACTAACGCCTGAAAAAAAACAACAACAACCAAGAAATCATACATCAACTTTTTAACAATGGAAGAAAAAGAAATATAGAGAAAATCGCAAGGCAAGCACTGAGCAGCAGGCAACAAAACTGAAATCGTATCCACCTGTTGTTCTGTTGTTACATCTAACATTGAATACAGTAAGGTTGACCATGCGGACATGCAACTCTAATGCATTTCTCACTCAATGCACGAGAAATTTCACATGCACACACCTGTTGGGTTTAGTGTGCCTCTGAGCTAATTCACACGGTTGGGTAAAAACGACACACTTAACCCTTATCATTCGGAATACACCAGTGTGTGAAATAAGTGTGACTAAAATAGTTCAAACAGTAGTGCCAGAATAGCTTGGCGGCTCTAGGCGCCAAGCTGTTCTGGCACCACCCTTGAACTATAGCCATTGGTCTATATCCTTATCTGTGAGTATTATCATGTAGCGTGCACATGGCAGTGTACGCATTTGATGCTTTTAGCCTCAGTGTGATAGTACACAGGTTAACAACTATTTTCATCATGATCATCACTAACCCATGGCTGCCGGAGCATAACAACCAAGCTATCATGCAAGAGGCACAGAGCCTCATGGGGCCCTGCAGATGCTCTTTGTTCGAATTCAACGCTAGAGCTGCAGCTGTCCAAGGAGTGTGAAAACAAAGTGGTGCCAGCAAGAGGCATAGAACCTCATGCAAATGCGGGGCCTCGTGAGGTTCTATGCCTCTTGCTGACACCACTTTGGATCCACGCTCCTTGGACAGCTGCAGCTCTCCGGTATTGAATTAACAAGGCACGCAGAAGCTCTACATGCGACCAGAGGGTTCATTCAGCTCTGCAAAGGTAGGTCCTGATCAGCTTTGCACCTTCCTATTTCAAAAGTTAACTCATTCAGCCGGACACACGTATTTCCCAAATTTGGGAGGCATCATCTAACGAATATGCACCAGTTGCAGGAGATGGATCGACCATGATAATTCAAGGGCAGTGCCAGATTAGCTTGGCGCCTACAGGCGCCAAGCTAATCTGGCACTGCCCTTCAATTATCATGGTCGACCGATTTCCTGCTGTAGCGTGTCAGGGCTGAATGGGTTAATCAGGCAGTGCCCTTTTATGATCCCGTCTCGAGCAAGAGCAAAAAAAGGAGACAGTTTTCACTCACCTGGCATGGGTACAGGAGAGTTGCGATGAGAGGTGGAGGGGGATGGCTGAACTACTGCCTTCATTCCCATCTGGCCTGTAACTAATATAGATGCAAAGTTTATAAATCAAGCACGATCAGCTTTGTGCCTGCAAAAAAAAAAAAAGGGGGGTACAGGGGTTGGGGTGTGGGGTGGTGGAGAGGCAGCCCAAATATCCCCTTGCGCAACAACTAACAAACCAAAATAAATCAAGAAAGCCGTCATGTCACTTCCTGTGATCCCTGACCTTTGAGCTAGATAGCACATTTAGTATGCAGAAGCAGGTCTTATCATCAGGTTTCTATAGACCAAGCTTGGCTTTGAAGTTGAAAATATTATCTGAGGAAAGACAATTTTTGTGGCCTTGACCTTTGAGTGAGGTCGCTAAACTTGATATTTTGAAAAAGAAAATTGTCATAAGTTTAAAGTCTCTGTCTTGAATAGTCTCCAAGAAAATAGCAAACATCAAAGTTTACCACAGATGACAGCCGACAAATGTCCCAATATACAGACTCACTTTTGCTATTGCACATGAGCCAATAAAAAAACAAAGAAGAAAAAAAATTGTAAAACCGAAGAGTTCAACCATCAATATTTAACCCTTATCATTTGGAATACACCAACGTGTGAAATAAGTTTGACCAAATTATTTCAAGGGTACTGCCAGAATAGCTTGGCGCCTCCAGGCGCCAAGCTATTCTGGCACCACCCTTGAACTAAAGCCATTGGTCTATATCCTTATCTGTCAGTACTATAATGTAGCTTGCATATGGCAGTGTACAAATTTGAAGCTTTTAGCCTCAGTATGATATGGGTTAACCCATTTAACCCCAATGCCCTGCAGCAAGAGATGGATCAACCATGATAATTCAAGGTAGTGACAGATCAGCTTGACACCATTCGGCGCCAAGCTAATCTGGCGCTACCTTTGAATTATCAAGGTCAATCCATCTCCTGCAACTGGTACAGTCATCAAATGACACCTTCAAAATGTGGGAAATGCAGCCACGGGGTTAAATGATTCAATTCAGATTGTCTCAATGTGCCAACAGGCGCCAAGCTAATCTGGCACTACCCAACAATTATCACGTCTCCACAACTGGTACAGTCGTCAGCTCCAAAATGAAGGACATGCGGCCATGGAGCTAAATGAATCAATTCAGCTTGTCTCAATGTGACAACCATGCATATTCCTCAATGCAAAAAGGAAATTATGCATAGAAACAAACAACTGTATGGCATGTCACGGGGCATTGCCACCACGGGGGCCAAGGCGGGACAATTTTGAACAAATCTGAACAATTCTGTGCCAAGAATTCAATGACAAAGATCGCCCGCCATGAAAGGAGCATGTCCAGAAAGTGATTTTAGCAAGAGACACAGATCTTCAGATCCTTATTTTTCCTTTGGCGACGTTATCAAAGTCTCACTGCCGAAAAGAAGGGGACGTGAGCCATCTGTAGGAGGCACAGATCCTCATGAGCCCTTGTGGGCTCATGAGGATCTGTGTCTCCTCCAGATGGGTCACCTCCCCTTCTTTTCGGCAGTGAGACTTTGATAACATCGCCAAAGGAAACATTTTCACAACTTTGGAACACTGGTGAAAAGAGAGTCAACAAAATATTCGTAGCTAATCCTACCTTTGTGCAGAACAGCGTTTGCTGGCTTGTTGCCTCCCAGCGATTCCTTTGACAGGTGCTGGTGACTCTCGGCTAGACACTCCAGCTCTGCAAACCTGTACAAACAACACACACAAAACATTTTTTTATACACCTATACAGAAAACAAAACAACCCTGCAAGGCATGGTGCAAGGAGGGTGAAGGAGAGGAAGACAGAAGAAAAGATGGGAGGACAATATCTCAGAGTGGACAGGACTGAAGCTGGGCGATACGCTAAGATTGGCAGAGAACAGAGAGGAATGGAGGGAGCTGGTTGCCAAGTCAGTAGTGGTGCCCCAACGGTCGGCAAGACTACGGGATATAGATAGATAGATACAGACAGCTTTGGCAGGGGACACATATTAATTGGGTTATAATACAAAGTTCATCAAAAGCAGAGCAATTTCACATAAAACTGTGGTGAGGACCCACTGCCAAAACTTCATTACAAGAACACCACTTAAAGAAAAAAATTAAATTTGTTCATGAAACTCCATACTGTATCCATCTTCGCACAGATATAGAATCTGGCAAGTCATGTGAATGCAGCAAAAAAGTTTTAACAAGAAATTTAACCTTGTGTTCTTATATAGAACCCTAGCTGTAATTTGTTTTACTTGTGCTTTAACTCCTAGAACTAAATATAGAATGGAAGTCATTTAGTTCTGGGAGCTTAAGAGTAAACACATAACTTGTAATATATATCTGACTTAATGTTTGCTGTGAATATGTCAAAAACTGTTCCTGTGTTTGAGGTTTATGGACCTACCTGGCGTTGAGTGCCATAGCGGGATGTGCAGGATCCTGTGTAAGGTTGAGGTATGCAGCACGACGCAGCTGTTCCTCAATCACCAAAGCCTGCTCTAACAGCTGTGGAAGAACAACAAAAATATCATTACTAACCCATAAAGCCCTGACCTGCAATGACAGGATGTGGATTGACCAAGACAGTTCAAGGGTGGTGTCAGAATAGCTTGGTGCCTGTAGGCGGCCAAGCTATTCTGACACCACCCTTGAACTATCAAGGCCGAGATGCCTCCAGAACTGTGGCACAGACCTCAAAGGATATCTAATTTTTTATTTTTTTTTTTTGTTTTTTTGTTTGGGGGGGGGGGGGGGGGGGATAATTTCATCCTCAGGATGCAACAAGTTAATTTATTCCAGATTTGTAATTAATTTATTCCAGATTTGTAATTCAAAATCTTAGGGTCTCTTGCCCTACGAAAACAGTAACAAATATGCCAACCCACAAGGCACAGAAAACCAAATGTTCAACTTTTCAGAACATCTCACTATTGAACAACCTTTCATTTTACAGTGTCATGACTGAAAAGGACTTACCGTAAGAGGCATAGATCCTCATGAGCCCCTGCAACAGTGGGGGCTCATGAGGATGTATGTCTCTTAACGACCACTTTGTAATCACAAGCTTTGGACAGCTGGGGCTATCTGGCTTTGAAATAAAGCCTCGCGAGCAGTGGCACTGAAGGGGTTAATACTGTCCTCCAACTGACCTTGAAGCGTCGAGCGAGGAACTTATTCTTGATCTCCAGGAAGTTGCCCTTGCCCTGCTCGCTGATGAACGGTTCGTTGATGATCTGGAAACGCTGGTCGTTCTGGATGTCCTGCCAGCGCCCATAACCGTGACTACACCAAGGTCAAGGTCATACACACATATTAATAAACACTCTCTCACTTTCAGACACACCTCTCTGCTTTTAGACATTTCTCCGGCCCTCACTCCCCCCCCCCCCCCCCCCCCCCCCCCCTCTCCAAAACACTTACTTTCATATACACTCCCATTTTTTTAGATGCTTGTTTTTCAGATACTTGCTTAACCCTTTGAACCCGGCAAGCCGCTGTAGAGGTTGGCGGCCCCGTATACCGTTGAACCTGGCAAACTGCTACAGCGGTGTCAGGTGTTTCGTATCACGCACCCGGTGACGCGCGAGCCTCGCTGTGCGTGTGGTGACCTCACCCTTCACACCGACACATCCTGTTTACACTCAGTACACGGCCTGACAGTACGCACGTACGTTCGTCTGTGGTATGCGGTCAGTTTTGCGGCGCTAGCGTGGGAATTACGGTTGGAATGGCGAGTGGATGTGTAGATATTTGAAACGATACAATTTTGTGTTTGGAGACATGGTTTAAAAAATAGATAGCTTTGATGTATTGGGCCATGTGTGCCTATCTACCGCGTGGCAGCATAACCATGTGTTGGCAGTGTCAGCTGGAGCGATGGCCGTTTGAGGCACTGACAACAGCAATGACTTACAGCTTGATTTTAATGCTGAATTCGGAGGTTCTAATTGATATTCCGTTTTTTTGATGGCACACCTTGGTGCACCTTGATTTTAATGCTGAATTCGGAGGTTCTAATTGATATTCCGTTTTTTTGATGGCACACCTTGGTGCACCTGTAGGTGACTCTGTGGACACCAACGACACACATTGGTCACATGTGTAGTACGTGTATAGTCTTTACAACACTGGTACTTCTATCCGATCGTGTACGAGACATAATACAGACACACTGATCATCATTTGATGCCGCTTATTACATGTTGTCTAGACTGTGGTTATACCTTATCAGTGGCAGGTGTAAACATTGATATCTGGTGACAAGGTAGGGGCCTTACTTTGTATCGGCTTGCTGGAAATGCATGGACACTTATGTGTCGCACTAACAGACACCCTATTTAGTGATGCATGTTAAGTACCAGCGACCTGTCATGCACGAAAGACATTTTTTTTCAAGTTTATTGTCACCTGTCACTATTTTTGTCACAAGGCATTACGATACGTGACACAGTGTGGTCAAATCCATAAAACGGTAGTCCATCCAATGCAGCCCTGAAAATGGCTAGTAATTTACTCACCATGGCGAGTGATTTTTTTTGGGGGGGCGAGTAAAAAAAAAAAAATCCACTCGCCAAATGCGAGTGCGCTCGTGCGTTTTCCAATCCGTACTTTTTCAGTCCTAAATCCAAAAGTCCCCGAACATTCAACCTTCACTTCTCGTAATACTAAGCAAGCAATAGAGACAAGTTGTACAACAACATTTTTGGCGAGTGCATTAAAACATTTTTTTACATTTGACATCTGACCTGCCAACACCTACAAAGCTATGGTAGAAGAATTTTGGACAAGTGGTAGTAGTTTTGGAGATTTCAAGCGTAGTTTAGCACGTAAGTTACTCAGTTCGCTCAACGCCGAACGATGCACAGAAATTTCTCAATAAAACACAACTTTATTGTCTGTTAGAATCAAAGCACGACAGAAATTTGCCTTTTATACAGCGATCGGAGCTTTGGCTGGCTGGTACAATCGTTCTTCTTTTCAGGCGGCGGTGCGCTTTTCGATTCGGGTTCCTTTCTCTTCGGCATGGTTCAGACCGTTGTTTATCTGATGCACTTTGTGAATGAAATGATGCACGCTGGGAAAACCGGAAGTTCGCTCCGCTCCTTCTCATTGGCCCCAAACTGCATGCTCTTACCGACTACAAACCGAAACAACACCAAACACGCTTTTAGTATATTTTATTCTTCAGCTGCTTGCTCTCAACTACTCTTTTCAACATCTTCCTGGAAAGAATCATGACAGACGCTCTGAAAAATCATGAAGGAACTGTCAGTATTTGAGGCAGAACAATCAAGAACTTGCGCTTCGCAGACGACATTGATGGCCTTGCAGGAACAGAGGAGGAGCCAGCTCAGCTGGTGGTAAATCTGGACAGACTGAACAGCCACTGTGTTTGGAATGGAAATCAGCGCAGAGAAGACCAAACTGATGACAAATAACGCCAGTGGCATTGGCACCAAAATCATGGTTGGAGGCCAAAAACTGAAACAGTTGAGAAATTCAAATACTTAGCAGCTATTGTGACAGATGAAGGATTAAAACCAGAAATAATGTCCAGGATTGCGCAGACAACAACAGCGCTGACAAGACTGAAGACCATATGGAAGGACAGAAACGTCACACTCTGCTCCAAGATCAGACTGATGCGCTCCTTTGTCATCTCAGTGTTCTTATATGCCTGCGAGTCATAGACCCTCATAGCAGACCTCAAAGGAGAATACAAGCCACTGAAATGAGATGTTTTCGAAGGCTGCTTGGCATTTCGTACAGAGATCATATCACGAACGAGGAAGTGGGAAGCAGAATCAGGCAAGCCATCGGGCCCTATGAAGACCTATTAGCCATTGTGATAAAAACGCAAACTGAAGTGGTATGGGCATGTCACGCGATCAGCAGAGATTGCCAAGACAATCCTGCAAGGCACTGTGCAAGGAGGAAGGAGAGGAAGACAGAGAAAAAGATGGGAGGAAGACAGAGAGAAAGATGGGAGGACAACATCTCAGAGTGGGCAGGACTGAAGCTGAGCCATATGCGACACACTAAGAATGGTAGAGAACGGAGTGGAATGGAGGGAGCTGGTTGTCAAGTCATCAGTGGTGCTCCAACAGTCGGCAAGACTACGGGATAGAAAGATAGATTCTTCAGCGTAGAATTTCATTAATGATCATAGTAGTGTAGTATTGGGAATGTTGGCGTAGGAAAATACGATGAAACCGTAGTGGTTGTCAGGTATGGCTATCGATATGTGCGTTTTCCAATCTGTACTTTTTCAGTCCTCAATCTGAAAGTACTCTAACATTGGGCGTCAAACATTTGTGGTACATTATATTGTTGCGTTGGGCTATTTTCAGTAGTAAAAATTTCCAGTTTGGCTAGTAACATTTTCAGTTTGGCTAGTAAAACTTGGAAGTCACTAGCCAAAGGCTGGTGGGCAAAATTTTAGACTTTCAGGGCTGCAATGGCAAATCTGTACATATATACCTTTATGGGGATATCTGTTGTAAAGTATTATTTACAAATATTTTACAGTGCACACCCATTTTCAACAGAAATTTCTCAAATAAAGTCAGGGCTGAAGGGTATATAGACTTCTTATTTACTCAGGATGAAAGGGTTAACCCATATCATACTGAGGCTAAAAGTAAAAGCTTCAAATTTGTACACTGCCATATGCAAGCTACATTATAGTACTTACAGATAAGGATATAGACCAATGGCTTTAGTTCAAGGGTGGCGCCAGAATAGCTTGGTGCCTAGAGGCGCCAAGCTTTTCTGGCACTACCCTTGAACTATTTTAGTCAAACTTATTTCACACACTGGTGTATTTCGAATGATAAGGGTTAATGTCTCAGATACACCTTCTCATACCGAGAGGCTAAATGCCCTGGCAATGAAAGAATTTGTACTTGCTTTTGGATAAAAGCAAGTAAAAACTCTTGCATCGCCAGGAGAAAAATTAGTTTCCCATTTTATGTAACATGTTTACTGCAACATATCTGTGCATGAACCTGAGCTATTATTATAATAATTGTTATCATGAAAGGATACGTGACGATGCCGGTGAGAAGCCAGTAGTCGTGACGTCGGTGCCACACCTCATGTTCACGCCCCAACTGTAGTGCTCGTTGCTCATTGGCCCACAAGGTGTGCAGCTCTGTGAAGCCGCCGTCCGCAATGTTAAACATGAACTTCTGCAACGTTTCATCCTGCTTGAGTTCCTCTTCTGTCCTCTCTTCCTTCTTCACTTCTGGTTTTTCTTTGTCCTCGTCTTTTTCCTCTTTCTTCCCCTCCGTTTTCTCATCCTTTGCTCCTTCCTTGTCATCGTCCGATTTGCCGTCTTTCTTGTCTTCTTTAGCATCAAATTTTTCGTCAGTTTCCTTTTTCTCCGCGTCTTTCTTTTCATCGCCGGCTTTGTCATCCGTGGACTTCTCTTCTCTGTCTTCCTTCATTTCCACGTCTTTAGATTCCTCCTTCTTTTCTTTGTCTGACAAAAGACGAATTAATATATAAATATACAGTGGAGTCCAGTTAACACGAACTCGCTTAACACGAATTTCCGGTTAACACGAAACGTTTTTGCATTCCCGGCCAACGGCCTTCTTATTCTGTATTAAAATTCCACTGATAACACGAAATGCTTAACACGAAATTTCGCTTAACACAAAGCTGTTTTCGGTTCCCAACCAGAGCAATTTCACTATTATTCACCTGTTTAACACGAACACAGATTCCATTCACCGAAAACCAAATTCACGTGTCGCTCTCGCGCTGTGGAGTACACATAACAGATCAGAGCGAACTCTAGTCTGTGATTGGCTGAATAGCCTTCGGCTGTTGTAATCCGTCTTCTCATTGGCTAGCACTTCTGAACTGTATTCATGTTGTATCATTCGTGTACCAACACAACCCTTTTACCGATGCGGGATTGTAATTCAGCCTGTGTTGCTTTTACCTGATGGATTGTAACTTACTATGGATTTTACCTGATGGATTTTACATTAAATATGTGAGCTGAACACGTTTCCTTATGTTTTCCTAGCGAGCTGAAGGTATGCACATCAAAGTACGATAATGTGCACTTTTAACCTCGTACTCATTCATGCACGCATCTCTTACACACTTTTTTTTTTGCCAGGAGGGCCGTGATCAATTTTGAGGCCATATCGGTTAACACGAAATACGGTTAACACGAAGTGATTTTCCGTGTCCCCAGAAATTCGTGTTAAGCGGACTCCACTGTAGGCCTTTTATAAATCTTCAAACTCCCAGAACTAAATGACTTCCATTCTATCAAATGGAAGTCATTTAGTTCTGGGAGTTTAAGAGTTCAGCTTCACTTTATCCGTCAAGCAAGTGTCCTATTTCATTTTTTAAATTTGCGTTCAATTACGCATCAGTCACTAGAGTTGATAAATATCAAGAAAGTTCTAGGGAAGTGCCAGATTAGCTTGGCACATGCACCAAGCTAATCAGGCATCACCCTTTAACTATCATGATCATCCCCTGGTGTTGTTATAAAGGCCAAACAAGTTTCTCATAATCCTAGGCTACCAGTACATCATATTCAGGTGAAAGAAAAAATTTATGACATACCTTCAGATTTCTCACTGCTTTCCTTCACTTCCTCCTTCTTGTTGGCATCAGTCTCCATCGGTTCTTCTTCCGCTTTTTCTTTCACGGTCTCTGACTTGTCTGGTTTGTCCTCTTCCTTTTTTTTGGATTCCTGTGGAAAACACACGATCATCTAGCACACATTACTTCAGCAAGCTAGCTACAGTAAAAGACTTACTGGATACTGACTGAACCCCTGAAAGTACAACCTTTTTCAAAGACTAACTTCGACACACTTCTTTCCAATCTAAAAAACAAAACAAAAAACTAAATGTTTGGGTCATGAGCTTATCAGCTGACACGTTTACTACGCCTTTGATTTTTTTAAAAAGTGAACATGATCTAAATGCTCACGACATCGGTCCTCTCGAGTCCCCACAGTTGCAGGGGCTCATAATTATTTGAACCCCTTTGAATCCATGTTCCAGGGGAAGCTCAGCCTTTTTGGCGATCAATTAATACAACTTTCAGACACTCAATCTGCATCAGCTGGCAACGAAAGGACTAAACCATGCACATTACCTCAGTGCCTATGTCTTGCTCCTCGTCTTTACTGTCTTCCTTCTCGTCTTTACTGTCTTCCTTCTCATCTTTACTGTCTTCCTCCTTGTCTTTGCTGTCTTCCTGCTTGTCCTTACTGTCTTCCTTTTTGTCTTTATTACTTTCCTTCTTGTCAGCTTTTTCCTCCTTTTGGTCTTCCACCTTTGTTTCTGCCTTGTCCTCCTCTGTTTCTGTTTTTTTCTCGCCCTCCTTCGCGTCCTCCTTGTCCGCCTCCTTCTTGCTGTCGGTGGCGTCGCCCTCTTTTGTGGCCTCTTGTGTGTCTGCCCCCTCTTTCTCTTTGGCATCTTCTTCTTTCTGCTCAGATCAATTTGAAACATTCTTAACCCCCTTGATCATGCAGCCACCAGCACTAGAAACAGTACCAGTGTTTGCGCATACAACTCCCTTTTTGCATGCAGCCGCTGGTACCGTTCACAGTACCAGTGACAACATGCTCAACTCCGTCGACAATACCAGTGACTGCATGCACATAGTTCACCCATTTAGCCCCAATGCCCTACAGCAGGAGATGGATGGACCATGACAAGTCGAGATCAGCTTGGCGCCTTGAAGGCGCCAAGCTAATCTGGCACTACCCTTGACTTATCATGGTCCATTCATCTCCTGCAACTGGTACATAATCGTTAAGTGACACCTCCAAAATGTGGCCTTGGGGGAAAATGGGTTGACCCATTTAACGCCACAGCCGCATCTCCCAAGTTGGAGTGTCGCCTAATGTCTATGTACCATTGGCAGATGATCCACCATAATTTTTAAAGGGTAGTGCCAGATTAACTTGGCACCTGAAGGTGCCAAGCTAATCTGGCACTACCCTTGAATTATCATAGTCAATAAATCTCCTATTCTGGTGTTTGTGCAAGAGGGTTTATTCACCCTCCCATTGTGCTGGTTTGTCACATTGTGATTTTGGACCTTAAGGCTTTCAGCCGCAAGGTTAAAAATCACAAACCAGCACATACACAACTCCTCATTCGGTCTTAGCCTGCTACAAGAGACGCGGACTCTCATGAGCCTCAGTCCAAGCCTCTTGTTGACAAAAATTCACTGCATTCTTACTCCTTCTGCACAAAACTATACAGTCCTTATGCCAATAATCGTAAAATGTGCCTTCCCTAACCAGACTAGTATACCCCTGAAAGCACAAGCAAATGCAGAAAACATGCAAGCAGAAGCCAGGAGACAACCAACTTCTGTTCCTACAAAATAATAACACTGTACAGTGGAGTCCAGTTAACACGAACTCGCTTAACACGAATTTCCGGTTAACACGAACCGCTTTTGCATTCCCGGCTGACGGCCTTCTTATTATGTATTAAAATTTCACTGATAACACGAAATGCTCAACACGAAGCTGTTTTCGGTTCCCGACCAGAGCAATTTCACTATTATTCACCTGTTTAACACGAACACACATTCCAGTCTCAAACACCGAAAACCGACTCATGAAAGGGGCACTGCACGTGTCGCTCTCGTGCTGTAGTACACACGACACATGAACGAACCCTGTGATTGGCTGAGTAGCCTTCAGTCGTTGTAATCCGTCTTCTCATTGGCTAGTGTTTCTGAACTGAATTCATGCATCATTCGTGTACCAACACTCCCTCAATTCAGTTAACTACCGATCACGGCTACCCCCAAGGTAAAACAGAAGTCGACTACGCTTGACGTGAAAAAATTCATTTTTCTCTAAAAGGTATTTTTTCGAAAAATACTTACCGATGACATGACTCGGATGACCCTCCCCCCTGCCCCGCTTGCCGCTTTCGAGCGAAGTATCAGACTGAATGGTCTCGTGACCGGATCTGGTAAGGCAGGTATGGGGAGATAACTCTCGGCCCCTCTGGGGGGTTCCCCGAGTGCCTCTCGGGTTGTGTGGGCACACAACGGGCAAGTAGGCTAAAATTGAGCCTAGAAGTAGATATTCCCATGTAGTCATGTCATCGGTAAGTATTTTTCGAAAAAATACCTTTTAGAGAAAAATGAATTTATTTCCTCAAAAACATTACCGATGACATGACTACATGGGAGAATTGCGATGAGGAGGCGGGTGCCGCCCAAAACTCTCCCAGCAGAACAGCGCCGTTCTCCCCGTCGCACACTCCCGACAATTTTAGCGAAGTGCATATCTACGGTGCCAGTGGCACCGGGAGGGAGTGTTGCGCGGCGGCGATGTCCCCCCACCAGTGCGAGATTCTCTCGCTGGCTAACCAGGTCCCGGAGGTAGAAAGGGGCAAAGACCGACTCGGTTTTCTAGCCCACGGCCGCCACGATGTCCTTGACAGCGCAGTTTCGATCAAACGCGACGCTCGTGGCCATAGCTCGTACCTCGTGTGCGTGAATGTGCAGCCTCTTCGCTCCCTGAGGGAGATCTCCTGATAAGCGGAGCGTATGACCCAGCGGAGCCAGGAAGAGATCGTCTGGGCTCTAATGTCACGCCGGTTGGGTCTTAGGGGTAGGAAGAGGCGCGACCGTCCCCTGCGGACGGGCTTAGATCGCCGCAGATAGATTTTTAAGGGCGTAGCCTGGTCTCCTGGGACCGGGGTCGGTCTCTCAGCGGCCTAATGGTGATCACCTGAGGCGGAGTTAAAGGAGACCTGTTCTTCGCCAGAAAGGCCGGGTCCGTGAGCAGCTGGACGGAGCCATCTGTTCGGAACTGCAGACCGGCAGGGCGTGCCGAAAGCGCTCACACGTGAAGCGGTAGCAAGTGCCAGCAGGAAACAAGTCTTGCGTGCCCAGTCCGCGAGCTGGGCCAAAGGTAATGGTTCGAAGCGGGTGGAGTTCAACCACGTGAGCACCCAGGGTAGGTCCCAGCGAGGAATGAGCGAGCGGAGTGTCGGGCGCTGGATGCCGAAGTGTCCCATAAGGTCGGCTAGGTCCTTGCAGGCGCCCGGATCGGGTCGTCCCAGGTGACGATAAGTGTCCGCAATCATGGACAGGTAACCGCGTACCGTGATGAGGGCTAGGCCTTGGTCTCGGAAGAGCCAGAGAAAGAAGTCCGCCAGCGGAGGATGCGTCAGATCCGTGGGCGTAAGGCCATGATCGGTGCACCAGGCACAGAGGACTCGCCACTTCCCTCGTAGACTCGAAGGGTCGACAGTCTCCGGGCCGCAGCGATCGCCTCCATTGCTGCACCTGAGTAGACTCTAGCTCCGAGAGCTTGCCGCACAACCTCCAGGCGTGAAGGAGGAAACACTCCGGGCAGGGGTGGTACAGCGGCTGGCGCGGTTGCTTGAGCATGGTCCGCGGGGTGGGCAGCAGCAGGGGCGGGTCTGTGGCGAGGCTGAGCAGGTCGGTGGTCCAGGAGCGGTTCCAGACGAACGGCGCGACGAACAGGAGGAACGCCGAACAGCCCCGAAGTTAGAGGAGGACTTAGGGAACGAGGACGGTAGGGGGACAGGTATAGGCCACAAGTCCGTCCCAGGGAATGGAGCGCGCATCGACAGCCCAGGCAAGGTGGTCGGGAATCAGGGAGACGAAGAGGGGAAGCTGGTGGTTCCACCTCGTGGCGAACAAGTCGACCTGGGGAGTCTCCCGGCGGGCGCAGGTCATCCGAAAGATGTCCTGTCGCAGGGTCCATTCCGTGTGTAGGAGTTGGTCGCGGCGAGACCGAGAGTCGGCCAAGACATTCAGGCATCCGGGAACGTGCCGGGCTTGAAGGATAATGCTCCGGTCCTCGCACCAACGCATCTTCCTGTAGAGGAGCATACACAGGTCAGGGGAGCGTGTGCCACCTTGCTTCTGGATGTAAGCGACCACCGTCGTGTCGTCCGAAAGCACGAGAAGCTCCTCGTGTCTGAGGAGGTACTCCCCGGCCTGAAGGGCTCGCCAGACGGCCTGCATCTCCAGCCAGTTGATGTGGGTGTGCGCCAAGTGTGAGGGCCAGGGGCCCGCCATCGCGTAGGAGGTGGGCCCCCCACCCCGAAAGGCTGGCATCAACGCAAGGAGAGACCTGTGGAGGGGGAGAGGCTAAGGGAACTCCCGACGCTAGCCACGTAGGGTCGGTCCACCGACGAAGGTGCAGACGGAGCATCTGAGACACTGGGACCGCGGTCGCAAGTCTCCGGAAGACGCGAGCCAATGGAGAAGAAGATGCAGTTGAATTGGCCGGGAGTAGAGACGCCCTAGTGGGATAAGATCCGCTGCGGCGTTCATCAAACCCAGCAACTGAAGCCAGACTCTGGCGGGGGCTGCCTCCTCCCGAGCTAACTGGTCGGCTAGATCCGCCATCTTCGTGATCCGGGGCGCCGGAAGGCGTACCGTGTTGAGGTTGGTAGCGAATTCCATACCCAGATGCACAACCCGGCGGGAGGGAGAGAGATCCGACTTGCCGTCGTCTACTAGGAAGCCCAGGTGTGCCAGGAGGTGCAGGAGAGCATCTCTGTCCGTGGCTAGCGCAGTCTCCGATTGGTTGCGCAACCGGAGGTCGTCCAGGTAGTTCGACGTGGACTGGGGGAGGACTGTCGGGCTAAGGCGACTAAGGCGTCCATCCGCCGAGTGAAGACCCAGGGGCGGAGGTTGAGTCCGAACGGCAATCCTACCGAAGGCGCTCGAGCGGTGCGCATTAGTGTCCTGAACTGAAAGTGGAACGGCAGGAGTCGGGGGCGCGACCGAGTCGCGCAAGCTAGGGCTGACGTCTCTGCTGGCCAGACTCAGTGAGTAGGGCGCTACGCTGGCGTACAGATCCTCCGGAAGGATCAGCGGGCTTAACGGGGAGAGACGGGAGAGGAAGGCCAGTCACGTGGGACGGCACATGGCGGACTGCTGCAGGCCGGGCTCAGTGAGGCGGGCGCTGTGCCGGCAAACAGACCCTCCGGAAGGGTCAGCGGGCGTGGCAGCAGTGGCAGTCCTCTGATCAGCCATCAAGTGACCTGAAGGTGGAACGGAGGGAGTCGGGGCGCGACCGTGTCGCGCAAGCTAAGGCTGACGCCTCTCTTGGCCAGACTCCGAGAGCAGGGCGCTATGCCGGCGTTCAGGTCCTCCGGAAGGATCAGCGGGCTGTGGAGAGAGACGGGTGAGGAAGGCCAGTCAACGTGGGACGGCTCAGGGCAGACTGCTGCAGGCCGGGCTCATTGAGGCGGGCGCTCTGCCGGCACGACAGACCCTCCGGAAGGGTCAGCGGGCGTGGCAGCAGTGGCGGTCCTCTGGTCAGCCAGCAACACCGAGTCCCAACGGGAATCCTTTCCGTGAGGCCAGGGCGGGAAAGGGTGGTCCGCACCGTAAGGGCTGCCGAAGAATCAACCGGAGCCGGAAGTGAGGAAGCAGGCAGGGGCCGCTCTCTTGCCAACAGCACTTGGTGTTCCCAGGCGGTCACCCATCCAAGTACCAACCGAGCCCGACGTTGCTTAACTTCGGTGATCAGACGAGAACCGGTGTATTCAACGTGGTATGGCCGTCGGCCGTCGGTACAGGCCCCCGCGGTCCGACCAAACGTCTCCGGCCAGGTCGCACAGACATCACGAAGAACGAACCGCAGACCCGTAAAGACTGAGTCGCCGAACAGCAAGGGTCCACCCAAGGGGGCACGGTGAAGTTGCGCTCGCAGGTCCGGCGGCAACGTACTGCAGGCGCGGAGCAGGGCATCTCGACGCATGAGGTCGCCGTTGGCCGAAGCCGCCATCGCGTTGACCGAGGAATGGTAGGCGGCGCGGTTGGCGGTCTCCGCGAGGACCAGCAGGTCTCCTAGGAGGAGGGAGATGGAAGGATGCCAGGATACCTCCACCCGACGAACCAAGGCTTGAGCGAGGAGCTCCATAACACCCGAGCAGGCTAAGGTGTTCCGGACCAAGGTCGCTGTCTTGTCCAGGCCCCGCGGCGGGACCGCCGCAGCAGAGTCAGACCGCCGGCTAGCGACACAGCCGAAGGGTCCAGCGTAGGCAGAGGGATGGAGAAGGCCTGGGCGTGTCCAGCATACCAGCCCCGCCGAAACACGATGTCTAAACCTGCGGGCCAGCGACGGTCGGAGAAGAAGACCGGCTCCTGGGACGTGGCCAGCTGTAGGTGCGACGAAAAGACGTCTCGAAGATCCTTAAAGCCGGGCGGTTGGGGAAGCGACTTAAACTTCTTGACCTGCCTCTCCGCGTCAACGAAGGCGGCGACCTTCCTCTTCAGCGGCGGGGAAGCTGGGCAGGCGTGCGCCGGCAGCGTCGCGGCCACGATCCTAGCGGCTTCATCCAGAGCTAGAAGCGTCTCGGAAGAAGACGGGAGCATCCTCGAGGGCCGCGTGCGAGGTCGAGCGACCCTCCTCGTCCAACAGAGCCGAGACGGAGACTTCGGGTAGCTGGCTGAGCGCATCGTCCTGCAGGGGGCGTCGAGAATCCTGCTGACGGCGCTCGCGAGGCGAGCGAGAGCGCGGGTGTCTGAAGGAGGAACGGTGAAGAGACGGAGTCTTCGGGTATGTCACGACACGCCTGACGGAGTCAGGGCGCCGTGGACAATGTGAGTGCAGACACTCGAGAAAACCCACCCACTCTAAATAAATAACGCAACGCCAGCGATAAACAACAAACAAATCCTTTATTACCCACTCTTACTCTAACCCCCAACCCAACCCACTAACGCCCCACACACTCACACATACCCACGCATACACTCATAACGTATTAACACTGAAAAAAGATTAACAGATAAAAAATGACTAACAAGTGAAAATGACTAACAGACGAAAATGACTAACAGGTGAATATGACTAACAGGTGAATATGACTAACAGGTGATAATGACTAATATGGCCAACGGCTATGCAAGGCGGGTAACTTTGTCTCTGTACCGTGTCCTCTGTCCCACACTAGACAGGGTGGCTCGAACGTAAGAGTACTACCCCTACACCACAGAGCACCGTAGCCGCGCTTGCCCACGCACGCCTGTGACCGACGCGCAGAACGTAGAATCAGCCTGCTGTAGCCCAACGTACTTGTCCAACAGGACCGGCTAGCGAAGGCGTTCCGACTCCCGATGATGCGTCACCGTTGGTCGTGGATGAGATCGAAGAACGACGAAATCGTCGAAGCCAGTCTTTGAAGCCAATCTTCGAAGCCAATGATCGAAGCCAATGATCGAAGCCAGTGCACTGGAAAAGGGCGCATTGTCAGTCAAAGTGCCAACACAGTTAATTCTGGCTTAACACGCATCTACCCCCAAACCACGTGAGTTGTGTCTCGTCTCACCCTAATACCCGCCTTGGCCATATTAAATATACAATCATGGATAAAAAGGATTCCTATGTACATTCAACATTCACCAGGTTTGCACTATTCCATTACACTAACATTAAGCTAGCATCGTCCTGCAGGGGGCGTCGAGAATCCCGCTGAGGGCGCTCGTGAGGCGAGCAAGAGCGCGGGTGTCTGGAGGAGGAACAGTGAGGATCAGGGTCGCGGCTGCGTCGCGAAGGACGGTGCTGACGTCTCTCCGGGCCCTACTCCGGAAGTAGGCCACTATGCCGGCAAGGCGATCCTCCGGAAGGATCAGCGGGCTTGTTGCGGGGAGAGTGGTGAGGACGGCTCGTCAACGATGGACGGCTCAAGGCCGACTGCTGCTGGTCACTCTCAGTGAGACGTGCGCTAAGCCGGCAAACAGACCCTCCGGAAGGGTCAGCGGGCGTGGCAGCAGTGGCGGTCCTGTGGTCAGACAAAAAACGCGAACCCCGACGAGAGGACCGTTCCGTGCGGGAGTGGCCGAGGAAACAGCCAGGGCGGCCAACGTGTCAACGGGCGCTGGACGCTCGTAAGCCGGGCGGGAACGCTCTCGGCGGTAAAAGGACCAAAGGTCCGCCCACAGAACCTCAGGCCAGGCCGCACACAGCTCACACCAGCGGTCCGAGGAACAACTGAACACGGAAGGCAGACCGAGTGAGCGTCCGTCGGTCACCTAAAGTCACCGCACCGGGAGCACAACCACATTATCTAAGCGTCGGCGGGCTCCCGGTGAAAGCGTAATGGGGCACTCTCGGAGGGCTAACGGGCCTTTAAACGGGCTAACACACACGGAGCCCAAGGCCCACGTGCAAAACGGGCGCGACACGGCAACAGCCGACCGTGAGCTAATCAGGCACTACGCACTGAAACCAAACCACAGGCAAAAAAGCAGGGAAGTACCCATAGACAGCCGGCTCTCAGCCCGAGGGACGGCCGAGGGAACTACCGCTACCTTACCTCTGCAACGAAGGGAAGGGGGGGAAAGGGCAGTCAAACCGCCGTCCACAGAAGCAGAAGAATCCCCGCAAGCGGCCCAACGAAGCAGGAAGAGAAGGCCAGGTAGAAGGCAGGGTAGAAGCGGGCGCCGAGCACACGAAGTTGGCAACAAGCGTCGGTAGGCAGAAGACCGGTCGAGGCAGCGAGAGCGCGGGCCAGACACGTCTTCTCTCCACGAGCGAAGTAGAAAGACTGAATGGTCTCGTGACCGGATCTGGTAAGGCAGGTATGGGGAGATAACTCTCGGCCCCTCTGGGGGGTTCCCCGAGTGCCTCTCGGGTTGTGTGGGCACACAACGGGCAAGTAGGCTAAAATTGAGCCTAGAAGTAGATATTCCCATGTAGTCATGTCATCGGTAATGTTTTTGAGGAAATAAACAAGATTAATGAGATCCACGATTGTCTCTCTACACGTGCTGTCAATAACGCAAGACCGACTTACATCATGGCCCGTTTTTTAAATGACTTTGACTGTGTTGCTTTTACCGATGCCAGATGCCCGTGTTGCTTTTACTTTACTATGGATTTTACCTGATGGATTTTACATTAACTACGTGAGCTGTACACATATCCTTGTGTTTTCCTAGCGAGCTGAACGTAATGTAAGCATATATAGTACAATAATATGCACTTTTAACTCATTCATGGACGCATCTCTTACACACTTTTTCCTTGCCGGGAGGGCCGTGATCAATTTTGAGGCCATATTGGTTAACACGAAATACGGTTAACACGAAGTGATTTTCCGTGTCCCCAGAAATTCGTGTTAAGCGGACTCCACTGTACTCTTAAAAGACACAGAAAATGCTTTATCGATGTATTATAAATTACACGGCACTTGCTAACAACTAAACTGTCTGTAAATGTGTGCCACATTCCACTTCATGGGCAGCTAAAGTGTTTCCCTGGGAAAGGTTATAATCACTACACATCTCATTCAGCCCGACGCACGTTTTCCCAAATTTTGGAGGCGTCATCTAACGACCTAAAAACCTGCTGCAGGAGACGGATCGACCATGATAATTCAAGGGTAGTGCCAGATTAGCTTGGCACCAACAGGTGCCAAGCTAATCAGGCACTACCCTTGAATTATCATGGTCGACCCATCTCCTGCTGTAGTGCGTCAGGGCTGAATGGGTTAAACAGTTGCAAATTAAAAAAAAAAAACACAGTGGCAAACTTTTTATTTCAATTCAGAATCCTACCGTAGCTGTGTCTTCAGCATCTTTTGCAGCCTCCCCTTCCTTGACATCTTTGCCGTCTTTAGCTGCCTCCACCGTCTCAGCTTTCGGAACGGGATCATGCCTGACCACTCCGTCCCTCTTCAGTTTTTCGACAGCCTCGATGGCCTTCATGTAGGGCATACTGTGGGTCCCATTGATGGCCTCAAACTCTTGAACCTGGAACAAGCACAACAATGAATGACGAATGAATGCGGCCAGGTTCTGGAGTAACCCCCCTTGAGCATGCAGCCACTGGTACCTTTTCTGATATCACTGCTTAGCCTGTGCCAAAGTGGTGAAGCTGTAAAGTGGCTGTAAAGTGTTGAGACAAGACACATAGATCCTCATGAGCCCCCGCAACTGCGGGGGCTCATGAGGATCTATGCATCTTGCAACAGTTGTGCATGGTTAAACTGCATTATGGATGCAAAAACAAACTGCGAAAATTGAAGGGAATTGTTTAGGAATTGTCCCAGATTTCTTTTGTGTGGGCTACTTCAGCCACTATCTGTGGGAGATTATGACTGCTCAAGGGTAGTGCCTCATTAGCTTAAAGTGACCCGCACCAAGTAATAAAGGCTAAGTATATAATATATCGAGCGTGCATGTCTGCATGAAAGGAACAACTTTAATTATGAAGTTTGACTCATAAAATGACTTTTCTGCTATTCTTCACCGCTGACGTAAGAGAGTTCCAATGGGCAATGTTGCGTGTGTCTGTTTACAAGGCTTTTGGGTAAAAAAGATGGGTAGAAAAGATTTAAGATTTTAACAATTCTATACTCCCATAATGAGAAATTACAGTGTTTTGTCTCAGTAACACAAGACTACGTGGTCGCCAAGTGCAGTGCCACCACACAGGAATGTCGTCAAGGCAAAAGAAACATGTGAGAACCCATTTTATTGGTAAATGGGTCATTCTCTAAAAAGGTGGTCAGAATGTGTGACATAAGGAGCCAAAATACAACTTCCTACAATTTGTCCAGTAATGTGGTATTATGTACTCCTACTATCCTTACAATGTACGAGGAACAACAAAAGATAGTTCACACAGTGGTTTTTGTGTGAGCCACAAATAATTAATGTGACCTGGCATCTTTGGAGGTTGCTACATGGACGCCAAACAGTGCCTGTAAACAATCTTAATTAAATAATATAAATTCAGAGGCATGATAGGAGTGTTGAATCAAGCTCATTATAGTGTATTTAAATATTTTTGGGCTACAGATCTGAAAATACCTTGATATTGGCTGCAGGATCGGCTTCTTAATGGTGGACAAAAATGTATTTTTCTTTAAAATAAATCTTTTCGAAAAATACTTACCGATGTTATTACTGAGAGGAAGATATACTTAACTGACAATTTCAGTCTCCAAAATTTGTTGTGTTGCCACACAACCAGGGACGTAACTCTAGCAAGCAGTTACCTAATCCCACGAGTGTCCTCCCTATCCTCGGTGTAACCTCCCTTCCAAATCTCGCGAGAGGCCGTTATTTCCAGTTCTATCTGAGCTGACATGCGGCAAGCTGGGAAGGAAGTTTGAGTAATACCATTGGTAAGTATTTTTCGAAAAAATTTATTTTAAAGAAAAATACATTTATTTCTTCAAAATCGTTGCCGATGGTATTACTGAGAGGAAGAATTAAAAAGAGGGGGAGGGTGCCGCTCGAGGGTCAATGCCCCCAGGTAACTGCTTAGCTAGACCCCTGGCCGGGGCACACTCCCGACAATTTCAGTCAGTTGTTACCTACGGCGCCGCCAGCGCCGGGAGGGAGTGTTGAGCCACGGCAACGTCACCCACCAAAGCCAGGTTGTGTCGCTGGCTGGAGAGGTCACGCATGTAAAAACGGGCGAAAGTAGATTCGGCCTGCCAGCCCACAGCCGCCACAATGTCCTTCACGGCGCAGTTACGGTTGAAAGCGACACTCGCGGAGACAGCCCGGATCTCGTGTGCCCGAATCCGCAGCCTCTTCGCTCCCGCAGGCGAGAGGTCACTGTAAGCGGAACGGATAACTCCACGCAGCCAAGCGGAGATCGTTTGGGCGGATATATCGTGCCGGTTCGGAACCAAGGGCAAGAAAAGGCGTGAACGACCCCGCCGTAAGGGCTTTGACCGGTGGAGATAGATTTTTAATGCCCGAACCGGATCCTGTTGTTTGACGTCTTGGGGCGTGTCAGGACCCCGAAGAGGACGAATAGTGATCGGTTGAAGGGCCGCTGAGGGTAGCTGATTTTTAGCCTAAAAGGAAGGGTTAGTGAGTAATTGAACCGAGCCTCAGCCCTGAGCTGTAGGCAAGACGGAAGTACAGAGAGAGCATGGAGCTCACTCACGTGAGAAGCTGTGGCTAAGGCCAGCAGGAAACAGGTCTTCCTCGTCAAGTCCGAGAACCGAGCCAAGTGCAGCGGTTCAAAACGAGCAGAGTTGAGCCATGTTAACACCCACGCAAGGTCCCAACGTGTGAGTAGTGATCGGGTCACTGGTCACCGGAGATCAAAAAGAGCCATGAGGTCCGCAAGGTCCTTACAAGATCCCGGATCGGGTCGACCCAAATGGCGGCAAGTGTCAGCCACCATAGAAAGATAACCTCGAATGGTGATGGGTGCCAAGCCCTGATCCTCGAAGAGCCATAAGAAGAACTCGGCAAGCTGGGGCATAGTCAGAGTGGTGGGGGAGAGGTGTCGCGGCCCACACGACAGTAGAACCCGCCATTTACCCTCATAGACTTTCCTGGTGGAAGGCCGTTGAGCTGAAGTGATAGCCGCCACTGCTGCATCCGAGAAACCTCGAGCGGTGAGGGCACGCCGCACGATCGCCAAGTGTGTAAGAGGAGGCTCTCCGGGCAAGGGTGAAAAAGATCCTGTCGGGGTTGTTTCAGCATCGTGGTCGGCGTTGGAAGCCATAGCGGGGGGTCCGTGGCGAGACTCAGGAGATCTGTGGTCCAGCTCTTGTTCCAAGAGAACGGTGCACCAGAAACATGACTGCGTGGCAGCCTCTGAGCTTGAGAAGAATCTTGGGTACCAGGACAGATGAAGGGTACGCATAGGCCAAGAGACCCTCTCAGGGGATAGAGAGAGCATCCACCGCCCACGCAAGGGGATCTGGAACAGGGGAGACGAAGAGGGGAAGTTGTGCGTTCCACCTCATCGCAAACAGGTCGATCATGGGTGTCTCCCAGTGTCGGCAAATCATCCGAAAAAGGTCGGGGCGAAGAGCCCACTTGGTATGGAGAAACTGGCTGTGACGAGATAAGGAATCTGCCAGCACATTCAGCCGTCCCGGAATGTGACGTGCCCGTAGCGAAATGCCCCGATCCCGGCACCACACCAGAATATGGAACAGAAGAATGCAAAGGGAGGGAGAACGGGTCCCGCCCTGCTTCTGAATATAGGAGACAACCATCGTTCCCAAGAGATCAGGGGAAGCCACACTGCTTTCAGCTCCAACCAATTGATGTGTCTGCCCGCTAAATCCGGTGACCAAACACCCGCTGTCGTGCTGAAGTCCGGGAGCAGGTGAGCGCCCCAACCGGAAAGACTGGCATCCGTGTAGATCGACAGGGAAGGAAGCGGGGACGCAAGGGGAACCCCCGACGCCAACCACGCGGGATCAGTCCACCGAAGGAGATGCGGCCAAACTAAGGGCGACACCGGAACGCAAACCTCCAAATCCCCCAAAGACGGACGCCAAAGAAGGAGGAGATGAAGTTGAATTGGACGCGAGTAGAGCCGGCCAAGGGGAAGCAAGTCCGCCGCAGCACTCATGAGACCCAACAACTGTAACCACAGTCTCGCCGGAGCCGCGGAAGCAAGATACATCCGACAGGCCAAAAGAACCAACTTGTCGATCCAAGCTTGGGGAAGGCGCACCAAGTTCAAGTCGGTCTGAAACTCCATGCCAAGGTGGAGAAAATGGTGAGATGGCGATAGGTCCGACTTGCCGAAGTTGACTAGAAAACCGAGGCGATGGAGAAGGGAAAGCAGGGCGTCCCCGTCGGCGGTCAAGCAGGTCGCATCCTGATTCCGGAGAAGAAGATCGTCGAGGTAGTGGGAGGTCGGACTGAGAGACGACCTCCGCGCGCGGGAAATCACCGCATCCATAATCCTGGTAAAGACCCAGGGACTGAGATTGAGGCCGAAGGGCATCGCCCGGAACTGATACACCACTCCGCGGAAGGCGAAGCGAAGGTATCGGCGAGCCGAAGGGTGTATAGGAACATGAAGATATGCATCGGCAAGATCCAGACTGACAGCAAAATCCATCGGTTGGATGGCAGCCTGCAGGGCGCGGGTCGTTTCCATACGAAAGGACGGAGCAGTCAAAAATTTGTTGAGAGCGGAAAGGTCTATCCCCGGACACCAACCTCCGTCCAACTTGGGGACAACGAAGAGACGACTGTAGAAAGCCAGAGAACCTTGTCGCTGGACGACTTCCGTGGCGGATTTGAGAAGCAAGGCAGCCAATTCGTCCTATAAAGCCGTCGCTTTAACGGGATCGTACGGAACCCGAGTCCAAAGCGGGGAGCGGCGAAGAGGAGGAGGGCGAAGAAACGATTGATTGATTGATTGTACATTGCTTAACGTCCCGACAGCAACAAGGCTTTCTCAGGACGTGCCTGCACTGCTTGTGAAAAAAAACAACTAAACAGAACATTGAATGTATGTCGCCAGCCGGTCAAATACATTAAATAAACCTAACACATGGGGCCTAAATAAAGCTAAGACCATTTAGCAACACACATCCAATATCAAGAGCTACAGGCAGTGCAGACAGTAGGGAGAGTTTTAAAAAGGCAAATACAGGTGAATGGACAAAGGGTAGACAGAAACACATGCCCCAGAATAGAGGGAAAAACCCACCCTGTGGGGCTGACCAGCCTCGCGCTGGGACCATATGGCGTTGAGGCGCATCCCCTGGGTGGTGGATAGGGGGTCCCTCGTGAGAGGGGTGCACCGAATGAAATAAGGTGCCGTGAACCAACATGGTCTAAGGGAAGGTGACCCCGACAGAAAACCCCTGGTCCTCCTAGTAAGGGGGTTGGGCGTGGGGGTAGCTTCCCCACCCTGCAAAAAAGGAAATAGCTACAAAAACGCTGACGAAAACTTACTTACTTACGCCTGTCACCCCTACCCGGGTATAGGCCGTCGACGAGAGACCTCCAGCAACTCCTGTCCTGTGCTTCTCCTTCGATTCTACTCCAGGTGGTTCCCAGTCTCTTGATGTCTGCTTGGAGGTCTCGACGCCAGGAGTTTCTCGGCCTACCTCTTTTCCTCTTTCCCTGGGGGTTCCATGACAATGCCTGCCTAGTGATACTGGAAGCTGGCTTTCTCAGACTGTGACCGATCCATCCCCATCTTCTTCGCCCAATTTCATTCTCTGCTGTTATCTGCTCTGTTCTCTCCCAGAGTCTGACGTTGCTGATCTTCTCTGGCCAGTGGATTTTCAAAATTCTTCTAAGGCAACTGTTCATGAAGGTCTGTACTCTGTTGACTGTGGTTTTTGTCAATCTCCATGTCTCTGCTCCATATAGGAGAACTGCTTTTACATTGGAGTTGAAAATCCGGACTTTGGTGTGTTGTGACAGCTCTCTGGAACTCCACACTTTTTTCAACTGGAGAAAGGCTGCTCTGGCTTTACCGATTCGTGCTCTGACATCTGCATCAGTGCCGCCTTTTTTGTCTATGATGCTCCCGAGATAGGTGAAGGACTCCACCTCCTCCAACGGGGTGCCAGCAAGCAAGACTGGTTCTTCCCTGGTTGCGTTCAGCCTCATTGTCTTTGTTTTCTGTTTGTGAATGGTGAGGCCCACTTGGGACGAGATGTCAGCAAGCCTCGTGGTCTTGTCCTGCATTTGTTGATGAGTGTGGGACAGTAATGCCAAGTCGTCTGCAAAATCGAGGTCGTCAAGCTGTGTCCACAGTGTCCACTGTATTCCACTTCGTCTGTGCTCTGTGGTCATCTTCATGACCCAGTCTATGGCCAGTAGGAAGAGGAACGGAGACAGCAGACACCCTTGCCTGACACCAGTTCTGACCTGGAGCTCTCTGGTGAACTGCCCTTCGTGGATCACGCGACATGTCATGCCATCATAGCTGCTCTTGATCAGGCGGACGAGCTTTGTGGGTACACCGTAGTGTCGTAGGAGTTTCCACAGAGTCTCTCGGTCCACGCTGTCAAATGCTTTCTCATAATCCACAAAGTTGACGTACAGCGGGGAGCTCCACTCCAGAGACTGTTCCACGATGATGCGGAGAGTGGCGATCTGGTCTGTACATGATCGGTTCTTCCTGAATCCTGCTTGCTGGTCTCTCAGCTGGGGGTCAACGGAGCTCTTCATTCTCTCTAGGATGATCCTGTTGAAGACCTTTCCTGGTACTGACAGCAAGGTGATTCCTCTGTAGTTGGAACACTTGCTGAGGTCGCCTTTCTTGGGAAGCTTGATTAGGTACCCCTCCTTCCAGTCAGCTGGCATCACCTCCTCTTCCCAGATCTTTCCAAACAGTGGGTACAGCATCTCAACTGTTGTCTCTAGGTCTGCTTTCAGAGACTCCGCTGGGATGCCATCTGGCCCTGCTGCTTTGCCATTCTTAAAAAATGCCACTGCTTTTCTGATCTCTTCCCTGCTGGGTCTGTCACAGCTGATGGGTAGGTCGGTCTCTGCCGGCTGGATGTCGGGGGGGTCGGGTGGGCTAGGTCTGTTCAGTAACTCTTCAAAATACTCGGCCCATCTGTCGAGTTGGTCTGCTCTGTCTGCAATAGGCTTGCCTTCTTTGTCTTTTACTGGTCTTTCTGTATGGCCATACTTACCCGACAATCTTCTGGTAATGTCGTAGAGCTGTTTCATGTTGCCGCTGCCTGCTGCCTTTTCTGCCTCTGCTGCCAGGCTGTCTGTGTAGGCCCTCTTGTCTGCCCTGATACTCCTCTTCACCTCGCGGTTGGCTTCCGAGTAATCCCCCTGTGCCCTTACTTTGGCTGCTCTCGTGCGACTGTTGTTGACCGCTGCTTTCTTCTGCTTCCTCGCTTCTATCTTCTTCAAGGTCTGTGCCGACAGCCAGTCCTTGTGGTGGTGTTTCCTGAACCCTACAGTGTCTTTGCAGGTTGAGTTCAGCGCCTCTCTAACTGCCTTCCACTGCTGCTCTGTGGTGACCGCCTCCTCTTCATTTACTAGCTCCTGTAGCGCTTGAAACCGGTTGGACAGCACCAGTTTGAACTCTTCTCTAACTCCAGTTTCTCTCAGGAGGCCTACATTATAGCGCTGTCTTCTTGTTGTCTCTGTGCGGCTTTTCTTTAGCTTGAGCTTCATTCTTAAGGTAAGCAGATGGTGGTCTGAGGCGACATCTGCTCCCCTCCTCACTCGAACATCTTGAAGGGATCTTCTAAATTTCTTGCTAATGCAGATATGGTCTATTTGGTTCTCTGTTGTATGGTCAGGTGAGACCCAAGTTGCTTTGTGTATTCTTCTGTGTGGGAAGATGCTGCCTCCAATGACAAGTCGGTTTAGAGCACAAAAGTCTACAAACCTCTCCCCGTTCTCACTCATCTCCGAGCCTAGTCCCTGTCTCCCCATCACCTCTTCGTATCCGGTGTTGTCCTCCCCTATTTTGGCATTAAAATCGCCCATGACGATGGTGATGTCTCGCTCCGCACATTTGTCCACGGCACTCTGGAGTCGGTCGTAGAACTCTTGTTTCTTTTCCTCGTCACTGCCATTGGTGGGCGCATAACACTGGATGACGTTCAGCTTGAGCTTTTTCTTGGTTCTAAAGGCTGCTGTTATAATTCTTGGCCCAAGAGGTTCCCAGCCCATCAGCGCTCTCTGTGCCACTGGTGACAGCATGAGTGCTACTCCTTCTGTATGGGGGGCATTCTCCTCTTCATGACCTGAATACAGAATCATCTCTCCACTTAACAGCCTTTTCTGGCCAGACTGCGTCCATCTGGCTTCACTGATACCTAGCAGGGAAAGGTTGTACTTTTGCATTTCCGCTGCTATCTGGGCGGCCTTGCCGCTCTGGTACATGGTCTTGACGTTCCATGTGCCCATGGTTGTATCCCTGGATAGAGAGAGGCGGCTCGGTCCTGTGGCTTCCGAAGACTTCCGGCTTTCACCACAGGACGTCATAAGTCTTCTGGTAGAAGAACCTTCCTCCTCCAGGAATGGAATTACTGTTAGTCTTTTCGTCAGCCCTCGCGCTGGGACCATACGGCGTTGAGGCGCGTCCCCTGGGTGGTGGATAGGGGGTCCCTCGTGAGAGGGGTGCACCGAATGAAATAAGGTGCCGTGAACCAACATGGTCTAAGGGAAGGTGACCCCGACAGAAAACCCCTGGTCCTCCTAGTAAGGGGGTTGGGCGTGGGGGTAGCTTCCCCACCCTGCAAAAAAGGAAATAGCTACAAAAACGCCGACGAAAAGACTAACAGTAATTCCTTTCCTGGAGGAGGAAGGTTCTTCTACTAGAAGACTTATGACGTCCTGTGGTGAAAGCCGGAAGTCTTCGGAAGCCACAGGACCGAGCCGCCTCTCTCTATCCAGGGATACAACCATGGGCACATGGAACGTCAAGACCATGTACCAGAGCGGCAAGGCCGCCCAGATAGCAGCGGAAATGCAAAAGTACAACCTTTCCCTGCTAGGCATCAGTGAAGCCAGATGGACGCAGTCTGGCCAGAAAAGGCTGTTAAGTGGGGAGATGATTCTGTATTCAGGTCATGAAGAGGAGAATGCCCCCCATACAGAAGGAGTAGCACTCATGCTGTCACCAGTGGCACAGAGAGCGCTGATGGGCTGGGAACCTCTTGGGCCAAGAATTATAACAGCAGCCTTTAGAACCAAGAAAAAGCTCAAGCTGAACGTCATCCAGTGTTATGCGCCCACCAATGGCAGTGACGAGGAAAAGAAACAAGAGTTCTACGACCGACTCCAGAGTGCCGTGGACAAATGTGCGGAGCGAGACATCACCATCGTCATGGGCGATTTTAATGCCAAAATAGGGGAGGACAACACCGGATACAAAGAGGTGATGGGGAGACAGGGACTAGGCTCGGAGATGAGTGAGAACGGGGAGAGGTTTGTAGACTTTTGTGCTCTAAACCGACTTGTCATTGGAGGCAGCATCTTCCCACACAGAAGAATACACAAAGCAACTTGGGTCTCACCTGACCATACAACAGAGAACCAAATAGACCATATCTGCATTAGCAAGAAATTTAGAAGATCCCTTCAAGATGTTCGAGTGAGGAGGGGAGCAGATGTCGCCTCCGACCACCATCTGCTTACCTTAAGAATGAAGCTCAAGCTAAAGAAAAGCCGCACAGAGACAACAAGAAGACAGCGCTATAATGTAGGCCTCCTGAGAGAAACTGGAGTTAGAGAAGAGTTTAAACTGGTGCTGTCCAATCGGTTTCAAGCGCTACAGGAGCTAGTAAATGAAGAGGAGGCGGTCACCACAGAGCAGCAGTGGAAGGCAGTTAGAGAGGCGCTGAACTCAACCTGCAAAGACACTGTAGGGTTCAGGAAACACCATCACAAGGACTGGCTGTCGGCACAGACCTTGAAGAAGATAGAAGTGAGGAAGCAGAAGAAATCAGCTGTCAACAACAGTCGCACAAGAGCAGCCAAAGTAAGGGCACAGGGGGAATACTCGGAAGCCAACCGCGAGGTGAAGAGTAGTATCAGGGCAGACAAGAGGGCCTACACAGACAGCCTGGCAGCAGAGGCAGAAGGCAGCGGCAACATGAAACAGCTCTACGACATTACCAGAAGATTGTCAGGCAAGTATGGCCATACAGAAAGACCAGTAAAAGACAAAGAAGGCAAGCCTATTGCAGACAGAGCAGACCAACTCGACAGATGGGCCGAGTATTTTGAAGAGTTACTGAACAGACCGAGCCCACCAGACCCCCCAGACATCCAGCCGGCAAAGACCGACCTACCCATCAGCTGTGACAGACCCAGCCGGGAAGAGATCAGAAAAGCAGTGGCATTCTTGAAGAACGGCAAAGCAGCAGGCCCAGATGGCATCCCAGCGGAGTCTCTGAAAGCAGACCTAGAGACAACGGTGGAGATGCTGTACCCACTGTTTGGAAAGATCTGGGAAGAGGAGGTGATGCCGGCTGACTGGAAGGAGGGGTACCTAATCAAGCTTCCCAAGAAAGGCGACCTCAGCAAGTGTTCCAACTACAGAGGAATCACCTTGCTGTCAGTACCAGGAAAGGTCTTCAACAGGATCATCCTGGAGAGAATGAAGAGCTCCGTTGACCCCCAGCTGAGAGACCAGCAAGCAGGATTCAGGAAGAACCGATCATGTACAGACCAGATCGCCACTCTCCGCATCATCGTGGAACAGTCTCTGGAGTGGATCTCCCCGCTGTACGTCAACTTTGTGGATTATGAGAAAGCATTTGACAGTGTGGACCGAGAGACTCTGTGGAAACTCCTACGACACTACGGTGTACCCACAAAGCTCGTCCGCCTGATCAAGAGCAGCTACGATGGCATGACATGTCGCGTGATCCATGAAGGGCAGTTCACCAGGGAGCTCCAGGTCAGAACCGGTGTCAGGCAGGGGTGTCTGCTGTCTCCGTTCCTCTTCCTACTGGCCATAGACTGGGTCATGAAGATGACCACAGAGCACAGACGAAGTGGAATACAGTGGACACTGTGGACACAGCTTGATGACCTCGATTTTGCAGACGACTTGGCATTACTGTCCCACACTCATCAACAAATGCAGGACAAGACCACGAGGCTTGCTGACATCTCGTCCCAAGTGGGCCTCACCATTCACAAACAGAAAACAAAGACAATGAGGCTGAACGCAACCAGGGAAGAACCAGTCTTGCTTGCTGGCACCCCGTTGGAGGAGGTGGAGTCCTTCACCTATCTCGGGAGCATCATAGACAAAAAAAGGCGGCACTGATGCAGATGTCAGAGCACGAATCGGTAAAGCCAGAGCAGCCTTTCTCCAGTTGAAAAAAGTGTGGAGTTCCAGAGAGCTGTCACAACACACCAAAGTCCGGATTTTCAACTCCAATGTAAAAGCAGTTCTCTTATATGGAGCAGAGACTTGGAGATTGACAAAAACCACAGTCAACAGAGTACAGACCTTCATGAACAGTTGCCTTAGAAGAATTTTGAAAATCCACTGGCCAGAGAAGATCAGCAACGTCAGACTCTGGGAGAGAACAGAGCAGATAACAGCAGAGAATGAAATTGGGCGAAGAAGAAGAATGCCAGCTTCCAGTATCACTAGGCAGGCATTGTCATGGAACCCCCAGGGAAAGAGGAAAAGAGGTAGGCCGAGAAACTCCTGGCGTCGAGACCTCCAAGCAGACATCAAGAGACTGGGAACCACCTGGAGTAGAATCGAAGGAGAAGCACAGGACAGGAGTTGCTGGAGGTCTCTCGTCGACGGCCTATACCCGGGTAGGGGTGACAGGCATAAGTAAGTAAGTAAGGGGCTGACCAGGGTGACCCTGGGAACTAAAAAATACCTAACCCCACCCAAGTCCCCCAGGGCAGACCCGGGTGGGGTGCGAAGAAACGAGAGGTGAAGACCCTCCGAAATGGTAGAAAGGAGCCATGGGTCGTCGGGAAACAGCGACCGCCACTCGTCGCTGAATCGGGATAGCCGCCCGCCGACTGGTGACCCAAGAGAAATCGGCGGGGGCAGGGTGGGAGGAGAGTCATCGGGCCCTCCCCCGTGCTGGACGCCTGCCGCGACCAGGCCAGGTGTGTGTCGGAGCCGGGAGGGTGCGGGCACGGCCTAAATGGGAAGGACGGGAGGAACCAAGAGGGACATGGGCAGCGGAACGGGAGGTGGGTCTAAATGACCGCAGGGTGCAACCCGAGGCCTTGCGGGAAGAGCGAAAGCGAGAAGAAAGATGGTGAGCCGTGGGCCAGATGTCCTTATGCGCATCCTTCACGGCTTGCCAAGTGGAGCCAAACAGCAAAGGACCGCCGATGGACGCCTGGCGGAGCTGAGCCTTGACTGTCGAAGGTAACCCTGAACAAGCAGCAAGAACTGCATCCCGTCTAATTAAATCACAATTGATAGCGGCAGCCATCGCATTTGCAGAAGCATGGTACGAAGCCCGATTAGCTACCACCGCCAGAGAATGTATCTCTCTCAGCGGAGCAGTAGAGTGCGGATCCCAATGGTCTTCAAGAGCGCGTACAATCGCCTGGGTAGCGAGATCCAAGAAGCCGGAGCAGGCCAGCGTGTTACGGATCAGGACAGCAGTTTTATCAAAACCGCGAGGGACCCAAGCAAAGGCGAAGTGGTGTCCACCCGCCTGTAAATCCGCCGCATCATCGAGCGAGGGCAAAGGGCACGCAAAAGCCTGAGAGTGACCCGCGTACCAACGTTGGCGGAAGCGATTGTCGACGCCTTCAGGCCACTTAGTATCGGAAAAGAAGAGAGGCTCTTTGAAAGAGCCAAGAGGCAATTGCGCTGAGAACGCCTCTGCCAAATCTCGAAAGCCAGGTGGTTGCGGGAGAGATCGGAAATGCTTAGGTTGAAGGGAAGCATCCACCGAAGCCGACGCCTTTCGTTTCAGAGGAGGTGCAGGGGGGCAAGCGTCTGGGGGAAGAAAGCGAAGAATGAGGCCGGAGGCCTCTTCCAAGGACCGTCGAGTCTCGACACCCGGAGTGAAACAATCCGAAGACGGAAAACAGCTGTGCTGAGAGTCCGCGGGTAAGGGACTCCTAGACGGAGAAAGGTGCGGCAAAGCCCCAAGGTCGCAAGCAGAATCCACCGGATAAAGGCTAAGAACCTCCTCCTGAACCGGCGCTGCCAAGCACCGGGGGGAGCAGGACCCGTGGAAAGAGTGACGATCGCGCGGTGGCCGGAGAGAAGATTGCCGAGGGACGGATGAGGAGTCCAGGTGCCCAGGTCGCCGAGAACTCCTACTGTCATATGAAGAAGAAGAAGAAGAAGAAGAAGGACGCCGTAAGGAAGAGGGCAGATGCTGACATCTCTCAGGCAAAAGCGGGCGGCGCGTGCCGCAACGAGCAGGAGAATGGGTACGGGACCGGGACTGTCCCCTCTCTGGAGCAAGATGAAGGTGGCGGCGACAGTACGGCAAAGGACGTTCGGAGCGAAGGCGATCCACCCATCGTTGATAGGCGTGTCGCGAGCGACGGGGGGCAGGAGAATCGCAGGGATCATGGTGACAGGGGACGGACGATGGTGTAGGATCCCGGAGAGAAACGTCCGCAATAGGAGAATAAAACCAACGGGAGGGGTGAGAAATACGCCGAGAGAACGTACCAAGTGTGGCACGAGTGCGCGATGACTGGCTTTTAGCCAGGGCGCGAGGAGACAGTGGTTGAGCCGAAGCGCCGAGCAACAAGTCGTGATGTTACGACAATTGTTGAAGTTGCGACAAAAAAGTGCAAGTGGGTAAAGTCACGTCTGGCTGGAGAGGGCATGCGCCAGGGACTGCCAATGGTCGCTGTCTCCTCCCCCCAAAATGATCGGGTTGCCTCCGTTGGAGACCCGTCTGCGGGGCTGGCTGCGAAATACGCTCATGGGAGCGGGGGCGTACATTCTCACCTGGTGTAAAACCACCCACAGCGGGAGGGACGGTGTCTGACACCCGCGCCTGAGTGGCAAAGAGCTGCAAGGATAGCTGTGATGGAATGGGGCTGGGAGCCGGAGACCATGAGCGCCGAGAAAAAACACCGATAGCGGTAGAGCTGGTGGTGATAGGGCAAAGAGGAGCTTCGTCAGACTGTACAGGGCGCTGACGACGGTAGAACTTCCACATTTCGGACCAGCGATCTCCTTCCCACGAAGCACAAAGACCACAAGTGTGGTCCGACGCACATCCCGAGCAAGGCAGGCAGCACGGATGTAAGTCACTAGGCCACTGGAAATTTTTACAGTTGGGGCACGTTTTAAGAAGAAAACTGCAACAGTGAACAGAGCGGAAATGAAATGCGCGTAGTCCAGAGGCTATGTAACCGAGCAGACGACCGTTATAACCGACAATACTTAGCTGAAATTGACAAGCTAAGTATATCTTCCTATCAGTAATACCATCGGTAACGTTTTTGATGAAACAAATGGCAGTCAAGTATAGAACTGGAAATAATGGCCTCTCGCGAGATTTGGAAGGGAGGTTACACCAAGGATAGGGAGGACACTCGGGGGATTAGGTAACTGCTTGCTAGAGTTACGTCCCTGGTTGTGTGGCAACACACAACAAATTTTGGAGACTGAAATTGTCAGTTAAGTATATCTTCCTCTCAGTAATACCATCGGTAACGATTTTGAAGAAATAAAGTGGGCAGTGAACAATGTTTAGATGTTTTCTATGACAAGAACCTGAATTGCCGCTGCGCACAAAATGAATTAAAATATAAAGAATACTCACTGGTGAAAAATAATGCAAGAAAAGTCAAATTTTACTCTTGTGTCTGTACTATATTGTAAAGAAACAAGCCATTACGCAGTCGGTACACATACATTCATGCGGCTGCTTCAAGGACACACGACGCATTTACTAGTCACGAGTGTTGTTGCGCCCATGCATCAACCTAACATCATTTCTTCAAACTCGTACACCATGAAGCACATACAATTCTTTGCACAGCATGTTCCAAATCAACCTTTGTGTCACAGAAGCACAATACCTATGAAGAATGCGGCAAACAAGGACTAATCAATCCAGACCAAAAAGGTGACTGCCAAGCGTGTGAAATGCAAAGACGTACCCAACGGAGAAAGAAACACGCTTAGAAAAAACGGTACAACACAATTTATTAATATTTCGGGTAAATACCCTTTGTCAAAATAGACAAACAAACAGACACATTAGCCGTTACTTATCTTCAGATGCAGAAGGAATGTGGCAACTCTCCTTCTCCTTGTGTCTGTACTATATTGTAAAGAAACAAGCCATTACGCAGTCGGTACAAAATAGACAAACAAACAGACACATTAGCCGCTACTTATCTTCAGATGCAGAAGGAATGTGGCAACTCTCCTTCTCCTTGTGTCTGTACTATATTGTAAAGAAACAAGCCATTACGCAGTCGGTACACATACATTCATGCGGCTGCTTCAAGGACACACGACGCATTTACTAGTCACGAGTGTTGTTGCGCTGGGACCATACGGCGTTGAGGCGCGTCCCCTGGGTGGTGGATAGGGGGTCCCTCGTGAGAGGGGTGCACCGAATGAAATAAGGTGCCGTGAACCAACATGGTCTAAGGGAAGGTGACCCCGACAGAAAACCCCTGGTCCTCCTAGTAAGGGGGTTGGGCGTGGGGGTAGCTTCCCCACCCTGCAAATAAGGAAATAGCTACAAAAACGCCGACGAAAAGACTAACAGTAATTCCTTTCCTGGAGGAGGAAGGTTCTTCTACTAGAAGACTTATGACGTCCTGTGGTGAAAGCCGGAAGTCTTCGGAAGCCACAGGACTGAGCCGCCTCTCTCTATCCAGGGATACAACCATGGGCACATGGAACGTCAAGACCATGTACCAGAGCGGCAAGGCCGCCCAGATAGCAGCGGAAATGCAAAAGTACAACCTTTCCCTGCTAGGTATCAGTGAAGCCAGATGGACGCAGTCTGGCCAGAAAAGGCTGTTAAGTGGAGAGATGATTCTGTATTCAGGTCATGAAGAGGAGAATGCCCCCCATACAGAAGGCGTAGCATTCATGCTGTCACCAGTGGCACAGAGAGCGCTGATGGGCTGGGAACCTCTTGGGCCAAGAATCATCACAGCAGCCTTTAGAACCAAGAAAAAGCTCAAGCTGAACGTCATCCAGTGTTATGCGCCCACTAATGACAGGGACGAGGAAGAGAAACAAGAGTTCTACGACCGACTCCAGAGTGCCGTGGACAAATGTGCGGAGCGAGACATCACCATCATCATGGGCGATTTTAATGCCAAAATAGGGGAGGACAACACCGGATACGAAGAGGTGATGGGGAGACAGGGACTAGGCTCGGAGATGAGTGAGAACGGGGAGAGGTTTGTAGACTTTTGTGCTCTAAACCGACTTGTCATTGGAGGCAGCATCTTCCCACACAGAAGGATACACAAAGCAACTTGGGTCTCACCTGACCATACAACAGAGAACCAAATAGACCATATCTGCATTAGCAAGAAATTTAGAAGATCCCTTCAAGATGTTCGAGTGAGGAGGGGAGCAGATGTCGCCTCCGACCACCATCTGCTTACCTTAAGAATGAAGCTCAAGCTAAAGAAAAGCCGCACAGAGACAACAAGAAGACAGCACTATAATGTAGGCCTCCTGAGAGAAACTGGAGTTAGAGAAGAGTTCAAACTGGTGCTGTCCAACCGGTTTCAAGCGCTACAGGAGCTAGTAAATGAAGAGGAGGCGGCCACCACAGAGCAGCAGTGGAAGGCAGTTAGAGAGGCGCTGAACTCAACCTGCAAAGACACTGTAGGGTTCAGGAAACACCATCACAAGGACTGGCTGTCGGCACAGACCTTGAAGAAGATAGAAGTGAGGAAGCAGAAGAAAGCAGCGGTCAACAACAGTCGCACGAGAGCAGCCAAAGTAAGGGCACAGGGGGAATACTCAGAAGCCAACCGCGAGGTGAAGAGGAGTATCAGGGCAGACAAAAGGGCCTACACAGACAGCCTGGCAGCAGAGGCAGAAAAGGCAGCAGGCAGCGGCAATATGAAACAGCTCTACGACATTACCAGAAGATTGTCAGGCAAGTATGGCCATACAGAAAGACCAGTAAAAGACAAAGAAGGCAAGCCTATTGCAGACAGAGCAGACCAACTCGACAGATGGGCTGAGTATTTTGAAGAGTTACTGAACAGACCTAGCCCACCCGACCCCCCAGACATCCATCCGGCAGAGACTGACCTACCCATCAGCTGTGACAGACCCAGCCGGGAAGAGATCGGAAGAGCAGTGGCATTTTTGAAGAATGGCAAAGCAGCAGGCCCAGATGGCATCCCAGCGGAGTCTCTGAAAGCAGACCTAGAGACAACAGTGGAGATGCTGTACCCACTGTTTGGAAAGATCTGGGAAGAGGAGGTGATGCCGGCTGACTGGAAGGAGGGGTACCTAATCAAGCTTCCCAAGAAAGGCGACCTCAGCAAGTGTTCCAACTACAGAGGAATCACCTTGCTGTCAGTACCAGGAAAGGTCTTCAACAGGATCATCCTGGAGAGAATGAAGAGCTCCGTTGACCCCCAGCTGAGAGACCAGCAAGCAGGATTCAGGAAGAACCGATCATGTACAGACCAGATCGCCACTCTCCGCATCATCGTGGAACAGTCTCTGGAGTGGAGCTCCCTGCTGTACGTCAACTTTGTGGATTACGAGAAAGCATTTGACAGTGTGGACCGAGAGACTCTGTGGAAACTCCTACGACACTACGGTGTACCCACAAAGCTCGTCCGCCTGATCAAGAGCAGCTACGATGGCATGACATGTCGCGTGATCCACGAAGGGCAGTTCACCAGGGAGCTCCAGGTCAGAACTGGTGTCAGGCAGGGGTGTCTGCTGTCTCCGTTCCTCTTCCTACTGGCCATAGACTGGGTCATGAAGATGACCACAGAGCACAGACGAAGTGGAATACAGTGGACACTGTGGACACAGCTTGACGACCTCGATTTTGCAGACGACTTGGCATTACTGTCACACACTCATCAACAAATGCAGGACAAGACCACGAGGCTTGCTGACATCTCGTCCCAAGTGGGCCTCACCATTCACAAACAGAAAACAAAGACAATGAGGCTGAACGCAACCAGGGAGGAACCAGTCTTGCTTGCTGGCACCCCGTTGGAGGAGGTGGAGTCCTTCACCTATCTCGGGAGCATCATAGACAAAAAAGGCGGCACTGATGCAGATGTCAGAGCACGAATCGGTAAAGCCAGAGCAGCCTTTCTCCAGTTGAAAAAAGTGTGGAGTTCCAGAGAGCTGTCACAACACACCAAAGTCCGGATTTTCAACTCCAATGTAAAAGCAGTTCTCCTATATGGAGCAGAGACTTGGAGATTGACAAAAACCACAGTCAACAGAGTACAGACCTTCATGAACAGTTGCCTTAGAAGAATTTTGAAAATCCACTGGCCAGAGAAGATCAGCAACGTCAGACTCTGGGAGAGAACAGAGCAGATAACAGCAGAGAATGAAATTGGGCGAAGAAGATGGGGATGGATCGGTCACAGTCTGAGAAAGCCAGCTTCCAGTATCACTAGGCAGGCATTGTCATGGAACCCCCAGGGAAAGAGGAAAAGAGGTAGGCCGAGAAACTCCTGGCGTCGAGACCTCCAAGCAGACATCAAGAGACTGGGAACCACCTGAAGTAGAATCGAAGGAGAAGCACAGGACAGGAGTTGCTGGAGGTCTCTCGTCGACGGCCTATACCCGGGTAGGGGTGACAGGCGTAAGTAAGTAAGTAAGAGTGTTGTTGCGCCCATGCATCAACCTAACATCATTTCTTCAAACTCGTACACCATGAAGCACATACAGTTGCCACATTCCTTCTGCATCTGAAGATAAGTAGCGGCTAATGTGTCTGTTTGATTGTCTATTTTGACAAAGGGTATTTACCCGAAATATTAATAAATTGTGTTGTACCGTTTTTTCTAAGCGTGTTTCTTTCTCCGTTGGGTACTTCTAAACAATGACTAAATTGCATTATTCTTGCATTTTACTGTTCGGGGGACTGCACACGCACCGCGGTCGATACAAGAAGGTGCTCATGGACCCCACACTTTCAGTGAATGGCTTCGAGTAAACAAAGGCGCTTTCCCACACTTTCATGTGCTTTACGTTACTTCCGCCGGAACACACGTATAAATAGAGTAACAAAATAGTGCACACCTTCTGTTATAGACGCGGGACTTATAGTTTTGTTCAGGGGTCGATACTCAAAGATCTTCCAACACTCGGCTGCATTTTTTAAAGGTCATTCATTAGCATTATTTCCTTGAAGATTTAAGCAAACTCAAGTACAGAAGCGTCCATGAAAACGATTTCCAGGAGTATCTGTAAAAGTAGTTCGTGCTGCAAGTACTGTACGGGAGAAAAAAAATGTGATTGGTCTGAGTTGGAGCCGACTGAAACAACCGCGGACAGAGTTTTATGCAATTAAACTACGTAAAAACGGCCGCTAGGTATAAAATGGATTTTTGTCAAAAATGTATATTTTCGAAAAATTACTATTTTTCTAAAATATATTTTGGGGAAAAATACTAACCGATGGCATTACTGATAGGAAGATACGTCTAGCTACCGATTTCAGCCTAAGTCTCCGTTGTGTAAGCAACACAACCGGGGAGGCGTCTCAGGGAGTCGTCGTTTTATGTAACTCCCAGAGTGACCTCCCCTCCCTTACAATAAGGCCCTTTGGGCCTAGCGACCAGTCATACGCTAAGCGAACGTAGCTGGCGGCAAGCGGGGCAGGTGGGAGGGCCCTTAGAGTAATGCCATCGGTAAGTATTTTTCGAAAAAATATATTTTAGAGAAAAATTAATTTGTTTCCTCAAAAATATTACCGATGGCATTACTGATGGGAAGAATAACGAAAAGGAGGAGGGTGCCGCCCACCATACCCCGTCCTGAGAACATGTTGGTTAACGAGGTGCCCTGGGCGCAAACTCCCGACGATTTCAACTAAGCGTTACCTATGGCGCCGGGAGGGAGTGTTGCGCCGCCGAGATGTCCCCAACAAGGGCCTGGTTCTCCCGCTGGCCTGAGAGGTCTCGTAGGTAGAAGCGGGCGAAGGTGGAACTCGTTGACCACCCAATGGTCGCCACAATATCCCGCACCGCACAGTTGCGGTTGAGGGCAAGACTCACAGATACCGCCCGAACCTCGTGCGCTCGAATGCAAAGTCTCTGTGCCACGTCCGGTGAGAGTTCTTCATAAGCAGAGCGGATGATCCTGCGGATCCATGAGGATATAGTCTGCGCTGAAATATCGTCCCTGCCGCTTCGCAGGGGAAGAAAGAGTTGTTTCCGGCCCCGTCGGAAGGGCCGCGAACGACGCAGGTAGATCCGCAAGGCCCGTACAGAGAGGTGCACATGACCGGTTAGGTGAAGCTAAGCGAAGAGACTGGCGGGAAATGGTGAGCGCGCCACCGGTTAGGGAAGCAGGGGAGGCTACTCAGGGTCTCTTGGTAACGACTCCCTTGAGTCACTTCCCCGGATGTGAGAACGAGTGTTTGGGCTAAAATTGGTATGCCAGGGCTTCTGTTTTCACAACAGGTTAAAGGGTCTGCAGACCCTCAGGTATAAATTTTAGAGGACACACAGACCCCCACTCTTCATAATAGAGGGTCCGCAAATTTATTTATGAAAAACTGCATCATCTGTATGATTTAAAAAAAAAAAAAAACTCATTTCGCTCTCTTCTCTTTAAATTTGTTGTGACAGTGTGTGTGTGTCTTTTCCATGATACTGATTTTTTTAACTGTTGAGCTATCGTGCAAAAGACTGTCTCCCTCTCCGTCTCTCACAGAAAAACACATATAAGTTATTGGTCGCAGGGGTTTGCTACACAGACCCTTGTAGGCCTGAGGGAGGTCAAAAGAACTATTGTATCCCGAAGGCCTGAGGGGTACAATTGTTCCTTTGACCTCCCAAAGGCCTACAAGGGTCTGTGTAGCAAATCCCTGCACAAGCCCCTGCCACCAATAACGTATTTGTTTTCATTCCTCCACAATTTTCGTAAAAGAAATCAAGAAGACATCTTTCGACCTGGATCACGCCAGACATGACCGACGTCCAAAAAATATACATTTATACGTACATAATAGACTGATGACGTAATTTAAAATATTTCAAGACGTTGCCGTCTCCAGTACTAAGTGTGCTTGTTGTTTCAAACAACACTATGCAACTTTTATGACGGGGAAGTGGCGCAGTGGTTAAGGCGTCTGCCTCCAATGCCAAAGGTGCGAGGTTCGATACCGGGTTCCGGCGTTGGATTTTTCTCCTCTGGTAAGTGTCACCGTCTGGGCAGTGGGCAGATGTTCACATCTGCACGGGACATAGACGACCCCGGCCCCCACGAGTCCCCTGCTGCCTTGCAGGCCTGGCCGCTTGGCTGCGGAAAGGCTAAGGGAGGAAACCCCTGACATCAAAGCCCCCGTGTCTCCGGGGAAGGCTTTTGAGCCAGAGACTAAGACAAGGACAGTCTGATATAAAACCTACGACCCGAGGACCTCGATGCCACCGTCCCAGCTTGCTAGGCCATGGCAAACGAACCAAGGCTTTAAAGGGTGGGGCCAGTACTGCGCACACTGCACTCCACCCAAAAGCTCCACCGCGCAGGCTTTAGGAAACGCCCACAGACTATGACACTGAACTTTCCAAGTCCTGTAGCGATGGGCAAGGGGCAAAACGGCAGATGAAAGATGTCACTGGAAGCCGCAGTCTCAAACCTGCATGCAGGCGGTTCAGGATATTGGTCGCCTGATGTTGACCTGGGATGACAACGTCACTCGGCACACCCTGAACGACCAAGCAGCCTTCTCTAGGGACAGCACTGCTTGCTCCACACAGAGAGGGGCCTAGAAAAGGTGGCTTAACCAAAGCTCATCCCCTCGTAACCCCAGTTGGCTAGCCGCGGTCAACGGGCATCTTCTCATGCGGTCAGAAAACAAGAAAAAACGATGGATCCACTCTCATGACGACCACAACCAGACTCAACGTAGCATGCTGGAACATCCGAACCATGCTCGACACAGCAGACAGCGGACGCCCTGAACGTCGCTCCGCCCTCATTGCCCATGAATTGCGGAGGTTAAACATCGACATCGCCGCGCTCAGCGAAGTACGCCTCCCGGAGGAAGGCAACCTCCAAGAACTTGGCGCTGGCTACACCCTCTACTGGTCAGGCATGCCTGCATCAGAAAGACGGCTCTCAGGCGTGGGCTTCTTGGTGAAGACCCCCATTGCGACTAAGTTGGAAAACCTACCAACGGGTCACTCCGACTGCATAATGTCCATGCGCCTCCCACTGAGACACCAGCAATACGTCACCCTTCTCAGTGTGTACTCCCCAACCCTCCTGGCAGAGCCTGCAGAAAAAGACAAGTTCTACTCTGACCTGCGCAGCCTCCTGCAGAGCACCCCTGCAGACGACAAAGTCATCATCCTTGGCGACTTCAACGCCAGAGTGGGCCAAGACTCTGAAGCCTGGAAAGGAGTCCTCGGCAAGCATGGCGTTGGGAACTGCAATGACAATGGTCGCCTACTGTTGGAGCTCTGTGCAGAGCAGCAACTTGTCATCACCAACACTACTTTCCAGCAAAAAGACAGTCGAAAGACCACCTGGATGCATCCTCGCTCCAAGCACTGGCACCTTATCGACTATGTCCTAGTGCGTCAGAGGGACCGCAGTGACGTCCTCCTCACCAGAGTGATGCCCAGCGCAGAGTGCCACACTGACCACCACCTTGTTCGCTGCAAACTCAGGCTCCGCCTCAAGCTGAAACCCAAGAAAGGGGGCCCCCCCAAGAAAAAGCTTGATGTTGCCAGCCTTCAGCGTGACAACAAGAAAGCTGCCATTCAGGCCGATTTACAGCGCATGCTCAAAGACACAGTTGATCCAGCAGACTCCTCCCCTGAAACACTCTGGGAACAACTGAAAACTGCTATTGTAAAATCTTCTGTGGAAGTCTTGGGCTTTGCTAGAAAGAGGAACAAAGACTGGTTTGACGAAAACGACATAGAGATCCAGGAACTTCTAGCAAAAAAAAGAGCCGCCCACCAGGCCCACCTAGCCCAGCCTTCCTGCCCTGTGAAGAAGTCTGCCTTCCGCCTCATCTGCAGCATTGATTGATTGATTGTACATTGCTTAACGTCCCGACAGCAACAAGGCTTTCTCAGGACGTGCCTGCACTGCTTGTGAAAAAAAAAAAACTAAACAGAACATTGAATGTATGTCGCCAGCCGGTCAAATACATTAAATAAACCTAACACATGGGGCCTAAATAAAGCTAAGACCATTTAGCAACACACATCCAATATCAAGAGCTACAGGCAGTGCAGACAGTAGGGAGAGTTTTAAAAAGGCAAATACAGGTGAATGGACAAAGGGTAGACAGAAACACATGCCCCAGAATAGAGAGAAAAACCCACCCTGTGGGGCTGACCAGCCTCGCGCTGGGAACTAAAAAATACCTAACCCCACCCAAGTCCCCCAGGGCAGACCCGCGTGGGGCGTCATCTGCAGCAGTCTCCAGCTCAAGCTTAGAGAGCTCCAGAACGAGTGGTGGTCCAGACTCGCACAGAGGACCCAGCTCTGCGCTGACAACGGTGACTACAGGGGCTTCTACGAAGCACTGAAAGCAGTGTATGGCCGTAGGCACCTGGTACAAAGTCCCCTGCGAAGCGCTGATGGACAGGCACTCCTCACAGATAATACCTCCATCTTGAACCGCTAGTCGGAATACTTTCAGGACCTCTTCGGCGCTGAGCGCACTGTTCAAGAAACAGTCATCCTCCAAATCCCACACCTTCCACTAAAGGTTGAATTGGATGAACCGCCCACCGCCGAAGAGACCCTGACAGACATCCACCAGCTCAAGAGTGGCAAAGCAGCAGGCATTGACGGAATCCCGCCAGAGATCTGGAAACATGGAGGCCCAGCACTGCACAACAAGCTCCACGACCTCTTTCTTTGCTGCTGGGAAAAAGGAACACTACCAAAGGACCTCCGTGATGCAGTCATCATCACCCTGTACAAGAACAAAGGAGAGAAGTCTGCCTGCTCTAATTATCGTGGAATTACCCTGCTGTCCATTGCCGGGAAAATTCTCGCAAGGTTGCTCCTGAATCGGCTGGTACCTGCCATCGCTGAAGACCACCTCCCAGAGGGCCAGTGTGGCTTCAGAGCCAACAGGAGTACCGACATGGTCTTTGTGCTGAGACAGCTTCAGGAGAAGTGCCGCAAGCAGAACAAAGGGCTGTACGTAACGTTTGTCGACCTAACAAAAGCGTTTGACACTGTGAGCAGGCAAGGTATGTGGCAGACCCTGGAGCGACTAGGCTGTCCCCCAAAGTTCCTCAACATGATCGTCCAGCTCCACGAGGACCAGCAAGGCCAGGTCAGACTAAACAGTGACCTCTCAGAACCATTCCCCATTCGCAACGGCGTGAAACAAGGCTGCGTGCTGGCACCGACCCTCTTCACCATCTTCTTCAGCATGATGTTGAAGCAGGCCACAGTGGACCTCGACGATGACGACGCAGTGTACATCAGGTATCGTCTCGATGGCAGCCTGTTCAACCTCAGACGACTGCAGGCCCACACGAAAACCCTAGACCAACTGATTCGTGAGCTGCTCTTTGCTGATGACGCTGCCCTCGTTGCACACACAGAGAGAGCCTTGCAGCGCATTACGTCCTGCTTCGCAGATGCCGCCCAGCTCTTTGGACTTGAGGTCAGTCTGAAAAAGACAGAGGTCCTTCATCAGCCGGCACCCAAGGAAGAGCATCGCCCTCCCCACATCACCATCGGCGAGTCCGAACTGAAGTCTGTACACCAGTTTACCTACCTTGGCTGCATCATCACGTCAGACGCCAAGCTGGACAAGGAGCTGGACAACAGGCTGGCAAAAGCGAACAGTGCTTTCGGGCGACTATTCAAGCGGGTGTGGCACAATCAACAGCTGAAAGGCACCAAGATCAGCGTGTACAGAGCTGTCATCCTCACCACCCTGCTGTACGGTTCCGAGTCCTGGGCCCTCTACCGCAGCCAACTACGACTCCTCGAACGCTTTCACCAGCGCTGCCTGCGTACCATCCTCAGCATTCACTGGAGTGACTATGTCACCAATGTCGAGGTCCTTGAACAGGCGGAAACTGTGAGCATCGAGGCTTTGCTGCTGCGGACACAGCTTCGCTGGGCGGGGCACGTCTCCAGGATGGAGGATCATCGCCTACCCAAGATCACTCTGTTCTGCGAGCTCGCCACTGGACACCGAGACAGAGGGGCACCAAAGAAGAGATACAAAGACGGTCTCAAGAAGTCACTTAGTGCCTGCCAAATCGACCACCACCAGTGGTCTTCGCTTGCTGCGGACCGTGACACCTGGCGCTCCACCATTCACAAGGCAGCCGTCTCCTTTGAGGACTCTCGCAGAGCTAACCTTAAGGACAAGCGGCTCAGAAGAAAAAACAGAGTTGTCGTAACTCAGAATCCTGACCAGACCTTCCCCTGCAGCCACTGCGGTCGAACCTGCCTGTCCCGGATTGGCCTCCGCAGCCACGAAAATGCCTGCAGACGACGTGGGCAAGCCCTATAGAATCTTCGTTCGCGAAGTCAAGCCAAGAGAGACTATGCAACTTTTTACTTTAGAATGTTTTGGTGATCTTTTATTTTAACAGAGAATATAGCCTTTTCTGCTGAATGCAGATTGACAACCTAAGTCCGACTTGTCTAAACTCTCTCCCTCTCACACACGCACTGTTTACACCTTTTTCTTGTAAATGTATTATTACTTTGTACTTTTTTCCCCCACCCGGGTCTGCCCTGGAGACTTGGATGGTTTTTTTTCTTCTTCTCTCTCTCTCTGTGTCTGTGTGAGTGCTTGCGTATGTGCGTGCGTGCGTGCGTGTGTGTGCAAGGACATGATTGAAAACAGGTCTATGCACCTAATTATTTATCCTTGAGAAATAAATTTTTATTTTCATTTCTTTCTGTGTGTGTGTGTGTGTGCGCGTGCATGCGTGTGTGTGTGAACTAATGTACTTAAAAGTTGGTTTCAACACATTTAACCCGAAAGACGTATTTCTCCAATTTTAGAGCTTTGCCTAATACTTGTGTACCAGAAGATGGATCAACCACGATAAAAAAACTGACAAACTTATTTCTGTTCAAATTTCTGGACATGCATTTTGAGTTCGCCTCCATGCACATTGCTCATGTCATCCATGTGCCGTCGCGCTTTCGCCAGAGAAATACACGCAGACATGAACTCTGAAAACTGCGAGTCGCAACGGCGGTGCCACAATACGGCCCAGGCGTATCGTTTCTAGTACTGTTGCTTGTCTATGGAGATGGTGGTGTCGAAGTGCAACTTTCTTCTAAGCGATTATCACGATCAGACAGTGCCGTATTGCAGAATCCGAAGCATCCCAGCTTCCTTTGCTTTTTCTCCATCATTTACAACTTCGTTCAAGGTCGAAAGTGAAACGCACGATGTGGTATCCCATAATTGTATGACTGGTGACGTCACAGCAAGTAACGCGTTCAACATGTAGCACGCACTTTGTAATAACATGCTGACACTACACGTAAACTAACAGTTTGCCCATCCAGTTACACTCGCACGAACCCCCGAGTAGGGGTGATTCTGAACGCAGCCGCGACCAAAAGCGAGCAGATGCACCAACTCGTCACTAAAAATATAACGACTGTCACCTACCTGTTAGGTTACGCACGGTGGCGCAAGGATGATGCGTCTCGGACGCAGATGCACTGAATTTAAGTGCGTCTGACTACCCCTTAGTTACATTTTCAGTAAGTGATTTTGAGTTTTATTAACAGACCTAGCCCACCCGACCCCCCCGACATCCAGCCGGCAGAGACCGACCTACCCATCAGCTGTGACAGACCCAGCCGGGAAGAGATCAGAAGAGCAGTGGCATTTTTGAAGAATGGCAAAGCAGCTGGGCCAGATGGCATCCCAGTGGAGTCTCTGAAAGCAGACCTAGAGACAACAGTGGAGATGCTGTACCCGCTGTTTGAAAAGATCTGGGAAGAGGAGGTGATGCCAGCTGACTGGAAGGAGGGGTACCTAATCAAGCTTCCCAAGAAAGGCGACCTCAGCAAGTGTTCCAACTACAGAAGAATCACCTTGCTGTCAGTACCAGGAAAGGTCTTCAACAGGATCATCCTAGAGAGAATGAAGAACTCCGTTGACCCCCAGCTGAGAGACCAGCAAGCAGGATTCAGGAAGAACCGATCATGTACAGACCAGATCGCCACTCTCCACATCATCGTGGAACAGTCTCTGGAGTGGAGCTCCCCACTGTACGTCAACTTTGTGGATTATGAGAAAGCATTTGACAGCGTGGACCGAGAGACTCTGTGGAAACTCCGACACTACGGTGTACCCACAAGGCTCGTCCGCCTGATCAAGAGCAGCTATGATGGCATGACATGTCGCGTGATCCATGAAGGGCAGTTCACCAGGGAGCTCCAGGTCAGAACTGGTGTCAGGCAAGGGTGTCTGCTGTCTCCGGTCCTCTTCCTACTGGCCATAGACTGGGTCATGAAGACGACCACAGAGCACAGACGAAGTGGAATACAGTGGACACTGTGGACACAGCTTGACGACCTCGATTTTGCTGACGACTTGGCATTACTGTCCCACACTCGTCAACAAATGCAGGACAAGACCATAAGGCTTGCTGACATCTTGTCCCAAGTGGGCCTCACCATTCACAAACAGAAAACAAAGACAATGAGGCTGAACGCAACCAGGGAAGAACCAATCTTGCTTGCTGGCACCCCGTTGGAGGAGGTGGAGTCCTTCACCTATCTCGGGAGCATCATAGACAAAAAAGGCGGCACTGATGCAGATGTCAGAGCCAGAATCGGTAAAGCCAGAGCAGCCTTTCTCCAGTTAAAAAAAGTGTGGAGTTCCAGAGAGCTGTCACAACACACCAAAGTCCGGATTTTCAACTCCAATGTCAAAGCAGTTCTCCTATATGGAGCAGAGACTTGGAGATTGACAAAAACCACAGTCAACAGAGTACAGACCTTCATGAACAGTTGCCTTAGAAGAATTTTGAAAATCCACTGGCCAGAGAAGATCAGCAACGTCAGACTCTGGGACAGAACAGAGCAGATAACAGCAGAGAATGAAATTGGGCGAAGAGTTAGTTAGTTAGTTATTTGGGTTTAACGCCGAGCAGGCAACTAAGGCCATCTCACGGCGGGAAGGGTAAAAATCTGGTCAGCCAGACTAAAAGAAAGGTCTTAAGACATGATGTAAATATACCTTAAAAATATGTCAGGCTAAAATGTCGCACAGGTCTTTAAAGAAAACGTCGGAAGACTCTCAAAAAGGTCAAAATAATAGAAACATCATAATCTATAAACGCTCAAATCTTATTAAAAATATGGCACTCTCTCAGAAAACTGAAGATCTTGTCCGGGGGCACATCCCGGAACAAAACCTTCAAGGAGTCTGCTGTGAAATGTTTATACCTTGTGTCGATTAGATCAGCACAAGACAACAAAAAGTGTTGAACAGAGTACTGCTCGTCGCAGGCATAACACCATGGACGCTCCTCCTGTTTAAGTAAATAAGAGTGCGTAACATACGTGTGGCCGATGTGGAGCCGAGCCAGGACAGTCTCCTCACGGCGGCTGCCGCAGCGATAAGGTAGACCGTCGGACAACTTAGGAAGGGCTTCATGCAGCTTGTTAGCTTCCTCTTTGTCCCACTCGGACTGCCACTCACGGGCTATGTACGCACTAGCCACATGTCTAAAATCACTATAAACAGTCTGTGTGTCAGGGACAGGGTCATTGCGGGCATCGTTGGCAGCAGAATCTGCGATCCTGTTGCCTTCGATGCCCACATGCCCTGGCACCCAAATAAAAATGATATCATAATATTCCTTCATCAAGTCCGCGTGGAGCTCTCTGATCTGCACCAGCAGTGGGTGGTCATTTCCCGTGCCCTGAAGGGCCTGCAGGGCAGAAAGAGAGTCAGACAGAATCAGGAAGTTCCTTTCTCTAGATCGATAAGCATGCTTGAGTGCCAGCAGAACCGCCTGCAGTTCCGCACTAAATACAGATGAGTGGTCTGGGAGGCGGTGCTTAAATGGGCGTCTAGGATGGCGAGAGGATACTGCGGCCGCAGCCACTCTCCCATCCTCAGACTTTGACCCATCGGTATAGATGCGACAATAGCCAGGAAAAATTGAAAGCAGTTCATTGAGGCTCTGTTGGTATATGGCTGGTGGAGTAGAGTCTTTCTTGTGGGCAGTCAAGTCCAGCAAGATGTCAGGAACTGGTAAGAGCCAAGGTGGAGTGATGTGTTGCAGGGATTCCGAAACTCTGTCCAGGTCCAATCCGGCCGCCTGCAGATGAGGTCGGACACGGAAAGAAAGTGGACGGACAGCTCCCGGATGGGTATCGTAAATCTCTGCAAACGATGGTTTAAAAACACAATCATAGGCAGGATTGTCTGGATGGGCCTTCAGTTTCAGAACGTAGCTGAGCATGAGGCGGATGCGGCGGAGCTTGAGAGAAGGCTCCCCTGCCTCGGCATACAGACTAGGAACTGGAGACGTCCTGAAGGCCCCAAGACATATCCGCAGACCCTGATGGTGAATTGTGTTCAGACGCTGTAGCACAGACTTGGAAGCTGAGCCATACACCACAGAGCCGTAATCCAGTTTGGACCGAACAAGGGCCCGGTACAGACGAAGTAAGACAGTACGGTCCGCACCCCAGTCAGTACGACCGACGACACGAAGAATGTCGAGAGCCTTCTGACAAGAGGTTCTAAGGTAATTAATATGGTTGCGGAAGGTAAGTCTTTTGTCAAAAATGACCCCCAGAAACTTTGCCTCCTCGGCCACCTTAATTGGCACTCCAGCAATGCTCAGGCTAGGTTCTGGAAAAAATTTCGTCTGGTTAGTAAAATGCACACAAACAGTCTTGGAGGGCGAGAACTTGAATCCATTGAGAGACACCCACCGCTGGATGCGATCAACGCACAGCTGCAAGCGCCTCTCAAGGGACGCAAGTCCTCGACCACGTGCGCACAAAGCAAAGTCGTCAACAAACAAAGAGCATTCAGAATCATCCTTGACGGCCTTTACAATGTTATTAATTTTAATACTAAATAAAACAGGAGATAGAATGCTGCCCTGTGGGACACCCATCTCCTGTTCAAAGGAGTCGGAGAGGGTGGAGCCCACACGGACATGGAACGACCGGTTAGTCAAAAAATTGTGAATAAAAACGGGCAGGTGCCCTTTAAAACCCATGTCCAACAAGTCAGACATTATGCCATACTTCCAGGTAGTGTCATACGCCTTCTCAAGATCGAAAAAAATTGCATAGACATGCTGCTTGTTGACAAAAGAATCTCGAATAAACGATTCAAAGCGGACTAAATGGTCAGTTGTACTACGGAAGCGCCGGAAACCGCACTGGAGGTCTGTGAGGAGACCCTGTGACTCAAGATGCCACACCAGGCGGGCGTTGACCAGGCGCTCCATAGTTTTACATAAACATGATGTCAAAGCGATAGGCCGGTAGTTGCCCGGGTCGGAAGGATCCTTACCCGGCTTGGGGATCGGTACAACCACAGCTTGGCGCCAAGACGGCGGAAAATGACCAGTTCTCCAGATATGGTTAAAGGCCTTGAGAAGTACAAGGAGTGACCTCTCAGGCAGATGCGTTAGGAATTGATAGTGGACGGTATCTAGGCCAGCAGCAGAGTCATTACATTTCTGCAAAGCTTGCTGCAATTCTGATAATGTAAACGGGACATTATAGTCTTCTGAGTTATCGGACTCAAAATCACAAATACGAGACTCTCGTTTCTCCTTCTCTCTCTGGAAGAAAGGTGAATAATGCTCCGTTGAAGAATTATGGGCAATGGTGGAGGCAAGCAAATTGGCCACAGCTTTTTTATCTGTAACCAAACTGACACCATCTCTAAGATGGCCAACAGAAGCCGAGCCACCTCTGCCCCTAATTCTCCGAACAGCCTTCCATACTTTCTGGGACGGAGTCCGAGAAGTTAAAGATGAGACGAAGCGTCTCCAGGAAGCACGGCGTTCACGTTTAAAAATGTAACGGGCTTTCGCCCTCTGTCTTTTAAAGGTTAAAATATTCACTTGCGACGGATTACGGAAAGCACGTCGCTGAGCAGATTTGCGCGCTATTTGGGCCTTGCGGCACTCTTCGTTGAACCATGGTACTCTCGGCTTTCGAGGGACTGATGCGGAAGTTTTAGGGATGGTTTCACCCGCTACGCCCAACAAAATAGTAGTAAAAGAAGAAATAGGTTCTTCAGATGTCATGACCACCTCCTCTGTAAGACGAGACTGACAGAGGGAGGCGAACAGAGGCCAGTTAGCTTTCTTAAGATTCCAGCGCCCCACCGGCGGATCCTCCCCACAGCTGACCGATGACAGGACTACTGGGAAGTGGTCACTACCACACAGGTCATCGTGAACCTTCCAGTCAAAGTCCAGCATGAGAGAAGGATCACACACAGTGAGGTCTAGAACAGAACTAGATCCTGAACCTGGGTTAGAGTATGTAGGTGAACCATCGTTAAAGACACATAGATTAAGTTGAGAAAAAACATCTTCTAACATCTGACCTCTGCCATCACAGTGGTCACTACCCCAAAGGTGAGCGTGACCGTTAAAATCCCCCATGAGAATAAAGGGAGGGGGCAGTTGATCAACTAAATTAAAAAAATCATTACTACAGACCCGCAGGGATGGTGGCAGGTAAATACTGCATATAGTTATGGTCTTCTTCAAGGTAACCCGAGCTGCGACAGCCTGAAGACAGGTGTCGATGCTAACGGGGCTACATAAAATTTGGCTACTAATGAGAAGAGCCACTCCACCCGAGCGCCTCTCCGAATCAGAGCCTTTATGTATAGCGTTAAAACCATTAAAGGACACAGGGTCAGAAGTCTTCAGGTAAGTCTCCTGAAGAGATATTACTGAGGGGTTATAGCACTTGACTAAAAGACGTAATTCCTCAAAGTTAGCTTGAAAACCACGACAATTCCACTGAAGCAGAGAGTCCATGATTATGTCTTATCTGGGGGTGCGGAGTTTTTCCCCCCTTTGTCCTTTGCCTTGGAAGGAGTCGGAGAAACAGAGGGGGGCCGGCTCCCGGGCCTCCTCTGGTTCCTAGGAGATGAAGGGGGTGGAGCTGCCGCAGCATCGACAACTTCCACTCCCTCCATCTGCTCCTCCAACGCAGCATATTTGTTTTGAAGGGGGACATCAATGTTCCCCTTCTGGGCCCGTGCGCACGGCGGTCCCATAGATTTCTTTGACTTCTGGTCCTGGGCAGCGTTCCTGCCGCTAGAGTTAGCGGCCTTAGAAGGCTGACCAGAGCCAGAAACCTTTGGTGTTGACAAACTAGCAGGTTTGGGTGGGGGCTGAGGCTTAGGGGCAGCAGAAGGCGGTGCCACCGGACCGGTAGCGTCCGCCCTCTGCGTTCCCTGGCTGCTCGTCACCACCGGAGGAGGATTACTCTCCAGGGGTGAGAGGATCCGAGGCTCCGCCCCCAACCAAGAAGTTGGGGTTTGACAAGAGAAGTCTTTGGTGGGGCGCTTGCCTGCCACCGCAGCACTGAAAGTATACACAAAGTTGTTATTTGAGTTTGGCGCCGCCTCAGCTGCACCAGGACCGTCAACCAGTTTTTTTGAGTCCGCAAAGGACAGCCCCTTCTCCACACGCACCTGCTGAATCCTGCACTCGGAGATCCAACGAGGGCACTTCTTGTCCGAAGCCATATGCGCCCCCTGGCAATTCACACACAGGGGGATGGCTGTGCAGGACTCAGCAGAGTGTCCGGGCTTAGTGCAACGGGCGCATAGGGCCTCTGCCTGGCGGCATGTCTTCTGCCCATGGCCATACTTTTGGCACTTAAAGCACCGAAGGGGGAGAGGGACGTACTTTTTCACTTTTAGGGAGTAGTAACCTCCCCAGATGGTAGTAGGAGCTGTGGGGGTGCCAAACGTCAGGATGATGGTAGGGAGACGGATCTCCCTACCACCTCGTTTGGAAATGAAGCGCCTGACGTAGGTCACCCCCTGTGACTTAAGGTTCCGTACAAGTTCATCTTCAGACAGTTCGGCCAATGCTTGATCTTTAATCACTCCTCTAGAGGAATTCATTGTTTTGTGGGGAGTAACCTCCACTGGAGTGTCTCCGATGGAGGAGAGCCTCAGTAGCCCATTGGAGTGTGCCCGGGTACGGCACTCTACCAACAAGTCACCAGACCTGAGGCGCTGGGCCTCAGGCCTGCCAACACGGCTCCTGAGGGTCTCCCCCACCAGGAAAGGGTGCAGCTTGGAAACAGGCTTCTCTTTAACTTTGCTGTGGATAATGAGAAAGCGAGGCCAGACGGCCGAAACCTGAGGCGTCGCTTCCCCACAATCAGAGTCGCTATCATTTTCAAGGTCAATGTCAGTGGCTATGTGCCGCTTTGGTGCCAGTTTTGGTTTTTTGATATTTTCCATATTATAGTATTATAGATATTCATCCCCCGGGGGTCCCCGCCCGCCACCGAGCCCAACAAGGGAAAGTGCAATTGTCGGCGGGTCTCCAGCCGACGCACAATGGAGACTGCCCGAAAGATATACTCAAGGGGGTAAGCCCGATTGAACCGTTTGAGCCACCGCCTTCTATCACACTGTTGAATACAGGGGAATACTGGCGTAAAGCACCCAATCAGCATCAGAGGCTATAGCATGGTGCTCCGTATAACAACCCGCATGTCAACAGGGGGATAGGGCTCGACGTGACAAGAGCCGATTGACTAGGCCGGTACGACTAGCCTCCCGTTTAGGCAGAAGTCAAGGCCAAAGTGGAGTGTTTCAGCCACCAGGATCCTCTTCTCCCCCGACACGGGTCTCCAAGCACGGCAAACACTTGGGATCCAAAGGACCAAAAGCTCACGCGTATTTTTAAGGACCAATCCAACATGGTAAGACCTGGGTAAGCACAGCTCCTTAAAAACCGGACCAGTGAAAAAGACTGAACAACATATCTGCTGACATCAAGTCCTAATCCTGGACAAAGATGGCACCCGTCTGCTAGCCCACTCAGTCAGGGACCGAGTGGACTACCCACCCACGCCACGTGGAGGCCGGTGCCGGGTAGGCGAAATTGGGCGAAGAAGATGGGGATGGATCGGTCACAGCCTGAGAAAGCCAGCTTCCAGTATCACTAGGCAGGCATTGTCATGGAACCCCCAGGGAAAGAGGAAAAGAGGTAGGCCGAGAAACTCCTGGCGTCGAGACCTCCAAGCAGACATCAAGAGACTGGGAATCACCTGGAGTAGAATCGAAGGAGAAGCACAGGACAGGAGTTGCTGGAGGTCTCTCGTCGACGGCCTATACCCGGGTAGGGGTGACAGGTCTAAGTAAGTAAGTAAGATTTTGAGTTTTATAATGTCATAGACGCACAGACGCACTAAAACGGAAACTCTGAATGCTAAGCGAACCATTCCTAGTAATAATGCCATCGGTAAAAATTTTGAGAAAATAAATGTATGAATGGTATTGTGCAACAGTGTTTATATAACCGATCAAAACAGTTAAATTTAAAGCAATTAATTTGTCTGATCAAACAAGTTCTTGTCACACACTATGAGCCATGTCACAAATCGACCTCGTCCATTCTCAAGCTTTTAGGCAAAAAATGGCATCAAACGTAAGATAAACAAAATGCAAAGGTATGGTTTTATGCATGCTATCCACTTACTATCAGAAAAATAAGGAACAAGTCTAGCAAATAAAATGGGTAAATATGTAAACACAAATATTGATTTTGATTGCTCAAACTGTTGCACCCTCTGGTGACAACCTTTTTAGAGAATGACCCAAATATTAGCATTAACCCTTTGTGTGTCTGTAGCGATTTTAGTCAATGATTCCTACAGGAATCATTGTGACAAAACCGCCGACACCCAAAGGGTGAACAGCATTGCATTTAATGCACGAGGATGAAGCAATCACAACAGCTCTCAGTTTCGTCAAAACGATGTAAACGATGTACCGATTACCCAGCAGCAAAACATCTTCGGGCCCACAACAGCAACATTGGGCCTACGCAGTCGTGAATGGGCCCACACAGTCGTGAATGGGCCCACTGCAGCCGTTGTGGACTTGGCACCTTTTCTTACAGTGTCATGGAAAACCTCGTACCCGACACACATCCATGTGTTTTTCAGTTACACTGACGATATGGCAGCTCATGGGTATTTTTTTAAAATATACAACTGCACCACCACTTACCTTCTTTCTGACCAGTGACATGATGCCAATGCGGGTCAGCACGTGCTGACGTGACAGACCCTCCCTGGGCACACCATCTGCAAATGTTTCTGCGTTATCAGCCCCTGGCTCACACAAGTGGCGCATGAAGAGCGAGACATAGGCCTTGAACACCTTCTCTGTCTTGCCACGCAGGTCTCGCACAAGCCTGAAAAAAGTAAACATGTATTTTTCTTTAAAATAAATTTTTTCGAAAAATACTTACCGATGGTATTACTGAGAGGAAGATATACTTAACTGACAATTTCAGTCTCCAAAAATTGTTGTGTGTTGCCACACAACCAGGGACGTACCTCTAGCAAGCAGTTACCCAATCCCCCCGAGTGTCCTCCTTATCCTCGGAATGACTTCCTGTCCAAATCTCGCGAGAGGCCGTTATTTCCAGTTCTATCTGAGCTGACATGCGGCAAGCGGGGAAGGTGGGAGGGAAGTTTGAGTAATACCATCGGTAAGTATTTTTCGAAAAAATTTATTTTAAAGAAAAATACATTTATTTCTTCAAAATCGTTACCGATGGTATTACTGAGAGGAAGAATTAAAAAGAGGGGGAGGGTGCCGCTTCTATGGTCAAAAACCCCCAGGTAACTGCTTAGCTAGACCCCTGGCCGGGGCACACTCCCGACAATTTCAGTCAAGTGTTACCTACGGCGCCGCCAGCGCCGGGAGGGAGTGTTGAGCCACGGCAACGTCAACCACCAGAGCCAGGTGGTGCCGCTGGCTGGAGAGGTCACACAAGTAAAAAAACGGGCGAAAGTAGATTCAGCCCACAGCCGCCACAATGTCCTGCATGGAGCAGTAACGGTCGAAATCGACACCCACGGAGACTCTCGTGTGTCCGAATCCGCAGCCTCGTCGCTCCCGTAGGCGAGAGGTAATTGTAAGCAGAACGGATAACTCCACGCAGCCAAGCGGAGATCGTTTGGGCGGATATATCGTGCCGGTTCGGAACCAAAGGCAAGAAAAGGCGGGAAATACCCCGCCGTAAGGGCTTTGACCGGCGGAGATAGATTTTGTAACACCCGAACCGGATCCTGCTGTCTGTTGAACTGAGCCGTAAGCCCGGAGCTGTAGGCAAGACGGAAGTACGGAGAGAGCGTGGAGCTCACTCACGCGAAAAGTTGTGGCTATGGCCCGCAGGAAGCAGGTCCTCCTCGTCAAGTCTGAGAACCGGGCCAAGTGCAGCGGTTCAAAAAACGAGCAGAGTTGAGCCATGTTAACACCCACGCAAGGTCCCAACATGGGAGTAGTGATCGGGTCACTAGTCGCCGGAGATCAAAATGAGCCATGAGGTCAGCGAGGTCCCTGCAAGATCCCGGATCGGGTCGACCCAAATGGCGGTAAGTGTCAGCCACCATAGAAAGATAACCTCGAATGGTGATGGGTGCCAAGCCCTGATCCTCAAAGAGCCACAAGAAGAACTCCGCGAGTTGGGGCATAGTCAGAGTTGTGGGGGGGAGGTGTCGCGGCCCACACCACGACAGAAAAACCCGCCATTTACCCTCATAGACTTTCCTGGTGGAAGGCCGTCGAGCTGAAGCGATAGCCGCCACCGCTGCATCCGAGAAACCTCGAGCGGTGAAGGCGCGCCGCACAATCGCCAAGCGTGTAAGAGGAGGTTCTCCGGGCAAGGTTGAAAAAGATCCTGCCGGGGTTGTTTCAGCAATGTGGTAAGCGTTGGAAGCCACAGCAGGGGTCCATGGCGAGACTCAGGAGATCTGTGGTCCAGTTCTTGTTCCACGAGAACGTTGCCACCAGAAACAAGACTGCATGGCAGCCTCTGAGCTTGAGAAGAATCCTGGGTACCAGGACAGACGGAGGGCACGCATAGGCCAAGAGACCCTCCCAGGGGATAGAGAGAGCATCCACCGCCCATGCAAGAGAATCTGGAACAGGGGAGACGAAGAGGGGAAGTTGTGCGTTCCACCTCGTCGCAAACAGGTCGGTCATGGGTGTCTCCCAGTGCCGGCAAATCATCCGAAAAAGGTCGGGGCGAAGAGCCCACTCGGTATGGAGACACTGGCCATGAAGAGATAAGGAATCTGCCAGCACATTCGGCCGTCCCTGGATGTGATGCGCCTGTAGCGAAATGCCCCGAACCCGACACCACACCAGAATATGGAACAAAAGAATGCAAAGGGAGGGGGAGCGTGTCCCGCCCTGCTTCTGAATATAGGAGACAACCGTCGTCGGAGAGAACCAAAACTGCCTGGTTGGTCACGTGTGGTTCCCAAGAGATCAGGGCGAGCCGCACTGCTTTCAGCTCCAACCAATTGATGTGTCTGCCCACCAAAACCGGTGACCAAACATCCACTGTCGTGTTGAAGTCCTGGAGCAGGTGAGTACCTCAACCGGAAAGACTGGCATCCATGCAGATCGACAGGGAAGGAAGCGGGGACACGAGGGGAACCCCCGACGCCAACCACGCGGAATCCGTCCACCGAAGGAGATGCGGCCGAACTAAGTGCGACACCGGAACGCAAACCTCCAAATCTCCCGAAGACAGACGCCAAAGAAGGAGGAGATGAAGTTGAATTGGACGCGAGTAGAGCCGGCCAAGGGGAAATCACCGCATCCATAATCCTGGTAAAAACCCAGGGACTGAGAGTGAGGCCGAAGGGCATCGCCCGGAATGATACACCACTCCGTGGAAGGCGAAGCGAAGGTATCGGTGAGCTGAAGGGTGTATAGGAACATGAAGGTATGTATCGGCAAGATCCAGACCGACAGCCAAATCCATCGGTTGGACGGCGGCCCGCAGGGCGCGGGTCATTCTATACGAAAGGACGGAGTAGGCAACAACGGAAAGGTCTATCACCGGACGCCAACCTCCGTCCGACGTGGGGACGATGAAGAGACGACTGTAGAAAGCCAGAGAATCTTGTCGCCGGACGAATTCCGTGGCGGACTTGAGAAGCAATGAAGCCACTGCGTCCTGTAAAGCCGTCATCTTGATGGGATCGTTCGGAACCCGAGTCCAAAGCGGGGAGCGGCGAAGAGGAGGAGGGCGAAGAAGCGAGAGGTGAAGACGCTCCGAAATGGTAGAAAGGAGCCATGGGTCGTCGGGAACAGTGAGAAGAAAGATGGTGAGCCATGGGCCAGATGTCCGTATGCGTATCCTTCACGGCTTGCCAAGTGGAGCCAAACAGCAAAGTACCGCCGATGGGCGCCTGGCGGAACTGAGCCTTGACTGTCGAAGAAAACCCAGAACAACCAGCAAGAACTGCATCCCGTCTAAGTAAATCACAGTTGATGGCGGCAGCTATCGCATTTGCAGAAGCATGTTACGCAGCCCGATTAGCCACCACCGAAAGAGAATGTATCTCTCGCAGCGGCGCAGTAGAGTGAGGATCCCAATGGTCTTCAAGAGCGCGTACCATCGCCTGGGTAGCGAGATCGCGGAAGCGGGAGCAGACCAGCGTGTTGCGGATCATGACAGCAGTTTTATCAAAACCGCGAGGGACCCGGGCAAAGGCAAAGCGGCGTTCACCCACCTGTAAATCCGCCGTATCATCAAGCTAAGGCAAAGGGCACGCAAAAGCCTGAGAGTGACCTGCGTACCAACGTTGGCGGAAGCGAATGTCTACGCCGTCAGGTCACTTAGCATAGGAAAAGAAGAGAGGCTCTTTGAAAGTGCCAATAGGCAATTGCGCCGAGAACGCCTCCGCCAGATCTCGAAAGCCAGATGGTGGCGGAAGAGATCGGAAATGCTTAGGGTGAAGGGAAACATCCACCGAAGACGACGCCTTTCGCTTCAGAGGAGGTGTAGGGAGGCAAATCGGCCCATCAGCCCATAAATCCGCCGCATCATCGGCGTCTGGGGGAAGAGAGCGAAGAATGAGGTCGGAGGCCTCGTCAAAGGACCGTTGAGTCTCAACACCCGGAGTGAAACAGTCCGAGGACGGAGAACAGCTGTGTTGAGAGTCCGCGGGTAAAGGACTCTAGATGGAGAAAGGTGCGGCAAAACCCCAAGGTCGCAAGCAGAATCCACCGGATGAAGGCGAAGAACATCCTCTTGAACCAGCGTTGCCAAACGCCAGGGGAAACAGGACCCTTGGAAAGAGTAACGATCGCGCGGTGGCCGGAGAAGATCGCCGAGGGACAGATGAGGAGTCCAGGTGCCCAGTTCGCCGAGAACTCCGACAGTCACATGAAGAAGAATAAGAAGGACGCCGTAAGGAAGAGGGCAGATGCTGACAGCTCTCAGGCAAAAGCAGGCGACGAGCAGGAGAACGGGAACGGGACCAGGACTGTCCCCCCTCTGGAGCACAATGAAGGTGGCGTCGACAGCACTGCGAAGGACGTTCGAAGCGAAGGGGATCCACCCGTCATCGAGAGGCGTGTCACGAGCGACGGGGGGGCAGGAGAAACCCAGGAATCACGGTGACAGGGGACTGACGATGGTGTAGGATCCCGAAGGGAAACGTCTGCAATAGGAGAATAAAACCGACGGAAGGGGTGAGAAATACGCCGAGAGGACGTACCAAGTGTGGCACGAGTGCGCGGTGACTGGCTTTTAGCCAGGGCGCGAGGAGACAGTGGTTGAGACGAAGCGCCGAGCAACAAGTCGTGATGTGACGACAATTGTTGAAGTTGCGACGGAAAAGTGCAATTGGGTAAAGTCACGTCTGGCTGGAGAGGGCACGCGCCAGGGACTGCCGATGGTCGCTGTCTCCTCTCCCCAAAAAGATGGGCTGGACTCCGTTGGAGACCCGTCTTAGAAGGCCGAGTCTGCGGAGCTGGCTGAGTTGCGCGGTGACTGGCTTTTAGCCAGGGCGCGAGGAGACAGTGGTTGAGACGAAGCGCCGAGCAACGAGTCGTGATGTGACGACAATTGCTGAAGTTGCGACGGAAAAGTGCAAGTGGGTAAAGTCACGTCTGGCTGGAGAGGGCACGCGCCAGGGACTGCCGAAGGTCCTGTCTCCTCTCCCCAAAACGATGGGCTTGACTCCGTTGGAGACCCGTCTTAGAAGGCCGAGTCTGCGGAGCTGGCTGAGTTGCGCGGTGACTGGCTTTTAGCCAGGGCGCGAGGAGACAGTGGTTGAGACGAAGCGCCGAGCAACGAGTCGTGATGTGACGACAATTGCTGAAGTTGCGACGGAAAAGTGCAAGTGGGTAAAGTCACGTCTGGCTGGAGAGGGCACGCGCCAGGGACTGCCGATGGTCCTGTCTCCTCTCCCCAAAACGATGGGCTCGACTCCGTTGGAGACCTGTCTTAGAAGGCCGAGTCTGCGGAGCTGGCTGAGTTGCGCGGTGACTGGCTTTTAGCCAGGGTGCGAGGAGACAGTGGTTGAGCCGAAGCGCTGGGCAACAAGTCGTGATGTGACGACAAGTGTTGATTTTTTTTTTGCGACGGAAAAGTGCAATTGAGTAAAGTCACGTCTGGCTGGAGAGGGCACGCGCCAGGGACTGCCGATGGTTGCTGTCTCCTCCCCCAAATGATGGGGTTGCCTCCGTTGGAGACCCGTCTTAGAAGGCCGGGTCTGCGGGGCTGGCTGCGAAATACGCTCATATGAGCGGGGGCGTACATTCTCACCTGGTGTAAAACCACCCGCAGCGGGAGGGAAGGTTTCCAACACCCGCTCCTGAGTGGCAAAGAGCTGCAGAGAAGAAACACCGATAGCGGCAGAGCTGGTGGTGATAGGACAAAGAGGAGCTTCGTCGGACTGTACAGGGTGCTGACGACGGTAGAATTTCCACATTTCGGACCAGCGATCTTCTTCCCACTTAGCACAAAAATCACAAGTGTGGTCCGATGCACATCCCGAGCAAGGCAGGCAGCACGGATGTAAGTTACTAGGCCACTGGAAATTTTTACAGTTGGGGCACGTTTTTTAAGAAGAAAACTGCAACAGTGAACAGAGCGGAAATGAAACGCGCGTAGCCCAGAGGCTACGTAACCGAGCAGACGACCGTTAAAACCGACAATCGAAGACGAAGTCGAAACGAACGGCAAAATGCCGCAAATCCACGGAAATTGCCCAATTCGCCACAATCATCGCGGGAGGCAATGTCCGAGGCCTTACCTGGCCTTGTTAAGACAAACAAGGCCGAAGAATGGACAAAAAAGACGATGATAACGGGAGACTGAGAAAGAAGGATCTAAACAAAATGGCAGTCAAGTATAGAACTGGAAATAACGGCCTCTCGCGAGATTTGGACAGGAAGTCATTCCGAGGATAAGGAGGACACTCGGGGGGATTGGGTAACTGCTTGCTAGAGGTACGTCCCTGGTTGTGTGGCAACACACAACAATTTTTGGAGACTGAAATTGTCAGTTAAGTATATCTTCCTCTCAGTAATACCATCGGTAACGATTTTGAAGAAATAAATAGACCTGAAGAGACGGTTATTTTCAATAAAATCAAGAAAAAAATGTAACCAAAGGACAGATCAGCCTCAGTATAATGTGTATACTGTAAAATCTGATATAATGCTCACAGTCAAACAAAATCACGGAATCAAACAGAGAATAGAGAAAAACATTCTTTGGGGAGGAGGTGGGGAAGCTACTAAGTAAAACATGATCATACCACTGAGAGTTAAAGGCGTCTTGTGGGGGCATGCCCCAGCGCATCACAGCGTTCAGGAAGGCCTTTCTCTGTCTTGCGTTGAAACCCAGCACCTGTTAAAAAAAAAAGAGACACCAAGCTTATCAAATCCCAGGTACTGAGTGCTGTGTCAGATTTCAACATTTTTCTCAACAAATTCTTACAATTGCATGAGAACCAGTTTTGACACCTGTCACGACATGGGCTTTTTTTGGTCTATTTTTGTAGGGGAGGTAAATTTAGAGAGGCGACAGATTAGCTAGTCACCAGGTAGCAATAGCATAGGTGTTTAGTATTTGGCCGTTACACGGACGTTGTGCTGCTGTGCGTGAATACGGAGGTCGGCGTAACGCATGCGATCGCTCAGTCTGCGCTATCGGGTGGTACCCATTTCGCGTGATTTATCATGTGATAGACTGAGCGCATTTTCGCTAACCGTACGAATCCAAATTGTCAGCGAGTCGGATTCCAGCTGCGAACAAGAACAGTTGGCTTCAAGCAGTCAACGAAGTAACTAGTCTTCAAGGGGGGATTTCACGAGCGTGGTTAGCCATTTGATGCGGTCCTCAAGTGGCGTGTCGTCCTCCTGTGATGGTCCCACAATACGTCTCTGGTTGCTCCAGAGTTGGTGTCCTAAGAGAAGAAGAAGAAACTGCAACGACTGAACCCCTGGCTTGTCTTGTCTTTGTCTGCGTCCCAGCCGGGGCGTCTCCACAGATAGCGGTGAGTACACGCAACAATTCGTTAGTGGCCACTTTCACAAGGTGGGGGGTGGGGGGGGGGGGGGTTGTCTGTTTGCATGTTCTGTTATTATTTTGGTTAGTGTGTATTGGGGGGGGGGGGGGGGGGGGGGCAAGTGTAAAAATATAATGTAGAAGTGAGTGCCATCTGTTGTATTTTGTAGTATCTAGCGTCAGATTAGTTATTGGGATTCAACGCCGAGCAGGCGACCAAGGCCATCTCGCTATTTAGCGTCAAAGTGTAAATTTGGAAAAGTCATATGGTGTCGTGTAAATACGCAATTTGGTCAAGTGTGAATTTATTGTTGTTGTGGGGGAGAGGTGAAGGGACGTAAAAGACGGGAGTTAAAGTTGTGGGAAGGGTGATGTGATTATTTTGTTGTTTCTTTTTTAGTTATTCACATGCGTATTTTGCACCTGTGTTGTAGTGTATCCAAATCCAGTTCCAAATCTAAAGACAGTTCCAAATCCAACGGTCTAAACATCCAGTCGTAAAGCTTAACCAGCTAAGTCCGCCGACGTGCTGTGCATAAGGCCTTCGTTGTGAGAGTGGAGGCTGGCCGTGTCATTCCACTTCCAGGTCTACGACGCCGTACCTGGGCGCTGTCGAGAGCATTGCGGCACGCCCCGTGTTTAGCCAGAGCGGGTCGGCCGGTCCCATTTAGTTATTTTTAACTCGTCTAACGTATATATATTTGTAAACTGGTAGAGAACGTTGTGTTAATTTCATCTCCTCATAGCGACAGTGTTGCGAGGAGAGCTTTGTGGCAGTGACAGTGATATTCTGAAATATTGTATTGTTTAAAAGTAGCCTTGTGTTGCGGAAGACCTTGTCGCGGAAGCAAGAGCGTAGAGCCGAGCTCAGCTTGACGGTTGTGCTTCTGTCGACTTTTGAACTATTAAGTTTGCTTAACTTTCGGTTGTGTTGTATTGAGGATGTTGGTTCTATTATATAGCTGACTTTGTGGTCGAAATACTGTTATTCAAAGGCAGTCTTGTGCTGTGAAAAACCTCATCGCGGAGGCAAGAGCGTTAAGCCGAGCTGAGCTCGACGGTTGTGCCTCCGGCGAAAAGGTCCAGTGACTGGTGAACGGTATTAAGGTTGTTCCATTTCTGCTTGTGTGTCAGCAAGTATATTCGCTTCATTATATTTGATATTGTGCTATTTAAAATACTGTTACGTTAGGAGCCACGTGCTGTGAGAGACACTTCGCGGAAGCAAAGGCATAGGTCTATTGGCGTTAGCGCGCGACGCTTGTGCTTCGTCGGGGTCCAGTGGCTTGTGAATTAAGCTTTTCAGTCTCAGTTTTCGTTTGTATTATTAAGGATATTTGTTTTAGTATATATTTATTTGTTATCTTGTATTATGTATAATGGTTATCCGGGTCGGGGAGTTTGGACGTGTGTGCGTGTGAATGTGATGCGTGAGTGCGTGGTTAGGACTGAGTGAGAATAGTTGGATTGTTGTTAGGGTTATGTAATAAATGTCGTCGTCATTGTTCCTCTGGTGTTTGTGTTAGGTTTGTGTTACTGTTAGTGTGGTTCGGGTGTCTGAAGTGGTAGCACTCATAGCTCGTGCCCCGGAAGTGGGGGTCGTGACATTTTGGTGGCAGTGGTGGGATCAAAATTGTTAGAGGGAGGGTTAGTTGGTGGATCAAAATTGTTAGGGGGTTAGTTGGTGGATCGATAGGTTTGGTTAGGTTAGTAACCAGACGTTAGTGGTTTGTTTTTTTGTTGTCATGTCGAGTGAGTGACTAGGCGGGTGGTTGGTCGGGAGTGAGGGAGTATTGCTCTAGGGCTCATACCCCGAGCAGTGCGAAACGGGGGGTTGTTGTGTGTAACTCTGTTGCCAAGGCCTGGACAACAGAGGACCCTCCGGCTCCGTCATCCGTTTGTTTTTGTTGTTCATTTGATTGTCTAGTCTTAAGTGTTGTGTGTTCTGTTGTTCAGCTTTTCCTTTTCTCTTTGAGTGGCAGGACATCGTCCCTGGGCACGATGCTGACCAGAGCCAGCGATTGTGGGGCTGGGAAGGACCGGACACGGCGGGGGGAGGGGGGGGCTAAGGTATCGCCCGACTCATTGACTGCTGGAACCATCCAATCGCGTCAGGCTGGAGCAGCGGTCACAGCGAGTACGCCTTCCTTTCCAAACCCTCGCATGGCAGCACTTTTATACCCGGTAGAGGCCAAAGGTTCGGTAGGACTAGGTGTTTCTGACCCTAATGTCAGATACAGGGAGTTGGGGATGAACATGGGATTGACGGATGCAGTGTTAGCCAACTTTGTGGTGGAGTCTGTTAGTAAAGACCAGGAGTCTGCTAGGAGAGACCAGGAGATGAGGCTACTAGAGAGGCAGGAACAGAGAGTTAGATCATAGGGAAAGGGCTGAGGAAAGGTCAGATGACAGAGAAAGGTTTCAAGCCCAGCTAGAAGAAGAGAGAAGGGCTAGAGAACAGATGTTAGCACAGCAAAGTCAGCGTAGCCAGTCAAATGGGTATCGTGTCAGACTTCTACCTTTTGATGGAAAGGAAGATATAGAGAGCTACCTTCAGCACTTCGAGCAGATAGCCGAGACTCGAGGGTGGAGAAGGGAAATCTGGTTCGCTAGATTATCACCTTTACTGTCAGGGGAAGCTAGAGAGACGTACTTAAAGTTGAGTCCAGAACAAGCCCAAGATTTCAGAGTCGTTAGAGATGCGTTCCTAAAACGTTTTCGGAGGGACGCCGAGTATTACCGTAAGCAGTTCAGGGAGGTACGTAAGGAGGGTGCCGAAACTTTTCCTCAGTTTTTGAGTAGATTGCACACTCTAGTGAAGAGATGGTTTTCGTTAGCCAGGACAGACATGGAGAATGTAGTTGACGTTTTGGACGCTTTCATCACGGAGCAACCATATTCTATCATGAGTCCAGAGTTAGAGCTATTTGTGACGGAATGACTTCCCGAGAACGGTGAAAAGGCGGCAGAGTTAGCACAGCTTCACTTAGACACTAAAAGGGCCATGACTAGGAGACCTGTGCTTGGAGGCGTACCACCTAGAGAGGGACCTAGATCCAGCGACCCGATCGTTAAGGTAGATAAACTGTCTAGTGGACGTAAGGAGGAGGCTAAACTGAGGGAGAGTCAGGGAGGAGGTAGTCAGATTGAGTGTTACAGGTGTGGGAAGAAGGGACACGTAGCTAGGCAGTGTAGACAGCCTAACCCTTTGAATCAGGTGACCGTAAGCCCAAACGCCAGTTTGATTCAGGGAGAGCTTATTAACACCGTTAGTAGCATTCAGCCGTACAACCCTTGGAGTACGGGGCAGCTTAGAGGTAGTCCTGTTAGAGTCATGAGGGATACGGGGGCTGAGATGGGAGCTGTAGCGTCAAGATGGGTGCGGCCTGAAGATTTGACAGGTTGTGAAATCGAAGTAGTGTTGGCTGATCCATTCAAGGCAGGGAAGTACCCCACGGCTTTCGTGGAGGTAGACTCGCAGTTTGTGAAGGGGACGGTAGAATTGTCGTCAAAGATTCTATCCCCGACGTCATACTAGGTAGTCATCAAGGAGGGGCAGCGTAGTCCCGTAGTTGTAGATGGGAAGGAATGCGCCATAGCTGCTGCGATACAAACCTGAGCTCAGGTAAGGGCAGAAGGCAGGGGAGAGAAACCGTTAGCCATTCCAGAATCGCTCAAGTTGGATGTGATCCCAGACCAGTTAAATATGTGGCAGGAAGAGGTAGAGACTTTACCTAAAGCTAGCTGTGCTAAACGGGGAACCATCCCGAAGTCAGGTAGAGCATCAGTAAAGTTAGCCAAGGAAAACCTAAAGAAAGCTGGCGCTAGACAGAAACGGCATTTTGACAGGAAAGCCAAGCGCCGCCAGTTCCAAGCAGGAGACAAGGTGTTACTTCTGCTAACCACCAAGCACAAGCTAGAAATGAGTTAACGAGGTCCTTATGAAGTGGTAGGGCAACAGGGGGATTGTGATTACCAAGTAAAGGTAGGGAGCAAAACCAAGTTACTCCATGCTAATCTGTTGAAACTCTTCCATGAGAGACAGCGTAGCTACCGCCGTAGTCGTAGAAGAGGGAGGAAAGTGGGAGGAGCTGTCCAGTGTTGACAAAGTACCGACAGTGACGTTAGCAGCCGTTGAAACCCTCAGAGGCGTTAACTTAGATTTTGAGTGCCCAGACATTCACCGGACGTTAGAGACTGGGTTGGGCAGTATGCAGACATTTTTACCGACTTACCACTGCGCACTACACTGGACGAGTGCGAGGCAAGGTTGTAAGATTTATTTCATAGTAGTTGTATGGAGATGACAGACCAGTACATACCCGCTGATTTTCTAAGTAGGAATGTCGAGTCGTGATAGTAATAAGGAACAAAAAGTAGTAGTTTTGTCTTAGGGGGGAGGTGTGTCACGACACATTTTTTCTTCGTCTATTTTTGTAGGGGAGGTAAATTTAGAGAGGTGACAGATTAGCTAGTCATCGGGTAGCGATAGCATTGGTGTTTAGTATTTGGCCTTTACACGGATGTTGTGCTGCTGTGCGTGAATACGGGGGTCGGTGTAATGCACGCGATCGCTCAGTCTGCGCTATCGGGTGGTACCCGTTTCACATGATTTTTTATCATGAGATAGACTGAGCGCATTTTCACTAATCGTATGAATCCAAATTGTTAGTGAGTCGCATTCCAACTGTGAAAAGAACAGTCGGCTTCAAGCAGTCAACGAAGTAACTAGTCTTCAAAGGGGGATTTCACGAGCGTGGTTAGCCATTTGATGCGGTCCTCAAGTGGCGTGTCGTCCTCCTGCGACGGTCCCACAATACGTCTCTGGTTGCTCCAGAGTTGGTGTCCTGAGAGAAGAAGAAGAAACTGCAACGACTGAACCCCTGGCTTGTCTTGTCTTTGTTTGTCTGCGTCCCAGCCGGGGCGTCTCCACGGATAGCGGCGAGTACACGCAACAATTCGTTTGTGGCCATTTGCTCTGGCAGGAGGGGGGGGGGGGGGGGGGGGGGGGGTGTGTCTGTTTGCTTATTCTGTTATTATTATTTTGTAAGAATAGAATATAGAAGTAAGCAAGTGCCATCTGTTGTATTTTGTAGTATCTAGCGTCGAATTAGTTATTGGGATTTAACGCCGAGCAGGTGACCAAGGCCATCTCACTATTTAGCGTCGGAGTGTAAATTTGGAAGTGTCATAAATACGCTTTTTGGTCGAGTGTGAACTTATTGTTGTTGTGGGGGAGAGGTGAAGGGACTCAAAAGACGGCAGTTAAAGTTGTGGGCAGGGTGATGCGATTATTTTGGGGTTTTTTGTTAGTTATTCATATGCGTATTTTGCACCTGTGTTGTAGTGTATCCAAATCCAGTTCCATAGCCAGTTCCAAATCCAACGGTCTAAACGTCCAGTCGTAAAGCTTAACCAGCTAAATCTGCCGCCGCGCTGTGTGGAAGGCCTTTGTTGTGAGAATGGAGGCTGGCTGTGTCATTCCACTTGCGGGTCTACGCCGCCATACCTGAGCGCTGTCAAGAACATCGCGGCACACCCCGTGTTTAGCCAGGTCGGTTTGTCCCATTTAGTTATTTCTAACTCGTCTAACGTATATTTATTTGTAAACTGGTAGAGGACATTGTGTTAATTTCATCTCCTCGTAGCGACAGTGTTGCGAGGAGAGCTTTGTGGCAGTGACAGTGATATTCTGAAATATTGTATTGTTTAAAAGTAGCCTTGTGTTGCGGAAGACCTTGTCGCGTAAGCAAGAGCGTAGAGCTGAGCTCAGCTCGACGGTTGTGCTTCTGTCAAGAAGGTCTAGTGACTTTTGAACTATTAAGTTTGCTTAACTTTCGGTTGTGTTGTATTGAGGATGTTGGTTCCATTATATAGTCGACTTTGTGGTCGAAATACTGTTATTTAAAGGCAGTCTTGTGCTGTGAAAAACCTTATCGTGGAGGCAAGAGCGTTAAGCTGAGCTGAGCTCGACGGTTGTGCCTCCGGCGAAAAGGTCCAGTGACTGGTGAACGGTATTAAGGTTGTTCCATTTCTGCTTGTGTGTCAGCAAGCATATTCGCTTCATTATATTTGATATTGTGCTATTTAAAATACTGTTATGTTAGGAGCCATGTGCTGTGAGGGACGCTTCGCTGAAGCAAAGGCGTAGGTCTATTGGCATTAGCGCGCAACACTTGTGCTTCGTCGGGGTCCAGTGGCTTGTGAATTAAGCTTTTCAGTCTCAGTTTTCGTTTGTATTATTAAGGATATTTGTTTTAGTATATATTTATTTGTTATCTTGTATTATAAATAATGGTTATCCAAGTCGGGAAGTTTGGACGTGTGTGCGTGTGAATGCGATGCGTGAGTGCGACTGAGTGAGAATAGTTGAATTGTTGTTAGGGTTATATGTAATAAATGTCATCGTCATTGTTCCTCTGGTGTTTTAGTTAGGTTTGTGTTAGTGTGGTTTTGGGTGTGCCCCCCCCCCACCCCCAAGTGGCCTGCAACGAAATGTGCTGTATCAAGAGAAGTCTTCAAGAGAAGGCAAAAAGTGTCACGTCTTTAAAGACACTCAATGACATGGAGCCATCTTGATTGGGACTTTACATCATCTCTGACATCATCTGCGACATGGAACTTTGGTCAATTAACCCATTTAGCCCCGGGATACTGCACTAGGAGATGGATTGATCATGATAATTCAAGGGTAGTGCCAGATGACCTTCAGGCGCCTGAAGGTGCCAAGCTCATCTGGCACTACCCTTGAATTATCATGATCAATCCATCTCCTACAACTGGTACATAGTCGTCAGACAATGCCTCCAAAAGTTTGGAAATGCGACCGTGGGGTTAGCAGGGTTAACTCATTCAGCCCGACGGCCGTATTTCCCAAATTTTGGAGGGGTCATCTAATGACTATACACCAGTTGTAGGAGATGGATCAACCATGATAATTCAATGGCAGTGCCAGATTAGCTTGGCGCCAACAGGCACCAGGCTAATCAGGCACTACACTTGAATTATTATGGTCAACCCATCTCCTGCTGTAGTGCATCAGGGCTGATTAGGTTAACTCTATCACTTTCATAATGACATCAAAGCTACTTGCAGTATTTCTACAGAACATTTACGTTAACAATTATGTCATCCTTTGTTTATGTTGTGATGTTGTTTTCACATCTGGTCACATGGCAACACTGGCTACAGAAGGCTGGTAAAGCTGACACGCTCCCATCATGGTGCTGGGTGTTTCCTCCATCAAATCTATGACATGGCTACAGTTCTAATGAACTGCACTCTGAACTATTGTGTGGCAAACTCTGTCCTACTTCTGGTTTGACGGCAAATAGTTCTGTCTGGGAAAGTCTTGCTGGACCACCAACGCAACCCTTCAAATTTCAATGCTAGGCTTTCTGGATGGCAACGTTCACAGTTGTAGTAAAGTTGTCCGACTGTGCCTTTAGACAGCAAATCCAGCTCTTTATGCCGTCTCCAATACAGTCAGTGGTGTTTAGTGTCGTCTGTCCGCTACAAAGTACAGCACTGAACAGCTGTACTTTTCCTTATCAGCACAGGACAGACAGTCGGACTGAAACTCCATCGTCGACAGAAATATGGAGTGGCACAGGAGCAAGAAGCACAGGTCCTCATGAGCCCCTACAATGGTGGGGGCTCATGAGGATCTGTGCCTATTGCAGTGAAGAGCATTTTTTAAAAGTTTTATTTTTTTACCTCAATCTGCCCATTGACTCGCGCAAGCAAAGCGGGAAGTGGCCGATCCTTCTCGTTGCGTCTGCGACTGCGGCCTGAAAATAAACACTCACAATGAACACTGTATACATGTTAAAAAGTGTGTTCAACTCATTCAACCCCACACACGTATTTGCCAAATTTTGGAGGCGTCATCTAACGACTTTGCACCAGTTACAGGAGATGGATCGAACATGATAATTCAAGGGTAGTGCCAGATTAGCTTGGCGCCAAGCTAATCTGGCACTATCCTTGAATTATCATGGTCGATCCATCTCCTGCTGTAGTGCGTCAGGGCTGAATGGGTTAAGCTTGTGTGTACTCATGCTACTTTGTAGAAAGTCACAATATAACATCTTACAAATGCATGTTCTATCATAAATACACAGTGAAATTCTCCGACCAAAGCATACAGCTGAAGCAATTCTCTGACCAAAGCATACAGCTGAAACAATTTTCTGACCAAAGCAAACAGCTGAAACAATTCTCTGACCAAAGCAAACAGCTGAAACAATTCTCTGACCAAAGCAAACAGCTGAAACAATTTTCTGACCAAAGCATACAGCTGAAACAATTTTCTGACCAAAGCAAACAGCTGAAACAATTCTCTGACCAAAGCATACAGCTGAAACAATTCTCTGACCAAAGCAAACAGCTGAAACAATTCTCTGACAAAAGCATACAGCTGAAACTATTCTCTGACCAAAGCAAACAGCTGAAACAATTCTCTGACCAAAGCATACAGCTGAAACAATTTTATGACCAAAGCAAACAGCTGAAACAATTCTCTGACCAAAGCAAACAGCTGAAGCAATTTTCTGACCAAAGCATACAGCTGAAACAATTTTCTGACCAAAGCAAACAGCTGAAACAATTCTCTGACCAAAGCATACAGCTGAAACAAATTCTCTAACAAAAATAACCATTTTGACCATACAGCCCAAACACAACTTCACAAGTGATGGATTAATAATAAAAATAAAATAAATAATTTATATTAAAAAAAAAGAATTGAAGAAAGAAGCATACTTCTTGTCTGGTCCCCTTCCTTATTCTCTTCAAAGTCATCGTCGTCTTCCTCATGACCTGCAAAAATACAAGAGTCGATGCTTAGTCTTTTTAAAAAACACATTTCAATCATAATTATTATGTCATTAGCATGTAAAATAGATACAAATAATGTCGTTTTGCCTACTTGTATTTTTTCGCTTGTCTCCATACAAATAAAATTCTGTCATACTTATTATGCTGCTACTGCTACCAGGGAACACTATGGACGTTCCCTGGTTAATTCCCACGCAGGTAGAAAAACATTTTCTGACCCAGGACGGCCGCAGTGAGCCCGCGCACATCCGTGCATAGGCCCACTGTGACCATCGTGGGCACGAGGACATTTGATTTAAAGGGCAATGCCCCAAGGGGGCTCTCCTCAATTACCTGCATTGTCTGCTACTCAGGCAGCTCCTCAGCAAAACACAGTTAAACAAATGTCACCCTTGTACCATAAAATATATTTATTTTGGTTGTTCTAACACCCAAACAATAGAGTAATCACCGCTTTGCACAAACACAAAGGTAAATGCACTAAAACTTAAAGAAGTAGTCAATATTTTTATAAACTAAGGCCCTCGATACAGTATGCCAAAAAGTCATCAAGCTGATTTCACCCGCAGCTGGCATTCAGAGCACAACCTGGTTTTTTGTTTTTTGGTAACTACCATGGCCATGACTGGAACTCAACAAAAGAAAAGGGAGCAATAGCTGGATACCATTGGACCGAAAGGTCCAGTGGTAACCTGCTTATTCCCCCTCGTATTGTCTTTCTCACAAGCCAGATAAGCAGTCTCCATTTTTGAAGTATCTCACAGAAGAGGTAAATGAAATTCAAAGGTAAAATGTACCCCTCGGAAGTATATCCAGCTCAAGATAAATGCATGTGGCAGTGGTAAACAATGCTAAAAGATACAGAGGTAAATGAAGCTCAGAGGTAAATGCACTACCACCTGAGTTGCTGAAGTCGGAATCAAAATCAGACAGATTCTCTTTCCACGCATCTTCATCGTGACCATTCATGGCGTCGTTGTAGTTGACTTGTTTACGTATGCGCTTGCCCTTTCCGAGCGTGCGCGCCAGGTCTTCCTGCTGCTGTTCGTAATGGTGGCGGAGAAGTTTCTCCCAGTAGGCAGGGTCAGCATGCTCAGCTTCTTGTTTGAGAATCTCAGTCTCCGGCTCATCCTGTGAGGTCAAAGGCACACACGTTAACCCTCTGGCTGCCATTAGCACTTTTCATTATGATTCCTGCAGGAATCATCGCGACAAAAAGCAATACTGACAGCCATATTTAAACTGCACTAAGATATTCCACATTTAAACTGCACTAAGATATTCCATATTTAAACTGCATCAAAATATTCCATAAATAAACTGCACCAAGATATTCCGTATTTAAACTGCATCAAAATATTCCATATTTAAACTGCACTAAGATATTCCATAATTTAAACTGCATCAAAATATTCCATAATTAAACTGCACTAAGATATTCCATATTTAAACTGCACTAAGGCCAAAGACCTAATGACATCAAGTTTAATGTAAGGTCACAAACCTTGCATGAAAGCTGGAAATGCTGCATTTCCAGAAAATTGTGCCAAAGGTCAATGCACAATGCCCCAAGGGGAAATGAACATCTTAATATGGAAGCTGCTTGCCTGAGAAGAAAATTTGCTCTCAAATTTCACAAATTCCTGAAAAGGGACACTCCTAATTTCAGGATTTCCTGATTTCAAGCAGCGCAGTTTCACTGGCATCATAAGAACATTAACTCACCTCCTCGTCTTGTCCCTTGGTCTGGTAGGATGCGACCTTGAAGGAGTCGAGGTATTCGTTCATGGCCATCTCCCTCTCCTCCTGCCCCACCTGACTCCTGTCCAGCAACTGGGCCACAGCCTTGTCATCATACACGATTCGGTCCTCAATTCCACCTGGCAAAAAAGCAAATAAACAAGGCAGACATGAGCGCACGGATGTGTGCTAATCCCAGTGTGCTTGCAGTGGAAACAGCACCGCATGCATCAACCCATCTAGCAACGACGCCATACAGAGGGAGATGGATGGACCATTGTAATTCAAGGGTAGTGCCTTCAGGCGCCAAGCTAATCTGGCACTACCCTTGAATTATCATGGTCCATCCGTCTACTACAACTACATGGTTGTCAGACGACACCTCCAAATTTGGGAAACGCAGCTGTGGGGCGAAATGGGTTAACCCTTTTGCTACCAGTGGACATCATTTTAACTCATTCAGTGCTGAAAAAATCTGAATGCCACCCCGACTGCAAGAGGTATAGATGCTCAAGTGCCTCCATGAGGATCTATGCCTCTTGATGATACAACATTGAACCCGTGTTCAGGAGACAGCTAGGGTTTTCTGGTGTTCAATGAACAACCTGTAGGTACACCGCATCAACTGGCACTGAAGAGGTTAATTCAACATCAAAGCTCCCCAGCCCTCAGAGGAACACGGACACAAAGTGGTGTCAGCAAGAGGCATAGATCCTCATGAGCCCCCACAATGGCGGGGGCTCATGAGGATCTACACCTCTTGCAGCGGGCTGGTGTCCAGTTTTTCTCAGCAAGAAGAGGGATAAGATATTCAGAAGCAGAATACAGTGTACATGCATGCCCTCTACACATTTTCTCATACTCAACCCGTTCAGCCCCAAGGACCCATTTCTCAAATTTTGGAGGTATTGCCTAACAATTATGTACCCGCTGCGGGAGCAGGGATGGGAATTGGCCATGGCAAAAAACTCTGAAAACTTCGGCACCAAGATGCTCCACTAACATCAACTTTGCGAAAGCGTGTGCCCGCGCGTTCTTTCTGAACTTTCTCACCCACTACAGTCTTAGCTCCAACGCCACCTGAGTCCCTGAAATTTCAGGGAAATCCGATACCCCCTGACCGCAGGGTGAAGTCACAAAACTCATCAAACTGGTGCCAACAGCCCAATGTTTATCTTGTGCAGTTGACTGTCACCCACACAACACTTCACTTTTCTTTTCTGTCTCCTCTAGTGTTCATTTTGCCTGGAAACAGTCAGTGTCCAAGTCAGACCAGTACAACTGCAATTGACACAGATCTTCATGACCCCCCCCCCCCCCTCCCCCCACCAGAGATTGTGGATGCATACCTAGCTTTTATTACCCTACCAGCCTCGTTTGTATCCTAAAGTTAGGATGTTATTCAGTACTGGTTAAAGTGTGGACTAAAACTAAAAGATGTAGAGTTGCACATACTATATGAAACTCAGTGTGTGGGCACATAACTTTGGAGTTCTGATAGGTATGTAGTGTACATATTAAATTCCACGATCTCTCGAAATATTGTTCAATGTTTCAAAATTTAGCCTGAATTTTTCATTAAAAAAAATATTAGTTCAGATATCTCAACGCACTACCTGCGGTTTGCCAGCTGAGTAATATAACAAAAGAAAAAGACGGAGCTGGCTCTCAGGAACGGACAGTGCCGCTGGACTGCTGGCTGGTATTAAAGAGGGAAAAAGGAGGGTCCTGAACAAACACGATGCCGTCATCAGGCACTGGGCAGCCAGAAACTAGCGGTTTTTCGGACAGCTTGGCACTCACCCACCCACCACACCACCCCTTGGCGTTGGACCTACGACTGTTTAACTTTACTTCGGCCGATATCCACTCCCATTTCCACTTCTTAAGACTGCTTGAATTGTCAAATTTACCGCCACAATTCACAAGACAATGAAAGTAGGTACTCCACCGGAAGAATGGCTTCTTTCAGAGCGCGTCTGCCCGCCTAGGTTACTGCGCAACGCGCGGCGCACTGAGTGGGTGACCAGTGAGTGCCGCGAACGCAGCCTGCCGCGTCATAGCCTGCCCGCTGAGTAAAACCGGTGCTTTGCTCGTTTTGCTACCAACGATGTTTTTTCGCGGAGACGCCTTTTCAATTTCGCGGACAAATTTTCTTCCCCCGCGGAATCCCGCATTTTCGCGGACAATTCCCATCCCTGGGGAGATGGCTCGACCATGATAATTTAAGGGTAGTGCCAGATTAGCTCTAATCTGGTACTACCCTTGAATTATCATGGTCGAGCCATCTCCTGATGTAGGGATCCGGGGCAAAAAGGATTAACAGACGTACATCGTCTGATACAGATTGATGAAAAACTTCAATTTTGGAAAGCAAATTCTTTTTCTCACATACAATTCATACTAGCAATAACTAATAATAATAATAATTAGACAGATTCTTAACAATAAAGACTCCTATTCGTAATTTGGTCTCATCATAAATAACAGAAAAAGATGTTCACCCTCTGTGGCTTCCTCCTTGAAAAGCTCTTCTGTACCGAACTTCAGAATGTCGTCCATCTCTTTTTTTGACATGTTGGTGCCCTTGTTTCCAAGTCCTGGACGAACGACTAGATGAGTCAACATCATCTTTTTCTTGGCCACCTGAGTGATTCTCTCCTCCACAGACGATCGCGTCACAAAGCGATAAATCATCACCCTGTTGGCTTGCCCAATGCGGTGAGCTCGACTGAAGGCCTGGGGACAAACAGTTGGAGCAGTTTAACCCTTGCGCAAGCTGCAGCCACAGAAACTGTCAACATTTAGCAGCGACTACAGTACCGTGAAAGAACTCATTCAGTGCCGAGAAAATCTCAACACCACCCGACTGAAAGAGGTATAGATCCTCATGAGCCCCCACAGTTGTGGGAGCTCATGAGGCTCTATGCCTCTTGATGATACAACACTGAATCCATGTTCGTGGGACAGCTAAGGTTTTCTGGTATTGAAAACATACACATTTCTGGCAAAGCCATCATTACTTACATGCTTACCTGATTTGCAAACCTTCTCCGACTGTGTGACCCTGACCTATCGGACAGGTCACTCAAATCAAAAGGCATTTATATGTTTTCATTTAAGCTACCATGTGAGAAGTTTGACATCAGAATTGACTAATGTTCCTTAAAAATCCTCAGTGTGTGCTAATTAAAAAGTGCCAAAATACTCAAATATCAAAATCCTACCAAGGAAAGCCACCAACAGTGAGTGCTACTATGCCTACCTGAATGTCATTGTGAGGATTCCAGTCAGAGTCGTAAATAATGACAGTGTCAGCGGTAGCAAGGTTGATACCAAGACCACCAGCACGTGTTGAGAGCAAAAAGCAGAACGACTGAGACTCGCTAGCTGTCAAACCAAACAGAAGTAAACAAAAATTAATGAAAATGTGCACAAAGATGTTTCGTCTTGTCCCCCAGGAATCACTGTGACCAAAAACGCTACCGACAGCCAACGGGTGAACGTAAGTGCGTCGGGGCTCAATGGATTATTATGAGCAGAAAATACAACGCACTCACAATCCATGAATCTATCTCTTTCCCTTGATCATCTCCAGCAATCAACAGGGATTTTAAAATAGCCCATTTAAACCCATAGCCGCATTTCCCAAATCTTGGAAGCATTACCTACAACTATGTAACTATGTACCTGATGTAGGAGATGGTTTGACCATAATTCAAGGGTAGCGCCAGATTAGCTTGGCGCCTAAAGGCTCCAAGCTAATCAGGCGCTACCCTTGAATTATCATAGTCAATTCATCGCCTGCTGCCGGGAATCAGAGGTATATGGATCAACTCAAAATTGTCGGTCTTTTATCTAAACACCAGACACATTTATAGGCAGATATTAATCACACCACTTTTATCTGTCTCATAAATGTTACCAATATATTCACTGTTATCAGGTGAGTCATTCTCCAGTACTCATAGTGATGAGGGGTCACAGCATTCAAAACCCCAAATATTAATACATACTATTTGTTTTGGAAAAATCTAATCAGTCTTGTGATTTACTAATGTTATTGTATCTGGAAAATCAGTAGCTTAAAAAACATCAATTTCATTTGTTTCTGCTGTGAAATTTGGGTTTGAAATTGGGGGTAATTTGCGCACCAGAGGCGTCACATACGCACGGTCTTTAAAAAAAGGTGAAGCAGACGACAAAGTAATGAAACAAAGAAAACTTTAGTCCTACCTGAAAATCTCATGAAATACACATATATTTTTTGGCAGTGCGGTTCTGCCCGACTTGAAAGATCGACGCTGGTTTGCCTTTAATTTTGTGTCATCTTGTGCTATAGGCGAGTTCACAAGTGTTTCTAATGCTGTATTGAATTGAATTAAAGGTATTGTTTTAAAACCGCATGCATATTTTGAGCTTTTGGGTGGATAAGACTAGTGCATTCGCGTTGTGTTTACGTTTTTCACTCGGTGTCATATGTCATGCAGGTAGTTCGGAAACAGCTATCAGCGCCGTGTTTGTAGCCTATGTGTTATTTAAAAAGAAAAACCAACACAGATTGTTTGTGTGTGTGTTTGCTTGACACTTTTATTTCATCTCACCTACTATTGTATTTTTCTTTTTTTGCTTTGCCCTCATTTTTGGTAATTTTCATGCACTGGTGACGCGCACCATGCAGGTTACCATTTCCAGGTTATTGCTTAAATTTCATCACAGAATGAAATTAATTTTGTCCTATTGTTGTTATTTCATTTGTCTTCATGTAAAAAACATGTTACTAGTGTCTTTTACTGATTTTAAGAAAAATCAATTTCACAGTAAAACAAATTAAAGGAGTGGTAACCTGCGCATGGCGTCGCACAATTTCTTGCCTCACATCTATTTCGAGTCTCGCAAATTTCCTCTTAAAATTATTCATATGGGTAGTAATAAGAGTTACTTAATTATGGTATTAGTTGTTTTGCAACAAAAGTTATTTCAAATGATCATTATAATGGTTTTGTGTCACGACATCATGCAGGTTACCAGCATGGGGGTCCCCTATTGTATTTGGAATGAAGTTTGTGTCCAAAGCGTCAATGTTGCTGATTTATCGTTTTCATATTCAGACAGGTATTGCACTTACCTTTAAAATGGAACTAGTCTTATGTTTCTATGAATAATTTTTAATAATTGGTATGTTTCCACTTTTTCACTACGAGTACTGGAGAATGACTCAAGTATCACTTGGCACACACACTGACAGACTTACAGTTGAATCTGTCAATGGCGTCCTGTCGCAGGTTGCCTGTGACGCCACCATCAATACGCTCATACTTGTATGACTCTGCCTCTAGGAAATCTTCCAAGATGTCCAACATCCGCGTCATCTGTTGTGAGAAAGCAATGTGAGTTTAGCGCATAAAACAGCCTCGCGCTGGGACCATACGGCGTTGAGGCGCGTCCCCTGGGTGGTGGATAGGGGGTCCCTCGTGAGAGGGGTGCACCGAATGAAATAAGGTGCCGTGAACCAACATGGTCTAAGGGAAGGTGACCCCGACAGAAAACCCCTGGTCCTCCTAGTAAGGGGGTTGGGCGTGGGGGTAGCTTCCCCACCCTGCAAAAAAGGAAATAGCTACAAAAACGCCGACGAAAAGACTAACAGTAATTCCTTTCCTGGAGGAGGAAGGTTCTTCTACCAGAAGACTTATGACGTCCTGTGGTGAAAGCCGGAAGTCTTCGGAAGCCACAGGACCGAGCCGCCTCTCTCTATCCAGGGATACAACCATGGACCATGTACCAGAGCAACCCCCAGGGAAAGAGGAAAAGAGGTAGGCCGAGAAACTCCTGGCGTCGAGACCTCCAAGCAGACATCAAGAGACTGGGAACCACCTGGAGTAGAATCGAAGGAGAAGCACAGGACAGGAGTTGCTGGAGGTCTCTCGTCGACGGCCTATACCCGGGTAGGGGTGACAGGCGTAAGTAAGTAAGTAACATAAAACAGGTTACGCTTCTAGGCTTTTGTCAAAATATGGCTATTTTTCACCCTTTTCCTGAGCGCTTGTTACCCTTGACCTTTCCCAGGGATCAACCAAATTAGTATACATAGAAAGTCTTATCATTAGGTACCTTTGTACTAAGTTTGGGTTTGAATTTGAAAACAGTATTTGAGAAAAAAATAAATTATGTCAAAATATAGCTATTTTTGACATATTCAGGCATCAGAACTGTTCACCCCAAAAAAATCGGAAAACGGCGATTTTGAAGAATTGTAGAGTTATTTAAAGCCATTTCCAAGTCAAAAGTGTTATTAAACAGGGGCCAGGAAAATCGGAAAATCGCCGAAAATCGGACAGTTCTGATGCCTGATATTTCCTGATCCCGTGACCTTGACGAGAGGTCACTCAAATTAGTATGTTTAGAAAGGTCTTGCCACAAAGTATCCTTGGGCCAAGTTTGAAGACAGATAGACAGATTAGTCTCTGAAAAAATGCCAACGTTAAAGTTTACCACGGACGACAGCGAATGGACGACGGACGGCCGACCACTGGCCCAAAACAGACTCACTTTTGCTTCGCACGTGAGTCAAAAATCGTTAATTTCCATATTGTCCTATGAAGGCTACATTACAGATTACGAGATTACATTACAGATTACCATTTCAGTTCATGGGTGGTGCCGCAGGCGTCAAGCTATTCTGGCACCACCCATGAACTATCTGTCTATTTTATTTCAAGCAATAGTGTATCAGGATGAAAAGGGTTAACTAAAACCATGCATTACCTGTGAGAAGATGAGCACACGATGTCCTGTTGCCTTCAGCTGCCTCAGCATCTTGCACAAGAGTTCCAGCTTTCCGCAAGCCTTGATCAGCGCTGAGCCTTCAAACGCATTGTTGGCTGTTCGAGGTGCCTCCTGCACATTGAAACCATCATTGATACAGGCAAAAGAAATACCAGCTCAAAATATTTCCAGGTAATATCATCATTAACCCACAAAGCCCCGACATGCTACGACAGGCTGTGGACTGACCATGATAGTTCAAGGGTGGTGTCAGAATAGCTTGGCACCTGAAGGTGCCAAGCTATTCTGACACCACCCTTGAACTATCATGATTGATCTGTCTACACAACTGTAACATAGCCCTCAAAAGATATCTAACAAGAAAGGCCAAGCCCTTATAACTCACGGGTATGACCGATCCATACGTCTGACAATAAGTAAAGGGATGGCTTCTGCACTAACAAAATTCATGTTTTCTCAAATTTTATCAATTTTCACACATCTGTGAAACCCCCGTGACCCTTGACCCTTGCGATGAGTCAACTAAATTAAGATACATAGGAAGGTCTTATCATCAGTGTGCCAAATTTGACTGAAAAGTTTGCAAAAATGTTGATAATAACTACAATTATTGGCATTTTATACACATTTGTCAACCTCTTGCGACCCATGACCTTTTCTGAGGGGTCATCCAAATTAGTATGCATAGATAGGTCTTATCATCAGGTATCTCTGTAGCAAGTTTGGGTTTGAAGTTGTGAATAGCAACTGAGAAAAAACATTTCTTGGCAAAATATGGCTATTTTGTACCTATTTCCTGAGCTCTTATGACCCTTGACCTTTCCGAGGGGTCATCCAAATTAGTATGCATCGATAGGACTTACCATCAGGTATCTTTGTAGCACGTTTGGGTTTGGATTTGTGAATAGTAATTGAGAAAAAAAAAATTCTTGTCAAAATATGGCTATTTTTTTAAAAACCGATTTCCTGAGCTCTTGTGACCCTTGACTTTCCGAGGGGTCATCCAAATTAAAATGCATAGATAGGTCTTACCATCAGGTATCTCTGTATCAAGTTTGGGTTTGAAGTTGTGAATAGTAATTGAGAAAAAACATCTTTTGTCAAAATATGCCTTTTTTGGACCTATTTCTTGAGCTCTTGTGACCCTTGACCTTTCCAAGGGATCAACCAAATTATTGTGCGTATAAAGGTCTTACCATCAGGTATCTTTGTACCAAGTTTGGGTTTGAAGTTGTGAATAATATTTGAGAAAAAAATAAATTATTTCCCAAAATAGCTATTTTTAAAAAATATTTTCTGATCCCCTGTGACCTTGACCTTTGTGAGAGGTCGAAGAAATTGGTATGTTTAGAAAGGTCTTGCCACAAAGTATCCTTGGGCCAAGTTTAAAGACTGTAGCTTGAATAGTCGCCGAGAAAATGTATTTTTCATTAAAATGTATTTTTTTGAAAAATACTTACCGATGGTATTACTTAAAGGAAATGGTTTCTTAGCTAGTCTAATTTTAGCCCAAAATTGTTGTGTACGAGTATGGTCACGATGGCAGGTGAGGGGCGCCATAGCCTAGGCAGAAACCCAGGTAGCCTCCCTTCCGGTTCAACCACGCATGCGCCACAGCGCTCATACGCCAGTCAGTTTTCTTTGCGGACCAGCGGCAAGCGGGGCAGGTGGGAGGGACCTTTGAGTAATACCATCGTAAGTATTTTTCAAAAAAATACATTTTAATGAAAAATACATTTGTTTTCTCAAAACACATTACCGATGGTATTACTTAAAGGAAGAATCCCGAGGAGGAGGCGGGTGCCGCTACAGCGCCCCAATTCCCTGCCATCCTGGCCGCTCGAGTCGGCCATCCCTCCCGCAACCTCCCTCTAATTTTAGCAAAGATACTTACGGCGCCTAGGGCGCCGGGAGGGAGTGTTGCGCCGCCACGATGTCCCCCACCAGCGATAGGTTCTGGCGCTGGCTGGAGAGGTCCCTCAGGTAGAAGCGCGTGAAGGTGGTCTCCACTCGCCAGCCCACGGCCGCCACAATGTCTTTGACCGCACAGTTTCGGTCGAATGCTAGGCTTGTGGCCATGGCTCTGATCTCGTGCGCCCTGATGCTCATGGGTTTGGATGTATCAGGGGCAAGCTCCTGGTAGGCAGATCGAATCACCCACCGGAGCCAGGAGGATATCGTTTGGGCCGAGATGTCGTTTCTACCTGGGGACAGAGGAAGGAAAAGGCGGGTGCGTTCCCTGCGTATCGGCTTGGTCCGGCGCAGGTACACACGTAAGGCTCGCACCGGGTCCTGTTGTCTGGACTCCCGGGTGGAGCTTGGGTCTCGTAATGGTCGAATGGTGACCAGTTGAGGGGCCGTCAACGGCGATCTGGTCTTGGCTAGGAAGGCCGGGTCTGGAAGCAGCTGAACCGAGCCGTCAGCCCGAAACTGTAAACAGGCGGGGCGTGCTGAAAGGGCGTGCAGCTCGCTGACTCTGGAGGCTGACGCGAGGGCCAAAAGGAAGCAGGTCTTCTGAGTCACGTCCGGCAACCGCGCCAACTGGATCGGCTCGAAACGGGGCGAGTTGAGCCAAGTGAGCACCCAGGACAGGTCCCATCGCGGCACCAGGGATCGGAGGGCAGGACGTTGTAGACCGAAGTGGGCCATCAGGTCGGCAAGGTCTTTGCAGGAACCCGGGTCGGGCAGTCCCAGGTGTCTGTACGTGTCGGCAATCATGGCCAGGTAGCCCCGGATGGTGATCAGTGCTAACTGCTGGTCGCTGAACAGCCAGATGAAGAAATCTGCCAACTGGGGAGTTGTCAAGCCGATGGGGTGAAGGTGTCTGTCGTCACACCAGGCGCAGAAGACTCTCCACTTGCCTTCGTAGACTCGTCTGGTTGAGGCTCAACGAGCTGTAGCGATCGCGTCCACTGCCGCACCTGAGAAGCCTCTAGCTGTGAGGGCTTGCCGGACAACCTCCAGGCGTGGAGGAGGAGACGCTCGGGGCTCAGGAGGTCGGTTGTCCACGACTTGGTCCAGCAAAATGGCGCCACCAGGAACAGGATTGTGTTGCACCCTCTGAGCTTGAATAGGACCTTGGGGACGAGCACGGTGGGCGGGTAGGCGTAGGCGACCAGACCGTCCCGAGAGATGGATAGAGCGTCGACTGCCCAGGCCAGAGGGTCTGGAATGGGTGAGACGAAGAGGGGAAGCTGTCGATTCCACCTCGTGGCGAAGAGGTCGATCATGGGTGCCTCCCAGGTTGCGGCGATCAGTCGAAAGATGTCGGGTCGCAGCGCCCACTCTGTATGGAGCAGCTGACCGCGTCGGGAGAGGGAGTCGGCCAGCACATTCAGATGACCCGGAATGTGACGTGCGCGAAGAGAGATGTCCCGATCCTCGCACCAGCGGAGCACCTGGTAGAGTAGTATGCATAGTGATGGAGAGCGGGTCCCGCCTTGCTTCTGGATGTACGAGACGACCGTGAAGTTGTCCGAAAGAACCAACAGTTCCTGATGTCGGATGCGGGGCTCCCAGGCCAGGAGGGCTTGCCATACTGCCTTCAGTTCTAACCAGTTGATGTGTCGGGACAGCGATTCCAAGGGCCACAGGCCGGAGGCAGTCTCGAACGACGGAAGGAGGTGAGCTCCCCAACCGGCGAGGCTTGCGTCGACGCAGAGAGAGAGAGTGGGCGGTGGTGAAGACAGCGGCACTCCCGTCGCGAGCCAGGAAGGATCCGCCCAGCGCAGCAGGTGGGGACGGAGCATGGTAGGGACTGGAATCGGGCCCTCGAGGTCGGCCGACGACGGTCGCCAGTGAAGGAGGAGATGCAGTTGCAGAGGACGGGAGTAGAGACGTCCTAGAGGTAGCAGGTCCGCAGCAGCGCTGATCAGACCCAAAAGCTGAAGCCACTGCCTGGCTGGAAGCGTCGTCAACTGGGACACCTGCCGAGCTAGAGTCGCCAACTTCTGGATGCGCTTCTCCGGCAGTCTGACGATATTGTGGTCAGTGAAGAACTCCATTCCGAGGTGAATGAAATGGCGTGCGGGAATGAGGTCAGACTTGTCAAGGTTGACCAGGAAGCCCAGGTTCTCGAGAAGTTGAAGCAGAGCATCTCGGTCTTCCCTCAGGGAGCGCTTGTCCTGGTTCCTCAAAAGCAGGTCGTCCAGGTAGTTCGACGTAGGGCTCGTGGAACTTCGACGGGCTCTGGCTACCACTGCGTCCATGAGGCGAGTGAAGACCCTGGGGCTGAGGTTGAGGCCGAAGGGGAGCGCGCGGAACTGATAGACGACACCCTCGAAGGCGAAGCGCAGGTAACGTCTGGAAGCAGGATGCATGGGCACGTGCAGGTAAGCATCTGAGAGGTCCAGGCTGACCGCAAAGTCCATCGGCTGTACCGCTGAGCGAAGGGCCCGGGCAGTCTCCATGCGGAAGGCCGGAGCGACGATGAACTTGTTCAGTGCCGAGAGGTCTATGACGGGGCGCCACTTGCCGCCCGGCTTGGGCACCACAAAGAGCCAACTGTAGAAGGCTGGGGAGTCGTGCCGGACTACCACCTCCGTGGCAGACTTCTGAAGCAGGGAGGAAACTTCGCCGCGGAGAGCTTCGGCTCTGAGCTGGCCTGAAGGTACTGTAGTCCACACCGGGCTCTGGCGCAAGGGAGGCGGGGACCGGAAGGAGATCAGGAGTCCCTGGGTAATGGTAGAGAGAATCCACGGGTCGTCTGGAAACAGCGAGCGCCAGGCTTCGCTGTGAAGCGCCAGCCTCCCGCCGACAGGAGCTCCAGACGAGGTCGGCGGGGGCCGGAGGGGGAGAAAGTCAGTGCGCCCGGCCCTGCCCGGGGCGCCGGGCTGGTCTGGGCCAGGTGCGGGTGGGGGGGAGGCTCGGTGCTGGGGAAAGGGCGGGCGCGAGGAAAGGCTGGAGCTCTGGAGGGTAGGCGACCACCTCTGGTGAAGGGGCGGGCGCAAGGGAGGCGGGGACCGGAAGGAGATCAGGAGTCCCTGGGTAATGGTAGAGAGAATCCACGGCTCGTCCAGAAACAGCGAACGCCAGGCTTCACTGTGAAGCGCCAGCCTCCCGCCGACAGGAGCTCCGGACGAGGTCGGCGGGGGCCGGAAGGGGAGACAGTCAGTGCGCCCGGCCCCGCCCGGGGCGCCGGGCTGGTCTGGGCCAGGTGCAGGTGGGGCGGGGGGGGGGGGGGGGGGGGGGGGGGGGGGGGAGAGGGCGGGCGCGAGGAAAAGCTGGAGCTCTGGGGGGTAGGCGCCCACCTCTGGTGAAGGAGCGGGCGGTGGGTCTAGCAGTCCGCAGGGGGCGACCCGGGGCCTTGCGGATTGGTCGAAAGGAAGCTGGAGCTGGGCGGTTGGGCCAGGCGTCCTTATTAGCTTCCTTCACAGCGAGCCAGGTGGGGCCGAAAAGTAAGTCACCGCCGAGAGGCGCCTGCCGAAGCTGAGTCTTCACATCCAGCGGGATGGGACAGGAACGGAGAATCGCATCTCGATGCAGTAAGTCGCAGTTTGAGGCGGCTGCCATGGAGTTGACAGCGACATGATATACAGCGCGGTTCCCCGAAACTGCTAGGGCGAGCAGGTCTCCCAGCAGAGGCGAAATTGACGGATGCCAGGCGTCCTCTACACGTCGAACGATGGCTTGCGTGACCAAATCTAGGAATCCCGCTGCTGCCAGGGTGTTCCTAATGAGTGTCGCGGTCTGTTCTACCCCGGGGAGGAGAGACTGACGTAAGGAAGTCCCAGAGAACGCCACTGCCGCGGGGTCCACCGTCGGTAGAGGGCAGGAGAAGTGCTGTGTATGGCCCGCATACCATGACTGCCGGAAGGCGATGTCTATACCTGTCGGCCACTTGGAGTCTGAGAAGAATCCTGCACCACATGCCCCTTGGGCAAGATGAGCGGAAAACGCATCACGTAACTCCCGGAAACCTGGCGGCTGGGGGAGAGACTTGAATCGCTTGGCCTGTCGTTCTGCGTCCACAAAGGCGGAAGCTTTCCTTTTAAGGACTGGAGAGGGAGGGCAGTCTTCTGCAGGCAGGCAAGCCGCGATAAGCCGCGCCGCTTCGTCAAGGGCCCGCAGTGTCTCTAACCTAATTCCAACGGCAGCCGGCGGGAATTCCTCGTCGCCACCCGAAGGATTGGACGGGGCGGGGCTGGCCACCTGTAGCAGTGCCGACATCGATTCCTTGGGGTTCAGGCTAAGGGTGTCCTCTTCTGCCAGGACTGAGTGGGGAATCGGGTCCACTGCCAGACGAGGTGGAAGACTCCCCTCGCCGGGGCGGGGAAAGGTCGTAGCCGGTGGAGGCGATCTTCTCACTGGTGAGTGGCGCCGCCAGTGTCTGCTAGAAGAACGGTCCCGTGAATCACTCGACGCCGAGCGGGAAGCCCGAAGTCCTGACCTGCGAAGGTGTCGAGGGCGACGAGCGGCACTACGCCGAGCGGAGCGTGAACGGGAGCGGCGACGCGGGGACCGGGAACGTCCGAAGTGGCGCGAAGCTGAACGAGAAGCAGAGTCGTGCCTGTACTGTGTCCGCGGATGTCGGCTGGAATCCGAACGGTAGGAGGCGACCCTCGGGCGAGTCGACCTGTCGCTAGAGCATGAACGATGTCTAACAGCTGAGGTTCGCTCGGACTGAAGACGGGGAGTAACTCGCACCGCAGCAGAGCGGAGTCAACTGCTTCGTACCCGAGAGCGGGAGCGTGTCCGGCGAGAAGACTTGTTGGAACTTGACGCCAGGACAGAAGGAGCTGGGCGGGGCGCTGGCGTTCGGCGCTGGTCCCTAGCGGAGAACGAGGAAGCGGAAGCAGCAGGACGAATCTGTGGTGAGAGCTTGTCAGCTACCTGGAGATCCGTATTAGTCAGGCCCGCAACCAGAGCGGGTGTAGGAGCCTGTATCGGTTCCTTATCAGGTGCCTGCAAAGCCGTTGCTACCGGGTAGAGACCACTCGACTGGACTGTGGTGGCTACCGGAGTCTTGTTTAGAGGCCTAGCCCGAGGCGCTCTAGGATCCTTGACCGCACAGAGACCACTCGACTGGACTGTGGTGGCTGCCGGGACTAGAGCACGTGCACGCGGCCGAAGCCGCTGAATCGACTGCTCAGACACTCGGTCAGGGCCACTCGACTGGACTGTGGCGCATACCGGTGTGGGATCGTTCTACCGTGCTGGTGTAGGTTTCTTGCGGCCGTAGAAACTCCACATCCGGGTCCACTGTTCCTCCAGCCATGGGGCGCAGACCGAGCACGGACGCGTGGAGGCACAACCGGAACAGGGCAGGCAAACAACATGTTCGTCACTCGGCCACTGGAATTGCCCACATCGAGTGCATGTGCGGACTTGCCAACTGCAAAAGATAAAGTACAATGAAATGCGAGCGAGCGTGCCCCCGTGGGCCCGCACCGAATCCGCGTGAACGAACGAAGTGTACCGTGTAAGCCTACGCCCGGCGCTCCACCCCTACCCTTGAGCGCCTGACGTAGGCAAAGCAGAGATATTACCTTGCCATCCGAAGAAGTGAGGCACCAACAAGAGTTCCCAAGTCCGTAGACCGACGGAAACCCCAAGCCAGGTTTCCCACCTTGTACAAACAGCTTCCTTCTTTAGTCTTTCTTATCGAAGTTAAGAGTCCTATCGAACAGAGAGAGTCCACGTACACAACCTTCTGTGACTAGCAAAGAAAACTGACTGGCGTATGAGCGGTGTGGCGCATGCGTGGTTGAACCGGAAGGGAGGCTACCCGGGTTTCCGCCTAGGCTATGGCGCCCCTCACCTGCCATCGGGACCATACTCGTACACAACAATTTTGGGCTAAAATTAGACTAGCTAAGAAACCATTTCCTTTAAGTAATACCATCGGTAATGTGTTTTGAGAAAACAAATGCCAACGTTAAAGTTTACCACGGACAACGGCAAACGGACGACCACTGGCCCAGAACATACTCACTTTTGCTTCACACGTGAGCCTCCCAAAAAAGAGATGATAATTTCCCCGTCAGGAATTAGAGTTAACACTTTTACTGCCAAGAAAACCTGACCACCACCCAACAGCAAGAGGTACAGAACCCCGTGAGCTGGTGCATCTTGCTGAAACCACTTTGTATCCACGTTTCCTGTGACCACACGTTGGATGTTGAAGTTATGATTATTTTAAAACACAATCTGCACCAACGGACAGTGAAAGAGTTAACCCATTCGCACCTACTGGCTTTTCACATCTTTTGAAAGGTATCTATACAGACCAGCTGCGGTAAATGGGTTGGAAGGGTAGTGTTAAATTTGCTTAGGGTGTAAGAAGGCGAAAATCTAACAAACATAAACCCACCTGAGCTGCCACAGGAAAGAGGTAGGGATGGTTACAGCATTTCTTCAAGTCCATCATGATGTTGAGCAGCGACACCTGGTTCCCTCCTCGTGCATTCAAAGCGTCAAAGTTGCGCGTCAGGATATACTTGTAGTATTTCCTAAACAGACAGACATGCAGATTAGTAAGAAAATATTATTATTTTTTTAATTTTACTTTTTAAACTCCTTACGTCTGGAGGACGAAATTATGAAATTTGTGTAGATATCCTCTGAGGTCTGTATCACACAGTTCTGGAGACAGATCGACCATGATATTTCAAGGTTGGTGTCAGAATAGCTTGGCGCCTGGAGGCGTCAAGCTTGGCACCTGGAGGCGCCAAGCTATTCTGACACGAACCTTGAAATATGAATTTTTCAATTAAAATGCATTTTTTTGAAAAATACTTACCGATGGTATTACACTTAGGAAATGGCTCTTAGCTGGCCTAATTTTAGCCAAATTTTGGTTGTGTCCGTATAAGGGGGTGTTGGCAGGAGTGGGGCGCCATAGACCATGCCAACCCGAATAGCCTCCCCTTACTCACATCCGGTACAAGGTTACCCAGCATACCCCAGTTTAGTTCTTAGCGAACTGCGGCAAGCGGGGCCGGAGGGAGGGACCTTCGAGTAATACCATCGGTAAGTATTTTTCAAAAAAATGCATTTTAATTGAAAAATTCATTTGTTTTCTCAAAACACATTACCGATGGTATTACACTTAGGAAGAATCACAAAGAGGAGGTGGGTGCCGCTATAGCGCCCCTACTGCCAACCACATTGCCCACAAACTCGCCCTCCTGCAGCACACTCCCGATAATTTTAGCTAAGATACCAGCGGCGCCTAGGGCGCCGGGAGGGAGTGTTGCGCTGCTGCGGTGTCTCCCACCAGCGAGAGGATCTGACGCTAGGAGGAGAAGTCCCTCAGGTAGCAGCGGGCGAAGGTGGACTCAGCTCGCCATCTCATAGCCGCCACAAGACTTTGACTGCACCGGTGCTGTCGCAGCGGAACTTGCGGCCCTGGTTCTGACCTCGTGCGCCGCGTTGTGCAACATGTGGCCTCAACAGGTCAACGTCCTGGCAGGCCGGGCGGATAACTCCCCGGAACCAGGAGGAGCAGGTCTGGCTGAGATACCACGTCTACCTGTGGACAGAGGGAGAAAACAGGTGTGTGCGTCCCCCTGCGCCAGCTTGGTCCGGCGCAGGTACACACGGAAGACTCTCACCGGTTCCTATTGTCTGGGCTACTGAGTGGAATCTGACACTCGTACGGGCAGACAGACATAGACTGTAGGGCAGCCAAGGCGACCACGACTTGGCCCTGAAGGCTGGTACCGTAGTAGTTGCACGGCGCCGTCCGTCCGTACCAGCCAGCCATCTGTGTGTGTGTGACGACAGCGCGTACGGATACTGACCCTGGAAGAGGTAAGGCTGTCACCGGGTTTTGAAGTCTGTTCTCCCGGGTGGCACCCAACACGCGCAGGGCGAAACAACTGTCGCCGTCATGTAGGCCGCGTCTAGTCCAGGCAGATGTGTCAGGTAGCTGTAGCATGAACCGGTCGACTGGCACTGCCAGCCACCCGGGTGTGTGGACAGCGTGCATAGTACTGAGCCTGGAGGTTGAGTCAAGGACTGCCCTGAAGCTCTCCTCCTTGAAACATCCGTCAGGCGCGTCATGTGTCGGGTTCCAACAGACGAGGTTGAGATCCCGTAAGCCCCCAAGGTAGAACTTGGTCCCTGCGCAGCACAGCGGGGCATTCCAAGCGAAGGGAGCCTCTGAAGTGAGGTTTTGCCGCTACCCGGGTCTGATGAGCGAAATCGCCTGTAGGAGTCGGCGATCATGGTGAGATAGTCCTGAACGGTGAAAGGGGCCGTCCTTAGGAGATGAAAACCCCCGAGGAAGCACCCTGCCAGCTGGGGCTTCGTCCAATTCGGAAGGAAGAAGGTTGTCATTCCCGTCACACAGCGCTCGTCATCTACCCTCGCAACTCGACCGGTTGATGGTCTGCGGGTTGTCTCGGTAGCACCTATGGCCGCCGTAGGAAGCCTCTGTGGAAGAGGGCTTGCTGCCCAATCTGCGGGTGCGCACCTACATCCACCAAGCTGCAACACAAGTAATGGCGGACAACCACGCGTACACTTCGGCATGCAATCTCGATGGCGAGCAGTGGAGCTGGAAGATCTGGCCACAGCGACGCCTCCCCGCGCGGCAGGCCTCCAGCGCACTAGCCACTCCCAATTACGCCCTCCTTCTCCAAGCAGAGGAGGTGGCAGGTTGAACGGTGATCCCCTAGTAAGTCATCCGTCCTAAGAGAGCTGAAGAAGGGACTGAGAGTCCCTCCTACACTGCCCTGCTCCCGTCTACTGGGAGTCCCACTCGAACAGGACGACCACGCACTCCATCCTCGACGGAATCCCGGCGAAGAAAACACGTAGTACCTGTCCCGTAGCGTCGGCCCTCAAGTCGACGGCGAAGTGGGCATGATCCCAGCCTACCGCCCGGCTTGCCAACTGGTTACGACTTCAAAACTCGAGTTGTCCCAGGTCCTGGAGACGCACCGCTGCTCTCAGGTCTTTGTCTGGTATCTGCCGAGATGACGAGGCACTTGTGTCGAGTCGAAGGACGAAGATCGTGCTCCAATCTACCGTCTAGTGGAAGAGCTGCGTCGACCCTACTGCCACAGGCCCGAGCGCAACGACCTCTCAGGAACTAATTCCTGCCAAGTTGTCCCGTCTAACTCCCTGTACTTGCGCCCCCGGCCGCAGGATCCACAGCGCCGAATGGGTAACTCCCTGAAGGCGCTACCGAGGGTAAGTCCATCCGCTCCGGTCCGGCGCTGCAGCCTGCCGAAACTCCAAGTTGCCGCCACCCAGGGACGCGAACGCTTCCGCTAGGTCCCGACGCTGTCGTCTAAGGAGGCGACAAGCGTGCCTGGTCACCGCTGACTACGGCCAGGCCCAAGCGAAGAGTAGCATCCCGTCGGGGAAATGAAGAGACTAGCCGCAAGTCAACTCAGGCGGAGCTAATCTGAACTGTGCGCATACCCCCGAAGAAGACGTCGTCCGCAGTGAAGTCTGTCGGACCAGACCGCCACCCGCGCTGACCTCTATCCCTCGCGCGCCTGGAGTATGCTGTCCCTGACGTTCACAGGAGAGTGCCGTTGGCGTCCCGTCGCCGCCTCCGTCTCTCGGATGTAAGTCGCCCAATCCGGTGCATCGGACGAACCGCGCCTCCGCGGAAGAGTGGTCCCTGCCAATCCTGTCTGACGGTCCACAGTGTTTTAAGAAGGCTGCTACATCCGGCGGCGCCCGCAGCGTGAATCAGCTGAGTGACAGGCCTTGCAAGCCTCCTTGTCGGTCTGCCCAGGGGGCCAAGAAGTTCTCCACTGCGCGGTGCCCTGCGTGGCCGACTCTCCACTCAGCCGCGCGTAATCGATCAGGACGGACGCAGCAACCGTTGGCAGCGGAAGAAGTAGGATCCAGCTGAAGCCACCAGCGCCTCCCCCGGCGCCCTGAAGCGGAGACAGAAGCCGACCAGAAGGGGCAGGGACTTGAATGCTTGGACGCGATGAGGGGACCTGCGTAGTCCCCGACTCGAGTAGACTCTCCTGTAAATCTTCGCAGTAGACGGCAAACGCAAGACCTCTCGGAACCGCGAGCGTAGCGACGTAGAGAAGCTAACCTCGTCCAGCCACGGCGAATGACGTCCTCTGGCGTCCAGCGGGAACCGTATGCTCCGCCCGCAGGCGAAGGGATGTCCAACCCCTCCGAAGTCCGGGGAACTCCGGCCGGCGGCGATCCAACGAAGGCGGACCCCGCACTTGGAAGGAACAACGTAGTCTCAGGGGGCCGCTCCCCCGAACGGTGGCGAAAACTCGGAGAGCCTGTCTTTCCCTTGCGTAGCGAGCCATGGAACTGGGACGGCGTCTCCTGTTCCTCTCGTACCCCTGGCTTGTGTGAGGCGAGTCCCTGCTTCCGAAGGGGAACTGAAGATCATGAGCGAACGCCGGAACCCGGATCCCATCATGAGGTCGTCTCTTCTGCACTGCATCTAGAGCGGCTCTTGTCTGCATGGTCGGCGCGAGGCGTGGTCCAACATCACCGAGCCGGGATCCTGCAGTGCGAAGTGCAGTGGTCCTGTAGCCCTTGCGGTCGCCACAAGCCATAAAAAACTGGTGAGCAGCCCGGGCGAGGGCGCCCAACCTAATAATAAGAAAAATTAAATTAATCAATGCTTAATGCATGAGCACAATTTGATTGTAATAGCCCTTAAGGGATAATCAAGTTATTGAATTAGATTAAAATATGGGAGACAGAATACCCCTCTGTTTGCTCATCTCTATTGCCCAAAGCAAAGAAAGCGGATTAGAGGTTCCAGGAACCTAACCGTGGAAGGATAAGCGGTGTCGCGCCCCAGCGGCCTGGCGAACCGCTGAGCCGCTGGGAAGCAACCTTTTAACCCCTGTGTCGCGCACCACGATAACCGTACATACTCATACGTGTTTGCTACCACGCCCACATGCTCTCACAGACACTAGACACTGTCCAGCGCCTGAGAAGCCGAGCAGTCGCTTCTGCATGTCCGTTTATGACTTGTCGTCTGGCCCGGGACTGGAAGCATCGTCGGTACGGTAGCCGACGCCAGCCCTCCGCAGTCAGTGACTACCAGCTTACTGGGCCGGGGCGCCTAGGTCACTGCCGTTGACATGGGCCCCACCTGGATGCTCAGTCCACCTGCTGTTTGTCCACTCTGGCCTGCGGAAGGACAGTGGAGCGGTTCACTCTTGAGGCCGGGTCCCGGGCCGGTGGAAGAATCATTGGTTTAGCCATGCAAGTAGAGGTTGTCAGCTACCTCTCCTGCTGACCAGAGCCCAGAACAAGGTATCTTGTGCTTTACAGGTCCGGGACCACCTTGGGTCCCACCCTAAAACACTTGGGCGTCTCTGTCCGGCGATCTCTGACAGATGACATCCTCTCTCTGTGGGACAGCAAGGCACTGCTTCTGATTGGGGTCCCCTTTGTACTCTTGGGCGTCTCTGACAGGCGAGCTCTGAAAGACGCCGACCGCTCTCTGAGTAACCACTTGCCGACCTGGTGACCCCCTGGGTGCAGTCAGTGTACTTCCAACTGACTAAAAGTGTACTTTGGACTCACATGTGTATTATTCACAAGCCAGTGAGTTGTCAGTTTCTCCAAAATGTGTATTTGTGTAAAACGTGCACATGTATGTGTACCCCAAGCAAAATAGTGTACTTCAATACGCCGAATGTGTAAGGTAAACCGGTCTGGGCAACCAAGCCACTAAGGTAGCAACGCAATTTAGTAATATTTAGGTAATTACCCCTTGTCAATAGACAAACAGAGAATCAGCCACGACTTATAACTTTCGTATGAGGGAAGAGGCAACCAAGCCACTGCTTCCGTGGCCACGATCTCCGATAGGCGTAGCACGCTCTCTGTGGGACAGCAAGGCCACTGCTTGTGCCCTGGGTCCGACCTTGTGGCTGTCAGGCGTCTCTGCCCGGTATCTGATAGGCGAGGTACGCTCTCTGTAGGGAAACAAAGCCACCGCTCTGACTTGGGTCCCCGCTTGTCCCTGCCAGGTGTCACTGCCCGGCGATCTGATAGGCGTGGTACGCTCTCTGTGGGACCACGCAGTCCCTGCTTCGGACTAGGGTTTCGCCTTGTTACACTCTGATATCAGTGTCCGGCGATCTCTGATAGGCAACGTACGCTCTCTGCGGGACAACGAAGTCCCTGCCTCTGACTTGGGACCCACCTTGTTCATCTCGGACATCAATGCCCGGCGGTCTCTGATAGGCGTCGTACGCTCTCTGCGGGACAACGAAGTCCCTATCTCTGTGCGGGACAACGAAGCCCCTGTTCCTGACCTGAGGCGGCGTACGCTCTTTGCGGGACAACTAAGTCCCTATCTCTGTGCGTGACCACGAAGTCCCTGTTCCGGCCTTGAGGCGGTGTACGCTCTCTGCGGGACAACGAAGTCCCTATCTCTGTGCGGGTCAACGAAGTCCCTGTTTCTGACTTGAGGCGTCGTACGTTCTCTGCGGGACAACGAAGTCCCTGTTCCTGCCTTGAGGCGGCGTACGTTCTCTGCGGGACAACGAAGTCCCTGTTCCTGCCTTGAGGCGGCGTACGTTCTCTGCGGGACAACGAAGTCCCTGTTCCTGCCTTGAGGCGGCGTACGTTCTCTGCGGGACAACGAAGTCCCTGTTCCTGCCTTGAGGCGGCGTACGTTCTCTGCGGGACAACGAAGTCCCTATCTCTGTGCGGGACAACAAAGTCTCTGTTCCTGACATGGGTCCCTCCTTGTTAGCTTGGACATCACTGTCGGCCGACCTCTGATAGAGTAGGACGCCAACGGAGGTAAGCGTTAACCATCGCTCTTCCAGTCATGAGGCGGACACCTCACCAGTGCGGGTCGACTCGCCTCTTGCTCAGGGAAGGCCCTCCGCATGCTCGTCCGAGGGGCCCTGAAAGTCGCCACACATCGTGCAGATCCGAACCTAGTTACTGCAACAAGAGGGTACAAGATGAAAGAGCGAGCGTGGCCTCTAAGGTCACGCAATAACGACGCGCGCGCGCTGGCGAATCGGACATAATTGAATATGTAGTCGAATCAAACGAGTGTACAGCGCGTGCCGACGCTCGGCGCTCCTTCCCACCCAAGGGCGCCGGTCGAGGGCATTCACCGAGATATTACCTGGCCATGGCGGAAAAAAGGAGCAAACCCACGTATCACCATAACGTAACAGCACGCCACACCGCGCGACCGGTTCGGAGCGCAGGCCGAAGCAGCGTCCGGAAGCCGCCAGTCACAGTCTCCATGGCACAAGCCGTAGGTCCGTAGAACACACAGGTCGACGAGGCGGCACAGCGTGAGCACTACCACCCCCAGTCACGCCACCATCTTCACAGTTCAAGTCCCAACGAACAGTCAAGGTCGAACGACCGGCCAAGAACCAAAGCGGAGCTCGAACAGACACAACCTACTTCTGCCAGCTAAGAACTAAAACTGGGGTATGCTGGGTAACCTTGTACCGGATGTGAGTAAGGGGAGGCTATTCGGGTTGGCATGGTCTATGGCGCCCCACTCCTGCCAACACCCCCTTATACGGACACAACCAAAATTTGGCTAAAATTAGGCCAGCTAAGAGCCATTTCCTAAGTGTAATACCATCGGTAATGTGTTTTGAGAAAACAAATCATGGTTGATCAACATCCTGTCGTGGTCTTTCAGCGCTTTATGGGTTAAACGATAGGGCATCTTTCCAAAACATCAAAGCTCCATCAATTTTACATTGGAAATTCTGCATCTCAACCCCCATGGGCATGCAGAACCAGAGCTGTCCACAGTACTTGTGGATGCATACAACAGTCAGTTAATGCCTGCTGTGCATCGAGCAAATGGCGATTCAAGCGCTTCCCAATCACCTGTTACAAACAGCCACTGTCAACTCACTTCTGCATAGGGCTGAGCTCGACGCGGACGATGAACTCAGATTTCGACGGCATGTTCTTGAGCACATCAGCCTTCAGACGACGCAGGAGATGGGCCCCCAGCATGTCGTGCAGACGTTTCACCTGATCTTCTTTGGACAAGTCCGCAAACTCGTCCAGAAAACCTTGCAGGTTGCTGAAACAAAAAACAGTTGACAAGGAGGATTGCACACAATGCAATAAGAGCTATTTTGTATGCAGAGTAAGGTCAAGAAAAGTAGGTTGCGCATACTAACCAACGGATCTCAGAATCTATACCCCTTACTAGCGTGAACACACCACACGAGTACTGATCCTCAGGATGACACAATGGGCCTAGGACTGTTGCCTCCCCTACTCGCCTTGCAGGGATACCTAAGGGGAGTTAAGACAGTAATTGGCACCATGGCCACATTTTGGAGGCGTCACCTAACGAAAGTGTATCCACTGCAAGAGATGGATCGACCATGACAATTCCAGGGTAGTGCCAAATTAGCTGGGCACCATCAGGCACCAAGCTAATCTGGCACTACCCTTGAATGATTATGGTCGATCCATCTCCTGCTGTAGGGCGCAACGGCTGAATGGGCAAGTGATGCCATCCGCCGGTATTTTAAAGAAATTAAGTTTAAACTGAGATTCTCACCAGCCACCGCAATTTGGGGCTGCAGAGGGTCATGAGAATCTTGCACATCTTGCTGGCCCCAGTCACATCAGTACATAACCTCCGGATGAACCACATAGCTCTGTTCAAACTCACTTAAAGTTTTCTGGGGTGAGGAAGTTGAGGAGATGGAAAAGTTCCTCCAGGTTGTTCTGCAGGGGAGTCCCCGTCAACAGCAGCTTATAGCCAATCTTGTAGTTCGTCAGGATACGGAAAAACTGAAAAAAAAAACAATTAAAATGTGTCTCTGCTGTGCTAGAGGCTGTTTGTACGGTGATTGTCACAGACATCTTTTGCTTGGGTCTATGTACTTAACCCATTTAGCCCCCGGATCCCTACAGTAGGAGATGGCTTGACCATGATAATTCAAGGGTGGTGCCAGATTAGCTTGGCGCCTTTCTCCTGCAACTTGTACATAGTCGTTAGGCAACATCTTCAAAATACGATAAATGGGACCTTGGGGCTATAAGGGTTAACAGCTTCCCTGCTGAGAAAAAGTGAACATGACCCAACTGCAAGAGACAAAGCTCTCCATGTGCACCCAGTTGCATAAAGACTCATAAAGATCTACACCTGTTGCTGACACCTCTTTGTATGCATCTTACTTGGATGGCTCAGGCTCTTTGATGTTGGAAAAAAAAAAACACAAAAAAAACAACTGACCAAAGCGTGTAGAATGCAGAGAAGAACAAAATGTAGAAAAATTAATTTTTCTCTAAAATATATTTTTTCGAAAAATACTTACCGATGACATTACTGTCTGGAAGTGTCTACTACTTACTCAATTTTAGCCTAAGAACTTGTTGTGTTCCTTCACCACCCGGGAGGCACTCGGGGAACCCTCATTAGGGCTGAGAGTAGCCTCCCGTCCCAGTCCAGTCAGGCGTCCACTACGTGGCCCAATCACAAATCAGTCGTGATACTTAGCTTACCAGCGGCAAGCGGGGCAGGTGGGAGGGTCCTTCGAGTAATGTCATCGGTAAGTATTTTTCGAAAAAATATATTTTAGAGAAAAATTAATTTGTTTCCTCAAAAACATTACCGATGACATTACTGTCTGGAAGAATGGCGAAAAGGTGGAGGGTGCCGCGCCCAAATACCATCCGAAAGGGCAGACGACAGAGCCCCACACCCATTCGCCAAACTCCCGACAATTTTAGCTAAGTGCCTACCTACGGCGCTTCCGGCGCCGGGAGGGAGTGTTGCGCTGTGGCGATGTCCCCCCACCAGTGCGAGATTCTCTCGCTGGCCCGACAGATCCCTGAGGTAGAAGCGGGCGAATGTTGACTCTGCCCGCCAGCCCACTGCTGCCACAAGACCTGGATCTCTCGCCTGCCTCCGTAAGGCGGGCACGTTGCCGCATAAGCGTCTCTCCGTAAGAGTACGCAGGCTTTTGCAAATGAGATCTCTTATGATGATGTTCGGACAATTTACTGCGCGAAGTATGTCGCGGTATGCGTGCCTCCGTAAGGCAAACGCTACGCCCTAAGGTGGACTCCCCGTAAGAGTCAGCAGGCGGTGTCCGTTTAGAAATCGAACTGCACAATTGCGATCGAAGGTGGCACTCGTGGCCATGGCCCGAACCTCGTGTGCGCGGATCCTGAGCCGCCTCGCCCCGTCAGGGGAAAGATCCTGATAGGCAGACCGAATGACCCAACGTAGCCAGGAAGATATTGTCTGAGCTGTTATGTCATTTCTTTTGGGGTTCAAAGGTAGAAGAGGCGTGATCGTCCTCGGCGGACGGGCTTGTATCTGCGTATGGAAATGCGTAAGGCGCGCACGGGATCCTGTTGGCGCGTCTCCTTAGAAAAGGTCGCGTGTTTCAAAGGTCGAATATTTATGACCTGGGGGGCAGTCAAAGGAGACCGGGTCTTGGCGAGGAAGGGCTGGTCTGTGAGTAATTGTACAGAACCATTCGCTCGGAATTGGAGGCAGGTAGAACTCGCTGACAGAGCGTGTAGTTCGCTTACCCTGGCCGCAGAGGCTAAGGCCAAAAGGAAGCATGTCTTCCGTGTCACATCCGCGAAGCTAGCCAGGGAAAGGGGTTCAAATCTGTCCGAATTAAGCCACGTCAAGACCCAGGGTAGGTCCCAGCGAGGAATCAGAGAGCGGGGGACCGGACGCTGCAGTCCAAAATGTGCCATCAGGTCTGCGAGATCTTTACATGCGCCAGGGTAGGACTTTGGGGACGAGAACCGTCGGTGGAAAGGCATACGCAATCAGTCCATCCCACGGAATGGATAGCGCATCGACCGCCCAGGCGAGAGGGTCGGGAATGGGGGAGACGAAGAGGGGAAGTTGATGATTCCACCTTGTGGCAAATAAGTCGATCATGGGAGTCTCCCAGTGAGCGCAGATCATCTGAAAGATGTCCGGGTGAAGAGTCCATTCCGTGTGGAGAAGTTGGCCGCGTCGAGAGAGGGAGTCGGCCAAGACGTTCAAGCGTCCGGGGATATGTCGAGCTCGGAGAGAGATGCCGCGGTCCTCGCACCAGCACATCAGGCGGTAGAGGAGAATGCAAAGATCCGGAGAGTGTGTACCTCCCTGCTTCTGAATGTATGAGACGACCGTAGTGTTGTCCGACAGGACAAGAAGCGTCTGGTTGCAAAGGTGGACTTCCCACACCATGAGCGCCTGCCACACTGCTTGTAGCTCGAGCCAGTTGATGTGTCTGTCTGTCAGGTCCGGTGTCCAGAGGCCGGATGTCGAAAGGAAACTCGGAAGGAGGTGTGCACCCCACCCAGCGAGACTCGCATCCACACAGAGCGAGAGCTGAGGAGGCGGTGAGGCAAGAGGGACTCCCGAAGCTAGCCAAGAAGTGTCCATCCAACGCCGTAGGTGAGAGTGAAGGATTGGAGACACCGGCACCAGGGCATCGAGGTCGCCGGAGGATGGCCTCCAATGAAGCAGGAGGTGTAACGGAAGTGGGCGGGAGTGAAGACGAACCAGGGGGAGGAGATCCGCCGCTGCATTCATCAAGCCGAGGAGTTGCAGCCAGACTCTGGCGGGAACGGATTCCGACCGGGCAACCCGAGAAGTGAGGGAGGGTAACTTCGTGATCCGAGGTTCCGGTAAACACACACGGTTGAGGTCGGTCGCAAATTCCATCCCAAGATGAATAAACCGGCGAGATGGAGAGAGGTCCGACTTGCGGGCATGGAGGAGAAATCCCAAGCGGGACAAGAGCAGGAGTAGAGCGTCCCTGTCCATCCGCAGCACCGACTCCGACGCATTCCTCAAGAGAAGGTTGTCGAAGTAGTTGGAGATCGGACTGGAGGAGGACTGTCGAGCCTTGGCGACGACTGCATCCATGATGCGAGTGAAAACCCACGGGCTGAGGTTGAGACTGAAGGGAAGGGCGCGAAACTGGTAGATCACGCCTTCGAAAGTGAAGCGGAGATACCGTCTGGATGCCGGATGTATGGGAACATGGAGATACGCATCTGAAAGATCGAGGCTGACTGCAAAATCCGTAGGTTGCACAGCGACCCGGAGCGTCCGGGTGGCCTCCATGCGAAAAGTCGGAGCCAGTATAAACTTGTTCAGCGCCGAGAGATCGATGACAGGACGCCACTTTCCGTCTGGCTTCGGAACTACGAATATGTGGCTGTAAAATGCCGGGGAGTGGAGACGAGACACTACCTCCGTGGCAGCCTTCTGTAGAAGGGAGGCTACCTCTCCGCGCAAGGCGATAGCTCTTAACTCGTCGGATGGAACGTCTGTCCATACCGGAGATCGTCTCAACGGCGGAGGGGAACGGAACGAAATCGAGAGACCCTCGGAGATGGTAGTAAGGACCCAAGGGTCGTCCGGTAGCAGCGCCCGCCATACGTCGCTGCAAAGGGCCAGTGTCCCGCCGACCAGAGACTCCCGAGGGGTCGGCGGGAACTGGAACGGAAGGTAGTCATTGAAACCTGCCGCGGCCTCGACCAGGGCGGCGGGCAGGCTTGGGCCAGGATGGGATAGAGGTCTGAACGGGTTTACCGCGGCCGAAAGTGGGAGCCCTCCGGGACGCGTTGGAATGACGGGGAATGAAGGTCGAAGAGGGTCTGGAGTTCCACAGGGCGCGACTCACGGCCTTGCGGGCGGCGTGAAAGCGAGAAGTGGAAAAGCCTTTGGGCCAGCGGTCTAAATTTCCGTCCTTTACTTTCTGCCAAGTCTCACCAAAGAGGAGACGTCCACCAAGAGGAGCCCGACGCAGTTGAGACTTCAAATCAGGGGGCAATCCATGACAGGCTTGTAGAACGGCATCCCGACGCATGAGATCACAGTTAGCAGCAGCCGCCATCGCGTTGACGGAAGAGTGATAAGCTGCCCGGTTAGCCGCGACCGCTAAAGTGAGGAGATCACCAAGAAGGGGTGAAGATTCTCGTGAGTCTTCAATGCGACGAATAAAAGCTTGCGTGATAAGCTCCAGAAAACCCCCACAGGCCAAGGTGTTCCGCACTAGGGACGCCGTCTTATCCAAACCACGCGGGAAAGTGTAACGTAGCTTAGAGTTGCCGCCAAGTTGCGCCACAACTGGAGGGTCCAACGTGGGAAGTGTGCACTGAAAAGACTGTGAATGGCCCGCGTACCAAGATTGGCGGAACGCGATGTCAAGGTCAGTCGGCCACTTGCGATCCGCAAAAAAGGAGGAGTCTTGTGAATCCGTGTGTAGATGAGCGGAGAATGAATCCCGCATATCTTGAAATCCAGGCGGTTGAGGCAGCGACTTGAATCTCTTCTGTTGCCGGTCCGAATCAACAAAGGCGGACACCTTCCGTTTGAGCGGGGGGGACGGAGGACACTCGTCTTTCGGTAGGGCGGCCACGACAATACGAGCCGCTTCATTAAAGCAAAGAAGCGTTTCCGTGCGCGACGACGAAGGGAGTGTAGTCGACACAGGCGCATCCGATACATCAGAGCGCGGCGAAAGGGAGCGGCCACCAAAGTCGAGGAGATTAGAGACCGAATCCTCAGGAAGTAGACTAAGGGTGTCCTCCTCGCGTGTAGGGAGGGAGATCCGATGGAGGGTCTGTGAGGGAGAAACGGCGCGGAGCCCGTCCGGATGAGAAATTGTAGCCACCGGCGAACGTCGTACCGCGGGAAGATGGCGAAGCGGGTGCAGGGGAAAGGTATAAACGGAAGGGGGGGACCTAGAGGGAACTGTGTGACGTGAATGGGGAGAACGACTGCGATGACGGGAGCGGCTGCGATGACGGGAGTGGTGGTCACGGTGAACTTTACCAGTGGAGGTCCGACTACGGGGCCGAGGAGGGGAAGGGGACGGGTGACGGGACGGGAGGGGAGGGGCCGACCAAGACAAGCTGGAAGCCGAACGGGGAACCGAAGCGGGAGAAGGAGATGAAAGGGAAGATGATGATGAATGCCGAGGACGGCGGCGATCGGAACGGACAGTAGAACGATGCTCCTGACGGTAGTCACCCGACGCGTGAGTGTGTGGAGTATTGGAGGTCACGTGAGAAAGAGAAACACGGTCATCAAACCGATGACGCCGGGACCGGGATCTCTCGCCAGTCTCTGTACGGCGGGTACGTTGTCGCATAGGCGGCTCTCCGTAAGAGCACGCAGACTTGTGTAAATGAGATCGCATACGACGATTTTCGGACAATGGACTGCGCGAAGCATGTCGTGTAATGCGTGCCCCCGGAAGGCAAACGCTACGCCCTAAGGCGGACTCCCCGTAAGAGCCAGCAGGCGTTGTCCGTTTAGAAATCTTTGTGGATGAGCCAATGTGCAGCGGCCGATAGCGCAGGTGATCGTCACGGTCCATTAGAACGCGACTAGTTGCGGACAACGTACGACGCGAATTATGTCGCGGTATGCTCGCCCCCGTAAGGCAAACGCTAAGCCCTAAGGCGGACTCCCCGTAAGAGTCAGCAGGCTGTGTCCGGTTAGAGAGTTTAGAGGATGAGGAAATCGCAAGCGGAGAACGATTCAGCTGATCCTCACGGTCTCCAGAAATTCGATTAATTTTGGACAACGTAATACGCGAGGGTAGTCGCGGTATGCGTGCCCCCGTAAGGCAAACGCTGCGCCCTAAGGCGGACTCCCCGTAAGAGTCAGCAGGCGGTGTCCGATGAGAAGTGAGGGAAGATGAGCGAAGCTCAAGCGGCCGACGGCTCCGTGGATCCTCACGGTCCGCGCCCACGCGTTTAGAAACAGCGCCAAGCACTGATGTGGGCTCTAGGAAAGAAGCCCTGTCACTAGGCGAATGCGGGACGCTCGCGCCTGTAAAAACTCCAAAGCTGCGACCATTGCTGCTCGGGCCAGGCGGCGCAGACGGTGCAAGTATGGTCCGAATTGCATCCCGTACAAGGAAGGCAAAAATCATGATCGTCACACGGCCACCGGAAAGATCCACACTTGTCGCAGGTACGCACGGGGTTACTGCAACATACAAACAGAAAGAGCAGGCGACTGGGCGCAAGCACTCGGAATGCGCGAAAACGAGAACGAAAGCGATGCGCGATCCGACGAAACCAACGGAAACAGGCACCCGGGCCAGGGCCTTGTGAGGGAGGGGCCAAGACCTTACCTCTCCTGCGACGTGGCGACGGGTGGAGGAAGCTCCATATCCGGAGCAGTAAACACCACAGGGAGTACCTTCCTTTGTTTGTTTGTTTGGTTTTTGGTTTTTTTTTTTTTTTTTTTTTTTTCCGTTATCACCAGAACGAAGAAAAACACAGTTCACTCGAAGTACAATCCTTGAAAAAACACACACAGGCACATAAATCCAAGCACACAAATCTGAAGGAACACAGTAATCCACAAAAAGAAGAGCAGGGAAAAACCGTTAGCAACGGTCGGTGGAGCGATAGGCTAACACGTCTAAACTTCAGAGCTAAGTAGAAACGACTGATTTGTGATTGGGCCACGTAGTGGACGCCTGACTGGACTGGGACGGGAGGCTACTCTCAGCCCTAATGAGGGTTCCCCGAGTGCCTCCCGGGTGGTGAAGGAACACAACAAGTTCTTAGGCTAAAATTGAGTAAGTAGTAGACACTTCCAGACAGTAATGTCATCGGTAATGTTTTTGAGGAAACAAAAACCAGTGTAGAAAAGACAGCTGCAACACAATTTTATTAATAAATTGTGTTTGAACTGTCTTTTCCACACAAGTTTCTTTCTCTGATGGGTTCTTCTTTGATGTTGCATTAACCCTTTCATCCCCAAGGTCCCACCTCAAATTTTGGAGGTGGTGCCTAACAACCATGTACCAGTTGTAGGAGACGGACTGATCATGATAATTCAAGGGTAGTGCCAGATGAGCATCTGGCACCACCCTTGAATTATCATGATCAATCCATCTCCTGCTGCAGGGTCCTGGGACTAAATGGGCTAACAAATAATTCAGAAAAATAATCTGCATCCACTGGCAATTAAGGGGTTAAAAATCCCCTGTCGCCAGAGGAAAAGATTTTTCAACACTTTCTTGCTCATGTTGTGGACTCTAATCGAAGCAATTCTGAGAATGAAAGTACGTACAATACGACTACAACCCATCCGCTGCGCCTGAGCATCCAAGAGGCTTCCAGCGGTAAGGTTCCAAATTACCCACCATCACACAAATGTTGGTCTAAGTCACGCACACTTCACCGCTCACCTTGGACTGATTGTTTTTCAGCCTGTGAGCCTCGTCCACCACAAGCACTGCCCACTCCACCGATCCCAGACATGCAGTGTCAATTGAAATCAGCTCGTAAGACGTCAGCAACACATGGAACTTGACGTTGCAACCCTGTTTCATTCTGGACGCGCGTGCACCACCCCTCACTGCACCCTCGTCGAAAGAGAACTCGTGTTCGCGAATGACAGCGCGACTGTCTTTGTCTCCGACATAGGTGACAACGTAAAGTTCAGGTGCCCAGAGCTCAAACTCTCGCTCCCAGTTGATGATGGTGGAAAGAGGAGCGCTGACCAGGAAAGGCCCCTTGCAGTGACCCTGCATGGAGAACAAAGGGGTTAACCCATAAAGCCCCAACATGCTACAAAATGTGGGTCAACCATGATAGTTCAAGGTTGGTGTCAGAATAGCTTGGCGCCTACGGGTGCCAAGCTATTCTGACACCAACCTTGAACTATCATGGTCGATCTGTGATGCAGACCTCAAAGGACAACTACAAATATTGATAATTTCATCCTCACAATGTAATGAGTTAATGAGGTCTATGGGATGTCGAGGGGGACTCTATTATCATTGCTAAATTTTTTGCTGGTGTGTTTTTAGCATTTTTGTGAACATCAAAACATCAACATCATCTCCACTAGTAATGTGCACGAAATATGTTCACGAACACACTTAATAACCCTTTTAGCCCCAAGGTCCCATTTCTTAAATTTTGGAGGTGTCGCCTAACGACTATGTACCAGTTGCAGGAGATGAACTGACCATAATAATTCAAGGGTAGTGCCAGATTAGCTCATGATAATTCAAGGGTAGTGCCAGATAAGCTTGGCGCCTGAAGGCGCCAAGCTAATCTGGCACTACCCTTGAATTATCATGGTCAATCCATCTCCTGCTGTAGGGACTCAGGACTAAATGGTTTAAAGACACACATGACTGACCTCCTTGTAGAGCGAGTAGAGGAAGGTAATCGTCTGAATGGTCTTTCCCAGACCCATTTCATCGGCCAAGATGGTGTCCGTGCCGTTAGCCCACGAGTACCGAAGCCAGTTGAGGCCCTCCAGTTGGTACGGATGCAGGGTACAGCCAGTGTCGTCCAGATAGGATGGCTGTCTCTCTAGTTGCTTGCGAAGCTGAAAAGAATAAAAGGAGACGATGTTTATAATTACAGCAAACATACTGATAGGTTCCAACGAGGCGTTCAACATGCTGAGAGAAGCCCATGGGTTAGACTCTCTTCACCTTAACCCTTTTCATCCTGATACACCCATTGCTTGAAATACATTTGACTGATAGTTCAAGGGTAGTGCCATAATAGCTTGGCGCCTGAGGCGCCAAGCTATTCTAGCACCACCCTTGAACTAAAACAGTTGATCTGTAATGTAGCCTTCATAGAACAATCAGCAAATTTTACAAAATCAGCCTCAGGATGTAATGGGTTAAAGCAAAGTAGACTGCTAGATTTTCTTTCTTTCTTTCTTCCATTCAGTGGCCAACTCAGGCTGACAGCCAAAAGATCTCTGAAATAATATGGGGAGAAGATTTGACAATTGTCAGGCGTGAGCCCCTTGTAATAGACTATTTCAGAAGTATGTCAAAATATGAATTTTTTTTCTAAAATGTATTTTTTTGAAAAATACTTACCGATGGCATTACTATCTGGGAATACACTCTATTGCCTATAGATTTCAGCAAAATTGTGTGTAGCACACAACTGGGGAGGAGACACCGGGGATCCAAGCACTATGACCCCGGGTGGCCTCCCCTTACTACCCTATCCCGGCGAGCACAGGGCGACCTCGTCAGTTTCACACATAGCCACAAGAGGCAAGCGGGGCAGGCGGGAGGGCCATTCGAGTAATGCCATCGGTAAGTATTTTTCAAAAAAATACATTTTAGAAAAAAAATTCATTTGTTTTTTCAAAATACATTACCGATGGCATTACTATCTGGGAGAATGGCGAACAGGCGGAGGGTGCCGTATCTAACCACAACCCAACCACTCCGCCGGCCCCCTCGAGAGAGAACTCCCGACGATTTCAGCTATGATGTGCCTAAGACGCCAGCAGCGCTCGGAGGGAGTGCTGGGCCGCGGAGATGTCGCCCACCCGTGCCAGGGAGTCACGTCAGCCGGATAGGTCTCTTAAGGTAGAAGCGTGCGAAAGTGGAGTCTGAGCGCCAGCCACCCGCTGCCAAAATATCTTTGACCGAGCAGTTGCGGTCCAGGGCAAGACTGGTGGCTACTGCTCTCACTTCATGCGCCCGGATTTGTAAAGGCTCAGCGCCGCGTGGGGAGAGGTCTAGTTAGTCTGACCTAATCACCCACCGCAGCCAGGATGACACGATCTGGGCCGAGATGTGGCGTCTGCCCGCGGACAAGGTAAGAAGAGGCGCGAGCGCCCCCGGCGCTGCGGCTGAGAGCGGCGCAGGTAAATCTTTAGCGCCCGCACTGGGTCCTGTTGCCGCGATCCAGGGGAGAGGTCCGCTCCACAGAGGGGCCGTATCGTTAGCACCTGAGGAGCCGCCGCGGGCGGCGGTTCTTGGCCAGGAAGGACGGATCGGAGAGCCTCTGCGCAGAGCCGTCGGAACGAACCGCAAACAGGCTGGGAGCATCGAGAGCGCGTGAAGCTCGCTGACTCGGGACGCTGTAACGAGAGCCAGAAGGAAACAGGTTTTCCGGGTCAAGTCTGAGAACCGAGCCAAGGGGAGGGGCTCAACCGGTCCGAATTCAACCACGTCAGTACCCAGGCAAGATCCCACCGGGGTACTAGGGAACGTGAAACCGGACGACGGAGTTCAAAGTGAGCCAGAAATTCGACAGATCCTTGCAGGCGCCTGGGTCCGGAAGACACCGGTGACGGTAGATGTCCGCGGACGTAGCACGGTAGCCCTTGATGGCAACCGGGGCTAAGCCCCGGTCGTCGAAGAGCCACAGGAAGAACTCCGCCAGTAGGTGGGAGGCTAGGTTAGTGGGAGGGTGCCCATGGGAGGTGCACCAGGTCTGAAAGACCCTCCACGTGCCTTCGTACACCTTCCTTGTAGAGAGTCTGCGGGCTGCTGCAATTGCCGCCACTGCTGCATCCGAGAACCTCTAGCGGCGCGGGCGTGCCGGACAACCTCCAAGCGTGTAGGTGGAGGCGTACGGGGCACGGATGGAAAAGCCGCTGACGGGGCTGCTTGAGCATCGTGGAAGGGGTAGGAAGCTCCAGAGGAGGGTCCGTCGCAAGCGCGAGGAGGTCCGTGGTCCAGCTCTTGGTCCAGTTGAAGGGGGGCCACCAGCAGGAGGACCGCCGAGCATCCCAGAAGCTTCCGCAGTACCTTCGGAACGAGGACTGCCGGGGGGTAGGCGTAAGCAATCCGGCCGACCCAAGGAATGGGGAGCGCGTCCACTGCCCAAGCGAGTGGATCCAGGACTGGCGAGACGTAGACCGGGAGCTGGCTGCTACATCTGGTGGCAAACAGATCCACTAGCGGCGTTTCCCAGTGAGCGCAGAGCAGGCGAAAAATATCCGGGCGTAGGGACCGCTCCGTGTGGAGCAACTGTCCGCGACGAGACAGGGCATCTGCCTTCACGTTGAGGTGGCCAGGGATGTGGCGGGCTCGTAGGGCAATGCCTCGATCCCTGCACCAGGGGCGAAGGTGGCACCGAAGAATGCAAAGGGAGGGCGAGTGAGTGCCACCCTGATTCTGTATGTAAGCCACCACCGTCGAGTTGTCAGAGAGCACGAGGACGTCCTGATTGGCCCAGGTCTCCTGCCAACGTCGAATGTCAATACAACTGCCTTCAGCTCCAGCCAGTCGACGTGATTCCCGAACAGCTCCCGAAGCCAACGCCCGAGGCCGAGAGAAATCCGGTAACAGGTGCGCGCCCCAGCCGGCCTGGCTCGCCTCTGTACAGAGAGACCACCGAGGCGGCGGGGAGTGTAGGGCACCCCCGAAGCCAGCCAAGCGAGGTCCGCCCACCTCTCGAGGTGAGGACGAGCCCGAGGCGTGACAGGTACTAGATCCAACAGAGCGCCCGAGGGTCGCCAGTGAAGAAGGAGACGTAGCTGGAGAGGCCGAGCATAAAGTCTGCCCAAGGGAAGCAGGTCCGCAGCCGCCCTGAGGAGGCCCAGGAGTTGAAGCCAGACCCTGGCGGTGAAGGAGGATCCCATCCCCATCGAAGTGGCTAAGTCGACTATCTTCTGTCGCCTGGCCAGAGGCAGGCGGGCAAGGTTGAGGTCGGTCAGGAATTCCATCCCCCGATGTAGAAACCGACGAGAGGGAGAAGAACGGATTTCCCCAATGAGTAGGAAACCTAGACGACGCAGAAGGGAAAGCAGGGCATCCCTGTCCGTCTGGAGTGCTGCGGAGACCAAGTTGCGCAGTAGAAGGTCGTCCAAGTAATTGGAGGCCGGGCTCAAGGAGCGCTGACGGAAATTGGCTATCACGGCGTCGAGCAGTCTTGTAAACACCCACGGACTGATGTTGAGGCCGAAAGGAAAGGGCGCAGAACTGGTAGACGATCCCCCCAAGTCAAACCGAAGGTACCGGCGAAACGACGGATGAATCGGGACGTGCAGATAGGCGTCTGACAGATCGAGGCTGATCGCAAAGTCCATCGGCCGGAGGGCCGCACGGAGTGTCCTGGCCGTCTCCATCCTGAATCGAGGGGCCAAGCATCCTGAATCGAGGCCAAGCTGATACCTGAATCGAGGCCAAGCTGATAAGTCGATAACTGGACGCCACTTGCCGCCTGGTTTGGGAGCTAGAAGAGTCGGCTGTAGAACGCCGGAGAGTCCTGCCGCAAAACCACCTCTGTCGCCGCTTTGGTGAGGAGGGTCGCCACTTCCCCGCGCAGAGCGTCCGCCTGTGTGCCGTCGAGCGGTTCCTGGGTCCACATGGGTGCTCAGCGAAGAGGCGGAGGCGACAGGAACGAAAGTTGCAGGCCTGCGGTAACGGTGGAAAGAATCCAGGGGTCGTCCGGGAACAGCGATCTCCAAGATCGCTGAAGAGCGACAGCCGTACGCCGACGGGAGGCCCGATTAATGAGGCGGGGGCGGAGGCGGGGGCGAGTCAAAGAGCCCGACCGCGGCCCGATCTACGGGCACCGCGGGGCGAAGAAGGGCGAGGGGCGGGGCCGGCCTGAGTAGCCTGGAATGGACGGGCCCGACCTCGTGAAGATCCGACTGTAGAGAAGGAGGGCCTGAAAGACCGCTGGGCACGACCCCCGCCGTGCGGGGGGCGCGAAAGCGGGTCGAGGCTGGGTTAGATGCAGGCTTGGGCCACAAGTCCTTGGAAGATTCCTTAAAGGTGTGCCAAGTGTCGCCGAACCGCTGAGGACCCCCTAAGGGGGCGTGACGGAGCTGGGTCTTCACTGACAAGGGAAGGTCCGAGCAGAGGCGCAAAAGGGTATCCCTCCTCCAGAGGTCGCATTTGGCAGCCGCTGCCCTGGCGGTGGCGGAAGAATGGTAGGCGGACCGGTTGGCCGCTATCAGGATGGACTGCACGTCACGAAGCGGGGACTGAGCCTCCAGGTCCCACGTATCCTGTAGGCACTGCAGTGCTGCCTGGGTAGCCAGTTCCAAACCCGAGCACGCCAGCGAGTTCCGCGCTAAGGAGGCGATCCTGTCGAGAGGCCGAGGCGACGAGTTCTGGACGAGCCTGCGGCCGCCCGCCTGTAGTAAGGTCGCCACATCCACCGCTGGAAAAGGTAAGGCGAAGGCTTGGGAGTGTCCAGCGTACTAGGCCTGGTGGAAGCTTAAGTTGATTCCTACCGGCGATCGAGCGGCGGTAAAGTATCCCGTGTCGCCGAAAGCGTCGTTACGCAGCTGGGCGGAGAAGCATCGGTGAGGTCCCGGAAGCCGGCTTGCGGGAGGGACTTGCGGCGCTGGACTGGCCTCTGCGCGTCGACCATGGCCGAAGCCTGTCTCTTCGGAGGAGGCGAAGGCGGACAGACGTCGGGCGGTAGGGACTTGGCGATAAGCCTTGAAGCCTCACCCATAGCGTGGACCGACTGTGATCCGAGCGAAGGGCCGGCAACGTCTGACGAGGCGGAGGCCGACGCGACAGCGGAAAAAGGGCGGGAAGGAGAACCCGCCGCCGAGTCCTGCAAGAAGATCGCCGAGGCCGAGTCCGACGGAAGAAGGCTGAGGACGTCCGTTCCAAACTGATCTTCTCGCGGCAAAGACGAAAGGGGCGAGCGGCTACGAGAGTGCCGCACCGCCGCGCGCGAGGTAGACGCAGCCGCCTGCGACGCACGCAAAGAGGCGCGCCGCGGCGACGGAGGGACCGTGGCAAAGCGACGGTCCACCTCGAAGTCGGGATCCGCACGCGGCAGCCGACGTGAGCGACAAACCGCGATCGGAATACCGAGGAAGTGGCCTGGTCACCCCTGGCCCGCCCGGGAGAACCGGTGCGAGGGGGGGGGGGGGACCGCCAATAGTCTCCCCTAGCCCGCTCAGGAAAGGCGGAGCGGGGAGGGGACAAATACCGGGCACGCGGCCCCCCGTCCGATGTGTCGGACCGTGGAGGACGCGCGATGTCACACCGGGCCCGCCTGGTCGATACGAGGCGGGGGGGGGACAGTCTAGGGTCACGCCAAGCCCGCTCAGGAAAGGCGGAGCGGGGAGGGGACGATATACGAGCCCGCTGCCCCAGCTCCGAAGCCTCGGAGCGAGGGTCCAAGTCACACCGGGCCCGTCCGGTCGATACGAGACGGGGGGGGGACAGTCTACGGTCACGCCAAGCCCGCTCAGGCGAAGCGAAGCGGGGAGGGGACCATTATGTGCACGCGACCCCCGCTCCGACTCCTCGGAGCGTGGGGGGCGAGAGTCAACCACACCCCGGGCCCGCCCAGGCGAGACGGGGCGGGCGGGGGGGGGAAGAAAGCGAAGCATGCCTTGCCCGTTCGGAAAATACAGAGCGGGGAGGCAGCATACTAACGGTCTCGAGTCACGTTCCGAAGCCTCGGTGCGTGAGCGAGAGCATCTCTTATCACGTTTACTCTCTTTCTTATGCTTGCGTTCCGTCACCCGTCCCCGCTCCGGAGACCTAGAGCCGGGGGTGGCCGACGAACGCTCATCTCTCCCAGACCGCTCGCCCGAAGCAGAGCGGGGGGTGGGAACCAAAATGGGCTCAAGCCACGCGCTAACGAAGCAGAGCGTGGGGAGCGTGACTCCGAAACTCGCCTACCCTGCTCCGAAGACTCGGAGAGGGGAGGGAGAACCTGCGAGCTAACGGTACAAGAAGGGGACTTACCTGTGGGCCGGAAGGCCCGATGCGCCGAGGGAAGTACGTCCACCCGTGGAGGATCCCGAGGAGACCGAAGCGGGCGAGGGGACCGGTCACGCCTGAAGAAGTCCCACCTGCGCGAACACCGGTCTTCCGTCCAAGCGGCGCCACCATCACACGTTCCGTCCGAAGCCCAGCCCGAACACGGCAAGCAAGAGTCGAGTGCATCAACCGGCCACTGGAAGTCCCCGCACGCCGGCAAGTCTTCGACACAGAAGAAGCCATAAGGCCCTAAACCAGCTAAGCCGGCGAAGAAAGTCCACCTTGCACAAACCAGCCGGGCACAAGTCACGTGCGTCGTCGAACCCCAAGGCCAAGCCAAGGGTGAACTCACAAGTCAGAGCCGGTAAAACCGGTCGGCGCACAGGTCACAATGAGTCCAATTGTCAAAGGAAAAACCACGAATGTAGTGAGTCCAGGGCTGAATCGAAGACTCCAATTCAAGCCCACAGTCAAAAACCACTGAAACCCGTAGAACGGAGAAAGGCAAAAACTCGACCGTCCCCGGTCGAGCTATGAGTGAAACTGACGAGGTCGCCCTGTGCTCGCCGGGATAGGGTAGTAAGGGGAGGCCACCCGGGGTCATAGTGCTTGGATCCCCGGTGTCTCCTCCCCAGTTGTGTGCTACACACAATTTTGCTGAAATCTATAGGCAATAGAGTGTATTCCCAGATAGTAATGCCATCGGTAATGTATTTTGAAAAAACAATTGCACATTTAGCAATGATAATAGACTCCCCCTCGACAGCCCATAGACCTTATTAACTCATTACATCGTGAGGATGAAATTATCAATATTTGTCCTTTGAGGTCTGCATTACTGATCGACCATGATAGTTCAAGGGTGCTGTCAGAATAGCTTGGCGCCTACAGGCGCCAAGCTATTCTGACACCAACCTTGAACTATCACGGTTGACCCACACTTTGCAGCATGTCGGGGCTTTATGGACAAACATGCAATATTTGCATGTTTAGTCATACTTTTAATCCACCTTTTACATGCAAATTTAAAATTACTTCTGATTTCTTAACGTCTGTAAGCCGTCGGTAGCTGGTTTTGTCATGACGACTCCATGTGACAAATAACGCTACCGACATAGAACTGGTTAGCTTCGCACCAGATCCGATGCAAACAAAACTCAATGGACACACTCGCTCTCCTTCTTCCAATCCGCCCTCAAAACTCACCTCTTTCAACAGTTCTAGCACTATATCACCACACTCCCCACCCCAAGCTGACCGTCGTAATGTATTTTCACTATTTGTGTTACGTGAGTCATTGTCTAAAGCGTGCGCATGCGTGTGCGAGTTGTGAGTGCGCGCTTAGAGTTATAATTATTATAAGCACATTATAAATACCGTAATTATTATTATTATTATTTGACACCACCTTTAGAGCTCTCACAGTCTGTTCATCTTCCACAGCTGATACTGAAAGCACGAGATACTACCATTCATACGTGTGCTGCTCTGCGATTTTTGCACCGTACGGCTCACAGACCAGCACACACGCAACTGACAGCATTTTCACTTACGTCCGTGATGGGGTGCGGTGGAGGCATTTTGCTGGACACATCAATGTCCTCATCTCGGTCCTTCTCCGCTTTCCTCCGGTCCTTCTTGTCCTTCTTCCCCTTCTTGCCCTTCAAGGGCTTCTCAACCGGCTCGTTGTTGCCATACATTATCTTCCTGTGATGAGACAAATGTGCTCAATGAGAAAGTATTCACGTGATGTGAGGGAACAGAAATTTGTTCGGTGCCAGCCGACGCAGACTGTGTTTCTGCCATCTTTGTTGATTGCACAGAAAAAAAGCGCTAGCTGTCCCAGAAACATGGACTCAAAGTGGTGTCAGCAAGAGGCATAGATCCTCATGAGCCCCCGCTATCGCGGGGGCTCATGAGGATCTATACCTCTTGCAGTTGGGTGGGGTTCAATTTTTCTCACCAGCAAATGGGTTAACTCATTCATGACATGCCGACGCCTATCGGGAAGTAAAACGTCTCGACAGAGTTCTCCGATGTACAATTTTTTTTTTTAAATTAGCGAAATAACAGTAGATACAGATCCAAATATTGCAAAAATGCGTGCAAAGAGGTTTTTGGCATTTTGGGTGGGTGGGAAAATAAAGGAACGTCAGCATGGTCATGTGGATCTCTAAGCATTTTTCAGGTAGGGTGGGCCAGGTGAGGGGGAATGGTACTAGGCAAGAGTTTTATGGTGCAGAACAGAGGTGCGGCTGGCAAGGATTGGGGTGGCCAATAGGCAGCCCTTAAACCACATGTCAAACCACCGTTGTTGCTTTTTTTTCAACAGCCCTTGGTTAGAAAGACACTGTCAACCCCCTGGCAGTTGGGCATCGCTTTTTGTTGAGATGATTCTGAAAGGACAGCCTCCACAAAAAGCCCTGCGGACAACTAGCGGGCTAACCCTCTTGTGCTGTTTATAGTACCAGTGGCTGCATGAACAAATGGGTCTGCCCATTCAACCCCACACGCGCATTTCCAAACTTTTGGAGGGGTCCCCTGAAGACTGTGCCAGCTGAAAATGGATTGACCATGATAATTCAAAGGTAGTGCCAGAGGAGCTTGGCACCTAAAGGCGCCAAGCTCCTCTGGCTTACTTACTTACGCCTGTCACCCCTACCCGGGTATAGGCCGTCGACGAGAGACCTCCAGCAACTCCTGTCCTGTGCTTCTCCTTCGATTCTACTCCAGGTGGTTCCCAGTCTCTTGATGTCTGCTTGGAGGTCTCGACGCCAGGAGTTTCTCGGCCTACCTCTTTTCCTCTTTCCCTGGGGGTTCCATGACAATGCCTGCCTAGTGATACTGGAAGCTGGCTTTCTCAGGCTGTGACCGATCCATCCCCATCTTCTTCGCCCAATTTCATTCTCTGCTGTTATCTGCTCTGTTCTCTCCCAGAGTCTGACGTTGCTGATCTTCTCTGGCCAGTGGATTTTCAAAATTCTTCTAAGAAAACTGTTCATGAAGGTCTGTACTCTGTTGACTGTGGTTTTTGTCAATCTCCAAGTCTCTGCTCCATATAAGAGAACTGCTTTTACATTGGAGTTGAAAATCCGGACTTTGGTGTGTTGTGACAGCTCTCTGGAGCTCCACACTTTTTTCAACTGGAGAAAGGCTGCTCTGGCTTTACCGATTCGTGCTCTGACATCTGCATCAGTGCCGCCTTTTTTGTCTATGATGCTCCCGAGATAGGTGAAGGACTCCACCTCCTCCAACGGGGTGCCAGCAAGCAAGACTGGTTCCTCCCTGGTTGCGTTCAGCCTCATTGTCTTTGTTTTCTGTTTGTGAATGGTGAGGCCCACTTGGGACGAGATGTCAGCAAGCCTCGTGGTCTTGTCCTGCATTTGTTGACGAGTGTGGGACAGTAATGCCAAGTCGTCTGCAAAATCGAGGTCATCAAGCTGTGTCCACAGTGTCCACTGTATTCCACTTCGTCTGTGCTCTGTGGTCATCTTCATGACCCAGTCTATGGCCAGTAGGAAGAGGAACGGAGACAGCAGACACCCCTGCCTGACACCAGTTCTGACCTGGAGCTCCCTGGTGAACTGCCCTTCGTGGATCACGCGACATGTCATGCCATCGTAGCTGCTCTTGATCAGGCGGACAAGCTTTGTGGGTACACCGTAGTGTCGTAGGAGTTTCCACAGAGTCTCTCGGTCCACACTGTCAAATGCTTTCTCATAATCCACAAAGTTGACGTACAGCGGGGAGCTCCACTCCAGAGACTGTTCCACGATGATGCGGAGAATGGCGATCTGGTCTGTACATGATCGGTTCTTCCTGAATCCTGCTTGCTGGTCTCTCAGCTGGGGGTCAACGGAGCTCTTCATTCTCTCCAGGATGATCCTGTTGAAGACCTTTTCTGGTACTGACAGCAAGGTGATTCCTCTGTAGTTGGAACACTTGCTGAGGTCGCCTTTCTTGGGAAGCTTGATTAAGTACCCCTCCTTCCAGTCAGCTGGCATCACCTCCTTTTCCCAGATCTTTCCAAACAGTGGGTACAGCATCTCCACTGTTGTCTCTAGGTCTGCTTTCAGAGACTCCGCTGGGATGCCATCTGGGCCTGCTGCTTTGCCATTCTTCAAAAATGCCACTGCTCTTCTGATCTCTTCCCGGCTGGGTCTGTCACAGCTGATGGGTAGGTCAGTCTCTGCCGGCTGGATGTCTGGGGGGTCGGGTGGGCTAGGTCTGTTCAGTAACTCTTCAAAATACTCGGCCCATCTGCCGAGTTGGTCTGCTCTGTCTGCAATAGGCTTGCCTTCTTTGTCTTTTACTGGTCTTTCTGTATGGCCATACTTGCCTGACAATCTTCTGGTAATGTCGTAGAGCTGTTTCATATTGCCGCTGCCTGCTGCCTTTTCTGCCTCTGCTGCCAGGCTGTCTGTGTAGGCCCTCTTGTCTGCCCTGATACTCCTCTTCACCTCGCGTTTGGCTTCCGAGTATTCCCCCTGTGCCCTTACTTTGGCTGCTCTCGTGCGACTGTTGTTGACAACTGCTTTCTTCTGCTTCCTCACTTCTATCTTCTTCAAGGTCTGTGCCGACAGCCAGTCCTTGTGATGGTGTTTCCTGAACCCTACAGTGTCTTTGCAGGTTGAGTTCAGCGCCTCTCTGCCTTCCACTGCTGCTCTGTGGTGGCCGCCTCCTCTTCATTTACTAGCTCCTGTAGCGCTTGAAACCGGTTGGACAGCACCAGTTTGAACTCTTCTCTAACTCCAGTTTCTCTCAGGAGGCCTACATTATAGCGCTGTTTTCTTGTTGTCGCTGTGCGGCTTTTCTTTAGCTTGAGCTTCATTCTTAAGGTAAGCAGATGGTGGTCGGAGGCGACATCTGCTCCCTTCCTCACTCGAACATCTTGAAGGGATCTTCTAAATTTCTTGCTAATGCAGATATGGTCTATTTGGTTCTCTGTTGTATGGTCAGGTGAGACCCAAGTTGCTTTGTGTATCCTTCTGTGTGGGAAGATGCTGCCTCCAATGACAAGTCGGTTTAGAGCACAAAAGTCTACAAACCTCTCCCCGTTCTCACTCATCTCCGAGCCTAGTCCCTGTCTCCCCATCACCTCTTCGTATCCGGTGTTGTCCTCCCCTATTTTGGCATTAAAATCGCCCATGACGATGGTGATGTCTCGCTCCGCACATTTGTCCAAGGCACTCTGGAGTCGGTCGTAGAACTCTTGTTTCTCTTCCTCGTCCCTGTCATTAGTGGGCGCATAACACTGGATGACGTTCAGCTTGAGCTTTTTCTTGGTTCTAAAGGCTGCTGTGATGATTCTTGGCCCAAGAGGTTCCCAGCCCATCAGCGCTCTCTGTGCCACTGGTGACAGCATGAATGCTACGCCTTCTGTATGGGGGGCATTCTCCTCTTCATGACCTGAATACAGAATCATCTCCCCACTTAACAGCCTTTTCTGGCCAGACTGCGTCCATCTGGCTTCACTTATACCTAGCAGGGAAAGGTTGTACTTTTGCATTTCCGCTGCTATCTGGGCGGCCTTGCCGCTCTGGTACATGGTCTTGACGTTCCAAGTGCCCATGGTTGTATCCCTGGATAGAGAGAGGCGGCTCGGTCCTGTGGCTTCCGAAGACTTCCGGCTTTCACCACAGGACGTCATAAGTCTTCTGGTAGAAGAACCTTCCTCCTCCAGGAAAGGAATTACTGTTAGACTTTTCGTCAGCGTTTTTGTAGCTATTTCCTTTTTTGCAGGGTGGGGAAGCTACCCCCACGCCCAACCCCCTTACTAGGAGGACCAGGGGTTTTCTGTCGGGGTCACCTTCCCTTAGACCATGTTGGTTCACGGCACCTTATTTCATTCGGTGCACCCCTCTCACGAGGGACCCCCTATCCACCACAAAGCTCCTCTGGCACTACCCTTGAATTATGATGGTCAATCCTGCTGTAGGGTGTTGGGGCTGAAAGGGTTAAGCCTGCACATGTAATGTATACATACCTGAGTGTGTTGTAATCCTCAATGTGTTTTTTCATGTCTGCAATGTCAGCGTCCTCTCGTTCCCATGTGGCCTGGTCGTACGGCAAGTCTCGCCATTTGCACAGGTACCACGTGGAACCATCTCGCTGACGCCTGTTGAAAATAATGGGGGGGTGGGGTGGGGGGGAAGGTTGGTTAACATCAACCAACAACAAGTGTAACCCCACCGTGCATGAAACCAAAGGTAGTGCAAACACTACCAGTGGTTCAATATGCAAGGGGGCCCAAAGGACAACATTCACACTCTGCATTATGAGAAAAGAAAAAAAAAAGACAATGAAGTACCCAACGGAGAAAGAAACATGCTTAGAAAAAACGGTACAACACAATTTATTAATATTTCGGGTAAATACCCTTTGTCAAAATAGACAAACAAACAGAGACATTAGCCGCTACTTATCTTCATATGCATAAGGAATGTGGAAAAACAAAGACAATGTAATATTAACGCTCACTCAGTTATCTGTCAATCAGGATTTCATACAATTGAGAAATTAATTTTTCTTTAAAATATATTTTTTTGAAAAATACTTACCGATGACATTACTGTCTGGAAGTGTCAACTACTTACCCAATTTTAGCCTAAGAACTTGTTGTGCTCCTACACAACCCGGGAGGCACTCGGGGAACCCTAACTAGGGCCGAGAGTAGCCTCCCGTCCCAGCCCATTTGAGCAGTCACCACGTGGCCCAATCACAATCAGTCGTGATACTTAGCTTACCAGCGGCAAGCGGGGCAGGTGGGAGGGTCCTCCGAGTAATGTCATCGGCAAGTATTTTTCAAAAAAATATATTTTAAAGAAAAATTAATTTGTTTCTTCAAAAACATTACCGATGACATTACTGTCTGGAAGAATGGCGAAAAGGTGGAGGGTGCCGCGCCCAAGTTACCGCCATAAAGGGCATATGACAGAGCCATCCACCCAGTCGCCAAACTCCCGACAATTTTAGCTAAGTGCGTATCTACGGCGCTTTCGGCGCCGAGGAGGGAGTGCTGCGCTGCGGCGATGTGCCCCCACCAGGGCGAGATTATCTCGCTGGCCCGACAGATCCCCGAGGTAGAAGCAGGCGAAGGTTGATTCTGCCCGCCAGCCCACTGCGGTCACGATGTCTCGAACAGCACAGTTGCGATCGAAAACGCTTGTGACCATGGCTTGAACCTCAAGTGCGAGGATCTTGAGCCTCTTCGCATCGTCTTGGAAAAAGGTCCTGGTAGGAGGACCGCATGACCCAACGCAGCTAGGAAGATATCGTTTGAGCTGTTATGTCATTTCTGCCGGGGCCAAAGGCAGAAAGAGGTGTGACCGTCCGCGACGGATGAGCTTGGATCTGCGTAGGGAAACGCGTAAGGTACGTACAGGATCTTGTGGCCGAGTCTCCTGAGGCAAATTCGCGTGTTTCAACGGTCGAATAGTTATGACCGGTGGTGCAGGCAAGGGGAACCTGGTCTTGGCTAGGAAGGCAGGGTCGGTGAGCAATTGCACAGAGCCATCCGCCCGGAACTGGAGGCAGATAGAACTCGCCAACAGCGCGTGTAGTGTGTTTACTCTGGCCGCCATGGCTAGGGCAAAGAGGAAACATGTCTTCCGTGTCACATCAGCGAAGCGAGCCAGATAAGGGGTTGGAACCTGTCCGAATTAAGCCACGTCATGACCCAGGGTAGGTCCCAGCAAGGAATCAGCAAGCGGAACTGGACGCTGAAGGTCAAATCCCCATCAGGTCTGTGAGATCTTTGCATCGTCCTCAAGGTGGCCGCAGCGGAGAGGCCCGTGTCGAGAATGAGGAGGTCGGAGTTTCAATACATGTTCCAGGTGAACGGGTCTACCAGCAACGCGACCATATTGCATCTTCTGTAAGCAGAAAACTGCAGCGGTATCCGAAGGACAAGTAGCTCCTGTTGGCGAAAGAGCGTTTCCTACTCGATGAGGGCTCGCCCAACTGCTGGCAGCTTTAGCCAGTAGGTGTGTCTGCCAGCTAGGTCCGGAGTCCAAGTGCCGGTCGTGGAGAGAAGAACCTCAGTAGCAGGTGTGGAGCTGGAGCAGCCGGGAGTAACGATGACCGAGGAGAAGGATCCACCACTGCGATCATCAAGACCATCAGTTGAACTCTGGTGGGGACTGACCCCCGCCTAAGCGACCTGGGCGACTAAGGAGGACAGCTTCCGAATCCGAGACTCCGGCAAACTCAGCCTGGAGAGAATGGTCGTAAAATCCCCACTGAGAAGTAAACCAGCATGAGGGAGAGAGGTCCGATTTGCCCACATTGACCAATAACCCAAAGTGTGACAGCAACAGGAGCCGGGCATCTCGGTCCTTCCACAGGGCGGTCTCTGACTGAATCTTCAGGAGGAGGTCGTCGAAGGTATCCGAGATCGGACTGGAAGCCAACTGTCTGGTCTTGGCGACGACGACATCCATGATGCAAGCGAAAACTGCAAGGCTGCGGTTGCAAGCTAAACAGGAGGATCCTAAACTGGTAGAACACACCATCGAAGCGCAGTTGTGATACCTGCTGGAGGCCGGGTGCCGAGGGACATGGAGAAGCGCCTCGGAGATGTCCAAGCTGACCGTGAAGTCTACAGAATGCACAGCTGAGTGACCCTGGTGGAATCCAAAGGAGAAGTCGGAGCCACGAGAAATTGTTCATCACTGCGAGATCACTGACAAGGTACCACTAGCCACCCAGCCTGGAAACCACCATTCGGAGGCTGTAAAGGTCGTGGAGTCGAGACCGTAACTCCACGGCGACTTTCTGCAGAAGCGAGTCATCCTCTACGCGCAGTGCGACGGTGTCGCTCTCGTCCGACGGAATCTCGGTCCACAAGGGGAAACATCTCAGTGGCGGTGCAAATGCAAGGAAAATGAGAGTCCTCGGTGATGGAGGTAGAGAATCCAGGGTCCAAACGGGATTGGAGAGGCCGAAGGCGGGGCCCCGCGGGAGGCCCCTAAGTGAGCCAACAAAGAGGACAGGCTTGCAGTCCGGTATCTCGACATATCAGGTCACAGAAGAAGGTGGCCGCCAATCGAAGAGTGAAACGCTGCCCTGTTGGTCACGACAGCTAGGGTGAGAAAATCACCAAGGAGGTGCAAAGGAAGCTTGCAGGCATCCATGACACGACGGAAGAAAGCTTCAGGAAACCCGGACAGGCCAAGGCGGTCCGCACTAGCGACGCCATCTATACAAGCTGCAAGGGAGGGTGCTTCTCAGCTGAGCGCGATGCCGAAGGGGTCCTAGGTGACGTAGGATCATCCGGAACAGCAGAGTGAGGCGTGGGGAGGGGGCGTCTGTCCACGCCAAGCCAGGCCGGAACTGAAACCTCCAGGAGTAAGCGGAGAGTAACCACATCCCGCGAAGGGTGTGAAATCCGGCAAAGGGTCTGGATGGAGGAGATCACGCTAACCACGTCCCAACAAAGAAGGCGTGTCGGGGGCTGAGGAGGCCGTCGCGTAGAGCATCAGGATACTTCCTTCTTTTGTCGCTGGACGCACACGAGCGACTCGAGATGCTGGCCAAACGGGAATAGTCCCAACTGTCAGTGGTCCGTGTACACGTAGACATGTGTCTTCGCTGGCCTGCCTCCGTAAGGCAGGCACTCTGCCGGCTATCGACACTTTGTAATAGTATGTGGCTTCTCCTGGCGAGACCTCGCCTGACTGTCAGTGGACTAAAGACTGCGCGAGGCGCGTCTCTGCATGCCGGCCCCCGTAAGGCGGGCTATCTGCTGGTAAACAGACTCTCTGTAAGAGGCAGCGTCGTTAGTCCGGCGGGCGTCACGGATAACGCAGTCCAGTGGCAAGGACTGAGAAGAGGAGCGACTGTGATGACGGAAGCGACTGCAACGACGAAGCCTGACGAACTCCTAGAACAGCGCCTGAGCAGCGAAGGTGGTGGGTGACGTAAACTGCGAGGAGATACGTACCAAGGCAGACATGCTGCAGGGCACGGGAACGAAGAACGTGAAAGGAGCGAACGTGATGGGAGTCAGAGGCCGAGTCGGACCGTCGCAATCGCATCACAATTCTTCCTCCATTCGTCACCGGACGCATGAGTGTCTGAAGCTTCTGGCAGTGCGGGACGTGTCAAGACTGTCGGTAGGCTTTGGACGGGTCACTGCTGGCCTGTCTCCGTAAGGCAGGCACTCTGCCGACTTAGCGACTCTCTGTAAGAGTACGCGGGCTTTGTCCTGGCGAGACCCCTTTAGGACTGTTAAGTGTTAGAGGACAATGGACGACAAGAAGCTCGTGTCTGCAGGCCTGCTTCCGTAAGGCCGGCACTCCGCCCAAAAGCTATCTATCCGTAAGAGACAGCGGGCTTTGTCTGTGCGAAAGTCACAGATGACATAGTTCTGTGGTAAGAGCTGAGCTCAAGTGTCTGGCGGATCGTCTGTATCTGCAGGTCTGCCTCCGTAAGGCAGACACTCTGCCCGAATGCTGTCTCTCCGTAAGAGTCAGCGGGCTTTGTCTGTGCGAAAGACACAGATGACATAGTTCTGTGGTAAGAGCTGAGCTCAAGTGTCCGGCGGATCGTCCGTATTTGCAGGCCTGCCTCCGTAAGGCAGACACTCTGTCCGAATGCTGTCTCTCCGTAAGAGTCAGCGGGCTTTGTCTGTGCGAAAGTCACAGATGACATAGTTTTGTGGTAAGAGCTGAGCTCAAAAGTCCGACGGATCGTCCGTATCTGCAGGCCTGCCTCCGTAAGGCAGACACTCTGCCCGAATGCTGTCTCTCTGTAAGAGTCAGCGGGCTTTGTCTGTGCGAAAGTCACAGATGACATAGTGCTGTGGTAAGAGCTGAGCTCAAGTGTCCGGTGGATCGTCCGTATTTGCAGGCCTGCCTCCGTAAGGCAGACACTCTGCCCGAATGCTGTCTCTCCGTAAGAGTCAGCGGGCTTTGTCGGGCGAGAGTCACAGATGATGCAGTCCTGTGGTAAGCGCTGGGCGCCTGTGTCCGGCGGTTCGTCCATTACAGCAGGCCTGCCTCCGTAAAGCAGGTACTCTGCCCAAATGTTGTCTCTCCGTAAGAGACAGCGGGCTTGAGTGGGCACAGCTCCAGGCCAAGGACGAACGGTCACTCGCCGGTGTCGGGCGCTCGCGCCAATAAATCCCCATAGCTGCGATGCAGACATCACGGGCGTGGTCGGAAGTGTAGGCAGCGCAGGGAAGGTAAAACTAGTTGGTATTGTTCGGGCACTGGAAGTCGCCGCACTGCGGGCAGGTGAGTACTTGGTCACTGCAACATAACAGATAAATATGATAGGCGACCGGGTCCAAGCCCTGCTCGGTCCCGCCAACAAAAACGAGAAAGATCGGTGCAACCGCTGTATGCTGAAAACAAAGCCTCAAGCCGACGCTGGCACCCGGTCCGGGGGCCAGCCGAGGGTTGGGATCGATACCTTACCTCTCGTGAATCGTGGGGACGGGGGGGGGGGGGGGGAAGAACCTCCAAACCAACCACCAAGCGCGTCGGCGGGAAGAAGTCCCGGGTCCGAGACAAAAGTCCTCACACAGCCAGGAAACCACCACAGAGCGGAGCGCCGGAATTCCAACACACACAAAGTCCCCCATCAAGCACGAAGCCCAGTGTGACATGTTGAGACGCAGTCGCAGTACGATAACACACCGACGGCACATAAGATGCCTTGCCACAGTTCCAGTGTCATTTATTATCACACTCTTTGTCTATATTATATCCTTTGCTCTGCTAGAATTCTTCTCAACGATGTCTGCACGCGATCGAAATGGCGGTAGCCGTGAGGTGTGGGTACATCGGTAACTTCTGGCCGCATTCCGCTAACTTCCGTCGTCTGCTCTTAGACTCAGGCTTCACAACGATTGGTTCAAAGCCTAACACGCGCCGGAAGCTGTGATCAGCAACACGTAGTTGGGTGACCGTGACCTTGACTCGCCCGGCAGTCGACACGGTAGCCACAGGCGCTCAACGAACCTTAAAAACTTTTGTTTGCTTTCCCGTAGTATTGTTAATAGTTCTGCAGTATTACATTGACGTCCGGAGTAAACGACGGAAATTCCGTAGTGGTTGGCAACTCTGCTGACACGGTCCACGGGAGCAACACCACTGGAGTAACAGGTCCAACAAAACTCTACGGCAGCGATGCGAACTCCACGCGACACGGTCACAACTGCAAAAATACCGAAACGTCTCCTCTGCGAGCATGTCGCCAAATCACTACACAACTCCGCCACCGAACCACGATATATAGCGAAGCTCTCTCAAGTCCATGTGATCACGATACAAAGGGAACCGTAATCGCGCACACAAAGTCCAAAGGAAACACAGTAGTCCAAGGCGACCGGTCCTTTTCCAAGCACAGGCACATAATTCCAAACACACAAGTCCGAAGGAACACAGGAATCCACAAAATGATAGTCCAGTGAATAACCGTTAAAAAACGGTCCGGGACCTACAGGCTAAACACGTCTGAAACGTACAGCTAAGTATCACGACTGATTGTGATTGGGCCACGTGGTGACTGCTCAAATGGGCTGGGACGGGAGGCTACTCTCGGCCCTAGTTAGGGTTCCCCGAGTGCCTCCCGGGTTGTGTAGGAGCACAACAAGTTCTTAGGCTAAAATTGGGTAAGTAGTTGACACTTCCAGACAGTAATGTCATCGGTAATGTTTTTGAAGAAACAAAGTGACTTTTTTTTTAAACCCCTTTCATCCTGATACACTCTTGCTTGAAACAAATCTGATTGACAGTTCAAGGGTGGTGCCAGAATAGCTTGTCGCCTGAGGTGCCAAGCTATTCTGGCACCACCCTTGAACTATAATGGTTGATTTATCTCCTAATCTGTAATACAGCTTTCACAGGACAATATACACATTTTAAAAGAGTAAGCCTCAGGATGAAAAGGGTTAATGAAGGCAAACACTTATCTCATGACAGAAAATAACTTCATATCTCAGCCAATCAGCTGGCAAGTCTTCTAACTAGCAAACAGCAGAGAAAATATCTGACTTGGAGAACTCTCATTGATAATTGACAATATTCTTACTAGCAAATAGTGGGGAAAACCTGTATTACTTCTCATACTTATGGTTGGTTATGCGATATATATAACTATAAGACTTGACCCTTATAAATGTCATTAGTATCCACTGAAGTAAAAATGAACGGAATAATCTCCAAAGTATGACTACTTACGTATGATTGATGATGCGATGGATTTCCAGCCACTCTGGCCTAACACCGTAGCGATAGAACCTCTCCTCCAGATTATGAGGGTCCTCGTCCTTCAGTTTATCCTTGTAGCTGCTGCCATCCTCAAGCGGTGGGGGTTCATCCATGTCCACACGCCGAATGTAGTTACGATACATGGCAGGGTGGTATACATCCAGCTATGAAGAAAGATAAAGGGGATTCTAACATCATCATGTCACATATATATGGATACTCACAAACCAGATAGGTGAGGCTAGCGCTGGCAGAATTGTACAACAAACCAAGGGGAATTACTCAGCGCTGGACAACATTTAGATCCCCGCAGGGGATCTAAATGTTGTCCAGCGCTGAGTAATTCCCCTTGGTTTGTTGCACATATATATGGCCCATAAAACAGTCTGCGCTATACAGCAGCCTTCATACAAACCAGAGTTTCTAGTGCTGGTCCTTGAGTTTGACCCTTACAGCTGTCAGCTGTAAAATCCCAAATCACTGACCACCACACATTATATCATGCACCTAGGACCAAATGTATTCCCTACTAGCTAAATACATGGGTGACAGTGCGAAAAATTAAATGCAGGGGCTCATGAGAATTCATGTCTCTTGCATGTGGAACAGTTTGGCTGAAGGACCAAAATGATGAAATTCAGCTTCCTGGGATTTTGAAAAAGCTGAATCAGTCTTCAGGGCTAAAGTCTGTCACCAATGTAAATTATGAGTAAATTCTACCCTGGCCATTAATATCATGCCTCTGCATGACAATTTGAAATCTGGTGTCGAGCGTTTTACCTCTTCACTGCCAGGGCAGGTGAACGCTACCCAGCTGCAAGAGACATATATACCTTCAGTATACCTTCAGGAGTCCCGTCATTGGGCTCATGAGGACTTACGTCTCTTGTTTGTCCTACGTTCTTTATCATTATGTCGATTTTTCGTCCTATGTTCTTTATCTTTTTCATTATGCCTAATTTTGCTCCTATTTAATCTGCATTCTTAAAGCAAATGTCAGTCCGCCAGCAGTGGTTTCGGACATGAAATTCGAGATCATTGGTAGCGAAAGTAACCTTCAATACCAGTGATCGCAATTTTCATGTCCGAAACCAAAGTCTAGGATACTAGATTTCAGCTACCTCACAAATTTCACCGTCACTATTAACCCATATCATACTGACGCTAAAAGCTTCACATTTGTACGCTGCCATATGCAAGCTACATTATCGTACTTACATATAAGGATACAGACCAATGGCTTTAGTTCAAGGGTGGTGCCAGAATAGCTTGGCCGCTAGAGGTCGCCAAGCTATTCTCGCACTACCCTTGAACCATTTTAGTCAAACTTATTTCCCACACTGGTGTATTCTGAATGATAAGGGTTAAGTATAGTGCAACTGTTCCAATGCTGTTTTTAACCCCTTGTGATAGCAGTGCTGTAAATAGCACTGGTGGCAGCTTGCACAAGAGGATTAACAAAGCACATTGTAGTTCATACTGTACATGATAATGATCATAATACAAATTCTACACAGACTTACGGCCAGTTCGGAAATCCAGTCACAGTGCCAGTAACACATCTCGGCCCACTTGACAAAGAACTCGCGCAGCTGCTTGCTTTGCTGAAGAGCAGAATCAAACAAACATTAAATAAAAACAACTTTCTTTCATACATAACAATATTAACCCAGTACATCCTGAGGCTGATTTTTTAAAATTTGTTTCTTGTCCTATGAAGGTGACATTACAGATTACAAGATAGATCAATCTCGTTAGTTCAAAAGGGTGGTGCCAGAATAGCTTAGAACTATCATAGTCAAATTTATTTCAAGCAATAGTGTATCAGGATGAAAAGGGGTAACGTGTGATGTTTCAGCTTGTCACCCAGCAAGTGATTTCAAACAATCAAAAGATTTACTTTTTTTACATTTTACTTTCAATTGCGTGCTACAAATGGTTTTTCGCGCACTCTGAAAGCAACCCCCTGCTAAAATCAGACTCTGGGTCTCTCGTCAATGATATCCAGCTGTTTTAGTGACAGATGCTTATAAAACAACTGTACAAGAAATATTGTCCAAGGAACTTAAACGTACCTTTATCTTGACATTCTCATGATGTGTGTGGTCCAACTCGTCCGTATTTTCTGGCGGCTTCGCCCATCGCCAAGTGAGGATTTTGTTTACTTTTCCTTTCAGTGGAGGACACTACTCAAAGGATTAGACAGGACAATTCAACAGAAGGTAAACACAGGGCTTGCTCCTCGAAAGATTTTAAAGTTAAACCCATGTATTCACCCTCAACCCTGCGACTGCTACCGAACATTCACATATTTCCTCATTAGCAGCAGCTCTGATTCGCCACAACAGAAGATAAATTCAACATAGGACTGACCATGGTATTTCAAGGGTGGTGTCAGAATAGCTTGGCGCTAAGTTAACCTGATGCCACTCGTGAAATATCATGGTCAAACTGTCTCATGAACTATGACTAGATCTTATACGGTTTCTTCTCCAAAACCTGATAATTTGTCCAACCCCCCCCCCCCCCCCCACACCCCCCACCCCGGCTTAGTGACTTAAAACATGTTGTCAGAACAGCTTGGCAGCGCCTAAAAGTGCAAAGCTGTTCTGCCAGCTGTCAATTCAGGGTATCCATTCATGTCCTACAAATCTCCTGAAATGTCATGTAGTCTTTGCAGGACAACTTTCAAATTTGGTTATTTGGTCCTTAGGGCAGCAAGAGGCATAGATCCTCCTCATGAGCCCCTGCAAGTGCGGGGGGGGGGGGGGGGGGGGGGGGGGGGGGGGGGGGCTCATGAGGATATATGCCACTAGCTGGGACCAGATGTGTATTATTTTGACATCACAGATAATAAATTACACATAACATGCAAAGAAAAACAAAATATCATAAATGAACAAAATGAAAAATCTACAACTGACACTGCATCGTGGGCAGTGCCATTCACCGTCTGGCACGTCCTTGAGAGGGGGGTTGAGGCAGTGGGTGTGGTAGGCCGAGGGACACGAATCGCAGCATAGCAGCTCCCCACCATCTTTACACACGCGACAGAACTCCATGTGGTCATCCTCCTCTTGCTCCTGGATTCCCTCCCCTTCCTGCGGGACAGCAGGATATGGATAATAATAATGACGACGATAAAACAGTGTACTACATACTGGCTCATACTCTTCGTACAAAGTATGTTAGGGGTCTCACCCATGAGAATTTTGTGTTGGACTCATGGCGTGGCACGCTTAACAATAATATTTAAAATGTAGTAGGAACTAAAAATGCTAGCTTCCTTTGCAACCATAAACTCATGTACAAGGCTCTCGACAATGCACAAGCCACTGCCAGCTCCTACGGTGTGAAAGGTTTGTGTTCCTACCATTTTGCCCACAAGATTTCAGGATACGATGATGCCATGTCATATATAAATTATAATGATGCAAACAAAAAAACACATATGCTGCTTGTCAGCTAAGTGATGCCATATTCTTACAATCTTATAGTAGGACATAGTAGTACATGTATTTGAGTCACATTCTTGTAGTATACATACTTTTTGGAAAACACTGTACTTTTAGAGAAGGCTCTAGAGGAAAAAGAAGAAATCTATGCAATACTGTACCACGAGCTAAATGTTTCTCCCTAGACACTCTGCGGTGGAGATAAATACATGAGACTTTCTTTTGCCTCATGACGAAAATGATTCACCCTAAACAACTGATTTGCTCACTTACAGTGCGCACAGTCAGATCTACAGTGAACCTAGCCTTTGGGAGCATGAGGATCGAAACTATTTTATGCAGCACCACCTCCCCATCAGCTAAAGTTCGTGTACCGATAGTCAATGAACAGAATCATGGCCCACCCATCTTTTGTGTTTCTCTCTCTTGCCATCCAGTCCCACACAATGAGTACTCAAACAGTTCAGGCCTCATGCACACAAGAGTACTCACACAGTGGGGACAACTCCACTTGCCCTCAGGGGCCTCGTCCAGTTCGGGCTCCAGACACACCAAGTGATAAGCCCGCGGACAGGTGTCGCACAGGATGATCTCTCCACCTTGCTGGCACACCTCACAGTAGTCCTGGTGCTCCGTCTGCAATGAACCCAACACACAGTGTTTGACATTCAAATTGTACTCAATGAACCCAACACACAGTGTTTGGCATTCAAATTGTACTCAATGCCTGGGTGAGAGTGTAAAAAACTGAAATGACTGAAAGTGGTCTGTGGACTAATTATGCCCTGGCCAGCGAGAGACACAAGTTCTCATGAGCCCCTGCGGATGCAGGGGCTCATAAAAATTTATATCTTTTGCAGATGGAACAGGGTGTCTGAAGTACTGTTCTGTCTGAACTAAAAAGCTGGAATTCAGCTTTTTGGAATTCTGAATGAATCAGACTCCAGGATTAAGACTGTCACCCAAGTCAATGGTTTTTTCCTTGTTAATACAAAGTATTTTTCAATAAAGCTGGGAAGTGCATAGCTAATCTGGAACTATCTGTAAACTATTATGGCCAATCTATCCGCTACAGCTAACACAAACTTCACAAACCCTCCTTAACTCTCTTGTGCATGCAGCTGCCAGTACCATTATAGAATTGGTGGCTGCATGCACAAAGGGGTTAAAGATGCGTGTCATTTACAGGAAGCCTAGCCATTAAAGACAAAAATAAAACGTCAGGCCCATCTGTCTCCTGAACCGCAGTGCAGTTTTTACAATACAATTCAACTCCAATGTGGGTACTTTTACTTTATGACTCCATTTAACCAGTTATACAAGTCAGCCTCAGTAATACATTAAAATATTGCAAAATTGAACGTAATACAGTCAGCTCTGTGGCTCCCAAGGACATAGCCAATGAGCGAAGAAGTCATCGGGCTGGTGCCAGCCTTAGCTGAACTTACATTGGCTATGAAGAGAATACTCACAGTATGCAACAAGTTGGCACGCGCACTGTTGTGCATGTGCCAACTAAGGCTGGCATCGGCCGGAGGACATTTTGCTTACTGTGTGTATTCTCTCATAAAGCCTATATAAGCTCAGCACCACATTAACCCTTTTAGCCCCGCTTTTCCCAAAATTTGGAAGTGTTATTTTAACGTCTATGTACCAGTTGCAGGAGGTGGATTAATCACAATTCAAGGGTAGTGCCTGATGAGCATGGCGCGCCTGAAGGCGCCAAGCTCATCTGGCACTACCCTTAAATTATCATGATCAATCATCTCCTGCTGCATGGTCCTGGGGCTATATGGGTTAACGCGGACAACAACGTGGTCTAAATATGGATTTCAGGTGTCGCAATATAGTGAGACTGTCTTGGTTTGTGATCATTTACACTGTATAATGTGCAGATGAAAACAAATGCCCATTGATCGACAGTAAATGTACTGAATCTCACCTCATAACCTTCGGCATCAGGATCATTGGGGAATTTGCTGGTTGTCTTTGTCTTCTTCTTCCGGTGGCCTTGACCCCTGCCCCTCTTAGTGCGTTTGCGAGGTGGTGCAGCAGCAGCCTCAGCCTTTTCCGTCTCTTTCAAGATGGCTGCCTCCTCCAGCTGTCGCTCAAACTCCTCGTCACTCGTGTTGTAACCTCCCCCCTCTTCATCCTGGTTAGAGCGAGTCTAAAACGTCTCAAAATTAAAGCTTATTTTTTTCCTTTGCCTTACTTTCCATGTTAGTAAAACTGGCAACATTTGTACACATGATTTTGTGAGTGAAGTCTAATGGCAAGAGTTTAAAAAAAAAACACAATTTTTGTCCTTGGAATATATCAGGTGCACACACAAAAATTACATTGAAATAAAAGGTACATTATTCATTGTACATGTGTATTTGACATGACAAATTGACACAGGCACCATGGAAGTGAGTCAAGAAAGGAAACATTGTAAGAAAAAAAATAGGTGTAGAGGAAATGGGAACATATAAATTAATATCAATACATAAACAAATGAATTTTGTAACTGATTATTTACAAAACAGCACCATGAAAAATATCACTAAATTTGAAAGTTGCTACTTTCCAAAAAGCAATGCTGCATACTTACAGAGCTCTTCTTCTTCTTGCGTTTTTTGGTGATCTTGATCTTGAGTGGCGCTACAGACTTCTTGCTTTTGCTCTTTTTGCTTCGGCTGGAGGATTTGCCTCCCCCTTCCTCTGCCTCGCTGTCCGCATCACCATCGTCATCGCCATCTCCACCTAGAGGTAACAGGGCATTTTATCCAGTTACTTTGTACAAACATCATTTTGTTTAGCTGTGAGCCATTACAACAGATGGACCAACAATGCTGGTCAATGGCTGATGCCAAAACAGCTTGGTCCTGGGAGGAGCAAAGTTATTCTGACATCATCCTTTAACCCATTTAGCCATGAATCCCTACAGCAGGAGATTGATTGACCATGATACTTCAAGGGTAGTGCAAGATTAGCTTGGCACCTGAAGGCACCAAGCTAATCTGGCACTACCCTTGAATTATCATGGTCAACCCATCTCCTGCAATTGGTACATGAATGGTCATTAGGCAACACCTCCAAAATTTGAGAAAAGGGACCTTCAGCGCAGGCTAAAAGGGTTAACTAGAATGGTTAATCTCCTGAGCCGTTTCCTAAGAACACAGATTTAGACATTTCAAGCTTAGACATCAATGTGTGAATAAATAAATTAAAAAGCTATAAAAAAAAGTAAACTTCTGTCTTATTTACATCATCTGTATGCCACAGAAGAAAAAAAAACCACAAACAAATCCTGTTAGTTTTCTGTTTACACAAGAAACTGTACTATCTGTATGACATGAATGACCGTGCAAAAAATCAAAATGGCTGAAAATGATCCAAGGACTAATTATGACCCATAATCCACGGCCAGCAAGAGACATAAATTCTCACGAGCCCCCGCAGATGCAGGGGCTCATGAGAATTCATGCCTCTTATGGATGTTCTGGGCTGTTTTCCCTGAACAAAAAAGATGAAATACAGCTATTGGAAGTTTGAAAAAAAAAACCAAAAAAAACACTCAATCAGTCTCCTGGACTAAAGACTGTCACCCATGTTATCACAAAAAAGTACTGTCAAAATATGGCAGTATCAGCAAGCCGCCCCTTCCCCAGCTAATATGACACACTTTAAGCTTTGGAAACTACTGAGGTCAAGTAATAATGACAGCATTCGATATAAATGCGGAGTGGCTTTAGATTAATAAGATCCACAAGTGTGTCTGTCTGAAAGCTTGAAATGACTGAAGAAGCCCAGAGGTTACCTATGTCCCACTACAACACAGGGACATTTGGTATTTCATACTTGAGGATCCACAAGTTTTCTGATCAGCTGCAGATTTAACAATAGATAATGCAACCAAATCCATGCCAGCAAGAGCCAAATATTCTCATGACCTCCCCCCCCCCCCCCCCCCCCCCCTCATAGACAGGGACCCATGAAAATCTATGCCTCTTGCATATGAAACGAGCTGGCTGAAGGACTATAAGACTATAAGAAATTTAACTCTTTAGGATACTGAAAAATGTAAATCTAGGGTCAACCATGTATCTCTCTACCTCTGCTAGGGGTGGCCGGCGAGGAGGCAGCAGTGGCTAACAGTATAGGGGTTGCGACCTCCCTCTCAACACCTGCAGTTCCTGGCTTGAATGGGTTGCTAGCCGCAAACTCCCGCCACTTGGCCCCGAGCAAGACCACCAGCTTGGACTGTGCAATTTTAGGGTTCTCTTTGGCGATCATGGGACGCACATGCTGAGAGAAGAGCTTGTAGTTGGTGATACTACGATAGTCATCATCTGTGAATTTGATCTCCGTGTTCTTCAGGCCGTGTTCCTGACAGATGTCCTCGGAGCTCTTCTGTTCCGGCCCCCTGCGAGGAGTGACTTTCTTCCTCTCCTTTTCTTTTGGAGCAATTTCAAACGACCTTTCATCTTCCTCACTTTTGATGCCATAGTCGCTCACCTTGCACAAAAATTGTCAACATAAATGAAAACATATATACACGGCACACTACAGGAGATGGAACAGTTCAAAGATACCGCCTGAAAAGCTTCATATCTCTACAGGCAACAACTTAATTAGGTCAGCATTTATAAACTGCTGTTCCATGCACAGTGTACTACACGCAACTGGTACATTTACCCGTTTAGCCCCAAGGTCCCATTTCTCAAATTTTGGAGGTGTTGCCTAATGATCATGTATCAGTTGAAGGAGATGGATTGACCATGATAATTCAAGGGTAGTGCCAAATTAATCTGGCACTACCTTTGAATTATCATGGTCAATCCATCTCCTGCTCTAGAGACTTGGGGCTAAATGGGTTCAACATCCAGCATGGGTACTTTGGACAAATTTCTTGCCTCCTGTGACCTTTCTGCTTTCAAAAAGGTCACTGAAATTGATAATGAAATACTTAGAAAGTCCTTGCAACAAAGAATCCATGGGCCAAATTCAATTCAATTCAGCTTAATAAACTTTATTTATCCCTTCAAAGGTGATTACAATTTCTCAGACGGGTTACAATAAGAAAATCATTCAATAAAATTTGGCTACAGTGGCTTGAACAGTCTCCCAGAAAAAGCTTTAAGGGCTGCCTTAATTGAGTGAGAAGATGTCTCGGCGAACCGAGGTTCATTGTTCAGTCAAAATGCGGTTTCTTTCCGAATTGGGTATCCCAGAGACAAGCCAAGACGAGACAGAAGATCGGGCGGTCACGGCGAACTCTTTTCGTTTCTTAACCGGGTCTGTTTGTAGCCACGCCGAACCAGCCAAGACGGAAGTTGATCGGCGCTTGTGCCTGTCAGGTCCAAGGTCATTTCCTGCTCACCGGGGCTTAGCCGCGATAAGACACCAGGAAGCGTTGGGAGTCTGAGTGTTGATTGAAAATCTTTCCTCCGGCAAAAGAGCGTTCACTTTTTCAGAGTGTCTCGGGCAGGTTTGCTGCGCGTGATCGGCAAGACAAAAGGCCGGCCCGAGACACATCTCGGAGTCTCGCCGATCTTGTCTCTGAGGGTTCGCCGAAGCTAATTAAGGGCAATGAGTGGTTTGGGTGTCTTGCTGAGATGAGGTTTGGGTTTGTCTCGCCCAGTTAAGCAAGCCCTTTACGAAACTAACAATAAAACTTACCACGGACCACGGGCTCAGTACATACTTGTACAATCCAATGTAAACTCAAAAACTGTTTTTTTAGTTACTTACTTACGCCTGTCACCCCTACCCGGGTATAGGCCGTCGACGAGAGACCTCCAGCAACTCCCGTCCTGTGCTTCTTCGATTCTGCTCCAGGTGGTTCCCAGTCTCTTGATGTCTGCTTGGAGGTCTCGACGCCAGGAGTTTCTCGGCCTACCTCTTTTCCTCTTTCCCTGGGGGTTCCATGACAACGCCCGCCCAGCGACACCGGAAGCCGGCCCCCCCAGACCGCGACCGATCCACCCCCATCCTCCTCGCCCAACCTCGCCCTCCGCCGCCATCCGCTCCGCTCCCCCCCAGAGTCCGACGCCGCCGATCCCCCCCGGCCAGTGGACCTTCAAAATTCCTCCAAGGCAACTGTTCATGAAGGTCTGCACCCTGCCGACTGTGGTCTCCGTCAATCTCCATGTCTCTGCTCCATACAGGAGAACTGCCTCTACACTGGAGCTGAAAATCCGGACCCTGGTGTGCTGCGACAGCCCTCCGGAACCCCACACCCTCCTCAACTGGAGAAAGGCCGCTCTGGCCCCACCGACCCGCGCTCCGACATCTGCACCAGTGCCGCCCTTTTTGTCCACGATGCCCCCGAGACAGGTGAAGGACCCCACCTCCTCCAACGGGGTGCCAGCAAGCAAGACTGGTTCCTCCCCGGCTGCGCTCAGGTTTTTTTTTTTTTTTTTTTTTTTTAGTTAATGCGGACAAACTTTTAAGAAATGAAGCAAGGAAACATGTATTTAAAGAATTTACATATTAATAAATGTGAAGAATTTTACAATTGCTTTTAATAAATATGAAGAATTTTACAACTGCTTTTAATCATAATCAGGCTTTCCGCTGTGATTTAAAACTGTCCATCGGTCGGGACGGACAGCATAACAAAAATTCCAACGCAGGCACTCTACAGTTCGTCACATACTGCAAACACAGCTGGGATAAGTAACTGGACATTCCTTTTTATGCAAGATTTGTATACAAGCACCAGTGACGGACGCATTCTATTCTTTCCGTCCATGTCAAACATTTGTCCATCAAATACAGAAAATTTTCTGTTAACCAGAAAGCCTTGCATAAATGACCACTGATGCAACAAAATTAATATACTGACCTCATCATCACTGTGTCGCTTCTTCTTCTTTTTTGATTTCTTCTTTTTCTCACTCCCCTCCTTTGTCTTGCGCTTGCGGCCTCGTTTCTCTTTAGGTCCCCCTTCAACATAGTCCTCATCTCCTGATAAGCACAAGTGCACATTGAAATAAATAATAAATAATTATTTTAGAAATTGAAAAATGCATTTACAAGAGGTGCTGACATAATTGTGTGTGTGTGTGTGTGTGTGTGTGTGTGTGTGTGTGTGTGTGTGTGAACATAACACTAAACCTAACCTGCCAAATTCAGCCAATACAAAAGTTTTTCCTTTTTTTAATCTGTCTGGACAGTAAATACTGAAGAACTTTGTATGATTGCACCCATACAATAAGTGTATGAGCTGGTCTGCACTTTTGACAGCAATTACTGAATCAGCCATATATACAGGTCAGCCCTGGTGAATCAGGGTACCCAGTAGCCACAAAGTCAGACCGCATCATTTGCGACTGCATTATTGTAGTGCCGAACGTACACCAACTTGTGAAGAAACACCACTCGGCAAAGGTCATCGGGCTGATGTCAACCTTAGCCTGTAAAGCTGACATTCACCTGAGGACCCTTTGCTTATCAGGCATCCCAAAAGGAACCAGAAACGTGCGCTCTATCCGATACCACAGTGTACTGAAGTGTGTAATACTAATAGTGAGGCTGACCTACAACTGATGAAAACGTTTCACATTGCCTAGTCAGTGTCAAACTCTCAGATTGAAACATACTGGCTTTCCTGAACCACACCACTCAGGATCCATAAACTATGGCACAGGAACTGATCCATAAGTTGCTATGCCACAGTCTGTGGCTTGTGATATCAAAAGGGCACACAAGCTCACAGAGGACAAATTAAATAAAGTCACTGCAACGACATTGAACACACTGATATTATAAACCAAAAACATAAGCAAACGAAGACAATAATATAACTAGAGTTGTTCATATAAAATTATAAAAAGGTCTCATGACATACAAAATACATGTATGCATGCAAACTTCAATAATATAACTAGAGTTGTTCATATAAAATTATAAAAAGGTCTCATGACATACAAAATACATGTATGCATGCAAACTTGAAGAAGATCCAGTGACAACATAAACCACACCAGAATCCCCAATGCACCATCTAAATTTCATTTACGGTAGCATACATCTTAGCAGCACAGACACAATGAATCCCACAGACACAAAACGTGCATACCTAAATCAAGCAGCATGAACAGTCTAACTACACAATTATAGAACAAAAAGCATGCATATCAAGACAACACTATCAAGAAAACACAAATTACATGTACCTAGATAATTATTAATGATTGACTCCTTGGCTGTTGGTAGCTTGTTTTGGCGAGGTGATACCTACAGGAATCACCTTGAAAAATCATGCTACTGACAGACGAAGGGTTAATATTGCTCAAACATTACACTTTCTCCAGGTCCACTGTTTTTCTAGAGATCACACATCCACGCTGACTTCAAGATGTTGAGTAAATGTGTACAAAGTGTTGTATTTAAAGCGTACATATGCCACTCACTAAAAGTGAGTTTGACACATCCCTTATGCTTTGTACCAAACTCAATTTATGAAATAAAGAGCTGCTGCCCTGTACATCAAGTTATGTACGTTAAATTATCCATTAATGCATTTAAATCAATGAGTGACCGATGAGCTATTTTAACCCATTCAGCCCTGACGCACTACAGCAGGAGATGGGTCAGCCATGATAATTCAAGGGTAGTGCCAGATTAGCTTGGCGCCCGTCGGTGCCAAGCTAATCTGGCACTGCCCTTGAATTATCATGGTGGATCCATCTCCTGCAACTGGTGCATAGTCCTCCAAAATCAGAGAAATATGGCCATCGGGCTGAATGAGTTAACAGCAAGAGTGACACAGATTTGTCCCCATGCAGAAAACTAACACTGTGTGACATCAACGCTAACAGATCTCTCTCTTTCAGCGCCATGCACATTTTGGGGGGTATTGAGAAACATTCATCAACAAAATATGAACATCAAACTACAAGTACGATCAAACATTCATCATATGTTACATTTTTGGGGAACCCTTATCATTCAGAATACACCAGTGTGCAAAATAAGTTTGACTAAAATAGTTCAAGGGTAGTGCCAGAATAGCTTGGCGCCTCTAGGCACCAAGCTATTCTGGCACCACCCTTGAACTAAAGCCATTGGTCTATAACCTTATCTGTACTATAGTGTAGCTTGCATAAGGCAGTGCACAAATTTGAAGCCTTTAGCCCCAGTATAATATGGGTTAAATAGAAAAGAAAAAAACGGAAGAGAAAAAAGGCTTAAAAGTCAAAACAAGCAGGAGTCAATAATAGTGTGCATGTGTGATTACATGTGTTACTTTTTTTTAAAAAATCCTAATGTAAAAGGGTGTTGAAACTGGTGTCACAACAATTTAAGCAACGTAATCATGTCAACCCAATGAATTGTATATATACATGTGGTGGGTAGATCAGGCACGCTGTATTCTCTCTGATTCAAAGATAGATATTAATGTCACTGCTGATTTCATCTGGCTCATACTCACAGGAAACCCATGTGCTGGTGCATAACATAAGACTTACAACTTAAACTGTAAGCTGTTAAACAGGAAGAGGCATGGATGATAATGAGCTTCCACAAACTATAGAGTCTCATGAGGATCAGTATCTTCTTTGGCCAAAGGGGTCATGCACTGATGCTGTGTTCCCTCTTTATGGACTTGAGCCCTGAGGTTAATCTGTTCTGTGCGAGCTGATGTTATCTGTTTCACCAATCTTCAAGAAATAAAACAACCCTAGCTGTCCCAGGAACATGGATTCAAAGTGGTGCCAGCAAGAGGTATAGATTCTCATGAGCCCCCACAACCGCGGGGGCTGATGAGGATCTATACCTCATGCAGTTGGGTGGTGTTCACATTTTCTCAGCACTGAATGAGTTAAATCCACAAATGTCAGTGTTGTCCTATGAAGACCACATACAGTTCAGGACTAGGACTAGGAGACAGAACAACACTTCTAGGGTGGCGACAGGCTAGCTTGGCACCAACAGGTGCCAAGCTATTCCGTCACTACCCTTGAACTATCATGGTTGATCTTAGTGTAGAGTGTCACAGCTGAAAGAGTTAAAGAAATATATACAGTATCTGCTCTAGCATTTTTGATTTTCCTGGCATTTTTTTTTTCACACCCCCAAAATTCATGGCGCTGAAACAGCACAATTACAATTACACAAAAATCACCACATTTTAAAATCGGAGCCAGCATTTGAAAAAAAACATGACAGACTTACGCTGTGAAGCCGAGGCTACCACAGCTGCTCGCATAGCGGGTGTCACCTCGTGAGGAGCGTTATAATCCTCTGATACCGTGTCTGCAAATCGGTGGTTTATTAATTATTTATTATTTTCAATAAACCATTCTTCAGTATGACAAGAGATAATATCTGATTAATTATTAAGTACACCTCTTTTAATTAAAAAAAAAGGATCATTACGTAGGCCTTTTTGTGCCCAATGTGCAGTCACAAAGTAGCATGTACACACACCATCAGCCTAAATGAAACACAAATATGATACAATTTCTCTACAAGTTTTCCTTGTCATTTCGATGGTATCTCTTGCCAGCAACACCACCAATGAACGAAAACGTAAAAACAAATTAACAGTGACTACATACATTCTTGATTTTTCCGAGGTTGCTGGAGAATCACGTTGGAACCCATCTACCCCATACCAATCAGCACCAGTTCAAAACAAAATAACAATGATGTCTAGGTTTGTCTCATCAGTACCACCCCATAAATTCATTTTTAAAAAGATTGTTGTTGTTTTTTTATTTTGGTGTGGCAAAATAGCTCAACCAAAGAGGTGCAACCCGAAAATAGGTCACGCACATGGGTTAACCTGTGACCTCGATACTTCCTGTGCATGCGCACTCCTCCAATACCGATAATTTGCTCTTTGTGGTCTACGGAAATATCGAACTTTATCAACAAATTGGGCACATTGCATCTAATTTTACACACAACTCCAAGCATTCTTTTAATATGATCAACATATACAACTAGAGGCCTAAATTTACAGACAACAGTGCAAACTTCAGTTGCTTTTCTTGCCCGTATGCAAATGAACAAAGACGAAAGCGGGGTTTTTGGAGAACCGGTACACACGCGGTCATTGTTGATTTTCGAACAAGACCCAGTCTTTAAGACAAAGTTAATCAAGAGACAGAAATAACTTAAGTGATTATACTGTGTTTCTACCGATTGCTTAGTGTGAATGTAACGATCGATTAATTTGACAATATGAAGAGTGAAAAATTAATTTTTACCTTCTTCACCCTCCTCCACTTCCATGCTTTCATCCTCCTCTTCCTCGCCTCTTCTGCTCGCCATTTTTGCACAAAATGGCAGTTAATACTTGTAATTTGTTGAGACACACGATCTGGCGAGTCGATTAGACCAAAAGCTGGGCAGAATCACGCTGAATGTGCCCTCCCTCCTTCCCCGGACTACGCACACGGCTTTGGTCTAATTGATCATGCGCAGACTGACGTCACAGCTGAAAACTGACATCCCATAATAGTCACAGTCAACATCCCATAATAGTATAAGCTGAGCTGTAGACGTATTGTCCTTTTCCTTGATGACCACTGTTGTACACGTCAGTTTGTACTCTAAACTCACTGAACAATGCTGTTTACCGCCACTAGGCCGTACACGGCTTGCGCCCGTATGCCAAAATACAAACAAACGGACACATGTGTATCCGAACCAGCAACGCGCACTCTCAGACGTAGTGCCGGCCTGGACTCGCGTTGAAAAGCATACTACCCGGATGTTCCGTCTTTGTTAATGAAGATAAAAATAACTCACCGGTGTCTTACTCCCGGGTCATGTCACAGTCTGAAACTTGACAACTTCAAGTTTTAAAACTTGAGTTTTAGAACTGTCACTTAAACGTGATATAATATACTTAACTCAGTTGATTTCTGTAAGTTACGTCGCACGGCTGGCCGTGCCCCAACAAAGCCCTACATTAAAAAAAAAAAAAATCAGTGTAACGGCAGTGTCCCAGTCAATAGACGATGATACTTATGCATGGCATATTAAGTCATTCAAGTCAGTGATTCCGGCTGTCATGTCAATGCAAGCAAGTCCACCGAGTCAGTCACGGGCACACACTGGCACCGACTCAAGTCACGACATATTGACTGCACTGATCTAACTCAAACAGGCATTACTGTACTAACTTGAACATCAGTATTATTACTATGATGTTATACCATGCCTCCCCGAGCATGTCACCGAGTCAGCTGAATATTGTTCGGGCGTGTGTCAGTCAGATTTCAGTCTGTCAGTTCAGGACTCTGTCTGCCGGTGAAGTTGAGTTTCACGGCTCAGCGTCAAAGTTGATGAATGTCACTTTTGCCGGGCTTCAAACCCGCCATTTATCAGTTTATTATATTTAGCCCATGGATTTTAAAGTCGGTTTCTTTTCTTTTTCTTTCAGTCTTTTTTTTTTTTTTTTTTTTTGGGGGGGGGGGGGGGCGGGGTGGGTGGGCATATGGTTTGGTCATTTGTGTGCGTGTCAACTTGAAGACGGCATTGTCAGTCCGCCGCTATGCCGCACAGTGTCCCTGGTGACGGCCACTGGTACCGACATGAATTCATGCGGTTTTTTTTTTTTTTCGTGTTTTTATCTTTATTTTCTTTTGTCGGCTTTCTTTTGCTTTGTTCTAGATCAGTATTTATTTGTTTTGGCGGTTTTCTTCTAAATTGCTACATTTTGAGTTTTGTAGTCTAAAACTGAGTGTGGCGCTGGGTCTCAGGTTGTGACAAAAATAACAAGTTATTTTTGTCACAGTTTGTTTTGTTTGGGCCGGTTATAAACGCCGGTCGGTTTTGTCACAGTAGTTTTGTAGGCGGTCATTGTTGATTTTTAACACGATCCAGTCTTTAAAATCAAGTTGGCTGAGACAAAGCGGTTAATTATCAAGACTGAGTCATAATTATGATAAAAACGTTTTTGAGTAGTGCCGGATTATACAGTGTTTCTACCGATTGCTTATGGTGTGATTGTAACGATGGATTATTTAGACAACTTATGACGAGTCTTTCACCGGGCTCAGTTTCATTAACCCTTTTAGCCCCAGGGTCCCATTTCTCAAATTTTGGACTGAGGTGTTGCCTAATGACTATGTACGGCCACTGAGTTGCAGGAGATGGATTGACCATGATAATGCAAGAGTAGTGCCAGATTAGCTTGGCGCCTAAAGGCGCCAAGCTAATCTGGCACTACTCTTGAGTTATCAGTCAAGTCCATCTCCTGCTGTAGGGACTGACTTGGGGCTAAATGAGTTAATCTGCACAGCGCACGTCTGTGGCCCGTACTGGCGGACCTGGTCAGAGGCAGGGGTGTTGTTTCTCCATGTACTCGGTGCCGACAGGGCGGCAGACGGTGATGATGATATTGGAAAGGGACAGGGACTTCCAGCTCTCGCTGATTTCGTCCGGGGAGGGTGGGGGGGGGGGGTGGTGGGTGGGCCAGGGGAGGGGGGGGGGGTGCTGGTCGTCTTTCTGTCTGTCTGCCGCTCCGTTGCTCAGTGGCTGATGGTCTTGCCGGGGCCGGGTGGTTGGTGGTGGAGGAGGCGGGTGGTGTGGCCGGGGGACCGTTGCTTATCGCCAGGCTGGTGGGTGGTGGTAGGCCAGCCACTCCAAGAGGTCTTGCAGGAGTGGTGGCGGTGTTGGTGGTGACGGCCGGGGAAACCGTGGCCGGTTGTGGTAGGGTCTGGGGAGGTAGGGTGGTGGTGGTGGCGGCCAGTCGATTCTTGGTCGAGGGGTCGGGCGCTGACGTGGACGGGGTGGGTGGCGTTGTTGCGGTGGCAGCCGCATGTGTGGTGGCGGCGTTTGGAGCAGTGGTGGGCGCCGGTGCCGGACACGTTTTGGTGGTCTGTGGCGTCTTCTTGTTTCTCGCGGACCCGGCGGTGACTGGTCCGCTGCCTGACTGCTGGGGGGGTCTGGGTCTGGGCGGGTCGTGATGGTCGGAGCTGGAGCCGGTGGGGCCTCAGTTGCCGTGCCCATCTTTCGAGTTGTGGGTGTCGGTGCTGTGTTGCCACACCCTGTGTCTCTGGTGGCGGGGGGTGGCATGGCGTCGGTCTCTTTGTTGGCCGTTTGCGGGGCGTCTGGTGTTGCCGCCTGGCTCTCCGTGTGAGTCGTGGAGGCCACGGCCTGGCTGGCTGTGTCTTGCATTTTCGGTGGCTTCAGGTCTTTAATGGCGCCCGAGTGCACCAGCCACCGGGCGGCGACTAGTGCTCGATGGTAGGGGTCGCCATCAACTGCCGCTATAATTGGAACGGCGTCCTGTAGGAGGATCACCAGCTCCTCGAAGCCGATCTCCCTGAGACGGGTCCCCCCCCTCCTCCAGCGATGCCGACCGCTCCCGAGTTAGTGTTTCGGGAATATCGGCGACCGGCGGTGGGGAGTGAGGGGAGTCCTCCCACGATGACGGCACCGATGAGTCCTCTTGTTCCTCCTGCATTATTGGTGGTGGTGGGTACTGGAAGACGGGAGTGGCCGCGTACTGGCTCCTCCATGATGAGTCCTCTTCCTGTGGTGGTGGCTCCCGGGGGGTGGGCGGGTGTTGGTACTTGTGAAAAAAATCCATAAGGCCCGGTGGTGGCGGGTATTTGTCGAAGATTCCCTGGAGGCTTGGATCGAGCTGTGAGTAGCTCGTTTGTGGCGGGGGCGAAGGCACCCGCGTCTGTACCGCTTGTGGCCGTATCGAAGGGGAGAGAGGGGGCTTATAGCTCCTCGTCTCCCTCCGGGCCGTTGGCTGTGGTCTCTGTGCTTGGGGGAAGGTGGAGGTAAACTCCTCCACCTGTTCCCTGTTCGTCTTGCGTCTGTTCTTTTTCCCCTTTGTCCATCGCTGGGTTGGCTGGCTTGCTTGCTTGAGCTGACTTTGTCGTTGGCAGACTTGCTTTGTGGGGCGGCAGACGGACTGGTCAACTGAAAGTTTAGTCAGTTTCTCAGTGCGGGCTCGTCGAGTAGGCGTGGCCGACGCGCCGGCCGAGCTGTATGCCGGAACTATGAAGAACACACTAAGAGTTTAAAGGCCCACTACCTCTGTAACTGTTCAAAGAGTACACTTCTGTAACACTGAGATGGTTTCGAAACGCTACACTTATACAGGTCTAGTCAGTTATGAATCATTTAAGCACAAGAGAATCCAGTTCAGCACACGTCATCTCACTTTACACCACTGAACTGAGTAACCTGACGATGACTGACTCCACTTCGTTCCGGAGAAACACAACGCTTTCAGTACGAGAAACAGCTAAATATAGATTGACACGCTAACGCGGGCAGCGCCGAATAAATAAGTGATTATTACGCCTGTGCTTTTGCTGCATGTCCGACAAACTGCTGTTAAAGTCATTCAGTACTGATTAGGTGTGTCGACATGGCATAACAAACACAACTATGGTGCTGAAACTGTCTTCAGATTTATACTTTAAGAGGACTAAGAACAGGGTCGGATCACTTAGCTCCAGGGGGGGAGGGGGTGGGGTGGGGTGGGTGGTCAACTTCTTGTTTGGGACCTTGAACTTGATAAAAGGCCTCCACCACGTTAGATTCTTGTTTCCGCGAGGGCCGAAAAATCAAACAGCGGGGGGAGGGGGGGCGGGGGTTGGCGACGGACCTTGCTTTCAGGCGCCGAAATATCAAACAGCGGTGGGGGTGGGGGTGGGGGGGGGGGGGGCTTGCTTCCGGGCTCCGAAAAATCTATCTACCAGGGGGGAGAGGTACTAGTCCTTGCTTCCAGGGGCTAGAGCTTAGCCGTTCCCCCAAATATCAAACGACGGGTAGGGGGAGGGGGGCGGTCCGCTAGGCCGTTCGCCAAAATATCAACAGTGGGGGGGGGGGGGGGGGGAGGGGGTCCAAACACCCCCAAAAAGGGACTTTGTTATAGCATTTTAACAAATTTGGGGTCGGGGGGGGGGACATGGACCCCCCCCCCTGCTCCCCCCCCTTGGATCCGGCCCTGAAGAACATGGGACCAGCTGGGCCCGGCTAAAAATAATTTTTAAAAAAATTCAACCAAGGAACCCCTCATTAATAGCTGCGGGAGTGTATGAACGAGGCTATACGCCAACATTTTCGCAGTCAAGTTATTCAGTGGTGCGGCGTTGACTGAATGAGTTAAAACAAACTGGGCATTATTTGAACATATATAACATCGTGTGATATACTTTTAAAATTGCCTTAGGACCCCGCCGCGCCGCCGTTTAATACATTCGAGACGTGCTGCATCAGGATACGCGGCTATATGGGGCGGTCCGTGGCGCAGTGGTTAAGGCGCCTGCCACCAATGCTAAAGGTGAGAGGTTCGATTCCGGGTTCCGGCGTCGGATTTTTCTCCTCTAGCAAGTGTCACCGTTAATTCGGGCGGACCGTCGGGGGTTCTTTCTCCGGGTACTCCGGCTCTTCCTCCCCCTTCACTTTGGTATCAGTTTCAGCCCACTTAATAAAATGTCAAATACAAAACGATTTCCAAATACCGTCAGTAGCTCGCTTGAGCTTGCCCTTAGCACCACGTGAATGTTCTGTGTTTACGTACAGTGTGTGAGTAAATGCGTGTGATTCACGTGAGCGTGCTTGTTGGGTTCAGTTCGCGGCTACATTCTGCGCATTGAGTTATAGTATAAATATGAGAAATGCGCCATATAAATACCATACTTTTTTTTGTTTTATATGCCGCGTATCCGGATGCGACACGTCTCGAATGAGTGAAAAAATGGCCGCTACGCCTCTCTGAGCCATCCGGCGACAACGTGATTCGCACAGCAAAACTAATCACTAGATTTTGATAATTTTCAACTGATTCAAGACGAATAATAATACCTGTTACTTGACGGTGTGCTGGAACCACAGTACTACATAGCGGCGTAGGCTCAGCCGTCATGAGTCTTTCTGACACGAGGCGGAGGGCCGGGTAGTGATGGCGGGGGAAGGGTGTCCTAATTTGGCGGCCCGACCCAAGAGAGAGAGAGAGAGAGAGAGAGAGAGAGAGAGAGAGAGAGCGAGCCGAGAGAGAGAGTTTCGAATTTGCTGCACAAATAGTTTAAAAAGACTTGTCACATTTATGACGTTTTTCTGCTAAGATGTAGCGTAGGCTAAGTAAGCGCTTTTTGTACAGCATCTTTATTGTGTTTTTTTTTTGTGTGTTTTTTTTTAACTTAGTTTGATTGATTTAAGTTGGGTTTAGGTCGGGAACAGAAGAAATAAACAGACAGAAACAGAAGGCTACCTATCGGTGATGACCCAATTTCACCCGATCATGACTCGAGTCTCACTTTCAAAAGAATGTCCTTGTACTCAGTAGGCTAGTCTTGAAAGTTCTCGTATCGACTGACGGAAAGGCAATATAACACCACCTCTTCTATATGTGACTTGTGAAAAGATGGGTGAGAAAATTGAGGCGGAAACTGAACAACAGTGAGAACCCGTTTTGAGTAGGCACGAACGCCGAAGTTACTGACTAATCAGAGCACAGCTGACTTCTGAAAGATCCACATCCGCCGGAACGGCATCATGGCAGCAGTACTTTTGCCCGCCGCTGAGTACAGCCACACGGCGGCCAAACCGGCTGTGGCCACTACCACAGGGCAGTGACCTCGTGTCCACTTGAATAAGATCAGTTCAACAGACGATTTAGATCATCAGTTAAAAAATAATAATAATAAAATAAAGACTTCGCGTCTTTTGAGGCAAACAGTAGATTTACAAACAACAACATCAACAGACACAGAAAAACCACTCAAGCGAATCGTAAGTTTGTCCAGGCTTTTAACTCATTCTGCCCGCGACACACCGCCACAGCAAGACTATGGCTCGACCGTATCCCCTGGCCCACCCTTTGCGCCATGGAGGATACAACAGCACTCACTATTTCGTTTACTTCTTCTTCCCGACTTGCTCTGCTCTTACTCCAAGCTGCAGACACTGATAAACATTCTGGCTCTCCAGTACCATGTGGCTCTTGCGCACGGGCTGTAAAATGAACTGACCGAGGCGGAATTGCAGGGAGCGACTCAGTGCTGCGGCGGCCGGGGTGTATGGTATCATGCCGGCCGCTAGGTATATGCAATGAAGTCTATAACGTCCAGCGGACGCCAAATGTATCCTTTGATGTGTTCTCATGGGGGTGACATCCGGCGGCCGCCGTTGGCGCGCGCACGGGCCAACGCCGGCGGCCATCGTCGGCCCCATGCCTTTTTGCACTGGGTTTGTGGGCTGTGGCCGTCCCAACTCAGTTCTGGTCTGAATTATTTGCTACTACCGATTCCTGCTGAATCCGGCATTTCCTACCTGAATCCATTCGTCCAGGCTAGATCTCACTAGAGCGCCATTAGTTTATGATCTCTCCACCCCCCCCCCCCCCGAATACATTCCCTACCTTAGTGAATCCATTCCTACCTGAATCAATTTCCTACCTGAATCCATTCGTCCAGGCTAGATCTCACTAGAGCGCCATTAGTTTATGATCTCTCGCCCCCCCCCCCCCTCCCCAACCCAGACGTCTGACATCTTGAAGCACTACGATGCTGTAACTACAAACCTTACCAGGACATGTACTTAAACAAAATTCTACCAACCATGGGTAAACCTCGCCGTCAAAGGATTCTCACGCAGGAAAAGCAGAGTCTGGAGAAGGTCAAGCCATCTCGACGAGAAAAAAAAAAAAAAACTGGCAGCGCTTCACGACTGAACCCGCAAATCGAGGCCAGACGAGCCTACTTCAGTTACGTCTAATACCACATCGGTGAAGATTCAGACAGTTAGAACACGTGGCGCGTAATCTAGTGAAAGAAGTGCCACTCTGTTGGAGTAGCACCCCCCCCCCCCCTTCACACACACACCCCCAAGAAACGGGAGTAAGCTTCAGTGACGCAAAAACAAAATTGATATTCTAAACGAACTGTTTGGTCAATACAGTATTTATCCACGAGGACTTAACCAGAACACCGGAGCTAAGTGCAAGTACAAATCCGGATATGCCAGAAATTCAACCAAACAAAAGTGGCGTTCCTATAGGGTGCGGGCCGACGGCCTTTGCGCACTGGGTTCAGCGTGGAGACAAGCATTAGTGCAACCAGCATGCAAGAAAGGAGAGCGTAAAAACGGTGCCCCGTCCAACTACGGCCCCATCTCACATACCGCCATTTACGGCAAGATGATGGAGCACATAGTCCGCTCTGTCGTCACCGACGATCTGGACCAGAACGACGTCCTGGTAGACGCCAAGCACAGCTTTCACGAGAGAGGATGCGAGACACAATTAATTCTGACCGCGGATGATCTGGCCACCGAGCTTGACCGCGGTGGACAGACGGATACTATCTTGCTGGAATACGAAAAGGCGTTTGACAAGGTGTACCACCAACGTCTCTTCACCGAGCTTGACCACTACGACATCTGAGACCAGACTTTGAAGTGAATCCAAAGCTTTCTTTTCCTAATGAAGGCAAGAAGTCATATGTTGTCGAGGGACAACTCCAGCACAGGCCGAGTGACCTCCGGAGTACCTCAGGCGACCGTTTTGGGCCCGACATTAAGTCCAACATCTGTCCGTTTGTCGAGGACACAGTGCTTTAGTGCAATCGCCGGAGCCACACCGACCAACAGACACTACAAGAAGACATGAGGAAGCTGTTGGAGTGGGAGAACAAGTGGTAAATGAGCTTCAACGTCGACAAGTGCCATCAGCTGACGGTGATGAAGCCGCCGCTTGATACCACCTACACCCTTCACAATCAGTGATTGAATCACGTTTTGGGGAAAGTGACCAGCGCCAGGTGTGAAGCTGACAAAGGACCCACACTGGGGACAGCACATCTACCCAATCGCTGCAAAAGCCAGCCACACCAGTGCATTTGTTTACAGGAACATCTGCGGCTGCCTAACACCATCCACATGAGATGTAATAAAGGACCACCCGAGCATAGAATATTCATTTCCAATCTGGGACCCGCACCAGCAATCAGCCAGGAGAATCGCCCAGGACTTCCATTTCGTCTGCAAGCACCTCTGCCTTGGTCTCCAAGCTCCACCTACAAACCCTAAAGTCCCACAGAACTGTGTGAAGACTACCATGGTGTTACAAGAGCATACCGACGCCTGCCTCCATTTTTTCTTTCACTCTACAATTCGCCCAAGGAATCCACCCCCCCCCCCCCCCACTCCCAACCAACGGGCTCCTGAAGCAAAATCCCTTGTAGTCTTAAAATCTATTAATTGTGAATGTCTGGTTAGGATTGGGGTCCCCTCAGTAAATATCACACTCCTCATTTGTTTAACCCATTTAGCCCCGAGTCCCTACAGCAGGAGATTGATTGACCATGATAATTCAAGGGTAGTGCCAGATTAGCTTGGCGCCTGAAGGCGCCAAGCTAATCTGGCACTACCCTTGAATTATCAAGGTTAATCCATCTCCTGCAACTGGTACATAGTCATTAGGCAGCACCTCCAAAATTTGAGAAATGAGACCTTGGGGCTAAAAGGGTTAACCAAAGCAACTGAAATTTTAGCCTACATCTACCCCTCATTGCGCGATACTACCCTACCAAGAAGAAGAGCTGGCCTGCATATGCATATGAGTGTGTTTGTCAGCGTGTGCGCATGTTGTGTTTTCGTAAACTTGCAAATGAATATAAAAGCACACAAAAACAAAGACGTGCATGCCCACACCGATGCTTTATAGATGATGTAAATGATTAGAAGTAGCTATGATGTCTTTACTGATTAAAGTGATGTTATATTTATTAACCAAAATTCCATGCTGCTGATGTCATGATGTAATGTCCCACTCAAGATGGTTCCATGTTGTTCTACTAGAGAGAGACAATTTTTTTCCAAGAAATGATAATTTTAAAACTGGTCCTCACTCTGGTACTCCAACAACGTCTCAGTGTATGGAATGGTTACGTGTATGAATAAGTACCGAGGGTACTTTCTTGCGAGTGCAAACAAGATTTTAAAAAAATGTACAGTGTCAACACGGTAAACATCACAGATGGAGACTTATTCTTTATCCGAGGGCAGCTGTGTTTATTGGAATGAACTTTGATTTCAGTTCACTGTAAATTTTAGTATTGTTCAATGTATTCCTAGAAAAAAGGTCCTGATTAACCCATTTCATCCTGAGGTTCATTAAAAGTTACAGGCTTTTACAAGATTTTTTTGTCCTTCCTCAGTATCCGCACTAAAATTTATGTACAAAGAAGAAGACTCAGGCTTTAGTGACATCACTGAAGTGCTAAAAAAAAAAAGCTAGTTCTACACCATGACAGGATCACAGATATGCACACCTATTGTTGGTAACATTAGCTACAAGGCGCACTTGTCTTATATGGTGTTGTGGTACATAACGATTTCAGCTGAAATCCATGCCACAGTTTTCATACTGAGAGAAATTATCACACCAGGATTATAGGCCATTTGACTTGGAGAGCACAACGATTTTTCCAAATATCTCCGCAAAGAAACGCTTTTCCGTATCACTTTCAGAACAAATATCATTTAGTGTCTATTGACCTAATATGGACTATTTTTACTTCACTCCTTTGATTTGTTGATTTAGCTCTACAGTTTTCATACTGAGAGAAATTATCACAAAAGGATTGTAGGCCATTTGACATTGGAGAGCACAACGATTTTTCCAAATATCTCCGCAAAGAAACGCTTTTCTGTATCACTATCAGAACAAATATCATTTAGTGCCTATTGACCTAATATGGACTATTTTTACTTCACTCCTTTGATTTGTTGATTTAGCTGTACAGTCGCAAATATTACATGAAAAGACAAGAACAAGTCATTTTGAATACCCTAATAGACCCCCAGCAGGAAACTTCCAGATTTCAACATAGAGGTCAAGCTGTTTCAGACTTTATAACTTGGTTAATTTACTCTTTCACATGAAAATGTATCTTTCTCATACTGGGCTGAATATATCTGGAGCACATTGAGGGATGTAAAATCAGCCATATCATGAAAAAATTCCTAATTTTTATGACTGTGCAGCAAAACTGACACAATTTGAATTTCTTGAAAATAAAATCGTATTAGGTCAACTGGTACTGAATATTTGTTCTTAGATTTGTATAGAAAAATGGTTCTTTTCGAAGATATTTGTGAAAAACGTGCGTTCCGGTGTCAAAACGACCTATAACAGATGCTTGGATATTTCTTGTCAGGTGGACCTCTTAACTCATTTAACCCCACGGGTGCTTTTCCTAAATTTTATCAGTGTTACTGAATGACTATGTACCCAGTCACAGGAGGGGGATTGATTATGATAATTCAAGGGTAGTGCTAGATAAACTTGGCACCTTCAGGCGCCAAGCTCATCTGGCATTACCCTCGAATTATCATGATCAATCCATCAGCTGCTGCAGGGTCCTGGGGCTAAATGGGTTAATAGCATGATCCTTGTCTCTGCAGTCTACCACAGATCCCTCAAGTCTGACAAAAATTGTTAGGACAGCAAAATTAAAAATGAATTTCAAATGAAACCTGTAATGTTGGGTTTGTCTGTGTTCAAGTGACTGACTATTTAAACCTGTAAAGACTTTTTTGGGTTTACACTGTACAAGTGACAAAGACTACCGTACTGAAACCTGTTAACTTCTTCAATGCCAACTGATGCAGACTGTGTTTCTGCCAAAGAGCCCCAGCCAGCCCAGGAACATGGATCCAAAGTGGTGTCAGCAAGGGGCATAGATTCTCATGAGCCCCCCCCCCCCCCCTGCATTTGTGGGAGCTCATGAGGATCTGCATCTCTATCTCTTGCAGTTGGATCATGTTTCCGTTTACTTAGCAGCCAAGGGGTTAAGACTGGGTTCAAAGCTGCTCAAGTGACAAAGACTATTCTATGGCATTAAATCGATGGGACAGCAAAAAATGTAATCCCCTGTGCATGCAACCCAGTGGCCGCATGCACAATGGGGTCAACACCCTGATTACATGTATCACATGAGAAACCTCGAGCAATGTCATCAACCTTCTGCTCTTGTGATTCTTCGAGGAAGTTTGGCTTCAACTGCACAAAGATGCTAAACAGGTAAACAAACCCAGACAAGGTCAGTCAGGCGATGCAGAGTACTTTTACTCTGCCTGATGAAACCTACGCATAACCCATTTAGTAGTAAGAGATAGATTGATCATGATAATTCAAGGGTAGTGTCAAATGAGCTTGGCACCTTCTCCTACAACTGGTACATAGTCGTTAGGCAACATTTCCATAATTTGAGAAATGGGACCTTGGGGCTAAAAGGGTTAATGTAGATTGAACCGACTGAAAAGTGACTGTCAAGGGACATCACCTAACCATGCTGGTAATCTACCCTAGTTTTAGCTGGTCGTGGCAGTTTTGTTGCACAGATTCCTGCAGGAGGTATCGACGCAAGAAAAGTGCTACCAACAGCTAAAGGGTTAACATACTCCATACATATAAACACACAAATGAAGACACACACATACACAGTCTAAATAGGTCACATACCACTGTCTGCACACAAACACAACACATACATGGATACACAGTCTCAATACATCATGAATCAAATCGCAAGCGCCAAAAGAACACGTACTAAATTACTAAATAGCTCATGTACCATCTCTATTTTCTGGCATAAAATTGAAATGAAAGGCGCTATCAGAAGGCCTCATCACATAGCTACTGGGTATATCGTTATCCGCACTGCTCAACTTTTCCGCATCAAAATCAAAACGAAACTCATTCTGCGACGGCCGAAACATGAATCTGTCCCCTAGAGGCGTTTCATGATCACCGAGTTTTAGTCCATCCATCTGACTACTCACTCTGCTGTCAAAAGCTGTCAAAGAATCATCAGTGTGTGCAGTCGTGGCTGATTTGTCCAAAGAACATGCTTGATTTGTGCCACAGGAGTTGCCGTCTCCTGCATCAGTTTGTGCACTGAGGGAAGTTCTCACACTATTAACCCCTTTATGCATGCAGCCACTGACACTGTTTACAGTACTGGTGGTTGTGTGTACAAAGGGGTTAAGCATTTGTATGACACCATTTGATGATGTACTAGCATTCAGCTCTGACTGTTCTTGGTAAACTCCTGAAAATGAGGAATCTGCAGATGAGGAGTCTGATGGTGAAGTTAGTCGTCTATGATGTGCAGATGCTTTGCTGTGTCGCAGGAACCTGGATGACTGCGGTTGGGCCTTGCCTTGCAGGAATTGCGTTTTCTTCATTGCTGCGAAACAAAATAAATGTGATAGAAGACATGCCCTTATGCAAGGAGGACACTAAAAACTAGTTTCAAAGACCCTAGGTGCCATTTGGACTAGACTGCATAGTTAACTACCATGACAGGAAGATGGTGACAGGTGAAACAATAGCTGGATTCAATTTTTAAAACTCAACTTGAGACAATAAATGAAAAGGCTGAAGTGGACTGGCAAAGAAGTGACAATAAAACAGATGGTAACAGGGGGAAGGGTTCACAGGAAACAAAATTGCAAAAACACAACACAAATTATAAAATATTAAAATTATACATTGCGGAATAATGAGTAGCCAAGGCCCACTTGGCTACATCAGTTCAAGGGTGGTTCCAGAATAGCTTGGCGCCTATAGGCGCCAAGCTATTCTGGCACCCCCTTGAACTATCATGGTCAATTCATATCTTGCTGTGGTGTGTCTGGACTGAATCAGTTAAACAAACTCCTGGGAGCCCAATTTTTTTCTGGTACTGCTTTGTTAAACTGGTATTTTTCTGTTAGAAAATTTGCATATGACATGTGGCCTCCCAGAGATATCACTCTGCCTCGCCTAATAAAAAGTTTCCTTGCATGTGGCGACAAGCAAGCGGACTTGATTCACCTGCTCACAGGGCATTGAAATTAAATGCTGTGACTTTTCCAACACAACTAGCGAACTGCCAAAAAGAACTGTCAACAGCTAAAAACCCAATCAACAGCCATGCTCAGTCACATGGACCTGTGTCGTCAAACTACCTGCTGCAGTTTTTTTCTCCATATCACGAATCTTCTTTCTGTAGTCGCCAAATGTGTTACGCATTGCCTGGCGCTTCTTGACAAGTGGTGCCTTTGAGTTTGTAAGAATCCTCAACACCTTCTCCGCCTCCACAGCTATGCAAATAAATAAAACAAAGAATACAATCAAGTCCTCAAGTCCTGATAAGAAGAACTCTAAGGGGTGCTGAAAATCACTTTCTGCTAACAGAGTTTGCACCAAGTATTTTAGGAAAGGAAGGACAACCATTCTATCGAAACTAGGCACTGATTGTGTTAACCAGAATTTTGTGTTATCAAATTTTGTGTTAACTGGTTTCCATTGTAATGAAATACTATCTTGTCATTGCTATTCTTAATATTACCCCCTGGACTGTGTTACGATTGTGGTTGTGTTGTTCTGTGAGAGCGTGCATGTGTTGATCGTAGGTAGCGATCCGATGTTTATTTGAGCTATCATGATTACGAATCGCGTACCTTCTTAGTAAGATTCGTTTTTGTTCACACAAAGAGCCGAATTTATTGTTTTGATACATGGAGTTGATTCCAGAAAGTTCGGAAAGCCGCTCGAATACTCATAGGTGTTTTCTGTGCGCGTGAAGTTAGCAGTCAGTATTGTGTTAAGAATAGTCGTATACTTTCCAGAGGATGCGGGCAAGGTCGTGACCTGTCTGGCATACTTTTGTGTGATGTCGTAACGCGCGGGGATTTCCGACATAGGGGCAGGAAATAGCAGCCAGATTTTTGTAGACCATTCTGGTGTAATTTTTCTCATTAATAATTATGAGTTTTAGTTACATATTTTGTTCCGATTGGTTGTGTTGTACGAATTTGCTCGATTATTCTGGAAAGCATTCCACTATAAAAGATCGTGCTAGGAAGCATGTGTGTACATTGTTCAGTTGTAAAATTGCGATGTAACAGCATTGGTACATTGTTCAGTTGTATAATTGCAGTGTATCGTAAGCACATTGACATTGAGAGAGCTATGCAAGGTATCATGCTTCATTGTCAGTTACGGAGTTATGCAGTGAATGGTGATGTACATTGTAAGGTAAGAGAGACGCATTGTGTCAAGGTGTGGACATTTTGCAGAGAAGATATTGTATCAGTGTTGGTGCATTTGTGAACGCGTTGGTTGGAGATCTCATCGCTGTAATAAAATATTGTTGGAACTGTTACTCCGGTATTGTTTACAACCTTAAGCCACTTGTGACGGGTTGCAGCTGAATGAAGTTTTTTTAAAAGAACCTTACGTGCGTGCCGTCTGGTGTGATATATTATGACCACGATCCAACACGTAACAGACTGCTATCGATGACACCATTCAGCGAAAAGACAAATTTCTGCCAAGTGATATTGTCAGTGGCAGTTAAGGGGTTAAATCAGACATGTAATATCATATATCATTGATTCATTATTCTACTCTAGAAATAAGATCTTTTCATATGTCTATCAAAGATGAGAAAATGGCCACACTGATCACAAAAACTGCCTAAAGTTGTTTCATGATGTTTTCAAAATGTGGTGTTGTCAATATTACATCATTTCTTCGATAATGGACCTGCCAAAACGTCCTTGCTGTATAACATGCAACAGATGCTTAAATATGTTAACCCATCTGATGCACTACAGCAGGAGATGGCTCGACCATCATAATTCAAGGGTAGTGCCAGAATAGCTTGGCACCATCAGGTGCCAGGCTAAATTGGCACTAGCCTTGAATTATCAGTCGAGCCATCTCCTGCAAGTGGCATCCCTCCAAATTTGGGAAATGGGGTCTTGGGGTTAAATGGGTGAAAGTCAAGAGCTAGATATCAGTATGTGGGGCTCATGAACCTTTTTCAAATCTGTGGTGGGAGTTTATTAGAAAAAAAGGTTTTACCATTGCGACTTCCAGATGGGCATGTTTCCAGTCTCTCTTCTAGTCTGGCTATACACCAGTCCACTTCCAGCTGAAAGTGATCAGCACTCTGTGACAAAAACAAAGCAATTTGTAAAGCAACTTTTGGGAGGATTATAACATCTATAAGTGCACTTTTGACTGAATAAACTTTTCAGCTACCAAAATCAAATTTGACGAAACACAACACAATGGAGAACTTCTCTTGTACTTTTCAATTTTTGGGATTAAATGTTAAACATTCTGCTCATGTCATATAACATAGATTTTATTCACACTGTGCGTATATGCACGCAAAAGGGAAAACACAAGTGTGACTCCTGGATTATGTGTCTGGAGTACATTATTTACATACAGGTAAATGCACAGGTGTCTCCATCAATATTATTTAGAGACTAGGATTTGCGAGGTGTGTGCTTGCAAGCCAAGATTTGAGCGTAACTTGCGTGGCATCATTATTATTTAATGTAATATTTGAACGGTGAAGTGGCCCATTGAAAACTCATAAGGAGCGCTTAAAATACACCTAACACCTGCATGTGTAAAACGTTTTTGTGTGTGTTGTTGTTGTTTATTTTACTGCATTTTTACCATACGGGCACAAAATCCAGATGGAAGTTTCATACTTCTTAGAATGCATAAATATATCAGAAAACTAACTTTAAAACAACTTCTTTTTTAACTTTATGCTCGCGCCCAGAATTTGAATACCAGACACCACTGTTCGAAAAGAGAAGGTCCGTTAGAGCCGGTGGATTGGAAAAACAGACAAGCATCATGCATATTTATTATTATATCCCGACAAAGTCTTCCGAACTATGTTGAACTTGAAGTTGGGCAGACGCAATGACGAAGAATTAGTACGTCTACCGATTCAGGCCCACCACGAGATCGCATCCACAACGTTCAAGAAATTAGACTAGTAGGCAGCTTACTTTATATTCTGATTTAACGCGATAAACAAATGAAATTAAGTTTCTTCTCACCTCGGGAGGTTCAGATGCTGACATTTTGTATTGCCTCGTGCGCCCCAAAAGAAATCACATTTACGTCCCTTTAATAGCGAGGCTCAGGCAGCAGAGAGCAGCCAGAAATCTTAGCCTACTTTGTTCGCTTCAAAATAACCGTTGCCATTTATCAGCTTACTCAATGACGCATAAAGTCAGTGGCAGTTTATCTTTAATAATATACCCCGAAAGTCTATACGCAACATTAAAAACAACAACAAACAAACATGATTTATCTATGCAGTTATTCATAGTGAACGTGTGGCATATAATCACAATAAAAATCAACATTACCACATGAAAAAATGGACAGTTTGTAATTAGGTAAACTTTGACTTGACAGTACTCAAACCAAGGGGAATCACAGCGCTGGACAGACAACAGTTAGATCCCCTGCCCCCGCCTATCAGGCACCCAATCGCCAGCCCACAGAGAAATACGCAGGTATAGAATAAGACAATCATTTCCATTCCTAATAAGAATGGATCAGGTCTCTTATATAACCCATGTCTTTCTCCGGAACTTAGGAAGTAGGCAGGAGAAACATACATACACAAACATGAAGGTGCGCTACCGATGTGGTCGGGTACTAAATACCCTGATTTCCCACAGTAGATGCACAGAACAGTACACAACAATGTAATTCTGCCAGCGCTAGCCTCACCTATCTGGTTTGTGAGTATCATGTATAACTCGAGGCAAAATTTGTATCGTTACATTGTTGTGTAATGTTCTGTGCGGCTACTGTGGGAAATCAGGGTATTTACCCGACCACATATAGTAGCGCACCTTCATGTTTGTGTATGTATGTTTCTCCTGCCTACTTCCTAAGTTCCGGAGAAAGACATGGGTTATATAAGAGACCTGATCCATTCTTATTAGGAATGGAAATGATTGTCTTATTCTATACCTGCGTATTTCTCTGTGGGCTGGCGATTGGGTGCCTGATAGGCGGGGGCAGGGGATCTAACTGTTGTCTGTCCAGCGCTGTGATTCCCCTTGGTTTGAGTACTGACAATTCTGCCAGCGCTAGCCTCACCTATCTGGTTTGTGAGTATCATGTTTGACTTGACAGAATTTCCTCCAGTCGTGGGTTCATCTGAGCATCAGCCATGAGGGACTATTTTTAGCCGTTCTGCTTTCCCCACTTGAAAAAAAAAAAATTATGTATCTATATCAAACATTGTCTTTAAAAAGTATTCAGTCTTTGTTCTTGCACAACTCAGGCTAGGGAAAGTGACGTAGTTCGTTATTGTTAAAAATACCAACCGGCTCTGGAAAACCTCTGGCATCGTTCTGGCCATTCATTAGAGTCACGTGAATCATTTGACCTTGTTAGATTTTTGTAGAGAGCCAGAGTACCATACTAGCGGCCAGCAGAGAGCAGCCACTCAACAATTAGCAGGCTGGATATGATATACCGAGACGAACAAAATACAATAAAAATGGGGTTAATGTTGGGATCGCCAGGGGATCTACAGAAACTTGAAGTTCGTCGGTAGAAACGATAAATAAATAACTAAACAAATAAATCAACCGACAATAACAAATAAACAAATAAATATACAGACTAAAAGAAAAAGGGAGACTGCCAGTGCGCCTAAGTATTTTAGGAAGATTACAAAGTAAAGTAGGTAAAAGCACTGTCAGGGGAGAGAATAGTGCAGTATCGACCAATGATCATACATCAAGTTTGATCGAAGCACACACACACACACACACACACACACACACACACACACACACACACACACACACACACACACACACACACACACACAGAGAGAGAGAGATAGGAAAGAAGGGTGCGCTAGGTAAGTGACTGGAAGTAGTGAATATGGAAGCACCCCGACCTCCCCCCCCCCCCCCGAAGGGGGGCGAATCGCATATTGACTAGACTCAAGCGGATTTCCAGCCCCTTGATGCATGGAAATTGCCTCTAGGTTCCCCAAGGGGGGCGGGGGGGGGGGGGGGGGTCCGTTTAGCCGGTGTGGACAGCTGTTTCGCTCTTGGCGACCTCGTCAGGAGTACACCATTCGGCATACTGGTGGAAGACAGGGACTTTTGCCTACCTTTTGCCTACCTTACCTGCGAACTACGTCACTTTTCCTAGAGTTGTGCAAGAACAAAGAACTTTTGCACTATTCTCTCCCTTGACGGCAGTGCTTTTACCTACTTTACTTTGTAATCTTCCTAAAACATATAGAATATCAATAAAAACCTAATTACTAATTAATAAATATTTAAACAAAAATACTTATAAATAAGTGCCACAATTTTGGTCTTATTGGCCGCTACGATGGTCGATGTAGGACCCTATAACACTTAACTTAGAAATGACAAGCCCCAAGAAGGACTGATTTCCACAACCGAGAAGCCCTGATTTCCACAGTTTAGAAATGGTAAACATTAAAGCCGGAAAAACGCATCGCCTTTCTCCGCCATGACTGGCAACATTAACTGTAGCACCCCTACAATATCGCAAAAGAACAGCGGTATCGGGATTTCTTATTCAGTTCTGTCACGATGTCCGTCATTGCCGGCCCGACAAGCACATAATGTCTGCAAAGATATGTATTTCATTCTTATGAGTATCACTCCGCTTCACTGCTGAAGAAAACGAGAAATACCTGAATTGAAGATGCATAGATCCTCATGAGCCTTTGCAGTCGCGGGGGCTCATGATGATCCACGTATCTCTTCAGTGCTGCCGGGTCTCGTTCACATCGGTAAGCTTATTTGGTTTCCAGCAGAACAACTTCAAACCAGTAAAATGATATGGAATGAATTTTGTTTTCAGGACAAAAATGTGTCAGATCCACATTGCATAAAGAGTTAGTTAGTTATTTGGCGAGCAGGCAACTAAGGCCATCTCACGGCGGCATTGCATACAGAGTTTAACACGGAGAAAGCCTCATGAAATAACATATACAGTTTAAAGAGCGCAGCACCCCCCCCCCACCCCCTCCCCCCCCACAAAAAACAAACAAACAAACAAACAAAAAACAAAACAAAAACCCAAAAAAAACCCAAATAAAAAAAAAGAAGAAGCGGCGCAAAGCACTGAACATAATGGGTTTCTAAGAAAATTTAAGAAAGGATTTTAAGAGGTGCATACAGTGAAAGGGACAGCATTATTTCAAGAACCTGAGAAGATGTATAAAAAGGACAGGCTGCACCACTCCATTTTAGCTGCAAGGCCAGTTTGAAAAAGGCCAGGGAAAGTCCAATATGACAGGTTAGCACAGAGGATTCTTGACTTGTGCGTCACGGGCGACCACACTTCTGGCATTCACGTGATGGCAGACATAAATGGCTTCCATTCTATAGAATGGAAGTCATTCAGTCTCCGGAGTTTAAGAATTAATCTTTATTTCCAGTCAAATCATATAAATAATTTAGAAGGGGGTTCAACAGGGAGTGCTGAGTGTAGTAATGAATTTTGAGTTCAAGCCAAAAGAAATTTAAATCAGCAAAACGTGTATATCTGAAGACAGAGGCGGGGGGGGGGGGGGATGGATTTGAATATTCAAACCAAAATCAATTTAAAACCGGCCCAAAAATTTGAACAGAAAGGGAGGATGGGATGGAATTTTTATTTCAAGCCAAAACGGTTCTTACCGGTGACATGCCATTCAACAAGGATTGGTGAGGGTTTGTATTTTGATTTCAATTCAAAATAATTCAGTCAAAGTGGTTGAACAGGACGAGAAGACGTACAGAAATCAATATTTGATTTGCAGCCAACAATTTCAAATCAGTTGAATACGATTGAACAGTGATAGGGAGTGTAATAAAGTCTAATTTACAGCCAAACAAATTCAAAGAGCGTGGTTGCGGGGGAGGAACGAAGTGGATTTCAAGCTAAAACAATTTAAGAATTGGAGCAGGAAGGGAGAGTGGAGCTGAATTTTGATTTCCATCCAAAGCAGTTTTAATCAGTCCCAAACTTGTTCACACCAGTCAAAGTAGATGAACAGTGGTGGGGAGTGTAATGCTTTTTTATTTCCATCCCAACAATTTTCACCTAGCAAAAGGGTTTGAACGGTGATGGGGAGTGAAATGAATGTTGATTTTCAGCCACATAAATTCAAACCATTAAGTAGTTGAATTAGAATTTAGGATGAATTTTTATTTAAATTCAAAACAATTTAAAAACAATACACGTGGCTCCAAGGGTTTTCTGAGGGGACTCATGAGGATCTATACCTCTCGCATTTGGGTGATATTCACATTGAACAGGAAGAGAAAGGTGGGGTTGCATTTCATTTTCATTTTCACCATTACAGGTGATTCAACAAGGCTTGGTGAGGATCGGGATTTTGAATTAAATACAAGTCAAATTCAAACTGTGGTTGAACAGGATGAGATGATACCGTAGAAGTGTATATTTGTTTTTTACTTAAACGGTTTTTATCAATACAGGTAACATCGACTAGCATGGACTGGTGAAGGTGTGAAATTTGAAAATCCCCAAAAGAATGTGAACCAAAGTGGTTGATCAGGAAGAGAGCATAAAAGGTTTGTTTTATCTTATTTCCAGCCAAACAATTTCAAACAAGCAAGAATGGTTGAACAGTGGTTGGGAGTATAATTAATTTTAAAACAAACAAATTAAAACCAGTAAAAAATGTTTCTTATATACATCAGGAGTTTAACTCTTAAAATTCCAGAACTAAATGACTTCCATTCTATCAAATGGAATCACAGCGCTGGACAGACAACAGTTAGATCCCCTGCCCCCGCCTATCAGGCACCCAATCGCCAGCCCACAGAGAAATACGCAGGTATAGAATAAGACAATCATTTCCATTCCTAATAAGAATGGATCAGGTCTCTTATATAACCCATGTCTTTCTCCGGAACTTAGGAAGTAGGCAGGAGAAACATACATACACAAACATGAAGGTGCGCTACTATATGTGGTCGGGTAAATACCCTGATTTCCCACAGTAGATGCACAGAACATTACACAACAATGTAACGATACAAATTTTGCCTCGAGTTATACATGATTGCAGAATTGTCAGTACTCAAACCAAGGGGAATCACAGCGCTGGACAGACAACATCCCCTGCCCCCGCCTATCAGGCACCCAATCGCCAGCCCACAGAGAAATACGCAGGTATAGAATAAGACAATCATTTCCATTCCTAATAAGAATGGATCAGGTCTCTTATATAACCCATGTCTTTCTCCGGAACTTAGGAAGTAGGCAGGAGAAACATACATACACAAACATGAAGGTGCGCTACTATATGTGGTCGGGTAAATACCCTGATTTCCCACAGTAGATGCACATAACATTACACAACAATGTAACGATACAAATTTTGCCTCGAGTTATACATGATTCTGCCAGCGCTAGCCTCACCTATCTGGTTTGTGAGTATCAAATGGAAGTCATTGAGAAGTATACCATGCACAGCCCTGCAATTCATGTGGGCTACAATCAGTACAGGTACACCCCTAATGCCACAGTAGGGAGCATGATAGCACGCAGAGCTCTGGAGCTCAGGCAGACTTTAATTATAGTGACTAACCGGGGAAGGGTGATTGAATTTTGATTTTGACAGCCCAAAAGCAAAACTGATCAGCCGTTTCTTTACACAGAGAAAAAGCCAAAGTAAGCCAAACTCGCACAGTCCAGAAGTTTACGCAAGCTTTAATAAAAAGTGTCTACTGTGGTAGGGTGATTGAATTTTGATTTTGAAAGCCCCAAAGCCAAAGTGGTTTGCATTTTCTGTACAAATCCCTAAAACCCAAGTAGGGAGCTTACTATGCATGCTAATTGAATTTTGATTTTGAAATCCACAGAGCCAAGGTGGTCTGCCTTTTCTGTGCACATCCTTGTGGGCTGGCGATTGGGTGCCTGAAAGGAGGGGGCAGGGGATCTAACCGTTTGTCTCTGTCCGGCGCTGAGTGATTCCTCTTGGTTTGTGTACATCCTTGAAAGCCAAAGAACGGCGAGTACCATGCTCAGCGCTAGATTTTACACGGACTCAGATTAAAATGTCTACACTGGCAGGGTGGTTGAAGTTTTATTTTGACAGCCCCTAAGCCTTTTCTGTACAAAACCTTAAATCCAAAGTATGGAGTGTACCATGTTCAGCCCTGTGGTTTACGCATTCTTCATCAAAGTGTAAACACTGGATGGGTGTTGAATTTTTATTTGGTTGACAGCCCCAAAGCCAAAGTGGTCTGCGTTTTTCTATGCACATCCATAAAGTCAAAACCATGCTCAGTCATAAGTTCAAACGGGCTTCAATTAACTCATTCTACCCCAGACACATCACAGGAAGATAAGGATCGACCATAATAGTTCAAGGGTGATGCCAGAATAGCTTGGCGCCTATGGGCGCCAAGCTGTTCTGGCATCACCCTTGAACTATCATGGTCGATCTCAACTGTGTCCTGCACTGCAATGCAGTCTTTAGAGGACAACGGCAAAATATAAGGATTTCGGTGTTGGGGTAGAATGAGTTAAGTGAGTAAATAAGGAACGGTATCGGTAATAGAATTTGTATTTTGACAGCCCAAAAGCTAAAGTGGTCTGCCTTTTCCGTAGGCATCCCTAAAGCCAAATTAGGGAGCGTGCCATGTTCAAGTCTAGAATTTACGCGGGCTTTCAATTAACGTGTATACACCGGTAGGTTGATTGAATTTTGATTTTGACAGCACCAAAGCCAAAGTGGTCCCCCTTTTCTGCCCACATCCCTAAAGCCAAAGTAGGGAGTGTACAAAGATTAGCTCTAGAGTTTATGCAGGCTTTAATTAAAATGTATACACTGTTAGGGTGATTGAATTTTGATTTGTACAGTCCAAAGCCAAAGTGGTCTGCCTTTTCTGTACACAACACTACAGCCAAAGTAGGGAGCCCTAGGTTCACACGGGCTTTATTTAAAGGCCCTAAGCGCTCCTGGAGCAGTCTCAACTATTTGACAAAATATCAACACCTGAAATATATATTGAATGTGTTGTAATGCGGCCTACTCAACGACTGGCTACAGTTGTTATTTCGTTCATAACTGCGTGAATATATTATATTACTTTGTGTCCGTTTAGTCACCGCTGAAGCATATGTGCCATTTAACCCCTCCAAGTGTCAGAGCCGAAGTTAAAGCTATTTATAGCACACTCCTGGCCCATGAGCAAACAGAAAGTAGCTTGCGATCTACCATTAGGTAACGACCTTTGTGAGGTTATGTCACAGTCAGGTGTCTTACTCGATCTGTCTGTGAATCAAATATGCAATTACGCCTGGAAATCAATGTAACAGGTTTCTATGGTCACTGCGGACCCGACCTTTTTTGAGGCTTCAGTCCGCAAAAGCTTTTACTGGGATTCAGTATACATACCCACTTCATTAGACAGTGACCACCCTATTGTCCCACCAAATGCTTTCTTTCGTCGTTCAAGGCGAAAAGATCCCCCCTCCCCCCCCCCCTTCCCCACCCCCCGGAATCCAGTGACGTATACTGAACTGGATGGGTAATTTAAGTTTGATTTTGACAGCACCAAATGCAAAGTGCTCTTTTCAGTACACACCCCTAAAGCCAAAGTAGGGAGCGTACCATACGCACGCAGCCAGAGAATTTTTCGCGGGCTTTAATTAAGTGTATACACTGGATGCGTGATTTAATTTTGATTTTGACAGCCCCAAAGACAATGTGGTCTGCCTTGTCTGTACTCATCCCTAAAGCGAAAGTAGGCAGCGTACCATGTTCAGCCCTAAAGTTAACATGGGCTTTAACTAAAATGCATACACTGGTAGGTTGATTGAATTTTGATTTTGATAGCCCCAAAGCAAAAGTGGTCTGCCTTTTCTGCACACATCCCTAAAGCCAAAATAAGGAAAGTACAACGCCCAGCCCTAGAGTTTATATGCAGGCTTTAATCAAAGTGTATACACTGTTTGGGTGATTGAATTTGTATTTTGACAGACCCAAAGCCAAAGTTGTCTACATATGCTGTATACATCGAGTAAACGAAAGTAGGTAGATTGCAATGCACAGCCCTGGAGTTTACGTGGGCTTTAATTAACCCTTTTCATTCGGAATACACCAGTGTGTGAAATAAGTTTGACTAAAATAGTTCAAGGGTAGTGCCAGAATAGCTTGGCGCCTCTAGGCGCCAAGCTATTTTGGCACCACCCTTGAACTTTAGCAATTGGTCTATACCCTTATCTGTAAGTAATCCAGAGGTGCCACATTCCTTCTGCGAATGAAGATAAGTAGCGGCTAATCTCTCTGTTTGTTTGTTTGTCTATTTTGACAAAGGGTATTTACCCGAAATATTAATAAATTGTGTTGTACCCGGCTTTTCTAAGCGTGTTTCTTTCTCCGTTGGGTACTTCTTTTTATCTGTAAGTACTATAATGTAGCTTGCATATGACAGTGTACAAATTTGAAGCCTCATGTTTAGCCTCAGTATGATATGGGTTAAAGTATCTATGCTGGTAGGGTGATAGATTCTTCCTTTTTTGTACACATCCCTAAAGACAAAGTAGGGAACAATAACGTCATTGGGACCTAGGTTCGGAAACTTGACAGTAAGAGTTTGGTTTTGATCTATGGTGCTAGGTTTGTTTGTGATGACAATTGATTGCCTAAAGGCCCCGCCACACGTGCCGGTTGTGCCCCGATTTTGAAGCCGATTCTATGCCGATCCGATTGCGATCGGATGACGTCAATTATCCGATCCGGTCCCAATCGGCTGGGAATCGGGTGTCTAGAACCTGCTCTATTTTTCCGATCCGAGTCGGTCCCGATCGTAAGCTTCACTAACCAATCAGAGCGCGTCTCGCAAAGCATGTCGTTTCAGTTCAGTTTGCAAATGGCGGAACACGCCTGTTGTGATCAGTACCACCGCCGTTGCTGATGTTTCGCACGCCGTTTCCCGAATATGATGCAAAACTGCTGATAATGCAAGCACATCATCATCACTGTCAAAACTAGCAACCATTTTGCAGAACAGGTACGACTTTGATCTTCGGTTCAAACCGGTCGGCTAAATAAAGTCGGGGAATGTGTGGCAGTGCACACGATTTTGCAGTCCGGTCAGATCACCTACCGATTCGAAACTGATCGGGAATCGGCCTCAAAACCGGGCATGTGTAGCGAGGGCCTTAATGCCCTTAACACCTAGAGGTTCGCGTACGGTTTTCTGTATGGGTCTAACTTTGATCCGTAGGACTGTGTCATTTTATTTATGCAAAATTAAAAAAACAAATTACTAAATAAAAATACACCAATGGCAGTGGGAGGTTTTGGCCATGATATTGAAATGGATGACATGTATGACTTTGATAATAGTACAACAGATATGGCTGGTACAAGGAATACTTCTATTTTGCAACAGGAACTTTTACAAAGCAAAGTAAACTCGTTTTATGATAGTGTTGGTGTCCATCCAGACGTCATAGACCCTACGTAATCAGTTTGAATATGATAAAGGCCACTTATTTGTAAATACGGACAAAGGAAAAGTGTATCTAACCCATAAAAACAACCCTGCTAAGTTCAGAGCTTTAAGTACAATCAAAACTGATGTCAGTGGTGACGCAGCACTGCAGCGTTACCTTGATGTGTGTAGTAAGAAGTTACCAAGCAGAGTTGAAAGTGCTCTTCTTGATGTGCAAACAAGGTTGCCAACAGGACAAGAAATTGAAACGACGGAAGTAAAAGTCCTGCCGGAAATAGCAGACAAAGCAATACAAGAAACCTCTTTTACCTAAGGGCAAATAAATGAAGCTATGAAAACAATAGATAAATCTCCTTTCCCCATGCGCGAGATAATGGGGTTAAATAAATCATTGCAAACAATCAGAGGGGAACTGGTGAATAATGTAGCCAAACTAGGTGAGCTAAAGAATCACATAGAAAGAGAAAAGAAAAAACTAGGTACAGCAGACGAAGAGAATTATGATATTGAAATAAAAGAAAGAATACAACAATCGATTAAAAGATTTGCAGATAGAAAGATCAGCATGACTAGAAGTAATTGAAATTTAGAAAGAAAAACGGAAAACGCAAGTCAAGAGGATTAGAGAAACGATTCAGAAAATACTTCATGATTGATTGATTGATTGATTGTACATTGCTTAACGTCCCGACAGCAACAAGGCTTTCTCAGGACGTGGCTGCACTGCTTGTGAAAAAAAAACAAAACAGAACATTGAATGTATGTCGCCAGCCGGTCAAATACATTAAATAAACCTAACACATGGGGCTAAATAAAGCTAAGACCATTTAGCAACACACATCCAATATCAAGAGCTACAGGCAGTGCAGACAGTAGGGAGAGTTTTAAAAGGGCAAATACAGGTGAATGGACAAAGGGTAGACAGAAACACATGCCCCAGAATAGAGAGAAAAACCCACCCTGTGGGGCTGACCAGACACTACATTGGCTGAGAGGTTGAAAACACTTTTCAGAGAGCAGGGTATTACAATTGCAAGTTTAATTACTGCTCTTGGGTTTATTATTAGTACTGTAACAGAAGGAGGTAGTTCAACTCCATCTCCAGCTCATCCGACTCTGCCGACTCCTCCAGGTCCACCGTCAGACCCAAAAGACTTACAGACATAGGCAAAAACAACAACAACAACAACAACAACAACAAAACAGTTGTCACATATATCAGACTTGCTTAAGAAATTGGATGTGAAAGTAATGGATGCTTTGCCTGGCATAATAGGGAGTGTTGTCAGATGGTTGATAAGTACAGCAGGGAAGGTAGTACGGTTTATGGCGGAGCATGTGTGGGTCTTTCTGGTGACAGTAGGAGGATTAATCTCAGGATATTTAATGAAACAGGTTGTTACGATTGTGGTTGTGTTGTCCTGTGAGAGCATACATGTGTTAATTGTAGGAAACGATCCAATATTTATTTGAGCTATCATGGTTGCGATTCATGTACCTTTTCGGTGGAATTTTCTTTTATTCGCGCGTAGAGCGGAATTTGCTTTGTTATTTTATTAGGTTTGTTCCGGAAGTTTCTAGCGAAGTCACACGGAGAAAAGCGGTCGATTTTTGTATTGTGTAGTTACGATGAGAATAGACTAGAATGTTGGAGCAGAATCGCGCTCTGTCTAGTGACCTCGTGTGTGTAACATCAAAGCGTCGGCAACCTTTTGAAATTCGGTATCAGAGTGAGTCGCTCTTTTGGTCACAAGTTGTTTACTGTGCGCGTGAAGTGTTCAGCCTTTTTCTTGTCTGTATTGAAATTTTGTGATGGTTCTCGAAGTTTCCAAACTGCCTACCATACTTTTGTGAGATGTCATTTTACCAAGGATTTGGGGCTGAAGTGAGCAGCCAAATTTTTGTAGCCTATTGTGGTTTTCTAGAGGGTTCATGTTTTATCGATGTTTGTGAGTTTCATTTGCGTAGATTATTTTGATTGGTTGACGTGTGACGGATTGCAGCTGAACGAGGTTTATTTTAAAGAACCTTACGTGCGTGCGTCTGGTGTGTTTATCATACTACGACTACAACTCCACTATGTAACATAATGGCACCTCCGATGGGACCTCTTCAGTTCAGTGGTTCAGTGGAAAGGGTAGCAGGAGAAAACAGCCAGCAGTGAAAAGCAGAGATGGCGACATCGGAGATGGAGACATTCCTGAAAATTGGAAAGGAGTGTGGACTCGAAGGAGAGATTAGAACGAGAGAAGGAGAGACTGGAGAGAGAAAAAGAAAAGAGACTTGAAGAAGAAAAGAGACTGGAGAGAGAAGAAAGGGCTAAAGAACGTGAAATCAGGAAACTTGAAATTCAAGGAGAAGAAGCAGAGAAACAACGAGAAGCGGAACGAGAAGAGGCAGAGAAACAGCGAGAAGAGGCGGAGAGGCAGCGACAACATGAAATTCATTTAAAGCAGATGGAGATAGAGGCACAGAGCCAGAGGGTTTCTGAAGCAACAGCCTTAGCCAGCAGAGAGCAAACAGCCTGTGCGCCAAAGCTTCCACCTTTCGTTGAAAACTCGGATAAGATGGACGCTTACTTGAAGCGATTCGAGCGCTTTGCAAGTAGCAACAATTGGAAACAAGAGACTTGGGCTATCAAACTGAGTGCACTTCTAACTGGCAAAGCCCTTGAATTTTACACTCGCTTACCAAGAGAAGAAGCCGAAGATTATACGCAGTTGAAAGCCGCCCTGCTGAGACAGTACGACTTCACTGAAGAGGGTTACAGACGACGGTTTCGGAACTGCAAGCCTGAAGAAGGAGAAACACCCGGCCTATTCATTGAGAGAATCAGGAGCTACCTGGAGAAATGGATAGAGCTGGCTGGTTTAAACAAAGAATATCAGGACCTGTGTGACCTCATCATCAAAGAACAAGTCTTCAACGCATGTTCTAAGGACCTGGCCGCCCACCTCAGAGAGCAAAAAGACCAGTTCCTAAAGGCCCTGGCCGACTTCGCTCAAAGATACCTTGACGCCCACACTCATGAAGTTCGGGTCCAGTAAGCCACAGCGTGTGTCTGCACCAGCAGAGGAAATCCACAATGTCAGAGAAACCCCGAGATACAAGCCGGTGGAGAACCTGACATGTTTTCTCTGTGGAAAGAAAGGTCACAAGGCGATACGGTGTCCTTCTAAAGATGTTCCTCGAGGCGACAACATCAGAAAATCCAACCAAGATCGCGGGATAGCAGGCAGAAGCTGTATTAGCCAATGATGTGACGTCATCCAGTGACTTTGAGTCTAGAGAAACGCGAGTGACACCAGAGCTGATTGAATCTTTCAGAAAGAATGGACGCATCCCAGTCGGAGATGGGACTACATTCTTACCAGTCTCAAGCATCGCGCTGCCTAAGAATGAAGTGCCGAATATGCCGGTGGTGACAGGATTTGTCGGCAAAGCATCAGTGAGAGTGTTGAGAGACACTGGTTGTAGCTGCATCATCGTGAGAGAGGATCTAGTAGCTGAAGACCAGAAGCTACAGGAGTGGACCACCCTCATTTTGGCTGATGGAACTGTAAGCATTATCCCCCTTGCCAAAGTCAGTGTAGACACCCCATACTTGACAGGAGAGGTGAAGGCGTTGTGCGTGAAGACACCAGTCTATGACCTCATCATCGGAAACATTGATGGTGCCAGAAACGCAGACGATCCAGATCCAGAGTGGAGACCTGAAACATGTACTGTTACCACGAGAAGTCAAGTAAAGAAAAGTCACCAGACCATCCCTCTAAAAGTGGCGGACAACACGGAAGCAGCAGTGGTGAATAAGGACAGGCTGGTGGAGCTACAGAAAGCCGACCCCACGCTTGACAAGTTCCGGGGTCAGACCGAGCCCGTAACGCGAAAGGGAAAGGAGATAACCTTCGAAACCAGAAAAGATATCATGTACCGGATATTTGACAGCAATAGAGACCAACCCGTGCGTCAAGTAGTAGTTCCTGAACCTTTGCGAATGCAGGTGATGAAGCTGGCCCACGATTCCATATTGGGAGGACATTTGGGAATCAACAAGACGCTTGATAGAATCCGAGCCGTCTTTTACTGGCCTGATATGGGAGGCGACGTCACCCGTTTCTGCAGGTCGTGCGACATATGCCAGAAGACAATCTCCAAGGGAAAGGTGCCCAAGGTTCCTCTAGAGAAAATGCCACTGATCGACATGCCTTTCAAGCGCGTAGCTGTGGACCTGGTGGGGCCAATATCTCCTCCAAGTGAAGATGGTCATCGCTACATTTTGACTCTGGTGGACTACGCTACACGTTATCCTGAGGCCATACCATTGAAAAAGATTGATACTCCAACAGTGGCAGAGGCGCTCGTCGACATGTTCAGCCGTTTGGGGATTCCTGAAGAGATCCTGAGTGACCTGGGAACTCAGTTCGTCTCTGAATGCATGGAGGAAGTCAACCGGCTATTGAGCATCCGACACCTTACTACCACCCCTTATCACCCCATGTGTAATGGGTTGGTTGAAAAGTTTAACGGAACATTAAAGGTTATGCTGAAGAAACTGTGTGCTGAACAGCCAAGGTTGTGGCATAGATATATCAATGCCTTGCTCTTCGCATACCGTGAAGTTCCTCAGGATTCGACAGGGTTTTCCCCTTTTGAATTACTGTACGGCAGGACTGTAAGGGGGCCCATGCACATCCTGAAGGAGCTGTGGACCAAGGATATCGACGCGCTTGAGGTGAAGATCAGCTACCAGTACGTCTTCGACCTGAGAGAGAAGTTGGGAGATACCCTCAGGATGGCTCGAGAAGAACTAGAGAAGGCGCAGAACAAGGGGAAGCATTAATATGATCGTAAGGCGAAACCTCGACGATTCCAGCCAGGTGACCAAGTGTTGGTTCTTCTTCCTACCGACACCAACAAACTCCTGATGCAGTGGAAGGGACCCTACGTTGTCGATACGGTGGTTGGCATCAACGACTACAGAGTCAAGATCAACATCAAGGTGAAGACTTACCACGCTAATCGGCTGAAGAAGTATATTGAGAGAGGTTGTCAAGACAAAACACAACTGGCGGCATCAGTGAGTCTTGCTGATGACGAAAGACTAGACGACGAGAACCTGTTTGACCTTAACGAACTCCGACACAAGGAGGATGTAGATATCCAGTTTGGTCAGAATCTGACCCAGACTCAACGAGAAGAACTGCGCATCCTGACTCAAGAGTTCAAACATCGGTTTACACCTGACCCAGGGACAACAGACACCATCCAGCATGAGGTTAACCTGACGTCAAACGAGCCAGTCCGCAGCAAACCTTATCGTCTTCCTTATAACACGAGGGAAGAACTGAAAAAAAGATATCAAGCAAATGCTGAGTCTGGAAGTCATCAGAGAGTCCAAGTCACCATATGCGTCCCCTGTTGTCATCGTAAAGAAACCAGATGGATCCAACCGGGTGTGTGTGGACTATCGTAGACTCAATAAACTTACAATCTTTGATCCAGAGCCTATGCCCACAGCAGAAGAACTGTTTCAGAAGGTCATTGGAGACCGATTTTTCTCCAAAATTGACCTAAGCAAAGGGTATTGGCAAATCAAGGTTGCAGAAAAAGATATCCCCAAGACAGCATTTGTCACACCCGACGGTCATTGGGAGTTCCTGAAGATGCCTTTTGGTATGGTGAACAGTGGTGCCACATTGAAGAGAGGACTGAAAAAGATCCTAGAAGACATGCAGAATGTGGTCTTTTACTGGGATGACATTTTGATCCATACCAAAACTTGGGGGAACCACCTCAAATCCCTCCGAGAACTGTTCCAAAGACTGTCAGATGCAAATTTCACCATCCGTCCAAGCAAGTGTATTCTTGGGGCTGACAACATATACTTCATCGGACACAAATTGAGCGAAGGTTTAAAGGGGTACACGACAACAACGTGCAGAAGCCCGAGGGATGCCCCGCGACCTACTTCCAAAGACTGTCAGATGCAAATTTCACCATCCGTCCAAGCAAGTGTATTCTTGGGGCTGACAACATATACTTCATCGGACACAAATTGAGCGAAGGTTTAAAGGGGCTACAAGACAACAACGTGCAGAAGATCAGGGATGCCCCGCGACCTACGATAAAGACGCAAGTTCGCTCATTTATGGGCTTGGCGAACTACTACCGGGAGTTCATACCAAATTTTGCGGCAGTCACAAGTCCTCTGACTGACTTGCTGAGGAAAGGACAACCTAACGTAGTGAAGTGGGAGGAGGCCCAAGAGCGAGCATTCCAGGCAGTACGAGACATCCTAACCGAGAAGCCTGTTCTACACCTCCCTGACCCGTTGAAAACTTTCATCCTGAGAACAGACGCCTCCAACGAAGGAGTAGGTGCAGTCTTAATGCAAGAAGATAATGGAAAACTCCACCCCTTGAGCTACGCCAGCAAAAAGTTTACCAAAGCTGAGAAAAACTACTCGACCATTGAGAAGGAGTGCCTAGCCATCATCTGGGGAGTAAGGCGATTCGAACTGTACCTTTTGGGTGTGCCATTTGTTCTCCAAACGGACCATCAACCCTTGAACTATCTAAACTCTGCAAAGTTTACAAATTCTCGTATTATGAGATGGGCGATGTCCTTGCAGAATTTTGACATTAAACTACAATCTATCAAGGGTTTGCAGAACTTTGGAGCGGATTACTTGAGCAGAGCAGTTTGAATGAACATTTCTGTGTCCAGAACAATTTGAGGAAACATTTCGGTGCTCAAGACTGTTTAAAGGAACTGTGAGATGATTATTTTGATTTCATTTTTGATGTGAAGTTCTTTTCATTTTTGGTTTTGTGTAGGTTTACACAGCCACAACCGTATTTTTGAGGTTTGAGAAGAAATTTTTGTGAAATTTCATTCTAAAGAGGGGGGGGGGGGGGGGGTGATGTTACGATTGTGGTTGTGTTGTCCTGTGAGAGCATACATGTGTTAATTGTAGGAAACGATCCAATATTTATTTGATCTATCATGGATGCGATTCACGTACCTTTTCGGTGGAATTTTCTTTTATTCGCGCGTAGAGCGGAATTTGCTTTGTTATTTTATTAGGTTTGTTCCGGAAGTTTCTAGCGAAGTCACACGGAGAAAAGCAGTCGATTTTTGTATTGTGTAGTTACGATGAGAATAGACTAGAATGTTGGAGCAGAATCACGCTCTGTCTAGTGACCTCGTGTGTGTAACATCAAAGCGTTGGCAACCTTTTGAAATTCGGTATCAGAGTGAGCCGCTCTTTTGGTCACAAGTTGTTTACTGTGCGCGTGAAGTGTTCAGCCTTTTTCTTGTCTGTATTGAAATTTTGTGATGGTTCTCGAAGTTTCCGAACTGCCTACCATACTTTTGTGAGATGTCATTTTACCAAGGATTTGGGGCTGAAGTGAGCAGCCAAATTTTTGTAGCTTATTGTGGTTTTCTAGAGGGTTCATGTTTTATCGATGTTTGTGAGTTTCATTTGCGTAGATTATTTTGATTGGTTGAGTTGTTTGATTTTCCTAGATTATTCTAGAAATTAGTGCACTATAAAAGATTGGTGCTGGGGAAGCACGTTCGTACATTGTCTTGCATTTGTCAGTTGTAGAGACACACAGTTATCGTAGGTACGTGTGGCCCGTATAGGGTGTACATTGTAAAAGAAACAGCGTAACAGTGTGGTGTACGTTGTGTGAGAAACTTTGTGTTGTAGTGTGGACATTGCATAAGAGACTTTGTATCAGTGTTGATGCATTTGGAAATGCATTGTGTGGTGATTGCATAGCTGAATTAAAATATTGTTGGAACTGTTACTCCAGTATTGTCTACATCCTTAAGCCATTTGTGTGACGGATTGCAGCTGAACGAGGTTTATTTTAAAGAACCTTACGTGCGTGCGTCTGGTGTGTTTATCATACTACGACTATAACTCCACCACGTAACACAGGTACAGAAGTAATATCCCTAATCCAGTAAGACCTATTACCAGCACAGTTCTCTCTGACTCATGTGTGTTTATTGGTGGCACAAGCGGTTGCTCTGGTGCCGGGGCTGGGGCTGGTGTTACTGACTGTACGGGTGATGGCCCAAGCGATGTGACTGTTGTTATTAATGGATTTACTAGTGTTGACAGTGACTGTAGGTGTATGGTTGATGGACCCAAGTTGACTGACTGAGTCATAATTTTTTATCATGCCCTGCAACAATTATTTCATTATTGTAATTTTTTTTTGGTCCCCATTTGGAGTTGAAGGTCAGATGGTAAAATGTATAACCCAATGCCAACCACAAAGTCAACTTTTGATCTGGCATACCTGAGAATGTCTTGGTAGCGTTGTATGCTTGATGGGAGATCAACTACTAAATTTATAGCATCTTCCAGGTTTGCAAGAAACTGTTTTTTTGCTTCAATTTGCCACTTCCGTTTAAGATATTTGATTTTGTTTGAGCTTGTGCTCCTAGTAAACACACACATATGTTATGATAGACTCATTAATGCGTTCAACTCCTGCTTGAGTAAACCCTTCACTCTTATCTAAGACGAATGTGGTCCAGGCATTAGACTGTTTCTGACCTATTGAGCCTAACCAGATTGTACTTTTTTATGAGAATGAAGAGAATAAAGGCTAGTAATCTTGGGGATATTGTCTGTGACTCATTACTTACTTACTTACGCCTGTCACCCCTACCCGGGTATAGGCCGTCGACGAGAGACCTCCAGCAACTCCTGTCCTGTGCTTCTCCTTCGATTCTACTCCAGGTGGTTCCCAGTCTCTTGATGTCTGCTTGGAGGTCTCGACGCCAGGAGTTTCTCGGCCTACCTCTTTTCCTCTTTCTCTGGGGGTTCCATGACAATGCCTGCCTAGTGATACTGGAAGCTGGCTTTCTCAGGCTGTGACCGATCCATCCCCATCTTCTTCGCCCAATTTCATTCTCTGCTGTTATCTGCTCTGTTCTGTCCCAGAGTCTGACGTTGCTGATCTTCTCTGGCCAGTGGATTTTCAAAATTCTTCTAAGGCAACTGTTCATGAAGGTCTGTACTCTGTTGACTGTGGTTTTTGTCAATCTCCAAGTCTCTGCTCCATATAGGAGAACTGCTTTTACATTGGAGTTGAAAATCCGGACTTTGGTGTGTTGTGACAGCTCTCTGGAACTCCACACTTTTTTTAACTGGAGAAAGGCTGCTCTGGCTTTACCGATTCGTGCTCTGACATCTGCATCAGTGCCGCCTTTTTTGTCTATGATGCTCCCGAGATAGGTGAAGGACTCCACCTCCTCCAATGGGGTGCCAGCAAGCAAGATTGGTTCTTCCCTGGTTGTGTTCAGCCTCATTGTCTTTGTTTTCTGTTTGTGAATGGTGAGGCCCACTTGGGACGAGATGTCAGCAAGCCTCGTGGTCTTGTCCTGCATTTGTTGACGAGTGTAATGCCAAGTCGTCTGCAAAATCAAGGTCGTCAAGCTGTGTCCACAGTGTCCACTGTATTCCACTTCGTCTGTGCTCTGTGGTCATCTTCATGACCCAGTCTATGGCCAGTAGGAAGAGGAACGGAGACAGCAGACACCCCTGCCTGACACCAGTTCTGACCTGGAGCTCCCTGGTGAACTGCCCTTCGTGGATCACGCGACATGTCATGCCATCATAGCTGCTCTTGATCAGGCGGACGAGCTTTGTGGGTACACCGTAGTGTCGTAGGAGTTTCCACAGGGTCTCTCGGTCCACGCTGTCAAATGCTTTCTCATAATCCACAAATTTGACGTACAGCGGGGAGCTCCACTCCAGAGACTGTTCCACGATGATGCGGAGAGTGGCGATCTGGTCTGTACATGATCGGTTCTTCCTGAATCCTGCTTGCTGGTCTCTCAGCTGGGGGTCAACGGAGCTCTTCATTCTCTCTAGGATGATCCTGTTGAAGACCTTTCCTGGTACTGACAGCAAGGTGATTCCTCTGTAGTTGGAACACTTGCTGAGGTCGCCTTTCTTGGGAAGCTTGATTAGGTACCCCTCCTTCCAGTCAGCTGGCATCACCTCCTCTTCCCAGATCTTTCCAAACAGTGGGTACAGCATCTCCACTGTTGTCTCTAGGTCTGCTTTCAGAGACTCCGCTGGGATGCCATCTGGCCCTGCTGCTTTGCCATTCTTAAAAAATGCCACTGCTCTTCTGATCTCTTCCCGGCTGGGTCTGTCACAGCTGATGGGTAGGTCGGTCTCTGCCGGCTGGATGTCGGGGGGGAGGGGGGGGGGGGGGTCGGGTGGACTAGGTCTGTTCAGTAACTCTTCAAAATACTCGGCCCATCTGTCGAGTTGGTCTGCTCTGTCTGTCTGCCTTCTTTGTCTTTTACTGGTCTTTCTGTATGGCCATACTTACCCGACAATTTTCTGGTAATGTCGTAAAGCCGTTTCATGTTGCCGCTGCCTGCTGCCTTTTCTGCCTCTGCTGCCAGGCTGTCTGTGTAGGCCCTCTTGTCTGCCCTGATACTCTTCTTCACCTCGCGGTTGGCTTCCGAGTATTCCTCCTGTGCCCTTACTTTGGCTGCTCTCGTGCGACTGTTGTTGACCGCTGCTTTCTTCTGCTTCCTCGCTTCTATCTTCTTCAAGGTCTGTGCCGACAGCCAGTCCTAGTGGTGGTGTTTCCTGAACCCTACAGTGTCTTTGCAGGTTGAGTTCAGCGCCTCTATAACTGCCTTCCACTGCTGCTCTGTGGTGACTGCCTCCTCTTCATTTACTAGCTCCTGTAGCGCTTGAAACCGGTTGGACAGCACCAGTTTGAACTCTTCTCTCAGGAGGCCTACATTATAGCGCTGTCTTCTTGTTGTCGCTGTGCGGCTTTTCTTTAGCTTGAGCTTCATTCTTAAGGTAAGCAGATGGTGGTCTGAGGCAACATCTGCTCCTCTCCTCACTTGAACATCTTGAGGGGATCTTCTAAATTTCTTGCTAATGCAGGTTGCTTTGTGTATTCTTCTGTGTGGGAAGATGCTGCCTCCAATGACAAGTCGGTTTAGAGCACAAAAGTCTACAAACCTCTCCCCGTTCTCACTCATCTCTGAGCCTAGTCCCTGTCTCCCCATCACCTCTTCGTATCCGGTGTTGTCCTCCCCTATTTTGGCATTAAAATCGCCCATGACGATGGTGATGTCTCGCTCCGCACATTTGTCCACGGCACTCTGGAGTCGGTCATAGAACTCTTGTTTCTCTTCCTCGTCACTGTCATTTGTGGGCGCATAACACTGGATGACGTTCAGCTTGAGCTTTTTCTTGGTTCTAAAGGCTTCTGTGATAATTCTTGGCCCAGGAGGTTCCCAGCCCATTAGCGCTCTCTGTGCCACTGGTGACAGCATGAATGCTACTCCATCTGTATGGGGGGCATTCTCCTCTTCATGACCTGAATACAGAATCATCTCCCCACTTAACAGCCTTTTCTGGCCAGACTGCATCCATCTGGCTTCACTGATACCTAGCAGGGAAAGGTTGTACTTTTGCATTTCCGCTGCTATCTGGGCGGCCTTGCTGCTCTGGTACATGGTCTTGACATTCCATGTGCCCATGGTTGTGTCCCTGGATAGAGAGAGGCGGCTCGGTCCTGTGGCTTCCGAAGACTTCCGGCTTTCACCACAGGATGTCATAAGTCTTCTGGTAGAAAAACCTTCCTCCTCCAGGAAAGGAATTACTGTTAGTCTTTTCGTCGGCGTTTTTGTAGCTATTTCCTTTTTTGCAGGGTGGGGAAGCTACCCCCACGCCCAACCCCCTTACTAGGAGGACCAGGGGTTTTCTGTCGGGGTCACCTTCCCTTAGACCATGTTGGTTCACGACACCTTATTTCATTCGGTGCACCCCTCTCACGAGGGACCCCCTATCCACCACCCAGGGGACGCGCCTCAACGCCATATGGTCCCAGCGCGAGGTCTGTGACTCATAGCATAATACAATGTTCCCAAACTGTGGTGATCATCAAGCTTTTGTGTAAAGTCATACTTGGTGCCAGTGCCGGAGCTAATGTTAAATTCATTACATATGTGTTCAAATGCTTTCATATCCATGAGGTTATTAAAATGGTTAAAACTAGAGTCAGTTAGTTGATAGTGGGACATGGAGTTCTGACAGTATTCTTCTAATCTGGTAATACATGTGAAAACGATACACAGACCTAATCAGTTTGTTTGTGTGATTCAAATGGTCAGTAAAAAAAATGCCACAGCCAGTAGTTGAACACAGCACAGCAAAGTTAAGCTGGTTTTGGAACATCTGTAATGGGCTTGACAGCCACTTTCTTGCAGTTGAATCATCTGTTATTGGTGGGTTTAGGTAACATTCAAAAAGATTTGGAACTTTTACTTGAAAGGAATCTCCTTCGCTTACGCCTGACACAGCTACGTTGAGCTGGTTTAGTTGAATTATTTTCTGGTCATAAGTAGGCGCAAGCAATGCAATGTAATATATTTATTTTTGAAGCTATAAATATCTCTCAAAAATACACTTATAGTTCGAGTTGAGACAGAGTTATGTGATAGCTGTAGGCGTTGATGTTTGAAAAGGCTATGATTTAGACATGGGCTGGTCTTTATGGGAGGGTTGGTTTTGAAATGTCATTATCTCTATCTCTGGTACTCCATCCACCACACGGGCGCGATGAGGTCGAGCGTTGTCGTCCTGCAGAACAACATTGTCGCCTATGGCATGGAGAGCTGGCTGGATGAGCGACTGCACAACCTCGTCCCGATAGCGCAGTCCAGTCAGGGTGACTCGGATGACATGGAGGGGGGTCCTGCCTTCCCTGCTGAAGCCTCGATATCCCCGATATCTTTAAGTCCGTCATCGTCCGTCCTCTCCTAAAAAAACACAACCTTGACCCAAACGAACTCAAGAACTACTGCCCAGCCTCCAATCTCTCTTTCCTGTCCAAGCTTCTTGAGAAGGTTGTCCTCATCCAACTCAACCTCCACCTCGCCGACAACAACTTCCTCAGTCCCTTCCAGTCTGCCTATCGCAAACATCACAGCACTGAAACAGCCCTTCTACATATCCTAAACGACCTGCTTCTCTCCACTGACTCGGGCAACATCTTTCTTCTTAAGCTACTCGATCTCTCTGCCGCCTTCGACACCATAGACCACTCTATCCTCCTCCACCGCCTTCACCACTCCTTTGGCATCACTGACTCTGCTCACTCCTGGTTTCTCTTCTACCTCTCCCACAGACAGCAGTCCGTCACCATCGACGGCGTCTCCTCCAACCCAGTCAGGCTCTCTTGCGGCGTTCCACAGGGGTCCGTCCTTGACCCGGTCCTTTCCACACTCTACACCTCTCCCCTGTCCAACATCATCCAGTCTCACCACATACACCACCACCTCTACGCTGACGACTCACAACTACTAGACAAAGACAAACTCGACAACACTCAAAACACTACTGACTCGCACGGCTGACTGCTATGAAGACGTGAAAAACTGGATGACAGAAAACAAGCTCAAACTGAACGACGACAAAACGGAAGCCATGCTGGTAGGCACTCGCCAGAAACTTTCCCAGCTGCCTCCCTCTCTCCACCTTCAACTCGACAGCACCCCCATCTCCCTCTCTGACTCGGTCAAGAACCTTGGCGTTATCCTCGATTTCTCTCTTTCCGTGACCAGCTTCGTCTCCGCCACGGCCCAGGCATGTTATTTCCACCTCCGCCGCATCAGTCAAATCAGAAAATACCTCACTACCGAAGCTGCCACCAAACTCGTTGTCTCTCTCATCTTATCTCGCATCGACTACTGCAACTCTCTCCTTTTCGGCCTTCCTCACTCCACCACTCTCACTCTCCAGCGCGTCCAGAACAATGCTGCACGCCTCGTCCTCAGAAAGAAAAAATCCGACCACATCACTCCCCTGCTCAAGCTCCTTCACTGGCTCCCCATCCCCCAACGCATCCAATACAAGATTCTGTCTCTCTGCTACAAATCCCTGAACAACTACGCTCCTACCTATCTCTCCAACTTACTTCACCCCTACACTCCTTCCCGCTCCCTCCGCTCCGCCTCCGACCCTCTCCGCCTCCTCATCCCCCGCACCAAACTCAGCACTTTCGGCCCCCGCTCCTTCTCAGTATACGGCCCATCCACCTGGAACACTCTCTCTTCGTCAGAAACACTCTCTCTCCTCCTTTCAGTCCGCCCTCAAAACTCACCTCTTTCAACAGTTCTAGCACTATATCACCACACTCCCCACCCCAAGCTGACCGTCGTAATGTATTTTCACTATTTGTGGTACGTGTGTCATTGTCTAAAGCGTGCGCATGCGTGTGCGAGTTGTGTGTGCGCGCTTAGAGTTATAATTATTATAAGATATGCGCATTATAAATACCGTAATTATTATTATTATTATTTTTATTATTAAGCCTGCCCAGACCATGACTGAGCCGGTCTCCTCCGTAGCGATCCACCTCTTGGACGCATCCATCTGTGAATCGCTCGCCCTGGCGTCTCCCGACCCTCACCCTGCCGTCGTTGAAGGACACAGTGAACCGTGACTCATCAGTAAACAGAACCTGAGTCCACTGGACTCTGAGTCTGTTCCATTTCACATGTTGACGACACCAGGCAACCCGGGCTCTGCAATGAGCTGGAGTGAGGGGTATTTTCACTGCTGCTCTGCATGAAGCCAGGCCAATTTCGCGCAGACGTCGGCAGACTGTGCTTATGTTGACGTTAACGTTTGCAGCTTGCATCAGTTGACGTCGCAAAGTGGTTGACGTGACAGTTCGATCGCGCAGAGCCGCCACGCAGAGGTATCTGTCCTCCCTTCTACTGCTGGTGCAGCGCGGGCGTCCTGAGCAGCGTCGTCGTTCTGCCCTTCCAGTTTCTTGGAATCGTGCCAGCAGCCTCCGGATAGCTGAATGGGACACCCCAAGACGTCTCCCACCGACTTCTCGTCCGGAAATTCCATCCTGCAGCCATGCTAGCGCCCGGCCTTGAAATACTGGCGTTAGGCTTCGTCGTGGTGGCATGGTTAGGAAAGTGACAATTATGCCCCTACTGTACCGGTATTTGCTGCGAAACAGAGGTGCTCAGTGTTCACGACTGACTGACCCCTTTAGCACGTGCATCACGACTTTACCGAGTTTTTGCACCTGCCTGCCTTTGGTTCGCTTGCTAATATCGCACAGCTCTTCACAAAACTAACGCTGACGATGTTTCACGCACGTGCATTTGACACCGCGTTTGTGGAAATTGATGAATTGTTGTCTATTGTTCCCTACTGCACTGTCTAAGGTCAACTTTTAACCCATTTGGATCGAAAGAACGTTGTATTTTATTATCGTACTTGCGATGATAAACAATAACACAAAAAAGCGGGGTGGCCCTTTAAGTTTTGACCATTAGTAAAGGTCAACTGACTCCCCGAGGCAGGCGGTGCCGCTAAACCGTTGGTTTGAAGCTAACTAAAGTTTTGAAATGACTTTGATATAATTTTTTGTTCATGTTGTTGTCCTGAAATATGTTTAGCTCTAAAGTTATTTGGAAATAATGTACGAGACAAGCACAATGCAACAACTGACCGCTGCGCCACCGCGTGTGATTGATTTTAGTGCGCCTGTGGTGGCTACACACGCGGTGGCGTAACGGTTGTCACATTTCAGTACTGAAAAGCTCCATTGTCAAGCCTTTACCCAGTGCGCAAAAGCCATCGGCCCGACGGCGTTTTTACGCATTGGGTATGGAGGCAAGCTTTGCGGAGAAGACGCAATGACGTGCAGACCCTTTTTTTTTCATTTTTTTTTTTTTTTTTGGGGGGGGGGGGGGTGGCGGCGGGGGGCAACGTGCCTGACGCTATTTTCATGCCTACAAAAAAATCCGATAATGGGGTAGGGGGTGGGAGGGTAGAGGCGAGAGAGGCTTTATTTCATTAGGCTACGAGTCCTAGCCGCCACCACTGCACCAACCCCCCCCCCCCCGCCCCTCCGCCCCCCACACACACACACCACGCCTCCCCCCCCCCACTCACACACCACGCCCCCCCCCCCCCTCACACACACACACATACCTCCGCCCCCAGTCGGCTTTACTGTCACCGATAATCTATAAGCCTACTGTGTCGAGCGTCCCCATACTGACAAGCATCACCAGCACACTATCGATCGAGGAGCATCTCCCGGCGTGAACACTCTAAGACGTATATCCCAGTGACGTCCTCCCGGCGTCTGAGCGGGAACACATACCGGCGTCAATCAATCCTGCAAAAGGCATTGATTTTCATGAGCCCCTGCGCCCGCTGGGGCTCATGAGAATCTATGCCTCTTGCAGATGGCGGGAGATGTTGCTTTTTGAGATGACGGTCCACTGAACGGCAGGCGAGGGACTTGAAAACCAAGCACATGCCGCCATGGCTGGACTAAAGCAGATGCCGCACCATCCGGCACTGACATGACATGGCACCTACCGGCACTCGACGACAGCGGTGTCATTTTGAAATTGTCCTCAGTGAGCTCTGACTGACTATCTTCATTTTAATGTCCCACTGGCACAAAAAGTGATCGGGGACTAGCCATAATAACTTTATTTATCTACACAAAGCGCTAATTATAGGTCAAGTGAATAAAATTGAAATTAAGAATATTGACTTATATACATCAATTCAGTTTGGTCTCTCACCCAAAAGAGAAATAACGGTCATATACATTAATTTATTACGAAAAATTCTGTTAAAATTAGGTTAAAATTTCAGGACCATCCGTTAAGAATTCTAAATATTAAAATGACAAAGAAAAACTATATACATTACAAACAGTTGTGACGGTCAGAATAAAGTTCAAGACAGACACTTATCAGGGCCAGCAATGCTCACCGCTATATTGAATTAAATTGTATTTATTTAATAATATACTATTTAAATTAGCTCAGAAAAAATAGGAAGTTTCAATATATCTGTAATTTGAGCAATAATATCAGCATTAGCATTTTCAAGTATTGAATGAAGAGACGAGGCTACCGGATAAGCAGTTCTAAGATCAGCACACTCTGCGGCGAAAGCCACACACTCCAAGACCGCATGGTCTGGGGTGAAGCCCTCGCCGCAGAGACAGGACGGGCGAGCCAGTCTGGCACGCCACTAGCCTCCAGTGCAAATCCTATTACTGAATTGCCCCGTCTACAAAGGGCAGTTTATAAATAAGGTGGTTTTTCGTAATTCTGTAGGCAAGGATGCTTGGAAACTCTCTAGCCAGCATTAAGTTATTATCATTATTGATCTCAGTTATTACTTTATTAATTTTGTTTTTAACATCTTGAAAAGAGTGAGTGAGCCGCACAGGCCGGGCGCCCAGCGCACCTTACGCGCCGGCCCGATCAGCAGCCACGTTACCTAGGATTCCAACATGGGAAGGGACCCACTGGAGAGCGACACTGATCCCCCTAAGACTGAGTTGGTTAATAAGTAAATTTATTTCGAGTACAATATCAGGTCTGCCTGAGTAATCAATATGTTTTAAGCTCTGCAAAGCAGATTTGGAATCTGTACAAATTAAATACTGATACATTTGCAGCGGCAGGGTCAGCACTAAGGGCCATAAGTATGGCCACTAGTTCTACCGTGCAGATAGCCCAGCCGCTACCCAAACTGTAGCTAATAATTTTATTTAGAGACGGAATAAACACTCCGCTCCCCGCATCTCCGGCATCATTGATAGATCCATCGGTATATGCAGTGAGCGAGTGCAGTGAGCTCGTTTAGTTGGTTCAAGTTATACCAACAGTGATGCCTAGGGGGAGAGAGAGAGAGAGAAAGAGAGAGAGAGAGAGAGAGAGAGAGAGAGAGAGAGAGAGAGAGAGAGAGAGAGAGAGAGAGAGAGAGAGAGAGAGAGAGAGAGACCGCACTTAAAACTGCTCCTATATATAATACAACAACATAAGTTATTGGTCGCAGGGGTTTGCTACACGAAGGCCTGAGGAGTACAATGGTTCCTTTGACCTCCCGAAGACCTACAAGGGTCCGTGCAGCAAGCCCCTGCTACCAATAATGTTTTTGTTTTCATTCCTCCACTATTTTCATAAAATAAATCCGGCAAGAAGAAATCTTCCGACCTGGATCGCGCCATACATGACTGACGTAAAAGGAACATATATTTAATACATAATAGACGTATGACGTAATTTAAAATCTTTCATGACGTGTTGTCGTCTCCAGTAGTGTCCCTGTTGTTTCGAACAGCACTAATAATATAAGTAACTTTTTACTTTAGAACGTTTTGGTGATCATTTATAGAACAAAACTCGCATCCAAGATGCGTCACAAAGAGGGCTACAAGAGGTCCGCCATTTGTCGCTACAAGGGTTTTTGTAGCTCAGTCACATGGTACGGTTTGCGCTAAAGTAATTGGTCGTGTGACGTAGGGATGAAAACAATATGTTATTTATTGGTAGCAAGGGTTTGCTACACGGACACTTGTAGGCCTGAGGGAGGTCAAAGGAACCATTGTACCCTGAAGGCCTGAGGGGTACAATGGTTCCTTTGACCTCCCTCAGGCCTACAAGGGTCCGTGCAGCAAGCCCCTGCTACCAATAACGTATTTGTTTTCACGCCTCCGATATTTTCGTAAAAAAAAATCAGGAAGAAATCTTCCGACCTGGATCACAACAGACATGACGGATGTCAAAGGAATATACATTTATACATAACAGACTTATGACGTAATTTAAATTTTTTCATGACGTTGTCGTCTCCAGTAGTGCGCCTGTTGTTTCGAACAACATTAAGTAACTTTGTACTTCAGAACGTTTCGGCGATCTTTTATAGAACAAAACTGTTATCCAAGGTGGGTCTGAAGGTGAGCTACAAAAATTCCGTCATTTGTCGCTACAAAGGTTTTTGTAGCTCGGTCATGTGGTACAGTTTGCGCTAAAGCGATTGGTCGTGTGACGTAGGGATGAAAAGAATATAAGTTATTGGTAGCTGAGGGGTTTGGTACACAAACTCTTGTAGGCCTGAGGGAGGTCAAAGGAACCATTGTTAAACATATAATAAATCAGCGCATTAAATAAGCGCTTTACCCAATTTAATATAGGCTCAAAGCGCCGCCGCGAACTGAATCCAATAAGCACGCTCACGTGAGTCACGCGCATTTATTCACACACTGTACATAAACACAGAACATACACGTGGTTCTAAGGGCAAGCTCAAGCGAGCTACTTAAGTTTTTGGAAATTCAAATCGTTTTATTTTTAAAATTTGATAAGTGGGCTGAAATTGATACCAAAGTCTTGTACCCCGAAGGCCTGAGGGGTACAATGGTTTCTTTGACCCCCGAAGGCCTACAAGGGTCCGTGCAGCAAGCCCCCGCTACCAATAACGTATTTGTTTTCATTTCTCCAATGTTTTCGTAATAGAAATCAAGAAGAAATCTTCCGACTTGGATCACGCCAGACATGACTGACGACAAAAGAATATACATTTATTTATACTTATGACGTAATTTAAAATCTTTCTTGACGTTGCGTTTTCCAGTAGTGTGCCTGTTGTCTGGAACAACACAAAGTAACTTTGTACTTTATAACGTTTTGGTGATCTTTTATAGAACAAAACTGGCACCCAAGACGCGTCAGAAAAAGGGCTACAAAAGTCGGCCGCTACTGAGTTGCTACAAGGTTTTTGTATCCCGGTCACATGGTACGGTTTGTACTAAAGAGATTGGTCGTGTGTCGTAGGGATGAAAACAATATAAGTTATTGGAAGCAGAGGTTTGCTACACGGACCCTTATAGGCCTGAGGGATGTCATAGGAACCATTGTACCCCTCAGGCCGAAGGCCTGAGGGGTACAATGGTTCATTTGACCTCAGGAAGGTCTACAAGAGTCCGTGCAGCAAGCCCCTCAGTGTTACAAATAACGTATTTGTTTTCATTCCTCCACATTTTCATAAAAGAAAATCAAGAAGAAATCTTCCGATTTTGATCATGCCAGACATGATTGACGTCAAAAGAAAATGCATTTATACATAATAGACGTATGACGTCATTTAAAATCGTTCATGACGTAGTATGCCTGTTGTTTCGAACAACATTAAGTAACTTTGTACGTTTGGTGATCTTTTGTAGATGAGAAAGAGAGCTACAAAAAGCCCGCCATTAGTCGCTACAAGGATTTTTGTAGCTCGGTCATGGTACATTTTGCGCTAAAAGGATTGGTCGTGTGAAGTAGGGATGAAAACAATATAAGTTATTGGTCGCAGGGGTTTGCTACACGGACCCTTGTAGGCCCAAGGGAGGTCAAAGGCGGAACCATTACGAAGGCCGGAAGGGTACAGTGGTTCCTTTGACCTCCCTCAGGCCTACAAGGGTCTGTGCAGCAAGCTACTGCTATCAATAACGTATTTGTTTTTATTCCTCCACTATTTTCGTAAAAGAAATCAAGAAGAAATCTGCCGACCTGGATCGCGCCAGACATGACTGACGTAAAAGGAATATTATGTTATTGGTCGCAGGGGTTTGCTACACGGACCCTTGTAGGCCTGAGGGAGGTCAAAGGAACCATTGTACCCTGAAAATCAAAGGCCTGAGGGATACAATAGTCCCTTTGACCTCCCTCAAGCCTACAAGGGTCCGTGCAACAAGCCCCTGCTACTAATAACGTATTTGTTTTCATTCCTCCACTGTTTTCGTAAAAGAAATCAAGAAGAAATCTTCCGACCTGGATCGCGCCAGACATGACTGGCGTAAAAGGAATATATATTTATACATAATAGACTTATGACGTAATTTAATATTTCATAGTTTCATGACGTTGCCGTCCCCACTGAGTAGTGTGCATGTTGTTTAGAACAACACTTAAGTAACTTTGTACTTTAGAACGTTTACTTACTTTTACTTACGCCTGTCACCCCTACCCGGGTATAGGCCGTCGACGAGAGACCTCCAGCGACTCCTGTCCTGTGCTTCTCCTTCGATTTTACTCCAGGTGGTTCCCATTCTCTTGATGTCTGCTTGCTTGGAGGTCTCGACGCCAGGAGTTTCTCGGCCTGCCTCTTTTCCTCTTTCCCTGGGGATTACATGACAATGCCTGCCTAGTGATACTGGAAACTGGCTTTCTCAGACTGTGACCAATCCATCCCCATCTTCTTCGCCCAATTTCATTCTCTGCTGTTATCTGCTCTGTTCTCTCCCAGAGTCTGATGTTGCTGATCTTCTCTGGCCAGTGGATTTTCAAAATTCTTCTAAGGCAACTGTTTATGAAGATCTGTACTCTGTTGACAGTGGTTTTTGTCAATCTCCAAGTCTCTACTCCATATAGGAGAACTGCTTTTACGTTGGAGTTGAAAATCCGGACTTTGGTGTTTTGTGACAGCTCTCTGGAACTCCACACTTTTTTCAACTGGACAAAGGCTGCTCTGGCTTTACCGATTCGTGCTCTGACATCTGCATCAGTGCCGCCTTTTTTGTCTATGATGCTCCCGAGATAGGTGAAGGACTCCACCTCCTCCAACGGGGTGCCAGCAAGCAAGACTGGTTCTTCCCTGGTTGCGTTCAGCCTCATTGTCTTTGTTTTCTGTTTGTGGATGGTGAGGCCCACTTGGGACGAGATGTCAGCAAGCCTCGTGGTCTTGTCCTGCATTTGTTGATGCGTGTGGGACAGTAATGCCAAGTCATCTGCAAAATCGAGGTCGTCAAGCTGTGTCCACAGTGTCCACTGTATTCCGCTTCTTCTCTGCTCTGTGGTCCTCTTCATGACCCAGTCTATGGCCAGTAGGAAGAGGAACGGAGATAGCAGACACCCCTGCCTGACACCGGTTCTGACCTGGAGCTCCCTGGTGAACTGCCCTTCGTGGATCACGCGACATGTCATGCCATCGTAGCTGCTCTTGATCAGGCGGACGAGCTTTGTGGGTACACCGTAGTGTCGTAGGAGTTTCCACAGAGTCTCTCGGTCCACGCTGTCAAATGCTTTCTCGTAATCCACAAAGTTGACGTACAGCCGGGAGCTCCATTCCAGAGACTGTTCCACGATGATGCGGAGAGTGGCGATCTGGTCTGTACATGATCGGTTTTTCCTGAATCCTGCTTGCTGGTCTCTCAGCTGGGGGTCAACGGAGCTCTTCATTCTCTCCAGGATGATCCTGTTGAAGACGTTTCCTGGTACTGAGAGCAAGGCGATTCCTCTATAGTTGGAACACTTGCTGAGGTCACCTTTCTTGGGAAGCTTGATTAGGTACCCCTCCTTCCAGTCAGCCGGCATCACCTCCTCTTCCCAGATCTTTCCAAACAGTGGGTACAGCATCTCTACTGTTGTCTCTAGGTCTGCTTTCAGAGACTCCGCTGGGATGCCATCTGGCCCTGCTGCTTTGCCGTTCTTCAAAAATGCCACTGCTCTTCTGATCTCTTCCCGGCTGGGTCTGTCACAGCTGATGGGTAGGTCGGTCTCTGCTGGCTGGATGTCTGAGGGGTCGGGTGGGCTGGGTCTGTTCAGTAACTCTTCAAAATACTCGGCCCATCTGTCGAGTTGGTCTGCTCTGTCTGCAATAGGCTTGCCTTCCTTGTCTTTTACTGGTCTTTCTGTATGGCCATACTTGCCCGACAATCTTCTGGTAATGTCGTAGAGCTGTTTCATGTTGCCGCTGCCTGCTGCCTTTTCTGCCTCTGCTGCCAGGCTGTCTGTGTAGGCCCTCTTGTCTGCCCTGATACTCCTCTTCACCTCGCGGTTGGCTTCCGAGTATTCCTCCTGTGCCCTTGCTTTGGCTGCTCTCGTTCGACTGTTGTTGACAACTGCTTTCTTCTGCTTCCTCACTTCTATCTTCTTCAAGGTCTGTGCCGACAGCCAGTCCTTGTGATGGTGTTTCCTGAACCCTACAGTGTCTTTGCAGGTTGAGTTCAGCGCCTCTCTAACTGCCTTCCACTGCTGCTCTGTGGTGACCGCCTCCTCTTCATTTACTAGCTCCTGTAGCGCTTGAAACCGGTTGGACAGCACCAGTTTGAACTCTTCTCTCACTCCAGTCTCTCTCAGGAGGCCTACATTATAGCGCTGTCTTCTTGTTGTCTCTGTGCGGCTTTTCTTTAACTTGAGCTTATTCTTAAGGTGAGCAGATGGTGGTCTGAGGCGATATCTGCTCCCCTCCTCACTCGAACATCTTGAAGGGATCTTCTAAATTTCTTGCTAATGCAGATATGGTCTATTTGGTTCTCTGTAGTATGGTCAGGTGGGACCCACGTTGCTTTGTGTATTCTTCTGTGTGGGAAGATGCTGCCTCCAATGACAAGTCTGTTTAGAGCACAAAAGTCTACAAACCTCTCCCCGTTCTCACTCATCTCCCCTAGTCCCTGTCTCCCCATCACCTCTTCGTATCCGGTGTTGTCCTCCCCTATTTTGGCATTAAAATCGCCCATGACGATGGTGATGTCTCGCTCCGCACATTTGTCCACGGCACTCTGGAGTCGGTCGTAGAACTCTTGTTTCTCTTCCTCGTCACTGTCATTAGTGGGCGCATAACACTGGATGACGTTCAGCTTGAGCTTTTTGTTGGTTCTAAAGGCTGCTGTGATAATTCTTGGCCCAAGAGGTTCCCAGCCCATCAGCGCTCTCTGTGCCACTGGTGACAGCATGAATGCTACTCCTTCTGTATGGGGGGCATTCTCCTCTTCATGACCTGAATACAGAATCATCTCCCCACTTAACAGCCTTTTCTGGCCAGACTGCGTCCATCTGGCTTCACTGATACCTAGCAGGGAAAGGTTGTACTTTTGCATTTCCGCTGCTATCTGGGCGGCCTTGCCGCTCTGGTACATGGTCTTGACGTTCCATGTGCCCATGGTTGTGTCCTTGGATAGAGAGAGGTGGCTCGGTCCTGTGGCTTCCGAAGACTTCCGGCTTTCACCACAGGACGTCATAAATCTTCTGGTAGAAGAACCTTCCTCCTCCAGGAAAGGAATTACTGTTTGTCTTATCGTCGGCGTTTTTGTACCTATTTCCTTTTTTGTAGGGTGGGGAAGCTACCCCCACGCCCAACCCCCTTACTAGGAGGACCAGGGGTTTTCTGTCGGGGTCACCTTCCCTTAGACCATGTTGGTTCACGGCACCTTATTTCATTCGGTGCACCCCTCTCGCGAGGGACCCACTATCCACCACCCAGGGGACGCGCCTCAACGCCATATGGTCCCAGCGCGAGGTTTAGAACGTTTGGTGATCTTTTATAGAACCAAACTGACGTCCATGACGTGCCAGAAAGAAAGCTACAAAAAGCCCGCCATTTGTCGCTACAAAGGTTTTTGTAGCTCGGTCATGTGGCACAGTTTGGAGTGCGCTAAGTGGGTCAAATGGTTGTTGTGACGCGTCTAGTGTGGTAGTGTAGCGTAGTGCTTGTCGCTCTCGCTTTCAGCTCCCACCGCTGGCTAGCAGTTCTGCGAAAAGGGGAGCAGAGTATGTCAGTCTCTCCCTGCCAGTACACAGCCTCTCCAACAACAAGCCTCAAGTCAGTAGTGCCTCCTTGTGGCGACTCACGGTAACCGAGCACCTTACGGACTCGGGCTGAACCACAGAGGACTCGGAGGAGGTCTGGCCCACAGACATGCGGCATCAGGCCCATCGATTTGTAGACAAGCCCTGATGTCCATGAACCAGATCCCCAGCTATGGGTAAATAGCCCCACTGCCTTGTGGGTGCCTTGGGAGAGGCAAAGGCTAGGGGAGTAAACCCGGGCAGGGATGCTCGATAGCTTTGGTTGGCAGATCTCCTTTGAGAAGGAAAACTTCGAGGACAAACTTGAGTAGATCGGACCCATAAGCCTTGGTCGGCAACCCATCTAGGAGAAGGACACTCCAAATCAAAACCATCCTGTGCTCCCAGGAAAGGCCTTTTGGCCAGGAGTTAAGGGTAAGGTAACCCCGACAGAAACCCCGAATGCTGAAGACGGAGGTACTGGACTGCACAGCGCACTCTAATAAACCACAGTACCACGCATATGCAGCCATATGACACTTGAAGATAGATTCAACAGAAATGGTGCTCGCCCTGTGGAGCCTCACCAGGCAGGTGCAGTACCGGGCTCTGCGCCTCTTCAGAACCCACCCCTAGCGGACCTGAGGACCTTCCCGACTACTGTGGGAACCACCAGTTGCTGAGGGAGGAGATATGGCCGAAGCCCGCCACTCTACAAGAGAAACTGTACGGGCCTGTGGAGGCGCTACGGAAGAACACAGATTTCATTTTGAGAGTCAAACTTCAAGTGTGATGGCGTTCGAGAAGAAGAAAGAGGAGTGCGCTAAAGAGCTTGGTCGTGTGACGTAGGGATGAAAACAAGAACTTTTGTTTTTATCCCTACATCACACGACCAATCTCTTCAGAGTAAACTGTACCAGCTGACCGAGCTACAAAAACCCTTGTAGCGACTAATGGCGTACTTTTTGTAGCCCTCTTTCTGTCGCGTCTTGCATGTCAGTGTTGTTCTATAAAAGATCACCGAAAAGTTCTAAACGGTACAAAGTTGCTTAGTGTTGTTCGAAACAACAGGCACACTACTGGAGACGGCAACGTCTTGAAAGAGTTTAAATTACGTCAAGTTTTTTTTTTTTATATTTTTTAAAATTACGTCATAAGTCTATTATGTATAATGAATATTTCTTTGAGGTCAGTCATGTCTGGTGTGATCGAGGTCGGAAGATTTCTTCTTGATTTCTTTTATGAAAATAGTGGAGAAATGAAAACAAATACGTTATTGGTATCAGGGGCATGCTAAAAGGACCTTTGTAGGCCTTCAAAGACCCGTGTAGCAAACCCCTGCTACCAATAACTTATATTATTGTTCTACATCTGCCATGCAGGTTGTTATCAATCCTGATTTGGCTACTAACGCATTCCGACTGTGTTTTCATCTCAGTTTCAGCAGTTGCTTCGCCCTCACAAACTGAGGTTTTGAGGATTCGTGGCCACTGCAACCAGCACTTATTCTCATTAAAAAGAAATAGCAATGGCTGTCGGTTGAGTACACTGAGGCGTGGTGCGCTGGAATGTGAGGTAAGGGGTGGCTGGAGCGGCGACTTCTGAACTATACTCCCTTCGAGACTGATTTTTTTTTTTTAATGACGACGCTTCGCGCAACGTCAGTCTTTAGACGGCATCACAATCAAAACGCTTAGTTAGGAAAACAACCAGGAACTTAAAGATCCCAATGCGCAAAAAGGTTATCGGGCCGACGTAGGCCCGATGGCCTTTTGCGCATTGGGATGTGACAGACTGTGCACTGAGACTGCCGTCTGGCACCTTCACCAGCACAGGCAAACAATGAGTTGAGGTCCCTGCCACTTGACCCCCCCCCCCCCACCCCCTCACGCGGGTCTGCCCTGAAGGACTCAGATGGGACTAACTACTTTTTAGTTCCCAGACGGATAGGTCAAGATGTGGTCAGCCCCACAAGGTGAGGTATTCTCTTTTTAAGACTATTCTGTTTAAAGAAGAGACCTTTTAGGATGGGATACGGCCGGTGGAGCGCTTTCTCCAGCAGGTACTTGACGTCATAAGCAGGCAGGCCTCAAACTCCGACAGTAAAGGAACAAGATAAAAACTACGTCATGTCTAGTTAAGCAAATCTCGCTACAGAACGTACATTAAGTTGGCGCTAAGCGCCTTATCATTGTACGCGTGTGTGTATGTATGTAAACAACAAAAAAAATCTCATATGATTTTGTACGTACGAGCTTGCAATTTGAGGAAATAAATCGTTCAGGGTGTGTCGAAGAAAGACTTCGAGCACATGGAAATTGAATATCTCGTTGAATAACCGTTTATAAAAAGTTTGTTGATCCACGTTAAAGGCCGTAATTTTTCGTTATTTTCACTTTAAATTTCGGATTAAGCTAGCTTTGGATGAGACATTGGATGAGTTCGTTATCCAGCTTTGTATCTCTTTAGCCTTGAAAACTGAACAAAAAAATTCATAGCAAAGAAGATGTCAAAAGTTAGAATCCTCGACTTCTGGAGAAGAACCACTCAGTGATGGTGACGTAAAAGCACCAGATATGTCAGTGTTATACTGCAATGTTCTTGAAATGACGCAAAGCACAGGTACGTCTGTGTTGTACATGAATTGACAAAGTGCTCTCTCTCAGGCTCTCCCTGTGACAATTTGATGATTACTGAGACATTCTTTATCTTTGTTATGATGTCTGCGAGCGTACTGAGCAAAAAGTGGGAGGAAAATGCATGCAAGCGAATCATATAGAAGAGACTTCGTGGGCTGGTTCATCCCATCTCGTTGTTTTTCTGGGGCGTATCAGTATTTCTGTCTACCATTGACCCATTCACCTGCATTTTCCTTTTTTTAAAACTCATCCTACTGTCTGTGCTGCCTGTAGTCCTTGATATTGGATTGTGTTGCTAAATGATCTGCTGCATCTAAGTAGTGATGATAAGTTATGTGTTTGCTGTTCAGTAAAGCATTGTTTTGTGTATAATTTTCCGGTACTCCATATTTTGCAATTGTAATGATTTTCTACTCTCTTTTTTTTTCTATAACCTATGGTACGATAAAACAGCATGAAGATGCAGCGTCCCTAGCATGTCGTCTTAGGTTTATTTGGCGACATGATTTATAGGCCGTTTGACATCGGAGCGCACAAAGTTTTCCGGCCGAAAGAAAGAAACAATTTTCTGTACCACTTTAAGAACAAATATCCTTTAGTGCCAATTGATCTGATAAGGAATATTATTTACTGAACTCCTATGATTTGTTGATTTTGCTGTACAGTCGTAAACAATTGGTGAAAAAACAAGAACAAAAGGCATTTTCAATACCCAAAATAGCCGGCCCCGGCAGATTTCAACTCGATGTCAAGCTTGCAGACTTCATATATCACAGTGCCTGCGCTGTTTCAGGTTTGAAAACTTGGCCAATTCACGTGACGTGAAAATGGATCTCAGTTTCTTACTCAGATACCGACTGGGCTCGAAGGCCAATTAATACACTTTTGTAACAGATGCGGGTTACGAAAACTGAAGACGCCTCGCACATGTCTAATTGTCGTTCACTGATTTAGACATAGGAGAATCCAGTTCAACACCGGCTGATACGTCAGTCGTCTTAATATAGTCAAGTACTGAACTTGACAACGACGCCACTCCGTTCTATAATTGTATCATCAGTACGAGAAACAGCTATGAAATAGATGACACGCCGTAACGGTCGCAGACTGAATAAATAAGTGCTATAGTTACTACGCCTGTGTGTTTGCTGCAGTGTCCAAACGGCCGCTGCCGGCGTTACTTGAAAATTCATTAGGTGTGTCGATAAGACATAAGGAACACAAACGGTGCTAAAATGTGTCTCCGCATTAGATTCATTTACGCCTAATGGTACTTTAATAAATCTGGGGCACATTTAGGGATACAAAATCAGTAATTTCATGAAATTCTTTTGAATAGTTTCTACGATTGTAATCAAAAATGATACATTGTTCCTGAGTTTATTAAACGCAAATCGTATTAGGTCAACTGTCACTGAATGAGTGATATTTGTTCAAAGATTGGTATAGAAAAGTGGTTCTTTGCGGAGATATTTGCGAAAAGCGTTGTGCTCGCCCACGTCAAACGACCGTCTGTACTGCCGACCAATGAAAGCCATTTTATTTATGCAGTCAGACTCAGATTTACCTCCATGAGTATCAGTCATGGCCCCAATCATCTATAAACATTTCTTGTGCTGCGGCAGTGGATCTGGTGTCACTTGCCGCTGTTGACTAGGAAGCCATATAGCCGGTGGGCGCCCGCATTGTTTTTCTTTCTCTCCGGCCCTCAAATCTGTGTTACGCCGAACGAAAGCCACCGACAGCCGCCCTGGGTCTTGGAAATAAAACTGGTTTCAGCCAGGCACATTTTCATGCGCCCCCACAGTGTCTAGTGATACTCAACAATATTATACATGTGCCGCTGGGTCGTGTGCACTTTTCGTCGGCATTGGGTTAACCATTGGTTAAATAACACCATTTGTATGTTTGGTTGTTGTTGCCGAAACATTTCTCTGTGTGTTCACTGAAATCAAGGCAGAAATGTTTTCTGAGCAGTTCGCTCGCATAACAGCAGCGCGTAAGGCGCATCGCAGTGACCCATGACACTATGGAAATCACGTTCCGCGCGCGCGTGCCTAAAGTCACGTAAAATACTGCCAAGCTCGCGCCGTACACGTGCTTGCTGACTAAGTGACATTTGCTGGGCCGCGACGTGCTCGAGTCTCGGAAACTGTCCACTGCCATCTGCAAGAAGCACAGATTATTCTTAGCCCGCCGGCTGCAACAGCGTGTTCAGAGAACATAACTATGCAATTTTGGTTCCATTTGCACCCTCGGCAGACCGGTGAGGGTGCTACATGGGGGTGAGGCCTACCCGGCTTTTCAAGGTGTTGCTAGGGCACGTCGATTCGGTGTGAGACTGGCGCGGCTGTGGAAGAAACCGTTAACAGGCCGACTCGGAAATACCGTCAAACGACTCTCCTATTTATCGTATTTTAGTTTTCAGTCCGGAGTCTCTTCGCAGTAAAAAGCATGACCCTTATATCAACTGGAGTTGTGAAAGTGCGGATGAACTAAATACGATGTGGCGGCCTGCTGTTGCCACGGGTATCTCTCATCAGCTCGGTCTACTAACATTCGAAAAACGAAAAACTGACCGAAATCAGTAAATTTATGCGGAGGCAAATCCGCATACCGTATTTTTTAAAACCACTGAGCGGGCATTTGCGAAATCGACAACCTGCGCCTGAACAACTGCCACGCACCCCCCCCCCCCCAACCCCCCTCCTCCCCCGCACGATAAATTTCCGCAAGCGATCTGTAGCCGGTTTACTGCCAAAATGCAATCAATGAGAAAAATTCGGTTTGACTGGTGCGTGAACCTTCCTGTTCAAGTTCCAGTATCCAGTTCAGTCGCCGCGAAAGGCCATCAGACCGATTATGCGGCGGCCGATGGCCTTTTGCGCATTGGGTAGCAGTTAGCAGGCATGACCGCTCTGCCAGTGATCCCAGGTTAATACCACCAGTTTCCCGCTCCTCAGTCAAGTCACTATATGACTAGCTGTAATGGAAGCAACCAACCCGGTCCCTCAGGTTCCGTATAGATGAGATGAATTACTATCATGTACTTGGCCCGTACGGCTGCGTATGTTCATGAGAATGTATGCCTCTTTGCAGATGGATGACTAACTGTTGTGTTCTTGGGCATGCAGGTGACGCAGTGCACGTTTCTGGGCGCACGCGCCAAAACGTATGTGGGCCACCAGCTGGGGCTATTTTATGGCGGGTCCATGTTCTACATCAAGTTGTATTGTTGGTGGAGCGCGGCCAGATTTTCCTGGTAGTCTTTTGCTATGAGCATCACATCAGTGTGATCGGTCAAAGGCCAAATGTGTAAGATGCTGAACAAATTGTAAGTTTTACTAAACAATCACAAATGTGTTTGACCGAGTTGTCAACAGGTAATCTCATGAAAGTAATGTTTGCACACACACTCCTAAAAAGAGAGGGATATATATATATATTATCTATGGTATGATATTATTATTATATATATATAAATTGATCAAAGGGAAACAACACAAAATTGTACACAGGATTTTCGTATTAAAGGAAGGAGTACTAGCCCTTGGATTTGGGATCACGATGGGATTGTACACCCAAGTCTTTCCCGTACAAGAAAAACAGATTGGGTAAAAGGAAAACAAGGCAACATTAAGGCTAAAAGAAAATACCGTGACAGCCTGACTAGGATCGGGAAAAACTAAGCAAGAAACTGCCGTATGGAACATTAGTGAAATGCGGTAACAATCCATCTTTTTATTTCAAAATGTACGCCCTATTTCAATTAAGTGCCTGTTCATGAGTGATTTGCGTAAAGGTCGCTAATTTGGTGTTGAAATTCTCTCGTTTTCACGTCCCTACCTCCCCATCATCGTACGCAACTGAGCGACACCACCAAATCCTCAGTTTGCACTGCGTGACGTCACAATGCGCAAATTGTGTTGCGCAGACTGTCGAGGCAACATGGCGCGCACCTGTGAGACCGACGTTGTATTTGTTCTGCTGAACAAGGTGACCCGCCTGCCTGCCCTCGCTAGCTGTACAGAATGAAGAGTCAGCCAGGCACGTCGCTTCCCTAAAATACACCCGCGAGAACAATGCAACATGGCGGTAAGTGGCCCCAATTTCTCTTCTCTGTTCAGTCAGAGCGTCTCCGTTGGTCGAGCTTGTGTGCAGGGAGGGGGTGTCACTCTGAATAATCGGGAGATCGTCTGCAAAGCGAAGCAGACGGCTTCACGTTCCCGGAAGAATGAATGGCGATGATCATCGAGGGGAGACAGTCATTTCATGCCTCGTTGATTTTTCGGTCACGCTCTAAAAAACATCGTTCCGCCTGGCGCTTGTCTGTAGATCAGTAGTTTCGGTTTGAGTTCGTAAATAAACGCCATGTAGGGGCTTTAAATGGCAAAGCGTAGAGGAAAGTGTGGTTTGACAGTGAATGAGCCGTGCTGTGTTTGGTTCTTTTGTTTACAGGCGAGGGACGTTCAAGCAATCGGGGGGGAAGTGCAGCCGTAGGATGTATACATGCATCTAAACTGTAAGTTTCTCGTTTGTCTTCATGTTTGTCTTTGGATTTTTCTTATTTTTGAACTTACTAGTACAGCATGGTATTACCTCTTCAGCGTATGCTATCTAAATGAACATAGACGAATTAAGTGATGATGACCTTTTCGATATATATACAGATGAGAGTAATAATATCATTAGTTACATTATTAAAAATGTTAGATGAAGGTTTGGCCAGAAATGGTTCATTACACAGCAGAGAGCATATATACCAAGCTGTAGCCATATAAATAAACATGCCAGTCAGAAGAAGTTTGAAAATAGGGAAGTGTTGAGTGGTGGAGGATTAGCATTAATGTTGTTTTGGATTCCTCCCTGTGGGAGGTTGGGCTTAGGTGAGGAAAAGATCATGCTGTGGTATGTTTTAAGGATGCCAATTTCTGTAATAAGCAGTGTAGCTAATAGTAATAGATTAGGCTGCTTATGCTGATTCCGTTCATGTGGAGTTGAATCTGATGCTCAGAGAAGTGTCTCAATATTTTTACTCCTACTAGGATGTTCCATCTGCAAGAGGTGTAGATTGTCATGAGCCACTGTGGCCACAGTTGCTCATAAAAATCTATGCTTGCCATCAGAGATTGCCCCATCACGATCTTTACATTGAGTGTTTCATTCTGGTTAACCCATTCAGCCATGATGCACTACAGCAGGAGATGGGTTCATCATGATAATTCAAGGGTAGTGCCAGATTAGCTTGGCGCCTGTTGGCACCAAGCTAATCTGGCTCTACCCTTGAATTATGGTGGATCCATCTCCTGCAACTTGTGCATAGTCGTTAGATGATGCCTCCAAAATTTGAGAAATGTGCGCCGGGCTGAATGAGTTAATATTCTTTTTTTTACTATATGAGGGTCCTGCCTGATTATGTTAAGAACTGAGAACTGGGAGGAAGATGGTGATAATTGTGGGAAGTTTTGATAATCTTTGGACAGTCAACATCAGATTCATTCATTCATTCAGGTTGCTTTGTCTTTTTTTTTTGTTTTGCTGGTAATGTTAAATAATTGATGCATACAGCGTGTGTGTGGACGTTTTGTATTTTGAAGTTTACACACAATCATTCGGCTGTTTTTGTGTTTTAGGGCCACAGATTAAGTAATGCAGTGTTCATTCTAACTGGTAATTCTAATTATTTTACAGGTTTTAAAGACAAATACTGGAAAGAAAAGTAGTAGATGATACCAATAAATTAGAAAAGAAACACTGTTTGCATAGGTGCATTATACTAAAAATTGATGAAAGATATCAGAATTTACAGTAAATTGAGTTGTTTGGATGGAACTTAGAAGGCGCTGTTTTGGTCAGGTGCTACCGAAAAAACCCTAGTGCGACCACTGTAATGTGTAACTGTAAGGAGTATATTCGTATGTTTGCAGAATATAATATTTTCTTGTTCTGGGTCAGACAAGAATTTGTCGTTTTGCTCGTCATCTTCACAGGGTTTATACTCAGCTTTTGTGAAGATTTTGAAATCTTGTGAATTTTTTTCTGTTTTGTACATTTAGATCTTCTGTTCACTATTAGTAGCCAAATCCTATTCAAGTTGGAATTGAGTGAAAGATTTTGAGGATTTAATGGTACACTTGCGTTGTGAGTGTTACTTTACAAGAGTGCAACTGTACAAGAACATTCTTCTTTGTTTGGAATCGGTGGTTTGATTTAAACTGCAAGACTGGGGGGGGGGGGGGGGGGGGGGAGGGCGGGGGAGGGGGGGGGGGGGTATGTAGCAGGTGCTTGTCAGTGTTGTTCTTATTCATTCCTTAAATGCCAATAATGTACATTGTTAGACATTAATCCAGAAATAGCATAGATGTGCTAAAACTGGTGTTTAAACGAAGATGCTGTGTTCGCTTAAAGTGACATGAGTAGCTGCAGTGGAGTTGGCAATTAATGTGTCCTTGTCTGAATCTGTAATAGTCAAGTGGGATAGCTCTTAACATGTGTGCTATAAAAAAAACAACAAGATGGGATGAACCATAACCCACAAAGTCCCTTCTATGAGAGCTGTCCTCACTGTCAATGGTCTCTACCTTTTGTCTTTGACCTGATAATGATGTTGAATTATCTCCTATTGAAAAAGTCTCACAGATCTGCCAATGCGTCATTGAGTTCTCTAAGGGGCGCAGGACATAGGCGTCGTTGATTTGTCAAACGTCATTTGTCATTCATGACGTAAGTTTTAGTTTTTACAGGGCTTGTAATTTTCCGCGGTTCCGCGAATTTCCGCAATTAAAAAACAGGCCATTTCATCGGACAGTGTGCGATGTGATACACTTTTTTTTTTTTTTTTTTTTTTTTTACAAACCCCGGCCAATTTCCTCTTTTTTAACTCCAGACCATTACAAGCCCTGTTTTTACGTAATTTTATATTTTACGTGATATGAGTTTCACTTTCGTTTCACAGTCAGGCTTGAGAAAATGGTGACAAAACTAGAATTTAACGGTACAATTTCAGTCTTGCTATAATTTGTGTGAAAGCAGGTTGACTTTACCTAGCTACATAATATACTAAGTACACGGGTCACCTGCATGCTCTTCTGAAAGCGCGTCGACGTGTGCCTGTTAGTGCCAGCGTGCACGCATGCTTCAAGCATCTCCAAGAGGCATAGATCCTCATGCGACTGGAGGGCACATGAGGATCTACTCCTCCTGGAGATGCGTGCATGTTTGTGAGAGAGAGGGAGAGAGCGGCGCGCGCGAGAGAGAATGACGTCATATCTAGAGTATTATGTCGGTGTCTGCGTGGTGACGGGAGTTGCCTTTTTTTTTTTTTTTTTACAAAATCGCCACTGTCTGACTTTATCTATAAGTAAAGCATTTTTACTTTTAGTGTTTTAATTCTTTTCTGAAAAGAATTAATTTTTACTAAAGAAGTTGAAAGGATACAAAGCTGGCTAACAAACTCATCCAGTGTCTTTCTCCAAACTAGCTATATGTAAAAGTTCAAGTAAATATGACAAAAATTACGGACTGTAATCTGGGTCAACCGACTTCCTATAAACGGTTGTTTATGTCTTCAATGAGACATTCATCAGAAGCAGTCTTAGCCACCCAACTAAGAAAGTATTTCACCAAGTTTCAAGCTTTAGTGTACAGAAATATTAGAGATTCTCTTGTTTACATACATACGCACACGCATACATACACACATACAGCGCTTGCACACGCATACATACACACATACAGCGCTTCGCGCCAAATGTACGTTCACCAGGGGGTTAGCATAAATAGACATTACATAATTTTTATCTTGTTACTTCATTTGTTAGAGGTTTAGCCTTTGACATCATGGACATGCTATTAAATTCGCCCCACTGTGAGCCATCCTAAAAAGTCCCTTCTATAAATAGAAGGGACTTAAAAACAGCTCCCCCCACCACTGAGGGGCTGGTTGGAGAGATGAGGGGTTAAAATGATCTGCTGCGTGGCAGGCTTTGTTTGCTACAATTTGTTGATACAACGGGTAATCAGTGTTGTCTTGCCTCAGTGAAGACTTTTCTACCCTTCTTTTCGCAGCGTATTTGAGTAGGCATCCATACAAGAGGTTTTACACTGCCTTTTATGTTTAGAGTAAGAATCTCTAGATTGTCATTTAAAAAAATATTTTGCGACATTTAAGCTACATAATTTTTGTCCAGCATTATTGTAAGACATACTAAGAACATTTATAACGGAGGTACTGCGAACTACATGTAACTTTTTACTTCATGGAATAGGTCGCTGTAACATTACTTGAATCATTGATCGTGTAGAATAATGTAGTGATAGCACTCTGTGTGTGTGATGAAACACGTATTCAGTATGCTGCATCGCTGCATTCTCGTCAGTGGTTTACAGATTGTACTGTTCTTTGAAAATTAGTCAACCCACAAGTTTTCGCAGAGCTTGTATAGTTTTTCTTTCTTTAGCGAAGACTGTTCAGTACTTGTGTAAACTAGCCAGATCTTCATGACAGAATGTCAGAGAGACGGATTGAATTAGTTTTCTTCTGGTTTGTTTTTCAGACACAGCTTGAAATTTTGTGATTTACGCTTTAAATTTGATGTACAGTACTTTACAGAATTAAAATTCCATGTCCATCACCCTCCCCCTGCCCCTGGAAAAAAACATCTCTGGAAACCATATGAATTGTATGGTACTGTTAACACTCAAGTATCATGCTCGAAACAAGAGTATAATGAAGTTCTCTCCTAGTAAGTTGTCCACACCCCACTACCTGTCATCCTTACACAGGTTTTGCTGGTCTTGCATGATTTGTTGTGGACCAGTTTTTGTCAATGCCTGTCCGCCCGACTCCTCTTGAATATGCCCTGTCACACCCCGCCTGAAACCAGGTTGACCTACTCAGTTTTAGAACGTTAATGTGCACATCAATGATGCCAAAATGAGACATAGATTCTCATGAGCCCTTGCAGCAGCATGATCTCATTAGAATCTGTTTCTTGCATATTTGGAATGGATGACTGAGGTACTGTTAGTTGTTTTTATCAGTGCTGACTGAGGTTGTTGGCATGAAAGGGCCTATGTGTTAGGTCATTATTACAACTATCAGGGCAGACGTTTGATGCGTTTTGTCAGCAGTGTTATTCTTTCAGCCTTTGTTGAACATAAATTAATTATTTTGTATAAAATTTAGGGTCATCAAAAATATTTTGTATTACCTTGGTATATTGTGTGGATGGTAGAAATATTATAACATTTACAATACATTTGTTCTGTCAGTTAATTTTGGACTGTCACGGTGTGTGAACTTATCTTTTAGTTGTATTTCTGGTGTTAAACATTTAAAAAAAAAAATTGTTATAATATGAAAAGTTTGTTCTTAGTACTTGTGTTTTACTGGTATTGTTTGTACACATTGTAGAATCACTGTGTTGACTACACAGTTTTGCGTAGACTTACATCAGCCCCAAGCGCTGCAAGGGCACTTGTGAGTTTGAGTTTTCCTTGGCAGAGATGCGAGCCATTTACTGCTGCTCAGACAGAGGAAGTGACAGGATTCAGATCCAGTGCATGTGTATGCTTGGTCACGTCCGTTTCTGTTCTGCAATATTCTGCTTTTTCCTTTGGGCTGTCGGCCGGCCCGTGAGACCATTAACAGAGCCAGCGGAGCGGAAAGCTCAGGTTAGGCATGGCAGGTTTTTGGGCCCGTGCAGAATCCTAATGAGCGATGCTTGGCTGGCTGGGAACCAATTTTAGGGTTCACCCCCCAGAAATTGGAACCATCCCTTGAAACGACAGGCATCCATTGTTATCGGCAGTCACGGGGCACATTGTGTGGTACAAGTACAAGCCAGTAGAGAAGATAGGGTGACATAAAGTCAATGTTGGACGCGCCTCTTGCCTGGGACCACTCGCAGGTCTTAACTCAAAGTCTTCCTTCGTTGTGGGAGCAAGGATGTTAGTAAATGCAACCGATCATTAGTTGCAAGTCTACATCAGCCCCGTTAGCTGCAGAAGCTGAAGAGGATCTTTGCCTCGTGCTTATAAAGAGGCTGTTAAATGTGCAATTACTTTTACTATGACCCATCGTCTTCCTGTGATGTGAAAATGCATTTGAACATAGCAATAGCATCATCTTTCTGTTGTGTAGTGGTCTATGATTTTGGTATATTAAGACTCGTGTGTGTAGCCAGGAAGTGGAAGCCGGAAGGTCCAGATTGACAAACAAGAGGATAGGGATGTTTCTTGTCGCCCTGCACGATACAAGGTTTTATGTGAGCGACTGCAGGTAAAGGAAGCCGAAGGTGTCTTAGTACTTCTTTGTCGTGCTGGTATCTCTTGCGCCACGCTTTCTGGCGTTTGGATGTCGATTTTGTTCAATAACATGTCAAGTAGCAGAAGACTAGATTAGCCACGTTCAGGGTCAGATTTTCTAAGCCTTCCAGCGCAATCTGCCTTCTGATGAAGTGAGAGTTTGGAGTAAATTGACCAGACTCTTGGCAGCAAACTCATAGTAACTCAGAGACCGTTTGTCGACATTGGCTCAGGACTATCGGTGCAGACTGGCTAAGGGCTATCTATGCCTCATGTAGACGGAAGATGCTGGCTTCGATCATTAATTGACCTGTCTGAGAAATACTAGAATCACAATTTTATTTTAAAAAGGGTTTTTGTTTTGTTTTTGTTGTCAGAAAGTATCATTTTGAAATGTGAAATGTATGCCCTTGTGACAGTTTCAGAGGTTTGGAAAAGGTTTTGAGGGAGCTAGTAAGTGACTGTGTCACAGGTTCAAAGTAAGGTTTGGAAAATGGTTGTGTGGGTTGTTGATGAATGGAGATTTGATTGTTCATGATCTGACAGCATAATGTACTTCCTGTGTTTGTGTTACAGCGAATTATAAACATGAAAACTATTTTTGCCTCATGTGAAGTGAAAGTGAATATGTTCTGGGCCAGTGGTTGTCCGTCCATTGTCATCATTGTTCGTGGTAAACTTTATTATTGGCATTTTCTCTGAGACTTTTCAAGCCACAGTCTTCAAACTGGGCCAAAGGACTTTGTGATACTTTGTGGCCAGATCTTTCTTAACATATTAAATTCAGTGACCTTTTTTGAAGGTCAAGGTCAAGGTCACAGGTGAGCCAGAAATAGGGCAAAATTAGCCATATTTTGACGAGTTTTTTTTTTTTTTTTTTTTCCAAATCAGTGACCTTTCTTGAAGGTCAGAAACTATTTTCAATTCAAGTCCAAACATGGTACAGAGATTGATGGTAAGACCTTTCAATGCATGCTAATTTGGACAACCCCTCAAAAAGATCAAGGGTCACAAGAGGTCAACAAATGTGTGGAAAATGCCAATATTGGGGTAGAATTTTAGTTTTCATCAGCATTTGTGCAAACTTTTAAATCAAACTTACTTACGCCTGTCACCCCTACCTGGGTATAGGCCGTCGACGAGAGACCTCCAGCAACTCCTGTCCTAGGCTTCTCCTTCGATTCTACTCCAGGTGGTTCCCAGTCTCTTGATGTCTGCTTGGAGGTCTCGACGCCGGAGTTTCTCGGCCTACCTCTTTTCTTCTTTCCCTGGGGGTTCCATGACAATGCCTGCCTAGTGATACTGGAAGCTGGCTTTCTCAGACTGTGACCGATCCCCACTTAACAGCCTTTTCTGGCCAGACTGCGTCCATCTGGCCTCACTGATTACCTAGCAGGGAAAGGTTGTACTTTTGCATTTCCGCTGTAATCTGGGCGGCCTTGCCGCTCTGGTACATGGTCTTGACGTTCCATGTGCCCATGGTTGTATACCTGGATAGAGAGAGGCGGCTCGGTCCTGTGGCTTCCGAAGACTTCCGGCTTTCACCACAGGACGTCATAAGTCTTCTGGTAGAAGAACCTTCCTCCTCCAGGAAAGGAATTACTGTTAGTCTTTTCGTCGGCGTTTTTGTAGCTATTTCCTTTTTTGCAGGGTGGGGAAGCTACCCCCACGCCCAACCCCCTTACTAGGAGGACCAGGGGTTTTCTGTCGGGGTCACCTTCCCTTAGACCATGTTGGTTCACGGCACCTTATTTCACCTTATTTCATTCGGTGCACCCCTCTCACGAGGGACCCCCTATCCACCACCCAGGGGACGCGCCTCAACGCCATATGGTCCCAGCGCGAGGTTAAATCAAACTTGGCACAAAGTTATCTGATGATACGCTCCTACTATACATTTAGAGTTGCATATCGGTACAAAAACCTGTATTGGTATTTTACTGGTATTTTTTGTTGTACGCGTATTTTCTTTCTTTATACTGGCAACCGCAAATATTACTGTTTCACACCACTCAGCCGCACACATGAGCGCTCACACAGTCACACACACTTTTCTCTCTCTCTGTCTCTCCCTTCCTCTCAACACTGCAAATTAAAGTAAATAATTTAATGTATAATAGTCTACTGCAACAAACCATTTATAAAATTTCATGTATAAGAAAACATTCATGCTAATCATCCCATTTTAAACTAAATGTTTGCTATTAACTAAGCATCAGAAACATCAATTCTGACAAAAAAAATGTTCCACTGCAATAACAAACCCAGCGAAAATGTTTCTGAACATCAACTATTGGGTGTTGTAGCAAGTAGACCATCAGTTTAAATGGGAGCCTCACATTAACAAATAAACTATTTCTCAAAATGTATTCCTAAGATTTAAATTCAATAGTAACTATTGTAATTATTCTTTTGAGATGTTAACTGTTCGCACATATTTTAAGAGTTGGCTTGACAACATGAGAGTTTCATTTCTCTTTCTCATGCACACACATGCTCACACGCACACACATAAGTATAATGACTGCTGGGTGGTGCATGACTTGCCCGGCGCCAAGCCAATCAGTTGCCAACCTTGAACTTTAGTGGTTGATCAATTCACCGCTATATGTAGGTATCAGACGATTTGGAATCATGGTAAGCTGAACAAGAACACACTTCAGAAAACAGGTCACACCCGTTACCTCCGTTTTTTGTTTTGTTTTGGCTCATTGCTATTAACAGCCTAGTGTATGGGTATGTGGCACCCCCAGTACAATGTCATACTGTTTTTTTCTTGGTATACCATGGAACTCGACTTAGTTGACCCTTGCAAAGGTCATGGAGGTTTGTCAAATTATGAAAAATCCATAGAGTTTGAGAAAGTGTGCATTTTGCTGGTACAAAGACTTATATTAACTCTTACCAGTTCGCTCCCTTGGCCATCGTATGTATACATACGAAGCCACGCCCATGGAAAATTCCATCGTGTTTACTGAATTAAAACCAATTAATTTTTACTCTCAGTATTATTGTAATAACTTATTGACATTAGAAAGTCACTTTCATATGATAGAATGAAAAAAAATATTAATTTTGAGTTTGTTCGTGACCTTTGTTATCGATCGAGTCACTACGTCCACCATCTTGCTTTCCCTACTGCATTATTTTCACTGCTTGCGATTTCTCTCTGAGAATATTCCGTCAAAATGAGTTCATCTGAGTCCGAAAGTGAAGAGTATCTCACTGAAGGGGAATCTTCCAGCAACCAGGCCACTGAACATGATTTCAGCACCAGCGATGTGGAAAAAACGAAAGAAAACCATCGAAGGTCATTGTGACACTTTCTATTTTGGTTTGACCATGTGCTATCCATGTGAGTCTTTGTTTACCTATTGTCTGGTTCAGAATCGTGAAACTTTATGAAGTACATAAACAAGTTTTATTACTTGCTGTGTATTGCCTCAGTGATATTTTCAGCAAGTCAGAGATTTTCAGAGAAGCACATGTTTGTTGTCTCAGTCATGCCAGGTGTTGACACGCCCACTTTTTCCTGCCCTTGACCGGTGTAGATTATGTTGCGTAACTCTTAGAAATTCAAACACATTTTCTTGAAACTTCACAAAAATGTGTAGAAATGATTTGTCCACACACTGGATTCACATTTTAAACAAAGGGGCAAGAAACAAAAAAATTTTCTTCTTAGTGACTTTCGTGAAAACTGTTTTTGGAAACCGGACACCATTTTTTCTTCGTCGCTAAATAAACAACAACTTCTAAACTACGTTAAGTACAGACTTTTTACTTATCCTGACTGAAAGCTGACTCAATGCACTTTAATATGATGTATAATAAGCCAACTTTTGACCACTAGAAGAGCTTTCAGCAGCATGTTTGCTTGGTCATGTGTGAGGGTAAAAGTCATTTTGTTCACTGGCCTCAAATAGAGCGAACTGGTAAGAGTTAAGACACTTGATTGCTCGCTTATTTCAGTGACCTACGGGAAAGTTCAAGGTCCTAAAGGTCAGACTTATAATAATGTGGATCGGTCATGTACATGAGCACCCCACCCGGGTCTACCCTGGGGGACTTGGGTGGGGTTAGGTACTTTTTAGTTCCCAGGGTCACCCTGGTCAGCCCCACAGGGTGAGTTTTTCTCTCTATTCTGGGGCATGTGTTTCTGTCTACCCTTGGTCCATTCACCTGTATTTGTCTTTTTAAAACTCTCCCAACTGTCTGCACTGCCTGTAGCTTTTGATGTTGGATGTGTGTTGCTAAATGGTCTTAGTTTTATTTAGACCCCATGTTGTAGGTTTATTTAACGTATTTGACCGGCTGGCGACATACATTCAATTTTCTGTTTAGTTTTTTTTTTCACAAGCAGTGCAGGCACGTCCTGAGAAAGCCTTGTTGCTGTCGGGACGTTAAGCAATGTACAATCAATCAATCAATCATGTACATGATCCATAAGGGCTTTGCCATTCTTGTATAGATTTGGCTTTGAATGTGGAATTGGCAAGGTAACTGTTTTTGTTAGGGACATGAAAACAGATTACAGTGTAGACTGTTTCATATAGTCCAGGACCCTTTACTACAACCAGCTTGTGAAGTAAGTTGACTTTATTTCCTTTACAGGTTGGGCTTGTAGTAGAAAGCCCCGTTTCCATGACTAAATTCAGATACAAACGTTCTGTCAGCACGCTGTAGTGACAAATACTAAGGTAGGTGATTGTATGTGTGTGTTGTAAGCTAATGTAGAGTGTTTACTGAGCACCATGTTGTAATTTCTTGTGTATATTAGGGATTTGAACATCTAGAGGATTCCATATCATTTTGATCATGTGGACTATACAGACACAGTATTGTGAAATGTGTTCATGCACACACACACACACACACACACACACACACACACACACACACACACACACACACACACACATTTTTGAAACGTGTCTGAAAGGTTGGCAGGCAGTGGGCGAGAGTTTCTGCATGGCTAGTGCTGACAGCTCTTGTCTCCCACCACCTTTCTCTTTTCCCACATGCAGTGCTAAGTCTTCATCAGCAGTCTACTGGCAAACCCACCCTATCTGTAGGCAACACAGAGCTGCATATCTTCATGCAAACTCTTGGGGGCTTTTTTGTTTGTCCTTTTTACCTCCACCTGAAATGGCTGACATCTTGGACGAGAGGATGGCTTATCATCAGTGGTGGCATTACTGGGGTGCCTGATTAGTATGGTGTCACACTGTTAGATTAACTCATTTGAAACGTGTCACCAGACAGATAGGCCCATATACAGTGGGTGAAATAAACATTAAAGACGTGCCATACGGAAATAATGTGACAGATGAAGTTTGCATGGAAGATGTGAGACAAATGGCAAATGAAGTTGGTGTTTGAGACATGCCACATTTCTGCAGTAAGTCTTGAAAGCAAACTTCATGTGCTATGTATCTGTCTACAGAACATTGCAAATGAGTTAAGACAACCACTAACCCATTCCGTCCTGATATTGAAACATTACAAAGGCTTTATATTAAGATGCTTGATCACTTGCTTATTTCGGTGACCTACGGGAAAGGTCAAGGTCCCAAAGGTCAGACTAATAATATTTGGATCAGTCATGTGCGTGAGCCATAAGGGCTTTGCTATTCTTGTTTAGATTTGGCTGGGAATGTGGAATTAGTAAAAGAAAGAGAAGAATTGGCCATTTTAATTCAAGGGTGGTGTCAGGTGTGTTATGGCACCACCCTTGAACCATTATGGTCGGTCACTTTAAATTACTGAACTGTGTGGTATTCCTCAGTGAACAGTACCAAATTTGTGAATTTTGACCTCTGGGTTCCCATACTTTTTGATATACAATTAAATATATACCAGCTTAGTGAAGCATGCTGGCTCAGCCTCAGAGAGAGAGAGAGAGAGATGCCATAGTGTTAGAAACTGAGGAAACCTGGAAACTCTTTGTTTAAATCCCCTCAGTGTCCTGCCTGAGGAGCTGAAATGAAACTAACCGGTGTGTCTGCAGCAGTGGAAAGGATAGGTTAGTGGCTGCTTATGAGAATCTTTGCCAGTAGTAGAAGAAGTAAGTCAACATGCTCCCTGGCCCCCCCCCCCCCCCCCCCCCCCCCCCCGGTGCCTGTCTTCATCCACTTGTTCCGAGCCGCTGAGCAGGAGCCAGGGAGATTTTTCTGCTACCAGGCAACCGTGAAGCGCTGGTTTCTGGCAGAACGAAAGTTTATTTCCCAGCAGGCCAGGCGCGCAGCTTCTTGGCACGCGGTTAGGTACTCATGGAGTGAAAGTGGTGTTAGACTTACTCCATCGGAGTAGCAGTGATGATAGGATTCATTTATCCAATAACTAAATCACAATTTCAGCTTTAGAGTAGATAGACCTCGAGATTCAACTCTCTGTCGTACTCCTAGCCGTGCACAGTATACAAATGCGGTCGCTGCCATCAAGAGGCATATATATATTCTCTGGATCCCTTGTGCCTGCAGAGGCTTACCAGAATCAATGCCTCGTGCATTTCGAGGATGCTAGCTTTCTGATTGAAACGCCTTGGGTCCACACCAGCCCCTGCGTGTTTGAGGGTACATGGACGCCTGTGGCTCGTGGTTTTCTGTTAGAGCTTACAGGAATGGTGAGATGGTGGGCGAGGGCTGTTTCAGGGCTGCCTGGCATTTTTAGGGGCCAGTGGCTGACGTCATATTACAAACAATTGTCCTACAAAAATAATAGTGGTAAAGAAAAACAGGTTTAAGCAACTGAAAACTGGCGAGGGAGGTTCATAGATGTCGCAAAAATTACCTTTGAATTTACATTAATTTACAGATTATGTAAAACAGCATAGGGTTAATGTTTACAGTTTAGAGTTCCGCCGCCCCCCCCCCCCCCCCCCCCCATTAATATTACTGTGACAGTACAGGCCATGCTAGTCATTAAATTGCCTCCCCCCAAAAAAAAACCACAACCCCCCAAAAAACAACAACAACAAAAAACCAACAAACAAAAAAAACCAACTAAAAATCCAAAAACAAAAAAACACACACCAAACAAACAACAACATGCAAAAAAAAAACACACCATCAACAACAACCCGAAAAAATGACGCAAAACAACCTAAAAAACAACACCACCACGACAACAAAGACAAAACAACAACGGCTAAAACTACCAAAAACTGAAAAAGTAGCTTTCTTAGTGAAGCATTGGAAGAACTGGTGTTGACAAGTTTATCTCTTCTTAGTCCTACCTTACTGCTGGCATTTGTAAGCAAGACCACTTCCTGGTGTTGATATGGGAAAGGAGGAAATGGCTCCACTGTACACTGAGCACACTCCCACCAGATACATTTGCACCTCTAACCATTTTCACAAAGCTTGTTTAGCCATTTCCTAGGACATAGATGTGCATGAGGGACCTATGTTGCAGTGGGGCTGATACTCATGAGCCCATGCAAGGGTTTATGACTGTCCTTGCTGCGGCCTTGAGGAAATCATCCAGGTACGGACCTAGTAACTCATTTGAGATGTGCCGTCTCCGGATACGCGACATAAGCCGTGTATCCAGAGGCGGCAAGTCTCGAATGAGTTAATGTTGGTGTATACTGTAGGTTGCACAGGTGTTGGCTTGTACTTGTAGTAGTCAGTCTCCACAAGGCTTGTCGTAACTACAGTATCTACGTTCTCATGAGCCCCTGCATCTGTACGGACACATGAGAATCTAGCCCTCATGCTGACTGCTGGAGGTAATCAACCAGGAGCCAGTTTACAACTGGTTTCACACAGATATTGTAGAAAAGGTGTTGGCTGTTGGGTGCAGGAACAAAATTTACTGGTCCTGCTTCAAACGAGATGCTTCAATATCCATTGGGTGTGTTCATTTGAGAATCAAAATGATTTGCAAAGCCAACAACTGAAAGTTAAATAGCTTTGTGAAATTTGCTGAATTTAAGTGTCTGTGATCGTGAGTTACTTTGGTTTATTTGTTTATTTATTTATCTTCACAGAGCAGCGTGTCTGCCACTTTGTATATGCTAGGGTTGACATTAGACTTTTAGGTCATCTTGAAAGGTATCTCTTTTGCTTTATTGTTTTTGGCTTGCATGTTTTTTTGTGTGCTTGTGAAAGTTGGAAAACCCATTATAACCCATTATGCCTCTGAAGCAATGTGACAAGCTGTTATCCTCCCCATAGTATTCCTTTGACAACCCGCAAAATGAAATCTGACTTTCTCTCTGCACCCCTCCCCCCCTGCCCTCTCTCTCTCTCTTTCTCCTGCCCCCCCCCCCCCTCTCTCTCTCTCCCCCAGTTCTGTGTTTTTTTGTTTGGTGATGCTTTGCCCTCTACATCTTCAGTAATCTTCATCGCAGACTCTTTGTACCTTACTTTCTGCGCAGCTAGGAATCACGTGACCGATATCTCACCCACTCGACCACTGACCACAATGCTGGTGTTTCCTCGTGCTGTTGTTGACAGTAAAGTACGTCACTACCGTTAGATAGTGTAGGAAAAAGAACGCGTGAGTTGCGTGTGTGTGTGTGGACTAGGTGAGGTGTGTGTGTGGACTACGTGAGGGGTGTGTGTGTGGACTAGGTTAGGCGTGTATGTGTGGACTAGGTGAGTTTGTGTGTTTGGGGGGGGGGGGGGGGGGGGGGGGGGGGGGGCGGGGGGGGGGGGGGCGGGGAGGATAGAAGTGAGATGATACAGGTTTGAGTTCAAATTGGGTGGACGGTTACCTGCTTTTCCATCTAATCTTTTTTTTTTTTTTTTTTTTTTTTTTTTGTGTAGGGTGAGTCTCTCTCTGTCTCTCTCTCTCTCGTCTCAATCTATCTCTGTCTTGTCTCCCTCTCTCTCTAGTATGTTCTGGGTCAGTGGTCATTTGTCCTTGGTAAACTTTTAACGTTGGCATTTTCTCGGAGACTACGCCAGCCACAGCCTTCCAACAAAACATGGTCCAAGAATACTTTGTGGCAAGACCTTCTAAAGTCAATCATGACAGTTTAAAGGAAGGCGATTCGTCATAACTTTATCCCAAATAAAACCCCCACCCGGATCTGCCCTAGGGGACTTGGGTGGGGTTAACTACTTTTTAGTTCCCAGGGTCACCTTGGTCAGCTCCACAGGGTGGGTTTTCCCCTCTATTCTGAGGCATGCGTTTCTATCTACGCGTGGTCCATTCACCTGTATTTTCATTTTTTTAAACTCTCTACTGTCTGTGCTACTGTAGCTCTTGATATTGGATGTGTGTTGCTAAATGATCTTAGGTTTATTTAGCGTATTAGACCGGATGGTGACATACATTCAATATTCTGTTTAGTTGTTTTTTTCACAAGCAGTGCAGGCACGTCCTGAGAAAGTCTTGTTGCTGTCTTGACGTTAAGCAATGTACGACCAACCAACCGAATAACACGTTTTACATCCTTTTCTCCCACTGCCGTTCATGTAAATGTAAAGTGTGTGTTTGTGTGCGCGCAAAATACGTCTTTATTTTATTATTATTATTATCGTTTTTTTTCTTAATGTTAATTTTATTTGTCTTGTTGCCTTTTCTGGTGTTAAATTTAAAATGGTATCAAGGACAGACTTGGAAAAGGCCTGCGTGCCTAATGTCTTTATCCTTGAAAAATAAAGGTTCAGTTCTGTGTGTGTGTATGTATGAACAGTTGGGAAAAGTTCTGGTGACACTCCCGTTCCCCAAATTTCTGAAACTAAGTTTCAAATGATACGTCATTCAGGCCTATATGCCATTGTTTTCCCTTGATATCGTCCCCCACCAGGTCTGCCCTAGGGGACCTTGGTGGGGTTGTCTACTTTTTAGTTCCTAGGGTCACCTTGTCTAACCCCTACAAGGTGGGTTCTACTCTTTTGGGGGTTTGTATTTCTGTCTTTTTGGTCCATTCATCTGTATTTTTCTTTTGAAATTCTCCCTCCTGTCTGCGCTTCTTGCAGTTATTTCTTCATTTAGCGCAGGCACGTCCTGAGAAGGCCTTTGTCGCTTGCGGGACGTAAAGCAATCTATACTCGCTCCCTTGATATCGTGATGGTTTTTTCACTGGACGATATTAATATTATCACTGGTAGTCACAATTTATATGTCGGCATATTGCTGACTACGCGTTTATTGGTCTAAACTGAGTTGAGTGCGCGTGTACTACAGTGAAGGGGGTGTGGCCGTTGTAGTTGGGGCGGGGAATTGGACAAAGAATGAGTGCTATGGGATAGACTTGCGGGACCAGTCAGTAGGTAGAGTCAGTCAGTATTGACGGACTTTGAACCTACACAAGGAAATACTTTGAAACCGTGTCCACAAACAATAGAATCAGTTCCTGTGGGAACTATTGAACAGTGCGCTCCAACCTGTTTTAAGTCACGTAACACTTTATTTCCAGTCTTACGCTTGAACTCATAACAACATCCTCAGTCTGAGGAACGGCTAGGTTATATCGCGTTCATCAGTAAGCATATATTCTCATGAACCCCTGCGACTAGTGTCATCAGTAAGCATATATTCTCATGAACCCCTGCAACTAGTGTCATGAGAATCTGTGCCTGTAGCATATAGGAGAAAGCGGGACGAGAGATTGTTACAGTTTGACCAAAGAAGGAAAATGAAGCGGGTAGAGGAGGAAGCGTCGCAGTCTTACAAAATATTGTCTCACGATTGCTGTGGCTCTGTAACTGTGTCGAATATATTTTTGGCCACACGATTCCTGTCGGAAATACGCGACACACCTTTCGTTTTCAGAACGGAATTGAAAATAGAAGACGGGTTGCTTATGTGAACCACTTATTTGGCCACCAGCAATGTTTCGTTAATCCATATCATACTGAGGCTAAAATCTTAATATCTGTACACTGCCATACGCAAGCTACATTATAGTACTAACAGATACTGATATAGATCAGTGGCTTCAGTTTAAGGGTGGTGCCAGAATAGCTTGGCGCCTCTAGGCGCCAAGCTATTCTGGCACTACCCTTGAACTATTTTAGTCAAACTGATTTCACATACTGCTGTATTCCGAATGATAAGGGTCAATAAATGAACTTGGAGTTGCAAAGGGAGGTTAGAAGAAATGTGCAGAAAGGTTCTGCCTGAGCTAAACATGCGTTCGGTCGCTGTAATTCACCCGCGATTGGCCGACAGTGTTCGACTGGTGAATCATTGTGACAACCTCCTACAATGCTCTGATGGTGGAATCAGTGATCGTTTTTAGTTCTGGAGACAGATTCAGCTTTTTGAAATCCCAGAAAGCTGAAATTCAGCTTTTTAGTTCTGACAGAAGAGTCTCAGCCAGGCCGTTCCATCCGCTAGATTTTTGTTTGCCTCTTCTACATCCTCGTGGTCTTATAAGAATGTATGTTTTGCTGACATTACATAAATGCTTAACCCCTTTACTGCCGGAAATAGTGAACACGGTCTGGCTGCAAGAGGTCACACACTCATGAGCCCACGAGGATTTACGCGTCTTGCATCTTAATTTTGTTGAACGGCGGGAGCTATTTGGGGTTAGATGAACAAATATTTTACAAGATGAACACATATTTTACAAGATGAACAAATATTTTACAAGATGAACAAATATTTTACATTTGCGACCACAGGCAATGTAGGGGTTAACTCTACAGCTGAACAGAGATTGAACTTGTGTGTATTCTGACATGCAAGTATAATGAAATGCGATCTGAACCTGACCTGTATGGGGCATAGGTAATCCATGGACTGTTTTCAGTCCTTGCAATTTTTCGTTCACTCAGGCGTGTATGCTTACAGCAATATAGGTTAAAATTGAAGAATAGGGATGAAACAAACAAATGGTGTACTTAAAGTGTACGAGAGGCCGAAGTCGGTCCTCGGAAAGTCATTGCGTTGATGGCTTTGAATGGATCAACCCTCACGTCCGATCACACCAACTCCATTGGGGCAATACACTGAACACAACATTTCTATTTGACTCACTACAATGCTCCATTAGTAATCTAGGCCAGACCCAGGACAGACAATTCACCCCCTCTCCCCGCCTTGGGGTCTCTCTCTCTCTCTCTCTCTCTCTCTCTCCCCCCCCCCCAAACACCCCCCGGCCACCAGCAAAGACCCTCCTCCCCCCCCCCCCTCTCTCTCTCGGAAAAAAGCTAGTGTGGTGTACGCGCATGAGCGGCTGAGTGGAGAGGAGCTAACAATGATTGATTTTGCCCGAGCGTTTGCGAGAGGCAGCTGCACGGAAGAGAGATTTCGCCCGCTTCGGTAACTGATCCCCTCTGTGCTCCTTGGAGTGTGAGCGGCAGCGTAGACTATATTTTCGGCGTTTTGTTTTGTGGATCCTGCGTCACACCGCGTACATGCGTGCATAAGATGTACACACTCTGCCTGTTGTTTCGGCTACATGTATTTATTTTTATTTGTTAAGTGAACAAGAGTTATGAGTACAGGTAGTTTCAGAAGAAAAGTGGGGGGGGGGGGGGGGGGGGGGGGGGGTTAAAATCAGTATTGGTGCCAGTATGATGGGTTTTGTATTCAGAAGTCGTAGGCTTTTTTTAATTGTGTTGCGCAAGGTCATTTACTCTCTGCTGTTAACCCTTATCATTCGGAATACACCAGTATGTGAATTAAGTTTTACGAGAATAGTTCAAGGGTAGTGCCAGAATAGCTTGGCGCCTCTAGGCGCCAAGCTATTCTGGCACCGCCCTTGAACTAAAACCATAGGTCTATATCCTTATCTGTAAGTACTATAATGTAGCTTGCATATGGCAGTGTACAAATTTGAAGCTTTTAGCCTCAGCATGATATGGGTTAATGTATCTTAAGTTGTCGCTTTTGTTTGCACACTCCCCCACCCCAACCCCCACACGCATCAAGATGCCTTCCCCTCATTCTCTTTTACGATCACCAGCAGCAGAATGAGTTGGACCCAGTTTCATACACGTGTGATGAGTGCAAGTGAACTTGGTGTGCTTTTTATCACGTACCGTGGAAGCGGTACAATGTAGTTTCGTATACGTGTGGGCTGGTCTGTGATTTTGAGTTTGATTGCCGTAAGATACATAAATCACGGAACAGCAGTCATGACATTTGATACGACAGCTTACACTAGAACTAAGTAGAAGTCATGCACGTTGTGCATTTATTGGCTTTGGGCGTGTGTAGACGTACGCAGTGAAGCCAAACTGAGGTAGTCACCCGTAACGACCCAACGGAGGGAGGACAGGTACGTGGGGGTGGGGGAGGAGGTGGGGTTGGCGGTGAGGTGATAAACGGTCGATTTATTTATTTATTGGTTATGGAATTACTTTTATTGATTTACGTATTTATTTATTACCATTTCATCACACTTTTAACTTGTCAAAGTGTGCAGTTTGTTGTTCGATACAAGTATACTAACCAGAAATGATGAAAAGCTTGTGACAGGGTTGTAATCACTTCCGATATGACATGAACAACGCATGAAAGTGTTTTAAGATTGTTTATTATATTTTAATTAAAAAAACTTTCATTTTGTAGTGTGGCTTAGAGGAGATGTTGTAGGGTTTTGTTAGTTTAACTTGTTTAGTTGTGCCTCCATAATTGTGCATCTGATAGTTTGTGTGTCTCAGTTATCGAACACACTACAATCATTATCCCGCAGTCTTGTTGAGGAACATTAGGTTCCAAGGACGCTAAGGTGCGGCAGGCATTGTGTCATTGACATGCTGAATGCAGAAACATGCTTCCTTTCATTGAATAGCGGTGACAGCAACAGGTTTTTATTGCGACGGACCTTTTTTCTCTTCATGTCACGATCGGTTTCTGTGGTATTGCTAGCAAAAGAGTTGTCTCACTCTGTGGAGATAATATTTTAATGTTTCTTTGGGACCTTTTGGTTGCTTTAACGAACCATTGAATTTTTTAAGACTATAAACAGTTAAATGCATCGATACGTCAGATTATTCTTCAGGGTCCTAACATAGATACGTATTCAACGCATTTATCCTCAGCACCGTTGCAAGGTAACTGATTGACCATGATTGTTCAAGGGTGAAACTAGAATACCATAACGCCTATAGGCGCCTAGTTATTCTGGCACCAACCTTGCACTATCGCGGTCAGTCTGTCTCCTGCATTATAATGCAGCCTTCAGATGACAGCTCCAAAATGTAAACCTTTTTCATCCAGATACGAGTTAGAATACTGATAATGTCGCTTTATTTGTTGTAGATTGTTGGTCGTTGGAGGGTGCTTTTTGTCTACGGTATTTAAAAGATGCGGTAGACTTTGAAATGGGGCTGGTCGGAGCGCATTTCGGAGCATACACATGACGTTTTTGGCGTGCGGGGCCGAAATTCTGGCAAAGAAGTAACAAGATAAAAATGACGTCACGTCTAGCTACGCAAACCTTGCTAGAGAACGTCTTTTTAGCGCCGCGCGCGCGCGCGCGCGCGTGTGTGTGTGTGTGTGTGTGTGTGTGTGTGTGTGTGACAGCGACTGGAACCTGCGTTTGAGGACGGACAAGCTTGAAATTTTAGGATATTGTCCCTAAAAGAATTATCTTGTGACTTTTTTTTCCCCCCTATATTTTGATTAAGATGCTCATTGGCGAGAAAATGGCCGATTCACAAAAACCAGTTGATCCACACTGGAGTCCGTAATTTTTCTTATTTTTACTAGATATTTTGCTTATATCTAGATAAAAGGGAGATATTAAACGAGTTTGTTAACCAGCATTGTACCTCTAGAACCTTTTGAGTGATAATTAAATAGTTTTTGAAAAAATATATTTTCATGTTTTTGGGATTAATTTCACGCATTATATGAGTTAATCTTAAAATAATTGAATCTTTTTTACAAAAAAAACAAACAATCTTCTCATTTATATCCGCATGATTTTCCATAAACAGTGTTTGCATAAGCCTCCTGTTTGTCCTGGGCCTGGGGTAGGAAAAAGGTCAAATTGTGACCTATAAGTCCTAGGCGTGAAAATCAGCAAGAAAATTGCAAAGTTGATTCTCTGATACGTCAAATGTTAGTAGTGCGATGAGTGACCTATAACATCGAGTCGTCACTATGAACACAGCGTCGTGGCACGAATGATGACATGACGTGAAGCTTGAAGTGACGTCATTTCGCTGCTCGTGCTATTATTCTTCTTCAGAATAGCTATGCTACGCCAGACCACAGATTGCTTACAAATGGCGGGAATCGCCGTGTGTCCGTCTTTATTTCTTTGTGCCAGTGTGTGTGGATCAGAGGGTGGATTAGAGTAGAAGGAAATGGACTCCTGTCGCTACATGAGCCCACAGAGCGTACTAATGGCGGGAAGCGCCGTGTGTCCGTCTTTATTTGTGTGTGCCGACGCGTGTGTTGATCAGGGGGTGGCTTAGAGAGGAGAGAGATGGATCAGCATAATAAGCCTAAAAATATGAACAACTCTGAATGTTACTAAAAGATAAACGCATTTGAGCTCCAAACAATATGGTATACTTTGGGATGAAATATCCTGTTTGGTGTTCCTACACGGAAGGAAGGCCTTGAATTAATTTATTAGCCAGATTTTGAACCTCGTCAACTTTTCCACTGAAAAGTATAATACGTTTAAAATTTTCGGAATTGCACTTTTCACGATTTTTGTGAAACGGCTAAAAAAAATATGACACTTTTTACGAAAAAAAGTTATTAATAGCCGCATGCTTCTTCATAAACAGTATTTGTATTAGCCTGCTGTTTGTCCCGGCTTTAGGATATGACTGGGTTAAATTGTGATTTTCGGCACCAAAGTTAAAACTATTTGCATCTTTCTTTTTTTTTTTTTCTTTACGAAATAAAGCAATCATTAATACCCCAGTGACTTTTTTCGTAAACGGTATATTTACATAAACCTGCTGTTTGTCCCTGCTCTCGGGTTTGACTGTGACCGAAAAGTTTTAGGTATGAAAATTACAAAGTTTGATACTTTATGCGATGATTGACGTAAAATATCAATTTTGTCAGTGTGCACACGGCGTTGTGATAATAGCGATGCCATGACGTGAAGCATACTATGACGTCCTCTTGCTGCTCGTGCTATTATTCTTCTTCGCAGTGAACAGTGGATATGGAACAGTGGATATGTGATACGCCCCCCTTCGGGGGGGGGGGGGCTTCCATATGCATTGCTTTCAGTCACTTTCTTAGCGCTCCCTCTCTTTCCTATCTCTTTTTTTGTGTGTGCTTTGGCCACAGTAGATCTATGATCACTGGTCGATCATGCACACTTCTCTCCCTTGACAGTTCTTTTTCCTACTCACTTGGTAGTTTTTTCTTCGCAGTGGCTATAGCTACGCCAGCCTACAGAACGCCTGAGAGGCGCGAAACGCCGTGCGTCAGTCTGTGTTTGCCAGTGCAGTTGGGCTCAGAGGGTAGGGTGGGTTAAAGTGGAGAGAGATGGATCAAAAGGAAAAGCTTAAAATAGGAACAACTTTGGGCTGGGAATCACATTCTTTTCTTTCTTTTTTTTTTATCCTTTTTTTTTTTGCAAATATTTTTTGCAAAGAATCACTTTTCTGTACGTCTTTTAGAACAAATATTGTTTAGTGCCAGTTGACCTAAATACGATTTACTTTCAAGAAGCTTGTACAGTTTTTGTACAATCGTGAACATTCGGAATTTTCTCATGACTGATTTTACATCCCTAAATGTGCCTCCTATATATTCAGCACAGTACAAAAACGATTTATGGTCACATAAATATTGAAGTTTACCATGTTTCAAACGTGAAACAGCGCAAGCAGATGTAGAGTCGGCATGCTAGACCTTGATATTGAAATCTGGCCGCTTCCCGCAGGGGGTCAATTAGGGTTTTGAAATTGCTTTCTTTTCTTGACCAAATGCCGGTGTACATCCGTTCAGCGGAATGAGCAAATCATAGTAGTTAAGTGAAAGTAGCCCATATCTGGTCTGTTGGATCTAAATGAATTGTGTCGTTCAAGGCACACACAAGTGTTTATTTGCGGAGATACCTGGAAAACACGTTGTGCGCTCCGATGTCAAACGGCCGATAATTACATGCATTTGTCTTTGCAACTGTTTCCCTTCCATGGTCAGCATTTAATTTTCTTTTTGGATCGCGTAGAATGAACAAATGCCATAACAATGTCAGTCAAGCGGCAGTCAGTCATGCAGATAAATCGTGTACATTTACGACATGCTTTTCGGTATGTGCGTGTCTGACACTATAGCTTTGCGAACCGACGACACGGCCGAATTTTTATCCTCCCCGGTGTTGAGTTGTGTCTATAGAGTCAGTCACGCCTGTCCGTACGATTGAGACCGCATTATGTATCCCGCCTCATTCCATTTGCAAGAGACATAGATTCCCATGCGCCCCGGAGTCATGAAAATCTCTGCATCATGCTGACAGTGTCATGAATAACGTACGCCCATAGTGTTAGTTAATGGGGTTAAATGTACAGCGTGGTTTGGCAAACAAGCGTTTAGTGTTTTGCTTCGCTGGCTGCCTTCTCCAGTGTCAGCCGTGTAATGTTGACTTAAGACGCAAGTTGTGGGAGCTGGATCGACCGTAATGAGTAGCTCAAGAATTTTGCCGTGACTGCTATGGCCGCCAAGTCACACATTTATTTATTTATTTTTTCTAACAGGGCTTACTTAGTGCTGGAGATCGCTGTATGGTGAGAGACCGTGATAGTGCAAGCATGGTGTTATTATCGTCGCGTCTGTCCGTTCCCGTTAGCGCAAGAAGTTGAATATAGCTTGGCACCTTGCTAATAATCAGACATTGCTATTGAATGTTCGACAGGCAGTCCAAGTTTCGCGACTGAAATTAGCAGAACTTTGCAGACGATTGCAAATGCATTCTGTTTGACCCTGGAATTGCAGGTGACATGGATGTACGCTAGTTGAAGTTTAAGTGATATCACTGAGGTCCTGCTATTAAAACTCGATCGTCCTCGCCTCCACCAAACAAATCGTTTGCTCTTACAAGTTACATTGATTCACTTTTCTACATTACAAGTTACATTGATTCACTTTTCTACATTCTTTTTGTTCATCCATCAGTCCTGCATTATAAAATAGGCTCAGCGTCCCTGATTCTGTGACAGCGTCAGCCATCGTCCTTATTTGCCTCACCCAGCCCGCATTTTCTCAAGGACCCACCCCACCCCCACCATCATCTGTCTGTTTTATTCCAGTGTCACCTTCACCCCCACCTCCTCTCTCTCTCTCTCTCTCTCCCCCCCCCCCAACAACAAACAACAACAAAAAAAAAAAAACACAAACAAGCAACGAAACTCGTTTGGTGGTACCGCCCGTGAAGTATCTTGGTCGATTGTTATCTTTGAATTTACGGTTATACAGAGATAGACTATCAATTTTAGTGCACAGACCTGCAGATGTCGATGACCAGGAAGTATTGCAACTGGTGAGACTGAGACCTACATCGGGGGTTCATAGGTACCAGCGTGTGACTAACCAACATTTGCAACAGGGGCCATTGTTCTTATTGACTAGGCTTGATGGACGCTTCTCATGTACGTGCGTATTCATGTACGTGTGGACTGGTCGTATTGTACGTCCTGGACTAATGTAGTATGGTGTGAACTAGTCATAGTGGATTTTTTATTGTATGCTTTGAAAAAAAATTTCTAACGAGCAATAGCAAAAGTGATTCTATGTAATGGGCCAATGTAATGCCCTCTGTGTCGTTCGTGGTACACTGTAATGTTGTCATTTTCTTGGATGCTATTCAAGCCACAGTCTTCAAACTTGTACCAAGGATATTTTGTGGCAAGACCTTTCTAAACATGCCAATATGAGAGAGATGTCTCAAAGGTCAAGGTCACAGGGGATCATGAACTAGGTTTTAAAAAGAGCCATATTTTGACACAATTGTTTTCCCTCAAATATTGTGCATAACTGCAAGCCCAAGCTTGGTACATTTATAAATGATGGTAATACCTTCCTAAAGAATGCATACTGATTTGAATGAACCCTTGGAGAATTCAAGGGTTACGAGACCAGGATATAGGCCCAAAAATAGCCTTTTTAAAAAACGTTTTTCAACTTCGAAATTACTATTCACATTCACAACTTCGGACCTAAACTGGTACAGATATACAAATACCTGATGGTAAGATCTTTCTATACATACACATTTGGATGATCCCTCAGAAAGGTCAAGGGTCACAAGAGATCAAGAAATGGGTAAGCTATCCATTTTTAACAAAAATTGTTTTTCTTGGATAATATTTACGACTTGAAACCCAAACTTGATCCAGAGATACCTGATGGCAAGACCTTCCTATGCATGCTAATTTGGATGACCCCTCAGAAGGGTCAAGGGTCACAAGACTGGCAAATGATGTGAAAAATGTCTATTTTTTGGTAGAATTATATTTTTAGAACAGTTTTTCAAAAACTTTTCAACTAAATTTGGCAGAAAGGTAGCTGATGATAGACCTTTCTGTGTTGTGCATTCTAATTAGTTCATTACTCACAAAGGTCAGTGGTCAATGGGAGGGTGATGAAGTGTGAAGAATGTCTACATTTTGGAAAAAAATCATGGAGTTCACTCTTGAACACTTTTCAGTTAAATTTCGGAAAGGTCAAGGTCACAAAGGTCACATCAGTTATGAGGATCAGTCACCGACTTGTGCTTTATGGGCTTTGCCATCTTGTTGTCAAGGTATGGAATGTTAGAGGAAAATTCTTTTAGTTAAAATATATATTGTCTTTCAACGAGATATCAAAAAGTAATGATAGTTGTTCCCTCACTGTTGTCCCAAAGTACTTTATATTTTCACACTTCCTAATAGTACTATCTCTCACTGTTTGCGCTCAATTTCATGTGCTTCAGGCAGGATTCAAAGGCAGTATGCCATTCTGATGAAGTTAAAGGTTGGAGTTGTAAATTTTAAGGTAAGGGTTGGAGTTGTAAATTTATAGCTTTTTCTTGTTCCTGGATGAGTAAAAACCTCCATCCTTCCAGCCAATATGTGAGTTCAGGGATCAAGCAAAGGTTGGACTGGTCGATGCAATTACAGTATGATGAGTGAGGAAGAACACACATGATTTACTTCTCTGTGTAGGACACTTTCACCGGCATTCTCAAGAATAAGCAAGGTGTTTTGTCAAACAAGAGTTGTCCGCTTATCATGAACAGACATCACTTTTCTGGAAAAATCTGTTCATTGATACTTTGCATTGACTGCGGGCTCCCCTGATGAAATATGAACAATGACAGGGACCTCTAAGGTGAAATCAGTTAGGACAATGTTGCCTCAATTCTTGAAATATGACAAAGCTGCTGCTAGTCTTCTCATTTAGAGACTTCAGTGATGACACTCACAGGGTCGTTTTGGGACATTTGTCCCCAACATTTTGAGTATACCTGATCTTAGCGGTCAACTATCTGTTTCATCGGAACCTCTGTCAAGAAATGGGGTATCCTCATCACAGATAGTTTTTTTGTTTTTTTTCAAAATCATTGTACACTAGACTCTACACTGCTCAAGCTCAAAAGAAGATAGAGGTTTACTGTATTTCTCTAAACAAGATATGTGGGTATTTTCACTGCAATTTGACTGCCTGACCTGCACTCCTCATCAAAGTCCTCACTTTTAGAGTTAAATAGCACAATCTACTTGTAGGCTGTGCTGGACAATACACAAGTACCCTGTCAAACAACTGTCAAATTTGTTTGGATTTTGAAAGAACTGTCTCAGAGTTGCACTCTTTTAAAAGTGTAGAAATAAATTGAGTATCTTCGAGAGCCCACTGTCTGCAAGCACTGTTGTTTAAATGAAGAAATACATTTTAGAGTGGGAATCCTCCGTCTTTAAGCACAGTTGTTTACATCACTTTTTCAGTGGCATAGAGCAGTGTGGCCGAAGATACCACACATTGTGCATGAATAAATGGCAATAACAGGCATTTGTTTTTGAACTATGTTTATGTAGCTCAGTAGTTTTGAAATGGCAGCCCATCTTTTATTTCTTAATTTAAAAAAAAAATCATATATTATACCAGGTATCAAGATATGGAAAACTGAAGTAAATTTGTGATTTTTAAGAGCCGAAGAGCACTATTGACTCTATTTTTGGCTCATGTGTGAAGCAGAAGTGATTCTATATTCTGGGCTAGTGATGCAAACTTGGTGCAGATATATATGATGGTAATACCTTTCTTTGCATAGTAATTTGGATGACCTCTGTCATATGAGATCCAGAAATAGTTCAAAAACAGTTACATTTTCCAGAAATTGTATTTTTCTCAAATACTTTGTTCAACTTCAAACCCTAACTTAGTAGAGAGATACCTGGTGGTAAAACCTTTCTGTGCATACTAATTTGAATGAGCCCTCAAAAAGGTCAAGGGTCACAAGAGGTCGAAAGATGTGTGAAAATGCCAGTTTTAATAGACGTTTAGTTTTATGCGATTAGTCATATACGTGAGCCACAAGGGCTTTGCCATTCTTGCCTCAAATACTACTAGTCCCAACTTCAAACCCAAACTTGGTACAAAGATACTTGATGGTAATACCTTTCTATGCATACTAATTAGGTTGATCTCTCAGAAAGTTCAAGGGTCACAGTAGACCAGGAAATAAGTAAAAACAAGCCAATTTTGACAAAAGATGTTTGTGCTCATATATACTATGGACAACTTGAAACCCAAACCTGGTACAGAGATAGCTGATGGTAAGACTCTCCTATGCATACACTAATTTGTTTGACTCTTTGGAAAGGTCAAGGGTCACAAGAGATCATTAAATAGGTCACATTAGCCATTTTGGGACAAAAATTGTTGTTTTTTTTTTGTTGATGTTTCTTTTGGTTAACTCGGATACTGTTGCCAACTGAACTTCCATCCTGAATGTGGTAAAAAGATACCTGTTTGTAAGACCTTCCCATGCATGCTAATTTCAATTACCCCTTTTGGAAAGTTTAAGGGTCACAAGAGATTGGCAAATGATTTTAGTTTTTATCATGATTTTTGCCAAACTTTTAAAACAAATTTAGCAGAAAGGTAGCTGATAATACCTTCTATACATACTAATTTGGTTCACTACTCACAAAGGTCAAGGGTCATAGGCTGACGAAAGTGAAAAGTCTGTACATTTTGAGAAAACATGGATTTCACAGTTACAAAAGCCAAAAGATTCTATGTTATTTGAGAACACTTGCTTATTTCATTGCCGCCATGAGATGGCCTTAGCTGGTTGCTTTGTGTAAAACCCCAATAAATAACTAATTATTTCAATGACCTGTTGGTAAGGTGAAGGTCACAAAGGTCAGATTAATTATGTGAATAGGGTCATGCACGTGAGCCTTACAGGGCTTTGCATTCTTGTTATTTTTCAGTTTGTCTTTATATATCGATCAAATTACTTCCAGACACCATTCACTGTTGTGCTCAGTGGTTGGTTCCGTTTTGTCACTTCTCAACGCTTAACTTAAATAATACGTAGGCTGTGAGACCTTGCTAAAACTAATATTTTTAGGACGTTGATGACATTGATAGTTTGATATTTTTAACACGTTAGTAGCTTTGTGTGGTCGACAGGATTAATGCAGGGGACAATTCTTCGAGTGCGAGCTGTATGAGACTGTGAGACTTGCAAGGTACCCTGTGACTGAGGACCAACCAGCCACCGGCCACCTCCTCAGCTTGGTTGTTCTTCAGCCAGTGACACTGAAAAAAAAAATGGACAAGCTGAAGCAAGAGGCATCATAGATAGATCTTCATTAGCCCCCCGTATCCAGCCAGTCACTGCCTGAAGAACAGCCAAACCGAGGAGCCAAGGCCCATGAAGATCTATGCATGTTGCACGAAAGGGAGCCGTTTGAAAGTACTTTTCTGCAGTCAGTGCCACTTTCTCATGGACTGACACAGAGACCGTCCTGAGCTACATGGCTTGATGATCCTCGCCAACTGGGGCCAAGGTATCTCTGTCTAGTTCCGAGTTTCTTACACTCTTGTCAGGCGGCAGGGTTATAAGGCGACCGCACAGTCTTCGATGGGTCTGTTCTGTAGCCGTGTGAAGCGGTTAGGCCGTCAGTCCCTCACGTTTCGGTCAGAAAACGCCATAGATTCTCATGGGGCTGGCAGCCGCAGGAGGTAATACGAATTATGCTTGATTAGTGTTGCTCGTACTTATTTCGACTAGTTTGTCTCAGGAGGAGGATGTCATGTAGGGTTGAGTCTGAAAGTTAAACTTCCTCTCTCTCCCTCTCTCTCTCTAGCCAGGAGTGATAATGGCGGCAGTTTTCACTTGAGCGCACTTCACGATTGGCTGCACGGAGCCAGTAGAGTGTGTAGGAGAAGGATGCCGGCGAAACCCAGCATGCTATTGCATACCGCCTCAGAGAAACACAGGTAAAAGTCATGTCACCCTGCCATCAAGAGGACCATATCCTCATGAGCCCCTGCAAGTTGGGAGGGGTTTATGGGAATCTAATTATCTTCCAGCTGGAAGGCGTTTGGTTGGGGAGACTGAAGAGAGGGGGATGCCAGGCACCAGTGGAAATGTTCCTGGGGGAACGAGTAATGAGCTCAGCCCTGTCGATATCTTGCTCTCTAGCAGAATAGCAAAGGAGAACAGAGGAACACGTTCAGCCGTAGCGCGCAACAAGATGTTGATTTACCATAATAATTAAAGGGTAGTGCCAGCATAGCTTGCGGCCTGTAACTAAGCGCCAAGCGATTGCTGGCTCCGCCTTTGAGCTATCTGTCCCTTGAATTGTTTTTTTTTTTTTTTTTTTTGGTAGGACATAAAATAATGACAAATTTCGTAATTTTTCAGGTTGCAGTGCAATTTTATTTGTCCATGTGATACGATAACTTGCTACAACACAACTCACTTGTGAGGCAAACTGGTGGTATGACATCAAGTTTCAGAAGGGACAAGTGGGTTGCTGTTCCAGTTACACTTGTGGTGCCTAGTACTTTGTCTGGATCTTTTTGTTCAATGCCTGGATCTTTTGTCCATGCTCGGTTGTAATTTCCTGTTTCATTGAACTGGTAATCAGTCCCTTGTATTTGCTTGTCTGAATTTTTTTTCCCCATAGACCTATTACCAACCAGGTAGACATAGCCCACTTCAGATAAAGTACACTCTCAGATGTATGTCATAATGAGAAGTTTGCTTTTTAAAGATATTGCTTTGTTGGAATATAATATTAAATTGAAAATGGTGTACATGAAGTACACTGTACTGCACATTCGTTCACAGTCCTCGCATTGTTCTAAGTTCACTGCTAGTTCACAGTGGTCCTGCATTTTTAAACTAGTTGACTTGAATATCATTTACAAAATGTAATGGAATCAGCATTCACAGCAATAAAAATGAATTTTATTTCTTTACATTACCATTACCTGTTTCAGGATTTCTTTGTTTCATGCAAATTTATTTCTCATGATCTTAACAATTTAAGGCCATTAATTTTCAATCAGGCCAACTGTTGATAGTCCCATTTTTTTCCTAATGCCTTATAAGTACAAGAAGCATAGATCCTCATGGACCTCTTTAATCTGTAGGGGCTTATGGTGATGTATGCCTCTTGCTGCCGGTCTAAACTTTTTGTTCCTCATGGCAAGGAGTTTAGTCTGTGATTCAATCTTCAGTTGCGAAACATCTGTGGACAAGATTTGTAAAGAGAATGGACTTGGGGATTTATTGGAGATGTTTCGCCAGTTGGCTGCAAATAATGTGGAAATTTATTCTGTCTGGCTCAAAAAGTGTGAATGTGATTGCTGGCCGGGTGAGAAACGTCCTTTGGATTATACAGGGGATGACTGTTCCTCATTGTGTTTTTATGTCGCAGCTGTGTGTTGATAGGTCGTGTTCAACTTGATGAGATTCATTATACAGTGGTGGTGACATGCTGGTTTCTTGACTGTTATACCTTCTTTCGCCCCTCCCCCCCCCCCTTTTTTTTGGGGGGTGGGGGGTGGGGGGGGGGTGTAACTTGTGCTGCATTTGTATATTAATGTGCAAGTTCTTCACTTTGTGATAGTGCATAAGATATGTGAGTGCAGAAGATATTTGAGTGCAGAAGATATGAGGCTTAAAACAATAATAGATTCTCCTGGTGTGACTTACTATGGCACGGACCAACAATTTCAGTTTCTGTCCTTAGATTCTTTTTTTTTTTATGGCACTAGTGCGGGGTATGACAATGGAAGAATTGTTATGGGTACTGTTGGAAACTATCATGGTTGACATGACTTATCGGCTGCAGTTGGCACATGATTATCTTGTCAGATTCTCTCTGAGAGTTGTCTGTAACCAAGATCTTCATCTCACTTTAACATCTCACTTTTATTATTGAGGTTATTGTCTAATAATAATAATAATAGTAATAATAACTAACAACAACAATGATGAGTACATCAATACAAAAAGCTCAGAACTCTTGCCAACACAGACTAAATTAAATTCAGCCTCCACGCACTACAGCAGAAGATAGATTGACCATGATATTTCAAGAGTAGTGCCAGATTAGCTTGATGCCTGTTGGCGCGAAGCTAATCTGTGCATAGTTGTTAAATGATGCCTCCAAATTTTGAAAATACGGCCTTGTCGTTGAATGAGTTAAACTTACAAAAGTAAGCAAAGTGTTGCAATGCTTATGACTTCAAAGATAAACCGGTGGTATTGAATACTTGTTAATTGTATGTGTATGTTTAGCGACAGATGTACTACAGTAGCGAATATCCGTAAGATTGCCCGATTTCTACACTTTGGCTCCATAGCGTCACTCATCCCTCACAAGCCTCCAGGGAGCGCGCGCTGGCGTGCGCGAGCTGTCCAGTCATGCAGAACCCCTGCCTGCAGGCTGATGGAACCGTTTTGTTCTGGCCTGGTCTGTCAGCCTGACTTCCGTCTGCAGGAGGCACAGATTCTTATGAGTCCGTGCAGCCACAGGCAGATGAGACTGTGCTTGTCGACATGGATTGGCGTGTGGATTGAGCCTGCCGTCTAGGTTTGAGACTCGGGGCCAGGCACCTCACCCTGTCTCCTCCCTCCGCCTTTGAGTTCGTGGTCTAGCGTCTCCCAGCCATCGGCAAGCCGCATATAGTCTCATGATTCTATGCAGCGTGCTGGGGCTCATGAAAATGTGTGGCTCTTGCCGGAGCAGAGTTTGACTTGCAAATACTTTGACGTGTCTTGCTCAGAAGATGTTTTCTGTGTGGAGGTTAGTCAGAGAATAACGTGTAAGCTTGACCATCTGCAGGAGGGATAGATGCTGGCCAGTCCCGGCAGAGCGTGTTGACATGACAACTCAAGGGTAGTGTCAGGTTAGCTTGGCGCCTTCAAGCGCCAAGCTAATCTGGCACTACCCTTGAGTTATCATTGTCAACCTTCAAACCCATACCCCCTGCTCACCAGATTGCTTGAGATCACAGAAGTATGTCTGTGCTGTTAGGGAAAAGCAGACCATTGGACTTCAGATGACAGATAAATATCTGTTTCTCTAATAGAGGAGGGTACGGTACTTAAGAGTAAGGAGAGCTCTGGAAAGCCGACTTCATCACCCCCAGATTAGACCTCTACTGGGGGCGCACTACAACAGGGAATGGGCTTCACGGTAAAACCGTGTAATAAATAGCTCAACACTATTTGTGCACACTGCGTGACTTCCACAGTACGGGTACAATGCCGCGGATCATAATGGGTCATGTTGGATGGGATGGCCCACACGTTTTTAATAAATGTAAACTAAAATTATATTGATACACATTGGAAATAGATTGGACTCGCTCACCAAACTGTACCCTATATCTAACAACACGGGAAGGATGCACGAATACCTAAGATCTCTCTCTCTCTCTCTCTCTCTCTCTCTCTCTCTCTCTCTCTCTCTCTCTCTCTCTCTCTAACTCTCTCTAACAGGTATAGTGTTTTTAGACTTCCGTAACGCTTTTGATTTAGTGAACCATAATGTACTGATAAAGAAAATTTCATTATACACCAGAAGAGCAGCCGTATTCTTCAAGTCCTACTTAGAAGACAAGACAGTAACATCTTCTTAAAGGTTCTTACTCTAATCACTGCTTAGTCAAGCATGGCATGCCCCTGGGCTCTATTTTAGGCCCTCTTCTATTTGTTTGTTTATAAACGACCTTCCACCCACAATTAGCGATAACAATGTTGCATGCGATATGTTCGCTGACGATGCTGCGATACGCACTCCCGATAAGGATTTATCCGTTACTGATTTACGCCTACAAAACACATTACAAGACATTGGCAGCTGGTGTAGTAACAATTCCATGATCTTAAACCCTGCAAAGACTGAATGCATGGTTGTAAGTACCCGTCAAAAGCTCCAGCTCGGCTCGCTCTCGCTCAGCTTGTCCCTTCAAGGCAAATCTATCAGCCAAGTAACAGAACATCATCTTCTCGGTATTACAGTAGATAACCAGTTTAAGTGGCAGCGTCATATTGGCAACATAATATGTTAGATAATCTCAAAGAAATTTTTCATTTTATCCAAATTAAGGTATATAACTAATGTAGAAACACAGAAACTGTTCTTCAATGCCGACATCAGGTCGCATATCGACTATGCTTCCACAGTGTGGGACAGCGAAGTGAGGTCCAGTTAAAGAGATTAAACTCTCTTCATCGTAAAGCCGCAAAACTTATCCTTACGGAACCTAACAACTACTGATAATAAATTAAGAACATTGGAGATTCTCCTCCTGAAAAATCATTTAATGTACAATAAGGGAATAATTATGTTCAAAGTGCCAAATAACAAATTGCCTGACTATATTAGGAGAATATTTTCCTCCACAACATCAACATACTCCAGATCAAGGCAATCAATTGTTGTGCCACGACCTAGAATTGATCTCTACAAGATAAGTTTAGCGATCTCAGGTCATAGTCTGTGGAATGCTTTGCCTAAACGTGTCGCAACATCGGCAACGCTTTCGTCTTTAGAGCCATTCTTTTCAAATACCTCATGTCATTATCATAATATTTTCACTGCCACACTTTATTAGGAAATGCATGAATTTCACTTCCTAGAACTTTAACCGTAGCTTAAAGTATCTGCTGTTCATACAGGATATGATTATTGCATGGCTCATGAGCATGTATGTGTGTGTATATTTGACGGTGTGTGTGTGTGTGTGTATGTGTGTGCATGCGTGTGTGCGTGTGTGTATGTGTGTGCTATTTTTATTTTGCTTTCCTTTAATTAATTTTTTTAAAAATTTGATTGTTTGGTCTATTTTTTTTTAAATAGTATATTCGTACCATGTGCATTATATGTAAATTAGATTAGTAATGGCAAGTTTGAAAAATGGTTTTCCCAACCAAAACTTTAACCCTTGTAAAATAAAGAATCATTGTCATTGTCTCTCATTTAGAGCCTTCCTCGCCATTGTCATGAGACTAGTGTATGTGACAAAGGGTGTAGATCGCTTGGGTATTATTTGTATTTGTTTATCGTCATTGTCATCACCACCGGTCTCAGCCATAAAAAGGCTTTTGCATCTTGCGCAGTGTGAAACCACACAGTCTGTTAACCCATATCATTCGGTATACATCAGTATGTGAAATAAGTTTGACTAAAATAGTTAAGATTGGTGCCAGAATAGCTTGGTGCCTGTAGGTGACAAGCTATTCTGGCACCACCCTTGAACTAAAGCCATTGGTCTATATCCTTACTGTAAGTACTATAATGTAGCTTGCATGTGGCAGTGTACAAATTTGAAGCTTTTAGTCTCAGTATGCCTATGATATGGGTTAATGGTAGGTGTGTGTGGGTCAGTGTGTGTGTATGTGCGTGTGCGTGCGCACGCACAGGCACACATGCTTCGTGTGCACGTGTGAAAATGCATGTGCCAAACGTCATGACTTTGTCAGTATTGTAACTCTAATGTCGTAGATTACGTTGCACACATGGATGAGTTTTCCATTACTGCCAATACTGCCGAGTTTTCCATTACTTTCTTGTAACAGTAGCTATGTTTGTGATAAACCTCTTGTGTGTTTATTCAGCGATGTGGTGCGTGTTTTGTGAAGACTTTTTTTGTTTTGTTGTTGCGACATCATGCTATCCTGATCTTGTCAGGTTTGGACGAGGGGCCAGTTGCATGAGCGAGCTTAGTCCTGTGCCAGCCACTAAGCAAGGTGCACCGCCATAGCGGAGCACCTTGCTTAGTGGTTGGCTCAGGACTAGGCTCACTCATGCAACTGAGCCCAGATGTACGCTCATAAATTCAGCACAATTACCCGTTCCGTCTGTAAGAGGCAAACATTCTCATATATCAGCCTCTGCAGCTGCCGGAGCTCATGAGAATCTGTGCCTTTGGCTGTTGGTCGTCGTCATGTTCACGCTCAAGCAGAGGAAGTCGCACAAGTGTTAACCTACATCATGATTTGATATGTTTCGGTTCAGTTAATTCATAGATTTTTTTCTCTCATGCATCGACTGTTTTGAGAGCAGGTTAAATTTCACAGCAAGGGCGTTAAAGGTGTCGCGCAATTTGCTATTCCTTTGGAAATAAAGCACAGTGTTATGCTGGAATGTAGAAGTAATGTTATAAAGTGTATATGTTTTCACATTTCTTTTGCTGTAGTAGAGTTGTATTTATTTATTTACGTATGTTTGTGGTCATGTAATTTGTCCTAGGTACCGTTTTTTTTTGTTTTTGTTATTCAGGTGCCCTTGTGTAAGGAGAACACCTGTTTTAGGCGTCTATTTTTTGATAGCGGCATAAACGTCTCGAATGAGTTAAACAGATTTGATTGTAGTGCAGGCGTCGACAGTTGTGTTTGACAGTTCTGTTTCACGTGTGGCGACCATCACTAGAATGAGTGCGTTTCTGTGTTGGTTGATGGCCGTAAGATTTGCAGACCGCGGAACATGACGTGATGCACGTCAGTGACGTGAAGTGTAATACGAGCAGTCGGTTCCGTTTGCCATAGTTTGTGATATGACTCTTTCTGCCCGGACACACTTCAGTTCAACAGGACATTGATCGACCAAGATAGCTCAGAGTTGGTGGCAGAATAGCTTGTCGCTTAGAAGAGGCGATTAGAGGCACCAAGCTATTTCGGCACCACCCTTGAACTATTATAGTCGTTCTTTTCCCCCAACTTGTAATGTCTTAATTAATAGGACAACTCCCAAAGTTCGAGTTTCGAAAGTAGGGCTCAAGCTTCCCAGAAATTGTATCTTCTTTGCCACTGATCTGTGCAAAGAGAGGTTGGGCTGTGTGTGTGTGTGGGGGTGGGGGGTGGGGGTGGGTGGGTGGAGTTGAGTAAACAGCGTTGTCAATACTGGCGGTGTCACACATGACTAGAGACGAGTCAAGCCCTGGCGGAGAGCAGATGAAGCGAGACCTGTTCATTTACTGTCGCTTCAACATTGACATTACTCCTGCGAGAGGAAAACATCCTCTCGTGCCCCTGCGTGCTGCTGGCACTCATCACGGATCAGGCCTCTTGCTTTATTTGATGTATCGGCGCTGGTTACTTGTAAAAAAAAAAAAAATCCTCTTTGAGGACAGTTGATGAACCGAGAGAAACCCTGTTCATTTGGAATCTCCCTGACGCCAGGTGGTCAGGTTATAAGTAAAAAAAAACATACATGTACATATATAGGCCCAGTAGCAGGACTCTTGAGGATCAATGCCACTTGCTTAGCCTCATAGCTTGGGATGTCGGTACCGGCGTGCCTTCTTTTCCTTCTTTCCGAGGACGTTATGGAAGTTTAAATCTTTGGTTGTTGGTTGCGCGTTTTGTCAAGATGATTCCTATCGGAATCACCTTGACAAAACTCGCTACCGACAGCCAAAGGGTTAACCCTTTTCATCCTGATACACCCGGGTATTGCTTGAAATAAATTTGACCGTGATAGTTCAATGGTGGTGCCAGAATAGTTTGGCGCCTTAGGCGCCAATCTAGTCTGGCACCACCCTTAAACTAAAATGCTTGATCTGTCTCCTGATCTGTAATGTAGCCTTCATAGGGCAATAAGCAGATTTGTTAAAATTCAGCCTCAGGATGTAATGGGTTAAGATAGATGACGGAAAGGTGAACTACTGAAACACTGGACGCTGAAGTCGCACACTACATTGTGCTAAGTGGACTGTAAGCCAGACTCTTCGTCATCAAGTGACGCAGATTCTCATGACCCTGAATCCGCAGCGGCACTTTTGGGATCGGTGTCTCTTGCCGGTAGGGTTGGAAAGGACTTCCTGACAGCATGCTTTTCCCCGCACACCGAGGAAGTCCGCGGAGTTCACTCGAGTGTTTGAAGTGTCGTTCTCCCGCTTGGAAGCCTGTCTGTGGCCTGGTGGCACACCTTTCTTTTTTTCTCCTGTCAAGAGGTGGGTCAGGCGGCCGCATCACTGTTAGGCCGGTATCAGGTCAGTAGGTGGAAAGATCACATTTTCCTTCATGGTTTCATGAAAGTTTGAGTCTCGTTTGGTGTATGAAAAGTGTAGTGTCGTTTGCGACCGGACATAGACGTTTGATGGACAGTTGCGAGTAATTAGATGCATAGATTGATCGATAGATTGATTGATAATTTAGTTATTTGGGTTTAACCCCGAGCAGGCGACTAAGGCCATCTCATTGCGGGATCGAGTGGTTGTGTTGAAAAGCAGCATTGACGCGTATGGATTTGGCGTCAAGTAGGATAGAGCCTGATAAAGAAAACACAGCTGCAAAAGTATACATCCTCATGAGCCCCCGCAATTGCAGGGGCGCATGAAGATCTATGCCTCTTGCAAACTGTGCATCGTCTGCGATTTAAATGTAGGATGCAGATTGATATGAAGCAAGAAGGTTTTATGTCAAGTCGTTGAACCTGACTGGAAGTGTAAATGCATGATATATATTTTATGTCTGGTGTGAGACTAGACTTAGGTCACCGTTAGCACAGCGAATAGTCCAACGGTCAAATTCTTAATGTAGGACACTCTTCTGAAGAGGATATATCAAGTCAGGAAATATAACTACCATGCAAATTGACGGGTGGTGCCAGAAACTGCCGCAAACCATCATAGTCAATCCATCTCATGTTGTGTTTCTGAGAGGTGCATGTTGTATGAATAAGTGTCATTTCTGATTTGATAATTTAAAACGTGGGTTTGATAATATTGCAAATTTGACTGAGGTGAGGCTGTCTTTGGATTGCAGCATAGAGTTTTGATGTCACTCGGAGCCAGATTTGAGTCACCCAGGTTTTCATGTAAGGTTGAGTCTCATTTGAAGGTTATCGATTTTTCAAGTTGTGTGTTAGTGTAGATTACGCGGGTGTTGCATTCTGGAGCAATTTGGGAACACAGGTTTACGCTTGACAGGAGACGTAAAACCTCGTTGTCATTATATTGATTTTCATCCTTCATGTGTGTACACTCTGTGTGTGTGTGTACGTATGTGTGTTTGTGTCTTCATCTGTTACGTTAATATTTTGTGAAACTAACTCAGCAGGCATTGTACTTTTTCTCCTACAATAATTCATTGTTAGGATTTGTGCTGAAATAGCTGGCTTGTCATCATGCTAGATACATTCCATGAATCCAGCACGAAAGTGTGTGTGTGTGTGTGTGTGTGTGTGTGTGTGTGTGTGTGTGTGTGTGTGTGTGTGTGTGTGTGTGTGTGTGTGTGTGTGTGTCTCTCTGTCTCTCTCTCTCTCTCTCTCTCTCTCTCTCTCTGTTTGCTTGCGTGGTTGCATGTTCCTTCGCCCATAAATAGCTGCCCTTATCCGCTTGAGAGAGTTCGGGGGCTCACAGTTTGCTTTTGCTTTATCACTCCTATACCGCTTTTCTGCGAGTGTCTAAAGCCTCGCGCTGTCAGTCAAGTGTGCAGAAAATGCATCGAATTTCCAGGAGGGCTCAGTCGTTGGCATTAAACTTCACTCCCTCATTGCAAGGATATAAATGAGGCCAATCTCTGTCCGCAAGATGTTTAGATTCTCCTGAGCTCGTCAGTCGCAAGGGCTGATGAAAAATCTACATCTCATGCAGATGAAATGTGTGGACTTAGGTTGTAGCAGGGAGGGTTTTTGGAGGGAGGGTGGAAGGAATCACCGAAGCGTGCAGAGGCCTGTGCCAGCATCAGTCACGGTGGCTGCACACGGCCAGGACCGTTACTGTCACGATTTTAGCGCCTGTCTGGCAGAATAGGCCCAACCTGCCCGCATAGAGCGAAAACAGACCACCTACTCTGCCAGGGGAACACACATGTAAGTTGGCTAGATTTAGGGTGGAAAATGTACGTGACATGCAGGAATGGGACCATTTGCAGTAAGTAGTTGTAAAGTCATGTGCAAGAGACATAGTTCCACATAAGCCCCGGCAGTTTTCTGGTGCTAGCGCTCATGAGGTTCTGTGCCTCATGCAGATGTAATGCAGCTACGTGGGTTGATGAAGATCTGTATCTTAATGGGATAAGATGTTTTCGCTGTTTGAGTGGTTCTATACGAAGTTGCTTGGCGGGGGTGATTCAGGAGAAGTGTGATTTTCCACTGGAAGTTTGTGTCAGTGCTTCGATTGTGATTTCAGGAGCATCATCTGTGGATCACAGTGGAGATGTGGACATACCGGTACACTGTAGTGTGTTTTTCTTTTTCAGGTCTGTTCTTTCTTCCGACAGTCTTAGCTGTCAACACGGTGTGCAAGTTGAAAAGTGGATTTTTGCTGTCATTCAATGTTATTCAGTGTGCTGTGATGGTGAGTGACAAATACATGCCTATCCTTGAATTAACCCTTATAGCCCCGGGTCCCTTCCAGCAGGAGATGGCTTGACCATGATAATTCAAGGGTAGTGCCAGATTAGCTTGGCGCCTGAAGGCGCCAAGCTAATCTTACACTACCTTTGAATTATCTTGGTCAAGCCATCTCCTGCAGCTGGTACATTATGTAGTCGTTAAGTAGCACCTCCAAAATTTGAGAAATGGGACCTTGGGACTAAGAGGGCTAAAGCGGAGCTCCAAAAGTGGACACAAAACTGCTGCTGTTGGAAATGTTAGTTTCCGCGGTTTTGTTTTTCGATTCTATCAATTTGAGGCTGAACTCTAGGAAAAAAACTGAAGAGTGTATTGAAAGTGCTTTTGAAACTAGATTCTTTTATATGTGCTGTGACCTTGAGTCAGAGGATCAATTTCGTTGGCACAAAGGTAAGAAAGTTATGTACTGGCAGTTACATCACTTTTGTAAAGATTTTTCAGTATGTAAGGCGTGTCGGGAGGTCTTGTTTGGTGCATGACAGAACAGCTTGTTTGTATCATTGCCTCCTGGTGGATGTGGCTCAAATTTACTTTAATTTTGACCATTTTCGGAGCCCAGGGCTGTATCATTGACCTCACCATAGAGTGACCTAGTGAAATATTTCAAAGTGTTTAAAGAAAACAACGAAACACTGTCATATTTCAAAGTGTTTCAGAAACAGCAAACATGGATTTCATATTTCAAAGTGTTTCCAGAAACAGCAAACATGGATTTCATATTTCAAAGTGTTTCCAGAAACAACAGCTATGGATGTGACGTTCATATTTTGTTGTTTCTGGAAACACTTTGAAATGTGAAATCACAATACACTTTAAAAGTGCATTCTACTTTTAAGTCCAGGCACAGAATCAACAGATGTGTTTCCTGGTCAGTGAGTTTGGTTACAAGGTCCACAATGACAGACCATTAAGGTGGAGATAGGTAAAGGCAGCAAGGTGCAGCATGGCGTCTGTGTGTGTCTTGGTGTCTGTTGTTTAGTGGGGATTGATTCCATGCTGACGATCAGTGTTTATGTCTGGCCGGCCTGTATGTAGCCTGTCGGTAACGGTTTAGCACTCAGTCACAGGCTTCAAACCCGCTTACTTCTTCTGTCTGCGGTGCGCGACTGAAGTGAGTACCAATTTGGGTTCTTTATAATTATAATGTGAACATTTGGATTAAGCAGAAATAGACAATATGTATTGTCAGAGTTGAAGTGAACGCGGCGTGTATGAAATTCACTGCCGAACGTTTCTCAGGGCCTGGAACCAGTTGCATGAGCGAGCTTAGTCCTGCACCAGCCACTAAGCAAGGAGCACCGCTATAGCGGCGCACCCTGCTTAGTGGCTGGTTCAGTACTAAGCTTGCTCATGCAACTGACCCCTGGAGCAGTTTATAGACTTGCAGAATTAGCGACTGTTTCGTCTTTGGTTGTATATGGTGCCGGCCTCTATCATCAAGAGACAGATTCTCATGATCACCATTGGCTGCTAGGACTCTTGAGTATCTGTGCCTCTTGCATATAAGGGAAGCTACGGGCAGAAGGACGCGCGGTTCCGAGAGTGAATCTGGCGGTCGCGTAATTTGTATAGATTAGAAAGTGAGGTGTGATAGTCCTGTCAGCTGCCATTATAACCGTCACGCTTCCAGCGCCAAGTGTTGGAGAGAGATTGCGTGCGTGTGTCGGATTGTGAAAGTGCACTGCCGAAATAGCGAAATCGTTTTCCGTTCAAGGGACTTTATAATTAACCCTTTAGGTGTCGGTAGCAGTTTCAGTCGCGGGAATCATCGCGACCAAAACCGCTACCGACACCCAAAGGGTTAACAGACTTAGTTATCTTTGATACACTACACCAGAAGATCGATTTATCAATCATGATAGTTCAGATTTTGTTTAACCCGGAACTGGTGTTAGTATCGTCCTCAGATGACACCTCCAAAAAGGTGACTTTTCACTACAGTGATACGCTTGGCCTACGATTTGCGGGCATACCTCTTGGTTCTTTGATGGGTGCGACCAGTAGGCTCTGCAAAGGAGCTATCCGCGACTTGTAAGTAGTGCTTAGCAGGCGGTTGTGGGAGACATTTTGCTTTGGATGGAAAACGACCGCGGACGGATGATGCGGTAGTGTGTACGAACTGATGTGTGTTCGACATTAATTGTCACAGTGCCTGTTGCATACGTAGTGTTTTTGAAATATGGTGGACTAACTGCCGTCATTTCCGTGTGTCGCACAATCTGAAGAGGTATTGTCACTGACAGCGTGTAAATTAGTTGTTTTTTGTTGTTGTTGTTGTTGTTGTTGAACATTTATGAGAGAGTTTTGCGGTGAACATAACCGATTATCAGTTACGTGAGTGTGCGCGTTCATGTGTGCTGAAGCCGCGTGTGTGTCGGTGCACGTGTAGTGCACGCATGCTTGAGCGTTGAAAGATCCAGTCTTTACACTCCGGTGCAGCTTGTGTACACAGGAAGACGTGGCTAAAGTAGAAACAGCTGTTGTTGTCATATCATGTTAACAACCTGACTTTCACTCTCCAACCTGATGAGCACCTTGACCCACTGGAGACCGGAGACAGCGCAAATCAATACTTCTCCTTTCTACCTTAACCTTACTTTGCCTTGACGATCACGACAGTAGCTGGCAGATCTATTGCACGGTCTCACCGTAATCTCAATTCGCACGGTCTTGCACACGGTCTTGCGCACGGTCTTGCGCGGGCCAACGGCGGCCCGATGGCCTTTGCGTACTGGGCTGCAACCCATTCAGCCCTGTCACGGTACAGCAGCAGATGGATCGACCGTGATTTGGGGAGTTAGGGCACGCACGATGCGGATTTTTGAAATGTAGTTTCTCGTGTCCAGTCCAGTTGCAGATCACTGTCAAATTACGGATAGACAGTAGGCGGATAATTTTGATTGAGAGATCTCCAGTCACGTTGCATATCGGCATCAGTCCGTGAGTGCATTCAGAGACCAACGCATTGTGTTGGAACACAGGAAATAAATCACGTTTCGTTAGTTTCAAGCCTTTGTGACAAACAAAGCGTGTCCCTTTCAGCCCTATTCTACCCAACCCGAAGTGTGTCGCTACTTTGCACCACTCCAAGATGCCGCAGTCACGCTAGAAGTGGGTTTGGAGGGACAGTCTCGTGCTCAACCCCGGTCATTGCACTCGTCCCGATCACATGGGATGTAGATCTGTGTGTGCTGGGCTGTGAGTTTGGACCATAGCATGGGCGTAGGGTCTCAAAAGTCTCAATCACTCATTGGACCTACCTTGCCAGTATAAGGCGGCTGGAGGGGCTCCAGTGTGCTGGTCTGTGATTTTGGACGTTATGCCCTGAGGCCGTAACGTCCAAAATCACAGACCTGCTTACCAAAAATTGTACCTGTCCTTACCCGCAAGAGGCTCGTTTGATTCTGTGCCTGATGCAAACCAGTGAAGGGGTTGGCTTTGGGGCTGGCGAGAGAGAGAGAGAGAGAGAGCGCGTTGGAGTGGAAGTCAATAGCGCGGCCTTTCAGGCGTGCCTGCGACGTCTCCCCGCCTAAACCTAGTGTCAGACCCTCCCGTCACCTCCATCTGACAAACATTGATGTAAATTGGTACGCGTTGTGTGACCCATTTGTGACAAGAGGCATGTGTTTTCGTGGATCAGATGAAGAGCTATGCTTGATGCAGGTGGGATTGCGCCTGTTGTAATGTTCCCTCTGCCCGTGTCCTATGTGTGTTTTGTCACAGCCAAGCATAACGGCACGAGACACCACCAGCCAACTTCTTTTTCTGTTTCAATAGACGTAGATACTCAAGCCTGTTTGCATCTATTGCTCGATACGGATTGGATTCTGTTACTAACCACCACGGAGTATGGAGGCTACTCTCACACGGAGGAAGGTATCTGGTTTTCCGTGATCATAAACATTGGCCGTACAGCCGTACGCTAACCTTCAATCATACCCCAGTTCGGCGAAACGCTGGAGGCACTCATTGTCAGCAAGACGCCTAGATTGCCATGAGCCGCTGCGGCTGTATGGACTGATGCGAATCTATGCTTTGTGCAGATGGAAGAGACTTGTGCAGTGGACTGTGTCGAGAACATCATTTTCTCTCTTCTCTCACAGAGTTGTGGTTCCGCGATTGAGTCCGGTGAATAGAACGCTATCGAGGGGGAAGTGCCTAGTGTACAATGGCGCACAAATGATGAGAGGCTGCAGCGAGGAGTGAATTAACGGGGGAAGGGAAGCGAACATGGTGGTGGAGTGGATAAAATGCGCATTTTGTCAAACTCTTCAAGTGGTGATTGTTCGGCAGTGGTTCACCACCTAAGTCGGAAACACACACGTATCGCGATGTCCATTTTCAGTCTGGCATCTTTCACTCCCTTCGTCAACTTTGGGTGATTCACTGTTTCACGAAAGCTTACAAGTGGTGCTGTATTACCATGTCGCCTTGCGTGGTAAATGTTGTCTCCCGTGGTGTGTAGTTTGTAGCAAAAGATGATTCAAAAGGACGAATGTTTCGCTCTAGAAGCGAGCAGATTTTTTTTGTTTTGTTTCTTTGTTTGTTCCAAAGCGCACCATGTGACATATACAGAAAATTTGGAGATAACATTTCGACTCATTACAATTGAAATTTAAAATTGTCGAGTTGTCCTCCGAAATATACATAACAGTTTAGACAGATCGACCTGCCAGAATAGCTTGGTGCCTTAACCCATTCTACCCCAGACACACCACCGGAAGATAAGGATCGACCATGATAGTTCAAGGGTGATGCCAGAATAGCTTGGCGCCTATGGGCGCCAAGCTATTCTGGCATCACCCTTGAACTATCATGGTCGATCTGTGTCCTGCACTGCAATGCAGTCTTCAGAGGACAACGGCAGTTGGGGTAGAATGAGTTAAGGCGCCTAGCTATTCTGGTACCAGCCTTGAATTATCTTGGTGGATCCGTCTCCTGTTGTATTGTGATGGGCTTATTAACCCATTTCAGTCAGACACTCCCATTGCTTGAAATAAATTCGACTATGATATAGTTCAAGACTGGCACCACCCTGGAACTAACACGATTGATCTATCACCTAATCTGTAATGTAGCTTTCATTGGACAATAAGCAGTTAATTAAAAATCTGCATCAGGATGTAATGGGTTAATACTGTTCGGACAGTTTCCCTCCTTGCTGTTCACCATTGTCACTAACTAATTCTGCAGTTAGCCTTCTTTTTTTCCCCAAAATGGCCAAACGAAAGACACAATCTGCAGGAACAAAGGAACTGACGACAAAGAAGCGCTGGTGGAAGAATTCCAGGATAGACTGCCAAGTTAAGGATCGACAGAATCGGTTAGAGATGGAGACAACACTCGTGTCGCTCCATACGCTACGTCAGAAAGCGGATCGAGCAAGGTAACCAGTGTGCCATGCGGAGAGGATCGATGGAGCTAACTAGTGTGTGTACAGCCGTTAGCTTGTAAGTGTCCCTCCCTGACTCGTCAAAGCGTGGGGTAAAAATGACAGGTGATGTAATGTGATAACGGCGCATACAAACAATGACGCTTGTGTTTTACAGCGCCAGGTAGTCTATTAGGATGCAGTCAGGAGACTGGGTCTGCATGTGCAGGCATAAACCCTTGTGGTCTCCTTAGTCTTGTGATGACAGATGTGCTGCTGACAGATGTAAATGTATGGTGATATTGTATGCGAAACATCTTCGTGAGTTGGACATTCTGCAGGGACTCGTGAGGATCTTTGCGTCTTATAATACAGTTTACAGATGAAGTTCCTGCATCTCACGACCAAAGCCGAAAATAGGGCTGATCCTTGATAGCATGAGGCATAGATTCTCATGAGCTCCTGCAAGCGTTGGGGCGGATCTGCGGGATGGGAAGGGATGTAGAAATCCCCTGCAACCCCCCCCCCCTCCCCTCCCCCCCTCCCCTCCCCCCCTCCCTCACCCCTTTCATGTGCCTTTGTATCTTGGAAGAAGAATACAGAGGTACATAAAAATATATGTCTCTTGTAAGAAGCATGCAGGGCTGATGAGAGTCTGTGCGTCTCACTCACAGGTATGAGGTTCTATGCCTCGTGCAGATGGTGTGAGAGAGGGTTTTTGGAAGGCGCAGGTGTTTCACCCTTTTCCGCTACTCATTGTTCGCGTTGCCTTCATTAGCAACTCTGGCACCATTACGCTAGAACGTGAGGTTGGGCCTGTGTCTATTGTTGGAACTTACATTTTATGTTAGAATAACTTCACCCCTGTGTAGTCAGTGGTACTGTAAACTGTATCGGTGGCTGCATTCACAAGGGGTTAAGTGGTAATTTGTGAAATGTTGCTGTACATGTAGTTTGTTTGTCGGACTATTTATTTTCTGTTCATTTGGCTGCAGCTTATGTTTTATACTACTGATTTTTTAATTGCTTCAAACGGATATTTATTAGTACTGGTGACTTGTGTGATTATGTCATTAACACCAGTTTTTCACACACACACACACACACACACACACACACACACACACACACACACACACACACACACACACCTCTGCGTCAGCCCTCCTTTTCCCGCTTCTGTGCTTCCCCTCCCGTTGGACAAATAAACTACCAGCTACCTGTGCATGTACACTACTGCAACAGTGACGGCTTTAGACAGATACAGCCGCCCATTTCACATTTCCTTCTGTAACAAACACAGATATTCGGGCGCCGTTTCTTCTTCGTTTGTTGATAAGGCTTCATCAAATCAACACGCGTGTTCGTTAAATAGAGGAGAAAATAAGATTTCACCATGTGACTGATTGAGGCCAACCAACCGTCGTGGGTTCCGTTATCTCTGTCTCCGTGGCCTTTAGTCACGGCACGAACAGCAAGGAATAGTGGTCACCCATATATATCGGCGAGGAGAAGAGCATATTCACAGGTTTTAGCTTCCATCTGCAAGAGACATAGATTCTCATCAGCACCTCTGAGTGCAGTCTCAGTTGCTGATGAGAATCTGTGCCTTCTGCTATAGGAATCAGTTGTATTTATTTGCACTTTAATCTTTGGAGGTAGCAGAGTAGTGCCTCAACTGTCCCTAAATTCCTTCCGCTTGTGAGGTAGATACTGGTGAGTCCGAGCGATCCCGAGCACTTCGTAGAGTCTGTGCCGTGCAGGAAGGGACCAGTTTGTCCATCAGCCTGCGGTTGCTACTGTTTCTTATCTTGCACCATGGTTCGTAAGTCCCTCGCTTTTACCTGCACTCAAGTCCCTGTGTGTCTCAATTTCTGTGTTTTCCTGAGACCGGCACAGTCTGGTTGTTCCTGCAGATCTGTGTGTTCTTGTACACCTACCTCCTTGGTCGTGGAGAGTCGTGGAAGGCCTTCCATATCTAAGCTTTCTAACTCTGTGGATGTTGATGGCTTGGAAGACTTCGTCCCTGGACTTGGTAGGGTCGGTGAGTGGGTCTGACAGTCACTCTCCCGTGGCCGTGTTCACACGCCGTGTATGTGACCCGCCGCCTGACAGTCCACAGGTAGTACCCACTCTGTGTCAACTATACCGGCGAGACACTTGCACCGTCCAAAGGTTCCTTCTTGAAATGTAGGCCGGTATGTGCTTTGAAAATGTTATTTTTACTAGTAACTTAGTTTAAGCGATCTTGATGAAGCGTATTTGACTTTCAGTGTGTGATTGTCAAAATGTAGCCACACTGTGTCATTGGCAAGACATTTGCGTTCCTTACAGATAACGGAGGTGATTTTGACTTGCTTGGTTAACCCTTTTAGCCCCAAGGTCCCAGTTCTCAAATTTTGGAGCTGTTGCCTAACGAGTATGTACCCGTTGCAGGAGATGGTTTGACAATTCAAGGGTAGTGCCAGATTAGCTTGGCGCCTGAAGGCGCCAAGCTAATTTGGCACTACCCTTGCATTATCATGGTCAAGCCATCTCCTGCTGTCGGGATGCGGGCCTCGGAGGGTTAATAGTTCAAATTGATTCTCTAGCCAGCGACATGACTTTCATTGTGTGATACTATATGTACCCACTGGGTGTCAACGTTACCAAATGTTACTGCCAAGACACTGGCATTTGCCAAAGATGCCCTGTGGAAACAAAGGTCGGTAGGTACTTTAACCCTTATCATCCTGATACACCCACGGCTTGAAATAAATTTGACTGATAGTTCAAGGGTGGTGCCAGAATAGCTTGGCGCCCGAGGCGCCAAGCTATTCTGGCACCACCCTTGAACTAAAACAGTTGATCTATCTCATAATCTGTATTGTAGCCTTCATAGGACAATAAGCCGTTTATTCAAAATCAGCCTCACGATGTAATGGGTTAAGAAAGTAGTTAAACTCGCTTGTGCAAGCAGCTGCCGCTACTGTGAACAGAACCGGTGGCTGCGTGATGAAGTGGTGTTAAAATAACTTAGTTAAACTTTGATTTTGATGAAATGTATTTGATACGCCTGTGACTTTTATTGTATGATGGTCTGTACTCACAGTTAGTGGACGTTACTGGTGATATGTGCATTGGCCAAAGGTACCTTGTTGAAGAATAGGCCGTTGTGTGTGTGTGTGTGTGTGTGTGTGTGTGTGTGTGTTTGATCACTGTTCCCATTTAAATTGTACAGTCTTCATCGATTGATGGCATGCATTTGATATGCACGCGAGTTTCATTGTGTGACAGTGCATAAAGTATGTGGGTTTTATAGACAAGACTGTTAACCCTTGAGTGCCGAGATGAATACCACCCAATTGCAAGAAGATTAGATCTTCGTGATCCCGGCCCGCAGTTGGAAGGGGGCTGATGAGGATCTGTTCCTCTTGCTGAAGCCACTTTGTATCCTCGTGACGGCTGGGGATCAATGACCTTGAATTTACACTGAATTTCAAACACTATCAGCGTCCACTGGCTGTGAAAGGGTTAACTCCATCATCCATGAGATTTCCTCATTTTGGAGTAGTACCTCATTGTAACCCAACACCGAAATCCCCAAATTTTGCCGTTGTCCTCTGAAGACTGCATTGCAGTGCAGGACACAGATCGACCATGATAGTTCAAGGGTGACGCCAGAACAGCTTGGCGCCCATAGGCGCCAAGCTATTCTGGCATCACCCTTGAACTATCATGGTCGATCCTTATCTTGCTGTGATGTGTCTGGGGTAGAATAAGCTAAAGGACATGCCAGTGACCATGCTAGCTCACGGGTAGTGCTGGAGTAGCTTGGCTATTCTGGAACGACCCTTGAAGTATCATGGGCCGTGGCAGTCATACTGGGTTTGTCAGGTCTGAATGGTGGAATAACAGGTTCCTACTTGACATAGGCCTGTACCTGCTTTTACAGTTTAATTGCATTTGAAAACAACGAGTTTATTGTCGTCAGCCAGTTACCGACTTTTAGTGGTCTGTCCGTCTGTACCCAGGTTGGGTTGACGTGCGAGACCCTTCAACTGTCAAATGGTGCACGGTTGTATTGAATGGTAGTAGCCTTTTGCACTTTATTTGCCGGATGAAGTCTGTTTCAGGTAAATGTTATTAGGTCTATAGATTAATGACTTTCCTAGTGTTAATTTTCCCCCATTGTCAGGAAGTCAAAAGGGACAGTTTTGAAAACGTTTCTTGCTGTGATACAGAGATCGCTTGGCATTACCCCTGTGATTGTTTTTTAACTGTCACGCACTGACTTTCAGTGTCTACTCGAAGAGAGTTCTGTCCTAGCTACAAACTTAACCCAAGACAGACATCAGCCGGAGGAGCATAAAGGAAAGAAAGTAAACTGAAAACCGCTGCCAGAAAGATGCACACATTTCCGTGTACTCCTGCAGCTGTAGAGGTCTTATGCGCATTTATATGATTCCAAAGTGTTGCAGAGAGAAGGGGCTGGTTGAGGGACTGAGCTGACGGCACGTACAGCAAATCACACGAACTTCCATCCTAAGATCCCATTTAGCCCAGACGCCCTACAGCAGCACATGGATCGACCATGATAATTCAATGGTGGTGCCAGATTTGCTTAGCGCCAGACGGCGCCAAGCTAGTTTGTCACTACCCTTGAATCATCAACTGTCGGTCCCTAAGTTTCTTCCCGCAGTAAAAGTTAAAACATGGAGTGTTCTGTTCTCACTTGTTGCAGTGCCCTGTTCTGCGGAGAAAAATTAGTGTGATCGTTGGCAGTGTGTATTGGTCGTTCCAATTGTTAAAGTGAACTACATCAATTAAAACTCTTGACGGCTTTTGCGAGAGGCTGTGTGATTATAAAATGAGTGTCACCTGTAGTTTAACCCATTTAGCCCCGATGCCCAACAGCAGGAGATGGATCGACCATCATAATTCAAGGGTAGTGCCAGATAAGCTTGGCGCCAGACGGCACCAAGTTTATCTGGCACGACCCTTGAATTATCACGATCGATCCCTCTCCTGCAACTTGTATATCGTCGTCATTAGGTGACACCTGGAAATTTTTTTTAAAGAGGCCGTGCGTTTGAAGTGGTTTAACCCTTATCATTCGGAATACACCAGTGTGTGAAATAAGTTTGACTAAAATAGTTTAAGGGTAGTGCCAGAATAGCTTGGCGACTAAAGGCACCAAGCTGTTCTGGCACCACCCTTGAACTAAAGCTATTGATCTATATCCTTATCCGTAATTATCCTTATCTGTAAGTATTATAATGTAACTTGCATATGGCAGTTGCAAATTTGAGGCTTTTACCAGTAAAACTTTTAGCCTCAGTATGATATGTGTTAATAACTGGCCCGCACACTTGGGCCCAGAAAGGCGTTACCACGATGTTTATATAACTCTAACAGGGTACAGTATTTTCAGTTCCAGAGGAGGGAAATATATTTACAGTACTTTGGTACACATGGCGAAAATACATACCTCAACCCAAGCCAGTGCATTAGGTCAGCCTCACGCTGTGGTCATTAAGCAGAACTGTAAAAACACTGTTTATTTTGACAACTTTATTCATTCATTAGGATGCCTAATATCTGACACGTCAGCATTGATTGTACGAGCACTCCACCGCGAAGTGCGACATATGTCAAATATATACCACCAGTGTGCACTGTTGAAATCAGTAGGCATCGCATTTGTGTGTGTGTGTGTGTGTGTGTGTGTGTGTGTGTGTGTGTGTGTGTGTGTGTGTGTGTGTGTGCGAGAGAGAGAGAGAGAGTTTCCGGCATAAAGATATTCACGAGAGACACCAAAAGAATGGTCAAATTTCAAGTGCCATTCTGTTTTCAAAGTTAATTCTGTAATCTTGTCCGACTGTGACACGTTTGTAAAAGCAGGTCATATAATCATGATAGCTCTGCCTCAAAACAGACTCATCTGAAACGCGGGCTATGCCAGTTCGCTGCTCGTGTCTGATACATTAGACGAATTCATTGTGACAGCATTACAATTGACTCCCCACCCCCACACTGTCTCTCATTCTCACCAAAGATTGAACAAATGGGGAGATAGGGAGAGAGTAACGCAGATCGTTGATGCTGTCGTCGTTCGCAGGTGAGTAGGAGACCGGACGACTCTCGAAATCGTGGATGCTCATACACGCGCGCGCGCGCACACACACACACACACACACACACACACACACACACACACACACACACACACACACACACACACACACTTGAAGCACTGTTGTTCTGTTTGAATCAAAAGTTATTAAGTTACCCACGGAAAGTAGAAGCAAAGTCATAATTAGTGCAGACATCACGGTCAGTAGTCGCAATAACACCCTTCATTTGAAAAACATCTGGGGTCGGTTGCATGAATGAGCTTAGTCCTGCGTCAGCCACTAAGCAAGGCGCTCCGCTGTAGCGGAGTGCCTTGCTTAGTGGCTGACGCAGGACTGTGACTAAGCTCACAGCTCCTGCAGCTGGAGCCAATCTCGGCCAGAAAGAGGCAGGAATTCTCAATGCGACTGCAGGGGCTCATGACAATCTATGCCTCGTCTGAGATGAAACGGCCTGGATCAACCATAAAATGTCAGGCCCCTGCCAGGTCCCGAGTGGAGAGCAGTGACTGTTTTTTTCCGCTTCACTAGTCTGTGTTATCAGCAGTAAATAACAGTGTTGAAAGTAGCGCTCGATTAGCGGCCAGGAAAAAAAAAAAAAAAATCGCACGCACTGTCCTTGTCAGTGCACGGCCAGCAGGACTCACACTTATTCCTTTTAGCCCCTAGAACCCATTTATCAAATTTTGGAGGTGTTGCCTACTGTGTAACAAGTTGCAGGAGATGGCTTGACCATGATAATTCAAGGGCAGTGCAAGATTCGCTTGGCGCCTGATTCCTGCTATAAGGATCTGTGGCTAAAAGGGTTGAGAGTCGTCTGCTACCAGATCACTGTTCAGGCCCGAGGAGGTAGATGGACCGGACCGTACAGCGCGATCTTGGGTCGTGTCGCTGTTGTGCATCGAGTCTTGCATATCACGTCTGTGAGATTGGTGGGATTTACTGTGATTACATTGGTAGTGCCGGATTAGCTTGGTGCCTGTGAAGAGGCCAGGCTCTTCGCACAGGGCCTTTTAGGGGAGATGGCAACGCAATCAAAGCACTGCCTTCGAGGCGTGAAGATGAATCAGTCTCGTTTGGCGCTGGAGAGGAAAGAGATGTTTGCGTTCCAGCGTGCCTTATCTGCGGCTGGTCCCGCGCTGTCACAGGTCTGCTTGCACATACACCGAAAATTGTGCAAAATAATAAACGAACAGCAGTCAGCACACCTACTGTAGGTCGCAGTGTCTTTTTTTCGTGTGGGCAGTCATCAGTCGGTGTAACGCCGAGTTAACCCATTTAGCGCAAGTCCCTGCAGTGGGAGATTGATTGACCATGATCATTCAAGGGTAGTACCAGATTAGCTTGTCGCCTGAAGGCGCCAAGTTAATCTGGCACTACCCTTGAATTATCATGGTCAAGCCATCTCCGCACTCCTGCAACTGGTACATAGTCATTAGCAACACCTCCAAAATTTGAGAAATGAGACCTTGGGGCTAAAAGGGTTAACACTCTCTCTCTCTCTCTCTCTCTAAAAACAATAACACTTTTAGCTACCAGGTCGAAGTTGCCAAATTTAGGATTGTGTAAATAAAGCATAAATTAAAGCGAAAGAGGCACACCATGATAGTACTAGCGAGATGCCCCGTATTTAGTGTGGCATTGCCGATTTTACTTAATGTAGTTTAGTTCTTTAGCACAGCACGTGAGAGAGGGAGAGCGAAAGAAAAGAGGTGTGCGGGGGGGGGGGGGGGGGGGGGGGGGGGAGGGAGAGGGAGAGATAGCCTGAGCAACAGCACAGTTTCTGTGTTAAGCTGTGAGTAAACCGATCGAGTCCAGCTGATTTTTTTACAAACGTTGTCACAATCGTGAATGCGTGATTACACTAGCAATCAGACGTGCATGGTAATCACCATAAGCTAGTGGATCACACTGGTGTAACCCATGCAGTCCTCACACACTACAACAGGAGACGAATCAACCATGACTATTAAAGGGTGGTGCCAGAATAGCCAGGCGCCAAGCTATTTGTGCAGCATCGATGAATTATTATGGTTGATCTGTCTTCTTTAAGCGCTATATAACTTTATGGAGAACATTTTCCAGATATAAGAATTTCGACCTCGAGGTTCAGTGTGTTAACCCATTTAACCCCAAGACCACATTTCACAAATTTTGGAGATGCTAGTTAAGGGCTATGTACCTGTTGCAGGAGATGGATGGACCAAGGGTAGTGCCAGATGAGCTTGGTGCCTGAAGGCGCCAAGCTCATATGGCACTACCTGTGAATTATCATGGTCCATCCGTCTCTTGCTCTAGGGATTTGGGGCTAAATGGGTTAAAGAATAAATCACGGTGGAAGAGGATCTTACAGAGGCGCACTGTTTAACTTTTCTTTTCATTGTTATTTAACGTTCACAGTCCACCGTGGAAGCAACATTCAATTTGCATTTAATGCTGTGAGAAATGCCCGTACAGTGAGTGTGTACCGTGGTGTTTTCCTTCACAACTCAAGAATTCCTAGTTGCATTGTGCCAGGTGGATCGAGTCACTCACGCCGCATCGTAAAACAATCACAGAGCAGCAGCACACATTGTTGGCTAGACATGATGACTGTACCATTCAGACGTCTTTGAACATTTGTTGACCATGCGTAGCATGTGATCCGGCCGTTAGATTGAGCCATATGACCATTTCAGTATTGATTGTTTACCGCCGTGTTTTTGTTGTGATAAACTGCTTTCTGTTGTTTACGTCACCAGAAAGATCTGTGTACCTTTTGAACATTCATTCACACATGCTTTTTGGCTCACGTGTGAAGCAAAAGTGAGTATGTTTTGGGCCAGTGGTCGTCCGTCCGTCCGCTGTCGTCCGGGGTAAACTTTAACATTGGCATTTTCTCTGAGACTATTCAAGCCACATTCTTCAAACTTGGCCCAAGGATTCTTTGTGCTAAGACCTTTCTAAACATACAAATTTGAGTGACCTCTCACAAAGGTAAAGGTCACAAGGGATCAATAAATAGGTCAAAAATAGCTAAATTTTTACATAATTTATTTTTTCTCAAATACTATTCACAACTTCAAACCCAAACTTGGTACAAAGATACCTGATGGTAAGACCAGGGGTGGGATTTATCAGCGTTTTCGCGGATTTCCGCGGACACTCTTTCCCAATTCTGCTGAAGCAGATTTATTTTCCGCGTCTAAAAACAACAAAAAACACTATTAAAAAAAATTCTTTTTAAATTGCTAAAAATTCTCAAATGGATCGGATCTGTATGTAGTTTGGTTCACTATCGCCCGATACTTCCGGTAGCTATAGGTCGCAGTAGAAGATGGTGGTGAGAAAGGATATTGTTCAAAGACAGAGTGCGCTATCCTTTGATGAAAATTGTTTTAAAAATGAGTGGAAGTGGGAGTCTACGGAAGAGACAGTTGGTGAAGAAGTCATCAGTGATTATATTAGGAAGGTTTTGTATTGTAACTTTGTTTTAAGTGTTACATTTTGCTCTCATACTGTTTTATATTGCATACATTTTACTGCCGAATTTCATAATTTTTCACGGGGAAGGTGGCGCATCAATTTTCCTCTTTTTCTTTGTTACTAGAATCCCACCCCTGGTACTAATTTGGTTGATCCCTCAGAAAGGTCAATGGTCACAAGAGCTCCGGAAATAGGTGAAAAATAGCCATATTTTGATAAAAGATGTTTTTTTCTCAAATACTATTCACAACTTCAAACCCAAACTTGGTACAGAGATACCTGATGGTAAGACTTATCTATGCATACTAATTTGGATGACCCCTCAAAAAGGTCAAGGGTCACAAGGGCTCAGGAAATAGGTCCAAAATAGCCATATTTTGACAAAAGATTTTTTTTTTCTCAAATACTATTCACAACTTTAAAAACTCAAACTTGCTACAGAGATACCTAATGGGAAGACCTTTCTATACATACTAATTTGGTTGATCCATTGGAAAGGTCAAGGGTCACGAGAGTTGAGGAAATAGGTCTAAAATAGCCACATTTTGACAAAAGATGTTTTTTTCTCAAATACTATTCACAACTTCAAACCCAAATTTAGTACACAGATACCTGATGGTAAGACCTATCTATCGGGGCTCACAATCCTCCGCCGTTTGGCAATAATCCATTGTTGAAGGTAACCTTTCCGCCGCACAAATGACAAGATTCCACCTTAAGAGGGGGGTGGGGGGTGGGGAAGCGTTTCGATTTTATCTGCTATTCTGCCATATTTGCTGAAATCGATATTTTACTGGAGTAGCACAAGCTACCTTTTTCGTTTTAAAATGGCGCATCGCACAATCGTACAGCGTGGAACAAAATTTGATGATGACAGCTTCTATATCTGGTGAGTCTTAACACGCACGCACCTTTTTCTCTCTTACACCCCCTCCCCCCCCTCGCGCCCAACCCCACCCGGGTCTGCCCTGGGGGACTTGGGTGGGGTTAGGTATTTTTTAGTTCCCAGGGTCACCCTGGTCAGCCCCACAGGGTGGGTTTTTCTCTCTATTCTGGGGCATGTGTTTCTGTCTACCCTTTGTCCATTCACCTGTATTTGCCTTTTTAAAACTCTCCCTACTGTCTGCACTGCCTGTAGCTCTTGATATTGGATGTGTGTTGCTAGATGGTCTTAGCTTTATTTAGGCCCCATGTTTTAGGTTTATTTAATGTATTTGACCGGCTGGCGACATACATTCAATGTTCTGTTTATTTTTTTTCACAAGCAGTGCAGGCACGTCCTGAGAAAGCCTTGTTGCTGTCGGGACGTTAAGCAATGTACAATCAACCCCCCTCGCGACCGCTTTTCAATTTCTTCGACCCTGGAAGCAAGTTCTAGTATGTCTGTCACAGTATACAAAACTGCGTACTGCGTCTATACCTTCACGGTTTTATTTTCCTCCTTTTTCATGGAGGACCGTTGTGAGCCCTGATCTATGCACACTAATTTGGATGACCCCTTGGAAAGGTCAAGGGTCACAAGAGGCTGGCAAATATGTTAAAATGCTGATTTTTTTAATAAAAATTTTATTTTAATTGTAGGTATTCCCATGTAGGTATTCACAAATTTTTGCCAATTTTTCAACCAACTTTGGTACATTGATAAGACCTTCCTATGCATACTAATTTAGTCGACTCATCACAAAGGTCAAGGGTCACGGGGGGGTTGACCGATGTGTGAAAAATGCTTAATGCTTACATTTTCAGAAAACATGAATTTTGCTGCTGCAGAAGCCACCCCTTGTCACAAAGGTCACACATATGGCTTTGCCTTTCTTACTTGTCTTTTCAGAATTAGATGAACTCCTGTTGAACCCTTTTAGCCCCGAGACCCTGCCAGCAGGAGATGGATTGATCATAAAAATTCAAGGGTAGTGCCAGATGAGCTTGGCGCCTGAAGGCACCAAGCTGATCTGGCAATGCCCTTGAATTATGATCAATCCATCTCCTACAAAGGGTACATAGTCGTTAGGCAACACCTGCAAAATTTGAGAAATGGGACCTTGGGTCTAGCAAAATAGATTTTAGATGTGTTTGTCGCACTCTTGCACTGCCGTGCGGGAAAAGCACCACCCAGCTGTAGCAGGCAACAACGAGGTTCTTTGCTTCTTGCTGTGTAGAGAAAGTGACGTGGGCTGATGCAGCTCTTTGTTTGCTCCATTCATAGCCTTGTTCCTTGGATGGTGTCATCGTGCGTTCTATTTCTTTGGTTTCGAAGACTTTGTATCCACTGGCAGTGAAGGAGTTAACCCATTTAACCCCCAACGCCGTACAGCAGGAGAAGGATTGACCGTGATAATGCAAGGGTAGTGTCAGATTAGCTTGGCGCCATCAGAATTTGAGACTGGGGCCCAGGGGTTAAATGGGTATTTTTTTTTGCAGCGGGCCCGGATGTCAAGTGCCAGTTTTGGCCAGACGTACATTATTTGGGACCTAGTTATCGGCGTCTCTTTCAATTGCAACGTAGTGTATTAACATCTTTTCTTGTAGGCATAATGTTGTGCAAAGTGTGGGAAACTGCGCAGTACCATTTATCGGTCGTATTTTGCATTCCAATGCCGAATACATTTATTGCTCGGTTGTCCGCCGTGTACGTGATCGTGAAACACGGGTCTTTTGCGTTAGGAAAGCACAGGTTGAATTTAGTACTGAGAAGACAGATATTGTTTCCTCAAGACTTGGTTCATCGGTCAATCATCTTCGTTTAAAATGCGAGTCTAGTTACTTGACGTGGATCCAGGCAGCCGTGATTAGATGCATTACCATGTGTATAGAAAGTGACAAAAAGTCCCCGGACGTGTGTTGTCGGAGTGGATTTAGTGGTTGAATTACCATAACCGCACGATCACACGCACTGTGCCGCTTGGTGCGCCCTAGCCCTGAAATCATTTTATGGCCTGTTAGTTTGGAAGGTCAAGCGAAATCCACACCCTATTTCCCTCGATCACTATGATGACGTTAATGAGGCTGATTTCAGCAAGAGGCATTGATTCCTGTCAGCCCAGGAAGCTGCACGGACTGATGAGAGTCTAGGCCTCTTGGAGACTGCGTGTATGAGAGCATGTCAGTGAAACATGGTGACCGTGTTATCAGCGGAGAGAGAAGTCTGTGAAGAGGAAGGTGCTCAGTGAGCAGTTGGTCCTCGGGCCTACGTCACCCGACCTTTTGCGCGGATTAGAGACTTCGGTCCAAGACCTTTTGCTCACTGGGTTAATTTCGCCACGCAACAGCAAATATTGCACGTTGTGTCAAGCTAATCAGGCATTACGCTGAGCTCTCATTCCCCACTAATTCATGGCAGGTCTTGGTCAGTTGTAAAATGTAAAGTAAAATTGTCAGTAAAAAAAGTGTGTACTGTTAGGATAGCGTTCTTTTTTTTTTTTTTTTTTTTTTTTTTTTGTCGCGATGATTTCTGCCCAGAAACCGTTCCCGACAGGCAAAGGGTTAAAACCAGTACGCCATAACCGAAAAGCAGTACATCCTACATGAACACCGATGTATGCACAATCCTGTATCTAGATACCTAGTTTGCAGGCAGTCAATAACGAACACCACCGTTACTTTATGATCGGTCGATTATCTTGCAGTTTATTTTCCTCACGACTGACTGGTTGGTGTATTTTACTGCACAGTAATTTGTGCAGAATGCTGATCGACACAGATTTAGTATATATGTACAGTAATTGTGCCTTGAACCCAATGCGCAAAGGCCATCGGGCCGACGTCGGCCGCCACGGCGGGCGACGTCGGTCCGATGGCCTTTGCGCACTGGGTTCCCCGTGCGCGGGCCAACGGCGCCCATCGGCCCGACGACCTTTTGCGCATTGGGAATCTGTGTCGACGAAACCTTTCTATCACGAACCATTGTGTGGCTGGTCGCGTGGAGAAGGGGACAAGGTGGGGTGGACTAGCGAGGTAGGGTAGGTCAGCCGCACCGGAGTGTGTCCCAGTAACGGCAAGCTGATAAGATAACGCCTGTCACCGCAAGCCGGATCTAGGGACTAGACCCTCGTAGTCGTAGGCGCAACAGTTGCATGCCGGTCGTTTCCCTGTGTCTACCGGAGACATAGGTCCTCATGAAGCCCGGCAGGCGTGTTTTTAACCCTTTTAGCCCCAAGGTCCCGTTTCTCAAATGTTGGAGGTGTTGCTTTACGACTATGTACAAGCTGTAGGAGATGGATTGATCATGATAATTCAAGGGTAGTGCCAGATGAGCTTGGCGCATGAAGGCGCCAAGCTCATCTGGCACTACCCTAGAATTATCATGATCAGTCCATCTGCTGCAGGGTTCCGGGGCTAAAGGGTTAAGCCTTGAATCCCCCCCCCCCTCCCGCACTGCCGATAACAAAAATACAACCCAGCTGCAAAAGACGTAGATCATCATGACCCACCCGCAGCTGCGGGGCTCATGAGGATCTATGCCTCTTGCTGACACCACTGTGTATCCATATTTCTTTGACAACTGTGACGTTTTCGCGTTGAATTAACCAAGATTGAAAAACATCTGCGTCGACTGGCATTGACGAGGGGGGGGGGGGGGGGGGGCCGGGATGTGGTTTGGCCTGTGGTTTTGGATCCATCCTAAATCACGGACCGGCACACGCACATATGTTTCAGGCCGAGGTTCCATACATAGTTCCATTTGTGAAAAGCCCTGCAGTTCACCGTGATGTTTGCATTTTCCAGTGATAGTCATCTATATAACGTGCAGAGAGCCCACTCGTAGACGTTATACATATGAGCCGTTCTCCGGTAAATGGAACTTCTTGAGGTGTCCAGTTATTACAGATCAGCTGATGGAAAGTAAAAAGTACATGTTAGAAAATCGCTGCTATCACTGACTGCATTCTCTCTTGGCTTGACTTCGCGAACGAAGATTTTATAGGAGTTGCCCACGACGTCTGCAGGCTTGTTCGTGGCTGCGGAGGCCAATCCGAGACAGGCAGGTTCGACCGCAGTGGCTGCAGGGGAAGGTATGGCCAGGGTTCTGAGCTGCGGCATCTCTGTTTTTTCTCCTGAGCCGCTTGTCCTTAAGGCTAGCTCTGTGAGAGTCCTCAAAGGAGACAGCTGCCTTGTAAATGGTGGAGCGCCAGGTGTCACGGTCCGCAGCAAGCGAAGACCACTGGTGGTGGTCGATTTGGCAGGCACTAAGTGACTTCTTGAGACAGTCTTTGTATCTCTTCTTTGGTGCCCCTCTGTCACGGTGTCCAGTAGCAAGCTCGCCGAACAGGGTGATCTTTGGTAGGTGATGATCCTCCATCCTGGAGACGTGCCCCGCCCAGCGGAGCTGTGTCCGCAGCAGCAAAGCCTCGATGCTCACAGTTTCAGCCTGTTCAAGGACCTCGACGTTGGTGACATAGTCACTCCAGTGAATGCCCAGGATGGTACGCAGGCAGCGCTGGTGGAAGCGTTCGAGGAGTCGTAGTTGGCTGCGGTAGAGGGCCCAGGACTCGGAATCATACAGCAGGGTGGTGAGGACCACAGCTCTGTACACGCTGATCTTGGTGCCTGTTTTCAGCTGTTGATTGTGCCACACCCGCTTGAAAAGTCGCCCGAAAGCGCTGTTCGCTTTTGCCAGCCTGCTGTCAAGCTCATTGTCCAGCTTGGCGTCCGACGTGATAATGCAGCCAAGGTAAGTAAACTGGTGCACTGACTTTAGTTCAGACTCGCCAACGGTGATGTGAGGAGGGCGATACACTGTCTTGGGTGCCGGCTGATGGAGGACCTCTGTCTTTTTCAGACTGACCTCGAGTCCAAAGAGCTGGGCAGCATCTGCGAAGCAAGACGTGATGCGCTGCAGGGCTCTCTCTGTGTGTGCAACGAGGGCAGCATCATCAGCAAAAAGCAGCTCACGAATCAGTTGGTCTAGGGTTTTCGTGTGGGCCTGCAGTCGTCTGAGGTTGAACAGGCTGCCATCGAGACGATACCTGATGTACACTGCATCGTCATCATCGAGGTCCACTGTGGCCTGCTTCAACATCATGCTAAAAAAGATGGTGAAGAGGGTCGGTGCCAGCACGCAGCCCTGCTTTACGCCGTTGAGAATAGGGAATGGTTCCGAGAGGTCATTGTTGAGTCTGACCTGGCCTTGCTGGTCCTCGTGTAGCTGGACAATCATGTTGAGGAACTTTGGGGGACAGCCAAGTCGCTCCAGGATCTGCCACATGCCTTGCCTGCTCACAGTGTCGAACGCTTTTGTTAGGTCGACAAATGTTATGTACAGACCTTTGTTCTGCTCGCGGCACTTCTCCTGTAGCTGTCTCAGCACAAAGACCATATCGGTGGTGCTCCTGTTTGCTCTGAAGCCACACTGGCCCTCTGGGAGTTGGTCTTCAGCGATGGCAGGTACCAGCCGATTCAGGAGCAGCCTTGCAAGGATTTTCCCAGCAATGGACAGCAGGGTAATTCCCCGATAGTTGGAACAGTCAGACTTCTCGCCTTTGTTCTTGTACAGGGTGATAACGACTGCATCACGGAGATCTTTTGGTAGTGTTCCTTCCTCCCAGCAGCAGAGAAAGAGGTCATGGAGCTTGTTGTGCAGTGCTGTGCCTCCATGTTTCCAGATCTCTGGCGGTATTCCATCAATGCCTGCTGCTTTGCCACTCTTGAGCTGGTGGATGGCTGTGAGGGTCTCTTCAGCGGTGGGCGGTTCGTCCAATTCAACCTTTACTGGGAGGTGTGGGATTTGTAGGACGACTGCTTCTTGAACAGTGCGCTCAGCGCTGAAGAGGCTCTGAAAGTATTCCGACCAGCGGTTCAAGATGGAGGTATTATCTGTGAGGAGTGCCTGGCCATTCGCGCTTCGCAGGGGACTTTGTACCAGGTGCCTGGGGCCATACACTGCTTTCAGTGCTTCGTAGAAGCCCCTGTAGTCACCATTGTCAGCACAAAGCTGGGTCCTCTGTGCAAGTCTGGTCCACCACTCATTCTGGAGATCTCTGAGCTTGCGCTGGAGACTGCTGCAGACGAGGCGGAAGGCAGACTTCTTCACAGGGCAGGAAGGCTGGGCTAGGTGGGCCTGATGGGCGGCTCTTTTTTTTGCTAGGTGTTCCTGGATCTCTACATCGTTTTCGTCAAACCAGTCTTTGTTCTTCTTTCTCGCGAAACCCAAGACTTCTGCAGAGGATTTTGCAATAGCAGTTTTCAGTTGTTCCCAAAGTGTTTCAGGGGAGGAGTCTACTGGGTCCGCTGTGTCTTTGAGCCTGCGCTGTAAATCTGTCTGAAAGGCAGCTTTCACATCGTCACGCTGAAGGCTGGCAACATCAAGCTTTTTCTTGGGGGGCCCCCATTTCTTGGGTTTTGGCTTGAAGTGGAGCCTGAGTTTGCAGCGGACAAGGCGGTGGTCAGTGTGGCACTCTGCGCTGGGCATCACTCTGGTGAGGAGGACGTCACTGCGGTCCCTCTGACGCACTAGGACATAGTCGATAAGGTGCCTGTGTTTGGAGCGAGGATGCATCCAGGTGGTCTTTCGACTGTCCTTTTGCTGAAAAGTAGTGTTGGTGATGACCAGTTGCTGCTCCGCACAGAACTCCAACAGTAGGCGGCCATTGTCATTGCAGTTCCCCACGCCATGCTTGCCGAGGACTCCTTTCCAGGCTTCAGAGTCTTGGCCCACTCTGGCGTTGAAGTCGCCAAGGATGATGACTTTGTCATCTGCAGGGGTACTCTGTAGGAGGCTGCGCAGGTCAGTGTAAAACTTGTCCTTTTCAGCAGGCTCTGCCAGGAGGGTTGGGGAGTACACACTGAGAAGGGTGACGTGCTGCTGGTGTCTCAGTGGGAGGCGCATGGACATGATGCGGTCGGAGTGGCCCGTTGGTAGGTTTTCCAGCTTAGTCGCAATGGATGTCTTGACCATGAAACCCACGCCTGAAAGCCGTCTTTCTGATGCAGGCCTGCCTGACCAGTAGAGGGTGTACCCAGCACCAAGTTCTTGGAGGCTGCCTTCGTCCGGAAGGCGTACTTCGCTGAGCGCGGCGATGTCGATGTTTAACCTCCGCAATTCATGGGCAATGAGGGCGGAGCGACGTTCAGGGCGTCCGCTGTCTGCTTTGTCGAGCATGGTTCGGACGTTCCAGCATGCTACGTTGAGTCCGGTCGTGGTCGTCATGAGAGTGGATCCGTTATTCTTTCTTGTTTTTTGACCGCAGGAGAAGATGCCCGTTGACCGTGGCTAGCCAACTGGGGTTGCGAGGGGACGAGCTTTGGTTAGGCCACCTTTTCTAGGCCCCTCTCCGTGTGGAGCAAGCAGTGCTGTCCCTAGAGAAGGCTGCTTGGTCGTTCAGGGTGTGCCGAGTGATGTTGTCCTCCCCAGGTCAACATCAGGCGACCAATATCCTGAACCGCCTGCATGCAGGTTTGAGACTGCGGCTTCCAGTGACATCTTTCACCTGCCGTTTCGCCCCTCGCCCGTCGCTACAGGACTTGGAATGGTCAGTGTCATGGTCCGTGGACGTTTCCTAAAGCCTGCGCGGTGGAGCTTTTTGGTGGAGTGCAGTGTGCGCAGTACTGGCCCCACCCTTTAAACCCTTGGTTCAACTGCCATGGCCTTTTTAGTTCCCAGGGTCACCCTGGTCAGCCCCACAGGGTGAGTTTTTCTCTCTATTCTGGGGCATGTGTTTCTGTCTACCCTTTGTCCATTCACCTGTATTTGCCTTTTTAAAACTCTCCCTACTGTCTGCACTGCCTGTAGCTCTTGATATTGGATGTGTGTTGCTAAATGGTCTTAGCTTTATTTAGGCCCCATGTGTTAGGTTTATTTAACGTATTTGACCAGATGGCGACATACATTCAATGTTCTGTTTATTTATTTTTTTTCACAAGCAGTGCAGGCACGTCCTGAGAAAGCCTTGTTGCTGTCGGGACGTTAAGCAATGTACAATCAATCAAACTAGCTAGCTGGGACGATGGCATCGAGGTCCTCGGGTCGTAGGTTTTATATCAGACTGTCCTTGTCCTAGTCTCTGGCTCAAAAGCCTTCCCCGGAGACACGGGGGCTTTGATGTCAGGGGTTTCCTCCCTTAGCCTTTCCGCAGCCAAGCGGCCAGGCCTGCAAGGCAGCAGGCGACTCGTTTACTGGCTTTGGAGCGAAAACAGTCTGAAAACAATGTCAAAAATTGGCCCCGAAAAGTGCATTCCTAAACCACCCAACTTTGTTACATCAGTAGAACATATCAGTAAAGGGCTTCCTATTGATATCAATGGCAGAAAAATTGACAGATTTTGTGCACAATGGCAAGTCTTTTTTGTTTCTGCATACTTAGGCGTTAAAATCGGCATAACGTGCGCGACACATGGTGTCACAGTTTTTCGCTTTCAGTTTACTACCTACACTTATTTATCGTCACGTAAAAAATACACCAACGCATTGCCAGTCATAATATAACCTACAGAAAAACGAGTAACATGAAGTGAGCATCCCAGCAAGAGAGTACTGTGCTTTTATTTTATTGTTACGGTATAGTAATCAACAGCTGAAAACGGGCACCAAGATCAGTGTGTACAGAGCTGTCGTCCTCACCACCCTGCTGTACGGTTCCGAGTCCTGGGCCCTCTACCGCAACCAACTACGACTCCTCGAACGCTTTCACCAGCGCTGCCTGCGTACCATCCTGGGCATTCACTGGAGTGACTATGTCACCAACGTCGAGGTCCTTGAACAGGCAGAAACTATGAGCATCGAGGCTTTGTTGCTGCGGACACAGCTTCGCTGGGCGGGGCACGTCTCCAGGATGGAGGATCATCGCCTACCCAAGATCACTCTGTTCGGCGAGCTTGCTACTGGACACCGTGACAGAGGGGCACCAAAGAAGAGATACAAAGACGGTCTCAAGAAGTCACTTAGTGCCTGCCAAATCGACCACCGCCAGTGGTCTTCGCTTGCTGCGGACCGTGACACCTGGCGCTCCACCATCTACAAGGCAGCCGTCTCCTTTGAGGACTCTCGCAGAGCTAACCTTAAGGACAAGCGGCTCAGGAGAAAAAACCGAGTTGCCGTAACTCAGAACCCTGACCAGACCTTCCCCTGCAGCCACTGCGGTCGAACCTGCCTGTCCCGGATTGGCCTCCGCAGCCACGAAAATGCCTGCAGACGACGTGGGCAAGCCCTATAGAATCTTCGTTCGCGAAGTCAAGCCAAGAGAGATATAGTGCACGTTTCACCAGAATGCATCCTGAAAGTTCTATTTTTCGGAAGAAGAAAAAAATTATTTTAAAAAAAAAGGGGGGGGGGGGGGGATGGATAGGTGTTGGTGAAAGGGGCTGGGGGGTATTGGGGGGGGGGGGGGGATTCGTCTTTCACCTTCCATCAAGTTACGTCTGATGATTGTACTTTACGGTTGATGAGATCGCAGTAGTTCTTCTTTTAACTATCTTTTTTTTTTTTGTTGTTGTTGTTGATCAGAGTAATTGAATGGCTGATAAGTGTCAGCCAGTAAGGAAAGAAAGACGAGTCGAGAAGAAATTTCCTTGCATGTGACTCGCTTTGCTGTCAGCCTTGTGATGTGGATTTTGATCACTGTACGCTCGAGGTTTGGTGCGTTGCTGCATAGGCTAGAATCGTCACCAAAGTCGCAGGCCATGCCACTTGAGCGCGGTACGGGTCGTCGGTTGCCTGTGATGTACTGTGACGGTTGCATGGCAACCATGTCACGTCCCACATTCACCGATTTAAGCTCCAGGGGCCAGTTGCATGAGCGAGCTTAGCAGTGGCTGGTGCAGGACTAAGCTCATTCATGCAACTGGCCCCAGACACGGACGTTCAAGCGGTGGTCAATCCTTCGTTTGAGGTACAGAGAGGAAGTGAAAAGGCCGATCCGTTAAGTCCTGGCACAATACAAGAAGATATGAATCGGCCATGATAGTTCAAGGGTGGTGCTAGAGTAGCTTAGCGCCTGTAGGCGCAAACGTTTCTGGCACCATCCGTGAACTATCATAGTTGCTTCAGTCACTATAGTAATCTTGAACTTCATGGTCGATCTGCATCCAGAGCAGTAAGCTAATGTAGTCCCTAGTATTTATTGCTGGTCATGGTTTGTTTTGCCGGCAGACGTTTTCATACACTTACTGTATTAAACTTCACTGAGACTGCTTTTATTTGCTGGTAAAATCCGTAAACATATTTGCCAGTACGCAGCACTTTGTTGTTAAGATTTATCTTGTGGAAAAGAGAAGGATTGTTAGTCTAACCCGAATCAGATGCGCGTTTGTTGTGTTGGCTGTAGAATCCACCAAGTGATGTAAGTATACCCTGGCCAAGAAAGTGTTGTATCGTGAAGAAGAGCTTATCCGGCATCTTTTTACCAGGAAGCCCCAGTCCGTGTTTGCTTACGGGAATAGACGTGATAAAAACAGGATGCTAAAGTTTGCGAGGAACATGAATGCAAATGAATTTGATCCATTGAAAAACAGAACATGTGTATTTGCGGTTCAGTGATTTTGGACCTCGCGGTCTGTAGATGTGCGTTCCAAAATCAGGGACCAGCACTAGATGACACAGAACCCGATGAGCACTTGCAGTTTGACAGGTCTCGTATCGCCTTGTGTTTATAACCGTGGTTAGATATTGACAATACAGTGGTACATTCGACTTCTTCAGCCTTGGGAGGACAGATTTGCTGGTGGTTGTTGATGTTGTAACCCCTTGACTGACAGTCGACGCCAGATGCATTCTTGGTATGATTGTAATTTTGTAGTCGGAAGTGGTGTCAGCAAGAGGCACAGATCCTCATGAGCCCCTGCAACTGCGGGAGCTCATGATGATTTTTATCTCATGCAGTTGGCTTGTGTTCAGTTTTTCTCGGCAGTGAAAGGGTTATCAACATGCCTGGGTCGACGTGATCACGTGGGTTGATGGGTTGGCGTGATGATCTTTACATTGGCACTTGAGGATCTATGCCACGTGCAGATACATGAGGCTGACGAAGGGACCAAGCTCGGTCGTGGATTTCGGAGAAAGGCCGCGCTGTGTTTTGCAAGCCTGAGTGAAGAATGCGCTGCTTGAACAAACTGATGACACCCTCTCAGCCAGACCCGCCTCATCTGCAAGAGGCCTACACCGTCATGCAATAGGGAAATGCCTGCTTGACCTGAGCGAGCTCGGCTCCAGCGGTTCCTCAAATGGAGGGCGCTTGGAATTGAGCGTGTAGGTTGATGAGTCCTCCTGTCGTCATGCTTGGCAGTCCCATTTAGCCGCACTCTCAAACGCTTTTCACTTGTGGCCTGCACTTTTACACCCAATTATGGTATAGATCTTAACCCTTATCATTCGGAATACACCAGTGTGTGAAATAAGGTTTGACTAAAATAGTTCAAGGGTAGTGCCAGAATAGCTTGGCGCCTCTAGGCGCCAAGCTATTCTGGCACTACCCTTGAACTAAAGTCTTTATCCTTATCTGCAAGTACTATAATGTAGCTTGCGTATGGCAGTGTACAGATTTCGAGCTTTTAGCCTCAGTATGATATGGGTTAATGCGCCGCTGCAACAAGCGGCCATCGCCACGCCTTCTTGCTGACCATATCATGATATTTGCCACCGGTGCACGTTCTGTGAAAGGGGGTCGTGCCAGTGGAAAAGTTTATACTCCGACAGAGTGATTTACCTCAACACGTGATAGATCGACCGTGATAGTTAAAGGGTGGTGCCAGCATTGCCTTAGAGGCGTCCAGAGACAGAAACTGTTGAGGGTCGTTTGACTTGCTGGACTGTTGTGTTAGGTGACATCTCCCAGATTTGATAGTTGTGAGTGGGTTAACCCTTTTAGCCCCGGATCCCTACAGCAGGAGATGGCTTGACCATGACAATTCAAGGGTAGCGCCAGATTAGCTTGGTGCCTTCAGGCGCCAAACTACTACCCTTGAATTATCATGGTCAGTCCATCTCCTGCAACTGGTACAAATAGTCATTAGGCAACACCTAAAAAATTTGAGAAATGGGACCATGGGGATAAAATGGTTAACTAGTACAGATTGGGCGGTTTTATGCGGTGGGACCACGATGACGGAACGGTCGTCCTTTGCCTCATTTCAAGGTCGAGTGTAGAAAGAGTGAAGCGTGCCATCAGTGTGAGATCAGGAAGCCGCGGCACCATCGCCACAAGACTGAACACGTACTAGAGGGCTGATTAGATATACGCGGCATATCCTGGGTCAGGTGGGTGTGCTTTTCCTTATTGTCTTGCGGTTCTTAGAATCTTAATCCTGTCAATGCCAGTGAATTATGTTGTAATCAGCGTGAAGTCAACCCCACAGATCCCCGGCCTTCAAAGCAACGTGGATGCAAACTGGGTTTAGCAAGTGGTACAGCCTGATTCTCATGCGCACCGGCAGTTGCAGGGTTTTACGAAGATCTTGCGCTTGTGGGCGATGTTAACCCTTTTCGGCGTGTCGGCAGCGGTTTTTGTCGCGATGATTCCTGTAGAAATCATCGCGACTAAAACCGCTACCGACACGCAAAGGGGTCAACGGTTTCTCGTAAGTCACGGGGTTGATCACCCCCCCTCCCCGCCTTCTGCGTGCAGCCAAGGGTACAGGATGGGTGTTCATCTATTTTTATCCCGTGTGTGTGACTGCAGGCGAGCAGTGCCTAATTACAGACTGACACCACTTATTGATTTTTGTGTCAGTGACCTCTAGTTTAAAACTGCTCATCTCACACTCGCACCCAGTCGCTTTCGCGCAAGTTCGCCGAGTCTCTAACACGTTCACCCAAGCACGCACACGTGGCTTACAGGTTAACCCGTATCATACTGAGGCTAAAAGCTTCAAAATTGTACACTGCCATATGCAAGCTACATTATAGTACTTACAGTTAAGGATATAGACCAATGGCTTTAGTTCAAGGGTGGTGCCAGAATAGCTTCGCGCCTAGAGGCGCCAAGCTATTCTGGCACTACCCTTGAACTATTTCAAGTTAGTCAAACTTATCTCACACACAGGTGAATTCCGAATGATAAGGGTTAACTCAGCAGAAGAACAGCGCAGTGCTCATTGTTTCCCCTCGTGTACGCAGCCATCATGTTTCATCTCGTGCACGCCCCACCTGGGTCTGCCCTGGGGGACTTGGGTGGGGTTAGGTATTTTTTAGTTCCCAGGGTCACCCTGGTCAGCCCCACAGGGTGGGTTTATCTCTCAATTCTGGGGCATGTGTTTCTGTCTACCCTTTGTCCATTCACCTGTATTTGCCATTTTAAAACTCTCCCTACTGTCTGCACTGCCTGTAGCTCTTGATATTGGATGTGTGTTGCTAAATGGTCCTAGCTTTATTTAGGCCCATGTGTTAGGTTTATTTAATGTATTTGACCGGCTGGCGACATACATTCAATGTTCTGTTTAGTTTTTTTTTCACAAGCAGTGCAGGCACGTCCTGAGAAAGCCTTGTTGCTGTCGGGACGTTAAGCAATGTACAATCAATCATCTCGTGCACGCAGCCATCAGGACAGGTCTGTCTGTACAAGAGAGTTCCTGAAGTAATCTGTACAAAAGACTGAACACTGGCACAATGCATTGCAGTCAAGGGAGCTAAGAAAAAGGCAGACTCGAAGAGTGGCTGCTAAGCGTGTAAAAATGCGAGAAGTATCCAAGAAAGAGAGGAACGTTTGAGCAATACCTCTTCTCGAAATCTTCCTACAACAGTGCAGCATAACACAACATATATTTCTTTGATAGGGATTATTAGAACGTGACGCAACACTGGACCAGAGTGCAGCGCAATACAACACAACTTTCCAGGATTTCTTTTGTTTTTTAAGTCCCTTCTATTTATAGAAGGGACTTTTTAGGACGGGTCGCGGTGGGGTGAATTTAATAGCATATTCATGATGTCAAAGGCAGGCAGGTTAAACCTCTAATAATTGAAGTAACAAGATAAAAATTACGTCATGTCTAGTTACACTAACCTCACTGGTGAACGTACATTTGGCGCGAAGCGCCATATGTGCCTATGTATGTATGTGTGTGCGTATGTATGTAAACAAGTGAATCTCCGATATTTCTGTACGCACAAGCTTGAAACTTGGCGAAATACTTTAAGTGGGTGGATAAGAGAACCTCCGAGCATATTGTAATTGAATGTCTCATTGAAGACAAACAACCGTTTATATGAAGTTGGTTGACCCAGATTAGAGTCCGTAATTTTGTCATATTTACTTGAACCCCACCCGGGTCTGCCCTGGGGGACTTGGGTGGGGTTAGGCATTTTTTAGTTCCCAGGGTCACCCTGGTCAGCCCCACAGGGTGGGTTTTCCTCTCTATTCTGGGGCATGTGTTTCTGTCTACCCTTTGTCCATTCACCTGTATTTGCCTTTTAAAAACTCTCCCTACTGTCTGCACTGCCTGTAGCTCTTGATGTTGGATGTGTGTTGCTAAATGGTCTTAGCTTTATTTAGGCCCCATGTTGTAGGTTTATTTAACATATTTGACCGGCTGGCGACATACATTCAATTTTCTGTTTAGTTTTTTTTCACAAGCAGTGCAGGCACGTCCTGAGAAAGCCTTGTTGCTGTCGGGACGTTAAGCAATGTACAATCAATCAATCATATTTACTTGAACTTTTTGCATATAGCTAGTTTGGAGTTTTGTATCCTTTCAACTTCTTTAGTAAAAATTAATTCTTTTTAGAAAGGAATTAAAACACAAAAAAAAACTTTACTTCTAGAGAACGTCAAACAGTGGCGGTGACGTAAAAGAGGCAACTCCGTCACCACGCAGACACTGACATAATACTCTAAATAAGACGTCTTTCTCTCTCGCGCACACGGCTCTCTCTCTCTCTCTCTCTCTCTCTCACTCTCTCTCTCTCTCTCTCTCTCTGTGAGCACGTGTGCGTGCCGGCGTGTGTGTGTGTTTGTGTGTGTGCATGCGCGCGCGTGTGTGCGCGCATGTGTGTTTTCATGTAGTTTGTAGCAAGGACTAGAATGAAAAAGGGTCTGCGCACCTATTCTTTTATCCTTGGAAAATAAAATTTCATTTCATTTCTCTCTCTCTCTCTCACAAACATGCGCGCATCTCCAGGAGGAATAGATCTTCATGCACCCTCCAGGCGCATGAGGATCTATACCTCTTGGAGATGTTTGGATTGCGCGCGCATGCACGCACTAACATACACACATCGACACACTTTCAGAAGAGCATGCAGGTGACCCGTGTACTTAGTATATCATGTAGCTAGGTAAAGTCAACCTGCTTTCACCCAAATTATAGCAAGACTGAAATTGTACCATGAAGTTCTAGTTTTATCACCATTTTCTCAAGCCTATGAAGCGAAAGTGAAACTCATATCACGTAAAATATAAAATTACGTAAAAACTAAAACTTATGTCATGACAAATGACATTTGACAAATCAATGACGCTATGTCCTGCGCCCCTTATAGAACTCACTGACGCATTGGCAGATCTGCGAGACTTTTTCAATAGGAGATAATTCAACATCAAAATCAGGTCAAAGACAAAAAGTACAGACCATTGACAGCGAGGAAAGCTCTCATATAGAAGGGACTGTGTGGGTTATGGTTTATCCCAACTTGTTTTGTTATAGGACACAACACAGTACAACACACCACATGCCGTGACACACTGTAATGACAAAGAGAATAAGAATAAGAGTACTTTATTATCTTGAAAAGAGAAATTCGTTTGTGGTACATTTATAACAAATAGTACAAACAAGACATGAAAACATTATAACATAATTATGAACATTTTTCTCTCTGCACTTACACAGCAACAAATTCCAAATGGACATAAAATTTTTAATATACACTACAAAATCTGTAGACATAACTCTTACACATCTCACACACAAAAACATTTTTTATGAACTGAACTGAGCGGCACTTACATATTCACACCCACCTCTACACATGCATACATAATATGTGTATTTCAACCTAATCCTAACACTCGCTGCTTATTATACAAACGTCTCAATACACTATTACACGCTATTACATAAGCTGCATAATTAAAATCTACCTTAGTAAAATAATTAGTGGGTAAACAAATGGTAACAAAAATCCCAATATGTCCATGTTCACCACCAGATAAAACAATAAAACAATATAATCACTTCTCTAAGATCAACAAGTTCCATTCCTACTGATTGCACAGGTAAAGGGGGATAGGGGGAGGAGTTAGGTTTGTGTATGCGTGGATACCTACAGATTGCTTAGAATGATAGATTTGGGGATGAAACTGTTCTGTAGTCTGAGTGTCCTAGCTTTGTGCGTGCGGAGTCTGCGGCCAGAGGGGAGGAGTTCATAGAGGTGGGCAAGGACATGGGTCTGTCTGAAGCTAATCCACCTACCCTTTCTCACCACACGCTGGAAAGGGAAGCACGTAATTGACAGGAAAAGACACAATTATTAGAATGAATGACATGACACGGCAAAACAGTTTTCAAGTAATTTTATAAATAAAACAGTAGAAACAGATGGGGGGTGTTTCACTGCTGTCGGTATTATCCCTTTGGCGTGGATCAGCCATGACAATTCAAAGGTAGTGCCAGAAGGCGCCAAGCTAATCTGACTCTGCCTTTGACTGAATTATCATGGTCGATCCAACTTCTGCTGTTGTGCGTTGGGGCTAAATGGGTTAACAGCGGTAGCAAATCGATGTAGACACCCAGTGTGCACTGTTGTCACGCTGTCATACACTTGGGGCGCGTTTTGTCGGTGTTTCACGATCACTGGCTGTCTACCGAGGGTTACTTATTACCCGTCCCTCTGGGTAGGCGTCGCGAGAGCTCAGCCCGTCTGTGCTTCTCCTTCGACTCCAGGTGTCCAGTCCTGATGTCGCTGGAGCTCGACGCCAGGATTCTCGCCACCTTTCCTCCGGGGTCCAGACAATGCCAGTACGAGGGCTCTCAGACGTCCATCCCCACTTCGTCCAATTCATCTGATCTGTCTCTCCAGAGTCAGGGGGTTAATCAAACTCAAAACTAGTGTATTTTAAGTTCATCATCAGCCTGGTTTGCTTCGTCAGCCTAACACCGACTCATCACGTCTCCTGGTTTTATGAATTTATCCCCGTCAAGGAGTACGCGTAGCCTCTTTAGCCCCCTGTCACGGTGAATTGCCGGCCTGATATCACTGTTTGCTAATCGCTGTCGCTGGCCGCTACTAATGGACGTTTTGTTCCCGTTGCTTTCGTATACGAGAACCCGCATGATTTTACAATGCAGGCTGGTGCATATGCTACTGGCAAGAGTCGTAGATTTTTGTTAGCCCCGGCAGTTGCATGGGCTCATGCGAATCAGTGCTCCATGCAGATTCTGTTTTTAACTCGTTCGAGCTGAAAGCCGTGTATCCGTATGGGGCACGTCTGGAATGAGTTAACCCCTTGACTGCCAGTGGACGCAGATTGTGCTTTTGAAGTTGTACATTCAGCGTCAAAGATCCTCAGCCGTCAAACAAACATGGATACAAAGTGGTTCCAGCAAGAGTGTCGATCCTCGTGAGCCCCAAAAGTTGTGATTGCTCATGAGGATCTATACCTCTTGCAGTTGGGTGGTGTTGAATTTTTCTCAACAGTCGGTATTTTAATGCCACAAGCAGGATTCTCGTTGTCATTAAGCAGATGAAACTAGGCCGATCTTGACCAATAAGATGCATGTGTAGGCATGAGCCCCAGCAACTGCAAGGGTTCATGACAATCTGCGACTGTTGCTGATGTACAAAGCGGATTGTTACAGTGCACTGTCATGTCTGTTATCAGCTGTACACATGCTTGGCTGGACTGGCCTATTATTTGTGTCCTCCTTGAGCTACAAATCTATGTCACTTACTGCACATGTCGTATAATCTTGCGATTGTTGGATCACGTTTGATAGGAACAAGGTGGGGTGAATCATACCCCACAAAGTCCCTTCCCTCCCCCCTTCTACTCCACACACACCAGGCAAAATCCTGCAGGGTACAACAAAAGTATTCTTTAAACATTGCATGCTTGGAACATGACATGACATCTACATGCCCTACAATATGTCATAAGTCAAACATATTTTATTTAAAGACTTCTGTGTATCGTGCTCCTTTGTTTCATTTGGCAATAGGTCTAGCAGTGTGCTCTCAACACCCTTTCTTGGGCGCTGCCCACCTTTCTAAACATACCAATTTCAGTGAACTTTCTCAAAGGTCAAGGTCACATGGGATCAGAAAAAATGTTTTTGGCTCATCATATGCGATAGCAAAAGTGAGTCTGTAATGGGCCATCAGGCCTCTGTCCGGTGTTTTTGGTAAACTCTAACGTTGGCATTTTCTCGGAGACTATTCAAGACTTCAAACTTGGCCAAGGGACACTTTGTGGCTAGACAGACATACATAGTGAGTGTACATGTGACCCTTGCATTCTTGTACAATGTAGTTACAAACAGTGGAGAGAATTCCATTTTCATGCTCTTAGTGTGAAGAAGGATGTGAAGTAAAGAGGGAGAAAGATGACATTAACCCCTGTGTGCATGCATTTACCAGTACTTCAACAACATGTACAAAGGGTTAAACAGAGTAAAGTTAGGGCATTCTTTAACCCTTTGCATGTAGGTAGCGGTTTTTGAGACCAAAACTGCTATGGACATGCAAAGGGTTAAAATCTGTTAAGCGTGACGGAACGTTTCAGCAAGTCTAGTTTGTTCCAGGGAAAACCAGCGAAGTGTGACAAACCGTCGGGCAAAACCGTAATGATATGCCCTGCCCTTTATGTGACTGTACCGTAATCCTTTGCACATTTGCACAAAGAATAGACGCAAAGTCACAGGTCATGGAATCATCCGTGAAGAGCAGTTTCCCCTCTCAGGACAGAGGCTTAGATCCTAATGACAGCACCTTATGTGAATCTTTGCCTTTTACAACAGGGCTGGGCTGGGCTGGGTGATGGACTGCCTGTATCATTATATCTGATCATTAGAGTGGAACCTTTCCTGTGTAACTGCGCAAGAAGCATAATCCTCGTGAGCCTATAAATCCGGCTTGAGCTCATGAGAATTGTAATTACCGCCAGCAAGTGTCAACACATCATATCTGTGTTACTCGTAGGTGAAAGACTTTGAGGGGTTCAACCTATAACTGTCATAGAGAGTCGTTAGAGCGGAACTGTCTGAACGGTCCATGAACCAGACACGTTCCCCCCCCCCCCCCCCCACCTCCCCCTATCCCTGTCTGTCTACACGAGGCACCGATGGTGATGAGTCCCTACAGCCGCAGGGGCTTATGATAGTCGGTACCGCTTGCTGCTCAACTTCACTCTCCAATATTATTCTGCAGAGGAGGCTTGCACGATGAATGGTCTGGGCAGTTGAGAAAGAGTCACTGGGTTGAGGAGAAATGTTTGAATGCACGTCTTGTTCATGGATGCACAATCATGAAAGTTGAAACGCTATGGAAGGTATATAATGAATTTCTTCTCGCTCTTGGTATGCAAAGGAGATTTGGGTTTCATGGTGCAGGGAAGGGTAGGCGCTGAATGTGCATACAGCGTGCTGGTGCTTTACACAAGTTGATATTGTTTTTATGCCGTTCTGTCAAGGTGCCGATTTATGTCTGCCTTTGTTACCTTTGTGCATTCGGATCCTACATGAATTAATTTGTCTTGTTAGGTTTGGAACGAGGAGCTTGATGGTGTGTGTAAAATGTTGTGTTAAAACAGTATTTGTCAGTGTGTGCTGGTTTGTTCTAAAATAGCACATTTCTCATTATTGCCCTTTACCAGTTTGTGTGTCGTTTATTTTCAGTGACATCCCAGTGCACAGAGGCCATCAGGCCAACGCCGGCCGCCGTTAGCCTGTGTACAGCCCTGCACAGGTGAACAGTGGCTGACACGTCGGCCCAATGGCCTTATGCACATTGGGTTTTGTTTTTGTGTGTATTTATGTCGTTGGTGTGGGCGTGCAATTAATATGGCGTGTATTTGTCGTTTGACGAAGCTATTAATTATTGTGAACTAAGTCATTTTGTGTCTGGTTGCAGGTGACTACAGAGAAGTGGACACCCCATGACAATGTGCTGACTGCAAATAACAACTTGATGTATCACCACCACCCCTAATCCAAATTGCCTGTAACTGGACTGGCTGTTTCTGAAGGAAATCACCCACAGTGGCCTTGTTTTATCTGCGGATGGAATATTTTGATTTGACCAGGCATTGGAAGTGCTTAATATGCACTTGCTTGGGGTATCTGTTTGTCTGAAATGCCGGTCATGTACATTTGCTGAGAATTTTAGTCATGACTGTGTGAAGAACTGTAAATAATTTTTTTAAGTTCATGGGCCTGTGGCATTTGTCTTCTCATGTGTTCAAAATCATCTGAAATTCAGGTGTATTCTGATGCTCATCCATGAAGCTGATGTGCATGATCTAAAAAGAGGACAGTGCATCTGACACTTAAACTGGGGGAGATTCCATTGGCTAGTAATGGAAGTGGAGCTTGGGGGACAAGTGCCTGCTCCAGTATGGATGAACACGAGTCCGCCAACACTGAAGACACACCTGAGGATCTGATGCACGATGGCAAGGACAGCTCCGCCTCCCCAGAGTTGTCGGCTAGCCAACCAGACCACAAGAAAATGCCAGCAGATAAGAAGGCACATGCCAAGAAATCCACCGAAGATGACACTTCTGCCAGCTCTCAGGATGCAGCAGAAACAGGGGCTGATATCCCCTCATCTCAGACACTTTCGACAGGAGGAGAAACAACCCCTTTAGTGATTCCACAACCCTACCTTCACTACCTTCAGTTCCAGAACCAACTTCTGCAGCAGCAGAATCTAGTCAACCCGCTGGAACTGTCCTCCAAGCTGGCTTCTGCCACAGCCACCAATTCGGATTCAGAAACAGGCAGTGGGGGTGGTGGTGATGCAGGTGGGGGCAGTGGTAAGCCCTCCACCCCCACATTCCCAGGCTCAATGGTTGGGCTGGAGGGGAAGGGGCTGCGCGGGAGCGAGTCAGGGGACATGGGGTCTGACGACAGTCTCGACTACAACGACATCATCTACACAGACGAGGAGGATGGGCAGGGGGGCAAGAACGATGGACGTATTCGACATTCCGGTAAGGAAAATGAATACAGTAAACATTTTTGGCTCACATGTGATAGCTATCCGTCCATCCATCTGCTGTCGTCCATGGTCATTTGTGGTAAGCTTCGACGTTGGCATTTTCTCAGAGACTATTCAAATCGCACAAAGACCTTTCTCAACATACCACCAGTGTTCTCCAAAACGCACAGCTCTGCGTCTATTACGCACATAAATCTGAAAAGGACGCATAGATTTTCAGTCTGTACGTCCGGAGGACGCACGCAAATCATAGCGCACAAGCTGCTATCAAAAGTGCTAGCACGCTAGGCTTGCTGCACAAACGCTTTAAAGACGAACTCGTTTCGGTGAATCAGTTTGTAAGTTCTGAAATCAGATTGGCCATTATCCGTGAGCTGACGTATTCTTTTCAGCAATTGGCTGAAAGTGAACCCTGACACAGAGCAAAGCGAGTACTTTCCCATGAACTTTCAATGAAGGGGCCCTCAGTTTTGACAAAAGGACCCTTGAATTTTGTGGCAGAGGGTCCCAAGAGATAAAATGAAAGAAGAAGTTAAGACCTTGCTATGCATGCTAATTTGGATGACACCTTGGTATGGTGAAGGGTCACCAGGGATCAGCGAATGATGTGAAAATTGTCTATTTTTTTGGTAGAATTTTAGTTTTTATCAACATTTTTTGCAAAATTTTTCAACCAGCTTGGTACAAAGGTACCTGAAGAAAGGACCTTTCTATACTTACAAATTTGGTTCATTACTCGCAAAGGTCAAGGTAGCTGAATATAAGACCTTTATGCATACTAGTTTGGTTCACTACTTACAAAGGTCAAGGGTCACAGGATATTGACAAGAATGTGAAAAATGCAGAGTTATTGAAAAAACATGGATTTCACAGGTGCAAGAGCCAACTCTTTACTTAAGTTTGAACACTTGAACACTTGCTAATTTCGGTGACCTGTCTGAAAGATCAAGGAGTCGGAAAGGTCAATTCACAAAAGTCAGATCAGTTATGTGGATCGGCCATGCTTTTGCCATTCTTGTTTTCAGAATTTCTTCCAAGACTTTTTCAGTGTAATTTATTTTGATTATAGGAAACTTCAGATATATAAAGCAACAACAATATAAGAACATGCATTTGTGTTTTTAATATCCTTATTTTTTAATCCTCTCTTTTAACCCGACTGTCAAGATCTTCAAATTGTTGTTGTCCTCTGACCACTAAGTACCCAATCAGTAGATGGATTGACCATGATAATTCAAGGGTGATGTCAAAGCAAAATGGCATCAAGATACTCTGGCACTACCCGTGAACTATCATGGTCAATCTTTCTCTGTTGTACTTGTAGTGCATAACCTCCTTGTGCAGGCAGCCACAGTTAACAGTCTGCATATGTAACAGGGTTGATTTATTTTTATATACCACTCCCAAAGCATTTTCAAGGGTGGTGAAACAATGTGAGGTATAGAGTAAAATTTCTATGTCCTAGTGACCCTGGTCGAATAACGGGTTTGCAGCAATAGAGGACACCACCAGTCTTCTCTAGTGTATCTTTTTGGCTCTTGTACGATAACAAAAGTGAGTCGTGTATTGGACCACCAACGCCTGTCTGTTTACCATTGGCTGTCGTCTATCGTTCATGGTAAACATTAATGTTGACATTTTCTAGGAGACTATTCAAGACACAGTCTTCATACTTGTCCCACGCTCACTTTGTGCGAATACTTCTCTAGAAACATACCTATTGGAGTGACCTCAAAGGTAAAGTTACAGAGGGTCAAGAAATAGGACCAAAACTTTAACAAATAAATTATAGTCTTTTATCAAATACTATTTTCAGCTTCAAAGCTAATACCTGATGATAAGATGTTCCTGCACATACTAAATTGGGCGAAATGTCAGAAAAAGTCAAGGTCACGGACAGTAAGACGAATGGTGTGGATCAGTCATTCATGCGAGCCATGAGGGCTTTGCTCTTATTGTTTTTTTGTCATTCTCTGCCTCTTGTGAGGAACAATTAAGTTTTGAAGTTAATTTTTACAGAAATACACACATTTGTTTTTATGTGAATACTAGACAGTGTAAAAGAGATCTATATGTATTGCTACAGAAGCACGTGGGCAAGTCATGATGTATCCAGTCCGATGTAAATGGCTGTGTTAGCATTGAAAACATTTGTCACCCAAAAATGGCAAGTAGATGGATGCAAGTGGTGTAAACTGCTTGTGCAGTAGATCTGTCTGAGGTTATCCAAGATGTTTTCACTGAGGGTGAACCTTGCATTCCGCCATTCTCTGTAACCCACCCTGTTGTCTCAGCACTATGTAATGTGTAAGTTGGTATTGTTCAGGAGGGCGCAACGTGAACCAGTATGGACGTGAGTTTACAAATGGACGCCCACTGCCAGACCATTTGCGTATCCAGATTCTACAACTGGCACTACAGGGGATTCGGCCATGTGAAGTCAGCCGACAGTTACAGGTCTCCCATGGCTGTGTCAGCAAGATTCTCAACAGGTAAAGAAATGCACTAAGTAGATGACTGCCCAGCGTGTAAGAAAATAACCAAGAAGGAAAGAAACATGCTTTAAAAAAAGGACATAAGATTTTACTGTAAGCAGTTAACTGTGACTGATTTTATTATGACCTGAATAGGAACACTGACAGTGACTGTTTTCCTTGGTTTATTATGACCTGAGTAGGAACACTGACAGTGACTGTATAGTGTATTGTCCTTAGTGTATTATGACCTGAGTAGGAACACGCTTAGTGTATTATGACCTGAGTAGGAACACGGACGGTGACTGTTTTCCATGGTATTATGACCTGAATAGGAACACTGACAGTGAATACATTGTCCTTGGTTTATTATGACCTGAGTTGAAACACTGACTGTATTGTCCTTGGTTTATTATGACCTGAGTATGAGCACTGACAGTGACTGTATTGTCCTTAGTGTATTATGACCTGAGTAGGAACACGCTTAGTGTATTATGACCTGAGTAGGAACACGCTTAGTGTATTATGACCTGAGTAGGAACACGGACGGTGACTGTTTTCCATGGTATTATGACCTGAATAGGAACACTGACAGTGAATACATTGTCCTTGGTTTATTATGACCTGAGTTGAAACACTGACTGTATTGTCCTTGGTTTATTATGACCTGAGTATGAGCACTGACAGTGACTGTATTGTCCTTAGTGTATTATGACCTGAATAGGAACACTGACAGTGACTGTTTTCATTGGTTTATTATGACCTGAGTAGGAACACTGACAGTGACTGTTTTCCTTGGTTTATTATGACCTGAATAGGAACACTGACAGTGACTGTTTTCCTTGGTTTATTATGACCTGAGTAGGAACACTGACAGTGACTGTATTATCCTTAGTCCTCCGTGAGATGGCCTTAGTCGCCTGCTCGGCGTTAAACCCTAATAATAAATACATAAAGGTATTGTCCTTAGTGTATTATGACCTGAGTAGGAACACTGACGGTGACTATATTGTCCTTGGTTTATTATGACCTGAGTAGAAACACTGACAGTGACTGTGTATTGTCCTTGGTTTATTATGACCTGAGTAGGAATACTGACAGTGACTGTATTGTCCTTGGTTTATTATGACCTGAGTAGAAACACTGACAGTGACTGTATTATCCTTAGTGTATTATGACCTGAGTAGGAACACTGACGGTGACTGTATTGTACTTGGTTTATTATGACCTGAGTAGAAACACTGACAGTGACTGTATTGTCCATGGTTTATTATGACCTGAGTAGGAACACTGACAGTGACTATATTGTCCTTGGTTTATTATGACCTGAGTAGGAACACTGACAGTGACTGTATTGTCCTTAGTGTATTATGACCTGAGTAGAAACACTGACAGACAGTGACTGAATTGTCCTTGGTTTATTATGACCTGAGTAGGAACACTGACAGTGACTGTTTCCCCCACCGGGTCTGCCCTAGGGGGGGACCTTGGTGGGGTTGTCTACTTTTTAGTTCCTAGGGTCACCTTGTCTAACCCCTGCAAGGTGGGTTCTACTCTTTTGGGGGTTTGTATTTCTGTCTTTCTGGTCCATTCATCTGTATTTTTCTTTTGAAATTCTCCCTCCTGTCTGCGCTTCTTGCAGTTATTTCTTCATTTAGCGCAGGCACGTCCTGAGAAGGCCTTTGTCGCTTGCGGGACGTAAAGCAATCTATACTCTATACTCGATACTCGACAGTGACTGTATGACCTGAGTAGGAACACTGACAGTGACTGTATTGTCTTTAGTGTATTATGACCTGAGTAGGAACACTGAGTAGTGACAGTTTTCCTTGGTTTATTATGACCTGAGTAGGAAAAGCCTCGCCTATCTGGTTTGAGAGGAGGGAACACTGACAGTGACTGTATTTTGTCCTTAGTGTATTATAACCTGAGTAGGAACACTGACAGTGACTGTATTGTCCTTAGTGTATTATAACCTGAGTAGGAACACTGACAGTGACTGTATTGTCCTTAGTGTATTATAACCTGAGTAGGAACACTGACAGTGACTGTATTGTCCTTGGTGTATTATAACCTGAGTAGGAACACTGACAGTGACTGTTTTCCTTGGTTTATTATGACCTGAATAGGAACACTGACAGTGACTGTATTGTTCTTAGTGTATTATAACCTGAACAGGAACACTGACAGTGACTGTTTTCCTTGGTTTATTATGACCTGAATAGGAACACTGACAGCGACTGTTTCCTTGGTTGATTCTTGTTCCTATAAATAAATAAATAAGAACAATTTTGAAATGGGGCTCGTCGAAGCACATTCAATAGCATGCACCCAACGTCCTGGGTGGATTGTCGTCAAATTCTGGTAAAGAGGTAATGGATAAGATGTCACGTCTAGCTACTCCTACATTTCTGTTTAGCGTACTTTTGGGTCTGCATGTGTGTTTGTTTGTATGTATGCATATGTATGTGACATCAGCTAGCACTGGTGTTTTTGGACAGACAAGCTTGAAACATTTGGATATTTTCCCTACAAGAATTTTCCCGAGGCATTTTTTATGGTGTTTTAATTAGAGTACAAATGGACGGGGAAATGACCGTTCCACGAAAAGTGGTTGAGCCCTCATTTGAGTCTGTAATGTTTTTAATTTTTGCTGTAAATTTAAAGGATGATATTTGGTGTTTGGGTGTTTGGCGTACGCAGTTTTAGAAAAGTGAGTACGACCCCTGCATTTTAAGAACATTTATCTCCTGTGATGATGACTTTAGAGGGGATAAAAATGTAAATTCTGTTTTAACCCATTCAGCCCTGACGCACTACAGCAGGAGATGGGTCGACCATGATAATTCAAGGGTAGTGCCAGATTAGCTTGGTACCTGTCGGTGCCAAGCTAATCTGGCACTGCTCTTGAATCATCATGGTCGATCCATCTCCTGCAACTGGTGCATAATCATTAGATGACGCCTCCAAAATTTGGGAAATACCGCTGTCGGGCTGAATGAGTTAAGAAATGTATTTGTGTTGCAGGTACCGTAAGACAGGGAGCATCAACCCCGGGCAGATCGGCGGCAGCAAGCCCAAAGTGACAACTCCAGACGTAGTGTCCACCGTGCGACAGTACAAAGCAGAGAACCCACAGATGTTTGCTTGGGAGATCAGACAGAAGTGAGGAAAATGTTAGCTGACTTGAATAGCAAAGTGGGTCTGTCTACTGGACCACCCCATCCATCCATCATCTGTCTAATTGTACGTGTTCATAATTAAGTGGAGAAAATGTACCAGTTGGCAACATGGGTACAAGTGAAGCTGAAGAAAAGGGAAGTGCAGCAGGCCCATAAGGTCACTCACGTATCTTCATATTGGCCTATGTGTTGTAGCAGAGCGTGTCTATGAAAGACATTCATTTGTGTTCTGAACCCAAAATAACATGCTCAGTTTGAGGCATAACTGTTGCTGCTTCAGGCAAAAGCAAAGATTCTCATGTGACCTTGCAACTGTAACGGTGGAATGGACTAAATATTTTTGCCCCTTTATTTTAAACAATAATTTGTGGCCCAATCAAAGGTCTATAATTCATCTTTGCAGCCTGCAGATACATGTGTTTACCTCCCTTTTTTTTTGTTTTGTTGTTGGGGGGGGGGGGGGGGGGGGGGGGGGGAAGCAAGGACAGTCATGAAAATGGCCTGTTTTTGACTATACTAATACCGTTACCATTAAAAAATTAAGTTCCATTAATTGTTTTAAACGGTTTTATTCTTTCTGTTCACCAGCAATGACAGTTTACAAAACCAGTTTGTGATGGGTTGTCAACAAGCAATATTGCTTATTGCCTTAGTTAACATTCATTATAGAAGGGTTGATGCCACTTTTGTATGTCTATTGCAGGTTACTGCAAGAGAATATCTGTACGGAGAAAAACATCCCCAGTATCTCTTCCATCAACCGCATTATACGCGACAAAGCCATCACACATCGGCGCGGTTATGAAAGATATTTGTCTGAGCAGGATGTGAGTCCATGTTGTTTTTATGTTGCTTCAGTTAAACTGGATTAGTGGATATGGCAAAGTTATCCTTAAAAAATCTAGTTATTAAAATGTCATGTTTAGTCCACTGCCTATAGGACATCATGTAGGAGGTGGAGTTACCATGACATTTTACAGGTATAGTGCGTAATTATTTTTGCAGCAAGGTAATGTGGCATCAGTACAGTAAGGTGATGCGGTACCAACCATGACTTATGTTATGACCGAATTCATGCAACTTCTGATTACATTGTGCCTATGAAATAATGTACTAATTGGTGTTGGCCGTCATTGAAATGGTTACAGTGCAGATTGTATCCTGCACTAGTACATAGCAAAATGTGAGTCTGTGTATTGTTGGGCATCCATCATCCATCAGTTGTCCATGTTAACTCATTTGCCACGTGTCTGTTTATGGCACATCTCCAAAGAGTTCAACTTTGACGTTAGCTTTTTCTCGGAGACTATTCAAGTCACAATCTTCAAGCTTTGCCCAAGGATGTTTTGTGACAAGATCTTTCTAAACATACTAATTTCAGTGACCTCTTTCAAGGATCAGGGTTACAAGGGGTCCAGGACTGAGTAAAGAAATAGCCATATTTTGGCAAAATTAGTTTTTTTCTGAATTACTGTTTTCAACTCGAACTTGATACTTGAGATACCCAATGGTAACACCTTTCTATACATTCTAATTTTGATTACCCCTCGTGAAGGTCAAGGTTTAGAAGAGCTTTGCAAATGTGTGAAAATGGCAATTTTTTGATAGAATTTAAGTTTTGATTCATGTGCGGTAGCAGAACCAAGTCTTTGTAATGGGCCAGTGGTCATCTGTCTGCCGTCTGTGGTAAAATTTAATGTTGGTGTTTTTTTCAGAGACTATTCAAGCGACGGTCTTCAAACTGGGCCCAAGGGTATTTTGTGGCAAGACCTTTCTAAACACACCAATTTCAGTGACCTCTCTGAAAGGTCAAGGTCACAGGGGATCTTATTTTGAATTTTTTTTGTTGTTGTTGCTGATATGCAATAGCAAAAGTGAGTATGTAATTGGCCATCCGTCATCTGTCAGTCGTCTGTGGTAAACTTTGTTGGCGTTTTCCCAGACACTATTCAAGCCTCAGACTTCAAACTTGGCCCAAGGGTACTTTGTGGTAAGGCCTTTTCTAAACATACCAATTTCAGTGACCTCTCAAAGGTCAAGGTCACAGGGGGTCCAGAAAGTGGTAACAAATAGCCATATTTTGACACAAATTGTTTTTCCTCAAATACTATTTTCAACTTCAAACCCAAACTTGGTACTGAGATGCCTGATGGTAAGACCTTTCTATTCATACTAATTTGGATGACCCCTTGGAAAGTTCAAGGGTCATAGAAGGTTTGCAAATGTGTGAAAAATGCCAATTTTGGATAAAATTGTAGCTTGTTATCAAAATTTTTGCCAACTTTTAAGTAGATTTGTCACAAAAGGTAGCTGATGATAAGACCTTTCTATGGTAGATAGATTTGTGAAAATGCATATATTTTGAGAAAATGCGGATTTCACTGGTACAGAAGACAACCATTTACTTACATTTAGACACTTGAACACTTGCTCACTTCAGTGACCTATTGGAAAGGTCAAGGTCACACTTATGTGGATTGGTCATGCATGTGAGCCATAAGGGCCTTGCTTTTCTTCTCCATTACTGTTAACTTAAAACCCAAACTTGGTATGAAGATACCTGGTGGTAAGACCTTTCCAGGATTTGGATGGCCCATCAGGAAGGTCAAGGGTCACAAGAGGTCAGGTCACAAGAGGTCAAGATATAGTTTAAAAGTCGCCATATTTTGACAAAAGATGTTTTTCTCAACTACTATTCTTAACTGGAAACTTAAACTTGGTATGGAGATACCTGATGGTAAGACCTTCCTATGCATTACTAAGTAATTTTGATGACCCAAAGGAAAGGTTAAGAGTCACAAGAGATCAGGAAAATAGGTTAAAAAAGTAGCCCATATTTTGAGAAAAGTTGTTTCTGGCAAGTACTGTTCACAACTTCCATTCCAGAACTGGTGCAAAGATACCTGATGTTAAGACCTTCCTATGCATGCTAATTTAGATGACCATTCAGAAAGGTAAAGGGTTACAAGAGAATGGCAAATGTGAAAATGTCAATTTTCAGGTAGAATTTTAGTTTTTACCAGCATTTTTGCAAAAACTTTTCAACCAAATTTAGCAGAAAGGTAGATAATAAGACCCTTCTGTGCATACTACTTTGGTACAACAATCAAGGGCCATGGGAGGTTGACACAAGTGTGAAAAATGCAGATATTTTGAGAAAACAAGTACAAAAGCTTAGAGTCCGAAATAGCTCAGGTGGTTAAGCGTCAGAGCAGGAGAGCAAAGGGAATCGCCGGGTCGTAGGTTCGACCTGTCAGAAAGGTCAAGGTCACAAAGGTCAGGTTAATGATATGGCTCGGTCATGCATGTGAGCCTTAAAGGGTGGGGTTCCGAAGGTGTACCTTCAGTTCAGCCACAGAGCAGGTGGTGCTATGCTTTTCATGCCGATGGCTAAGACTTGAATGTCGCATCAAGACTGCATGCGTTTATATGGGACCGGCCGACGGTTTAAGGGCTTTGCCATTCTTGTTATCCAAATTTTAAATCGGTCCTTCATCATGTAAGCCATATGGGCTTTGCCATTCTTGTAAATATTATGGAGGAATGTTGTCTATTTGTGTAGACCAAGTACAGTGGAATCCGCTTAACACGAATTTCTGGGGACACGGTAAATCACTTCGTGTTAAACGTATTTCGTGTTAACCAATATGGCCTCAAAATTGATCACGGCCCTCAAGGAGAAAGTGTGTAAGAGACGTGTGCGTGAATGAGTATGAGGTTAAAAGTGCACATTATCGTACTTTATATGCATACCTTCAGCTCGCTAGGAAAACACCAGGAAACGTGTTCAGCTCGCGTATTTAATGTAAAATCCCATAGTAAGTTACAATCCATCAGGTAAAAGCAACACAGGCTGAAGTACAATCCCGCATCGGTAAAAAGGTTGTGTTGGTACACAAATGATGCAACATGAATACAGTTCAGAAACGCTAGCCAATGAGAAGACGGATTACAACAGCCAAAGGTTATTCAGCCAATCATAGAGTTCACTCTGATCTGTCATGTGTACAACAGCGCGAGAGCGACACGTGAATTGGTTTTTGGTGAATGGAATCTGTGTTCGTGTTGAACAGCTGAATAGTAGTGAAATTGCCCTGGTTGGGAACTGAAACCAGCTTCGTGTAAAGCAAAATTTTGTGTTAAGCATTTTGTGTTATCAGTGAAATTTTAATACAGAATAATAAGGCCGTCGGCCGGGAATGTAAAAACGGTTTGTGTTAACCGGAAATTCGTGTAAAGCGAGTTCGTGTTAACTGGACTCCACTGTATGTAAAAGTTTACCTCGTGTGTAACAAGTCAGCTATTTAACATGATATGTATTGCATTAGAATTAACACAGAAATTATTCACTTTTATTGTGTTTTCAGGATGACCTTCAAATAGACCGTGAGGCTGTACAGCGCTTTATCGCCCAAATGCCTCATATCACAGATGCGGGCAATGGTTTTGGCAATGACTCCGCTTTCTCTGGGGGTGAAGGCAAGTCCGGTACCACCTCCCCTCAGTCACATGGCTCCAACTCCATGGACCTCAAGCCACCCACCTCCGTCCTCAATTGTTTGCTGCCACCACACAGCCCTGGGGATGTAGACAGTGCCAAAGATCTGTCAGGACTGGGCTTTGAGTCTCCAGGACTGTTGGGGGCGGATAAAGAAGAAGTCGCAGTGGATTTGACGGACAAGAAAGCTTCAGGTGCTGATGCATGCAATTCTAGTCATACAGAAAGATCAGCCAAGCGCAAAATCAAGGAGGAACCAGAAGGTTGCCATCCAAACTTTCTGGGTGTGGAGCTGGGTAAGTCAGCACAGGATGTCCCTGCCCGACACACACCCGCCAAAGTGCCATCACGGGGAAAGTCAGAGAGCTCACGGCCCAGCCTGCAAGATGTGATTTCTCAACTGGCCCACTCGGCGGGCAGTCATACATCCACCATCTCCGCTGCCAAGACTTCTTCGGCCTCATTGTCAGGCAGCGTCACCACAGTGGGAAGTTCATCGGTCACCCCATTCTCCAGCACCGGCCTTGGTAAATCTCTCAAACCCTCGCCCAGCATTGCAGAAAAGGTTCTGGTCAAATCAGAGGATTCGTCTCCAGTCGCCAGCAGCCCTGTGGAGAGGGGAGGTAAATCCTCAGCCTTGTCTTCGCCGTCAGAGTCCACCAGTCGCTCCCACTCACAGCCCTCTGTGTCGGGAAAAGCGGCCAGTAAAGGTGGCCGGTCGAGAGAGCGTAAGGCAAAATCGGAGGGCGTGAGCGGTGCGGTGGTGTCCCTGTCTGCCAGCCCCATGCTTGCTTCTGCTGGAGGTGTGGACAGGATGGGGCTGGTGCAGCCCAGGATGCCCGTCAACGGCACCATGTTCCCTGGCATGGCCATGGGCTACGACAAGTTTGGCGCGCTAGTGTACGACTACAACTTGCCGGACCGTGGCCTTGGACAGTCGGCGCTTGCGGGACTCCAGCCTCGCTTCCCTGCGGTGCCGCCCAACATGGTGGGCTATTTCCCCCTCCCAGTGCAGGCCTGGAACCTCACGACGCCATCATTGCACGGTGTTGTCAGCCCCAGCATGCCGGTCGATGCGTCTGCTGCTGGGGCGCCGCTGGACCTGTCAGCCTCACACAAAGACACGGGTGAGAAGGACAAGTCAGGGGGCAAGTCTAGTCCTGCAGCAACCTCCACCTCCTCCTCCACTAGAAGCTCAGCTAGAGTCCCCAAGCAGCCCAGGGAGGAGAAAGAAAATGAGAAGGAGAAAACAGTAGATAAAGAGGCAGCAGCTGAATCTAAATCAAGGGCAGAGGAACCTGCCAAGAAACCCAAGTACGCCAAGAATATGTTGATTTTTGGTGAAAAAGAGGTTGAAATAATCTGCGTGGAGAGGAATCGATGGATCGTGAGAAACGAGCAGGAACTATTTGACATCATCCGCAGCACATCGCCTGAACCTCGCAGCCAGATTAACAAGCTCTCCCACCTCACTCCATGCGACTCTGCCTCGGGCTCCGACTGCGAGTGCCTTCGTGCCTCTATCTGCCCTGACGAGGAGGGCGGAGGAGAGGCATCAAGACCAAATCATTCAGCACCTGTCTCCAAGGATGATTGTGCATGCGTGACGAGCTCCAACAAGCGATCCGGCGTGGATAGCGGCAACTTTCCTTCGAGTTCCACACAGAAAAACTGCATGGACTGCACCGCTATTAGTGATTCTCCTCACGGCGGCAAGCTGAAGACCAAAGCTACATCCTCTACAGGCCAATCAGGGGACTCTGGAGAAGATGACCTTCCGCATCCCACTGCTTGCAGTCCTAGTGCTGACAACATGGACTCTCCGGGCACAGCTGAGGAGGAGGCCACCATTCACAATGGGTCCCCTGTGGCAGCCGTTGTCAAACACAAAGGCTCCCCTCTGTCACAGGCTGTTAAACGCAAAGGCTCCCCTATCGCAGAGTCTGTCAAACACAAGGGCTCCCCTATAGAAGAGGCTGTCAAACGAAAAGGGTCACCAGTAGGAGAGGTAGTGGACCTTTTGTGCGATGATCATGATGATAGCACAGCAAACAAGTGCCCTGTCCTGCAGCAAATGTTGAAGACCTCTCAGTAAGTTCTGGCATCACATGTGTTTGCTGTGAACCAGCCACATGCAGCCAGAAGAGAGGGAGAAGGGAAATCAAGTGCCATGTTTTGCAGCTGATTTAGCAGCTTTTCACCTATATCTTTCTTCTGCATCACTGGGGAACAGAGGCAGGAGTCAATACCTACCAGCTGAGACTCCGATTATGTTGAAAGAGGCATATTCTTGTGCATCCTTGTAGCCCTGAGAATATATACCTTTTTCAGATGGAAGGTTTCATGTGACGAATGAAAGGGGACCTGAAATCAACACAACATAGGGACTTACTTTGTAGTGTTACACAACAGAAATACTTTAAAAAAAAAAAATTGGAGCAGTAGTTTTGGCACAATAGAGTATTGCAAAAAAGCATTTTCGATGCTAGTAAGTTCTCCACACGAAGATTGAGTAAACAAGTTTAGTGACATCACAAATGCTTTTTTCAGTACTGTGTTATGGCCGAAGTACTGCTGCTCCGATTTTATATTTTTCTGCCCGTTGAATCTGTTGTTAGACTGCAAATAAGTCTGTATGTTGTGTCCCCTTTAGGTGCCGAGGCAGATTTAGCTTCAAAAGTAAAGTTTTTTCCCCTGGCTTCTTTCACCAAAATGTCGGAGAGGAGCAAATGTGCATGTAAGTGGGAAGTTTCCAGTTTAAATCGATTACATAATGATATATTGGCATTGTTTCTTTGCCATTCTTACTTCCTGTCTCATGTCATTATTGACAGTTTCTCCAATTTTATCCAATCATTAAAAGACACTTTCATGGCTGCTAGCTGACATTTTGTGGGTGTATCTACCCCGCCCCCTGAATTCCTGAAAGATTACTTGATGAAGGGCTGTGGAGAAAAGAATTTTACATTGAAAAGTGCCATCGCAGCAAACTACAACTTATTGGTGTGTTTGTAGCACTCAATGAAATATTGGCAGTGTGGTGATGCTTGAAGTTCTGTGCATGCCAGTCAGAGTTGGGTGTGTTCCTGACATTTCTGCTGCATTGAGAGTGATGTGCATGCTGGTCTGTGATTGTGGACCTAATGACGTGTCTGCAAACACAGAGCAGCGCACAGGTGAAAGTAGAGACAGAACTCGCGTGTTCGGTGCAGTGAGCTGCGCATCAGTTCTAGTTCAATATTGCCGTGTACAGTAAATTGCAATGGTACGAAGGCTTTAATTCATTATTTCCTTGGGTGCTGACTGGGAGAACTTCTCAGTGGAAGGGAACATGTTGGTCCAGCAAGACTAACCCTTTGTGTGTCAGTAGCGGTTTTTGTCGCCATGATTACTATTGGAATCATGGCGACAAAAACCGCTGCCAACACTCGAAGGGTTACAAGATGTGCAAGGTTACAGCTTAGCTGGTAACGTGCACTGTTGTCAGACATGTAACATTTTAAAAGTTGTATGGAATGTGACGCTCTTTCACTTCTTGTACCTTGTAACACTTTTTGTACATCATAATGGTTCCTGTATAATTTAGGCAGTAAGGAAAATGAGGTATTTAACCCATTCAGCCCAGATACATTACAGCAGGAGATGGGTTGACCAAGATAATTCAAGGGTAGTGCCAGATTAGCTTGGCACCTGTCGGCGCCAAGCTATTCTGGCTCTGCCCTTGAATATCATGGTCGATCCATCTCCTGCAACTGGTGCATAGTCATTAGATGACGCCTCCAAAATTTGGGAAATGCGGCCATCAGGCTGAATGAGTTAATGTTTTCATTATTAAACCAATTTGCAAAAGTATATCTGTGCTGCTGTGTGACTGCTATGATAGCTTTGAACCATCTAGTTACATGCCTGACAGTAGAGAGCTGCCAGATCCAGAATGAGAGAGCAGCAGAAACATACTTTTGTATATCTGTGCTGCTGTGTGACTTTGCTATGATAGCTTTGAACCATCTAGTTACAGGCCTGACAGTAGAGAGCTGCCAGATCCAGAATGAGAGAGCAGCAGAAACATACTTTTGTTGTGTGATACATGTTCTTGTAATCCACATAAGGGACCAATAATCTGCTGTATGTAGGGGACGAATATGTCACGACTTTAGTACAGGGGTGGGACCGTTATGCTGTGGACAGACATTTCTGTTATAGGTATTAGATACTATTCGCAGTGAGTTCAGACATAAGTCTATTACTATAAGTGTGCAACATGTCGGCCGCACATTAGTAACATGTTATAACTTTAACATATAACACAATGTTCGATCGCCCTAGCTTGAAGTTTCCGTAGTGACGTAAAAAAACAAGTACGCAGACTTCAGAGAACAATAATCAGGCCGGCTTGATGGGAAGGTTGCGTAGAAATCCCTGACACTACATTATTGTCTTAGGCAAGGTGATGTAATCAGATAGTACGCAACATGGCGACAAATGCGGTCATTCTATGCTGTTTGATTTTTTTTCCTGAACAAAGATCAAAGACGAAGAGGAACGATATGTTAAAGGTACATGGACGGTAATGGTTTGTCTGTCTGATAATTATGAAACCAGTGTTGAGCAGGATTTTTTGTTTGCTTTGTTACATCTGTGCAGGTGCAGAAAAAAAGACAAAATAGTACCCTTTTGTCGTCTCATGCAGCCATTCGCCCCCCCCCCCCCCCCCCATCCCCCCTTCTCCACTCTACACACATACACACACACCATGCAAAATCCTGCACTGTACAACAAAAGTTTTTTTTTAACATTGCATACTTAGAACATTACATGATGCTTACATGCCAATAAGTCAAAAACAAACATTTTATTACGTAAAGATCTCTGTCTGGCTTGTGTGGTACTTTTTACTATTGTGCATGCTCTCAACACCCTGTCTTGAAATAGACACTTAGAAAATACCTGTTCAAACGCATGTCGCCCGCGACATTAGGCGTCAACTTTTTCGATAGGCGTTGCACACTTATAGTAATAGACTTATGGTTCAGATGAAATCTACAGTCCTGTCCAAAATTTCAAGAAAAAATCTTAAAATTTGATGGATTCATGCGTATTTGAAATCCTGATAATTTTTCAGGTCGCCATTAACCCTTTTCCTCCTCATACACTTTTGCTTTAAATGAATTTGACTGTGATAGTTCAAGGGTGGTGCCAGAATAGCTTGGTGCCAGAGGTGCCAAGCTATTCTGGCACCACCCTTGAACTAAAATGGAGTTGTCTTCTAATCTACAGGAACCTTCATAGGACAATAAGCAAATTAAAAAAAAAAAAATCATCCTCCGGATGTAATAGGTTAACTTATTGTGAGTAGTATGACGGAAATAAATGTGTATTTTCCGCACAAAGTGTTAGATGGAAGTAGGTGATATTTTTCACAAGAAGTGTTACAAGGAACTAGATTGCACTGCCTGAAGATGCACTGAAAACGTCAGCTTGTTCTGAATAAGATGTGGCCTACTGTTATGAACGTTAGGCTTGAACTTGTTATTTGGATCAACATCACGTTTTCAGTGTGCAATAGGATGCTTTGGAAGCCTGATATGTAGTGGAGATGTCACTAGGTGTTCCACTGCTGTTGAAGCTAATGTTTGAACTGAGTTTTGTCTTGTAAACATTGTGAGAAGTTGGTCCCAAGCTGTTCACTATGTTGAATACTGCTTCCTACATCAATCAGCATTTTGAAAAGGACTTGCCAACATTATTGGCATGTTTGTGAATTCCATGTTCATGTTGTCTCATTTTTGTCTCGTATTATACCCTAGTGTGCAAAAGGACATTGGGCCAACATGATGCATGGTTGGTCTGCACACAGCCATGTGCTGGCCAACCACATTGGATGTCTGACCCAGGTCCTTTTGTTTACTGGTAAGAGGCCTGTATGTGATTGTCTCAATCTGTATCACACAGTTCATGCATGCTTACTTTGGAAATTCTTATCGTTGTACACACTTGTGTATTATCTTGTGACCTGTAGAATATCCCTCTAACACAAGAAATCCACAGACAATCAATCTGTATAGTAGATTCTATATTATATCTCTGTTGTCATTTCTATTTGCAGTTTGCTTAAACAATCCAAAGACAGTTTCCGCAGTGTAGATTGCTGTGATGATTTTTTGCTGCAAAATTGATCTTTTTATGAACTATGTATCCACTGGAAAGGCTACTTTCCAATGTGAGAATAAGACTGGGAAATGGTGACGGGAAATACCATTGCAGTTTAACTGATTAGGCTTATTTTTTGGTTGCTGTTGGTCCTTTTTGACTAAATCTGCACATCCCTTAGTCCTGTTATTCTGATAATGAAATTCCATTGTTGACGTTTTAGGTTATTGAAATCCACACTTTCAAGTTGCAGGTAATCTCCAAGTCTGTCCTGAAAGTTGTTTTTTTTAACTGACATGTCATGACTCTTTTGATGTTTTTTTCAAATCATTGAAGTGTTCAGTACCATCATATAGAAAATGGCGACAAGAGAATTAACTATATTCACTGAGGGTTTATAACCCACAACTGTAAATTGTTAAATTGTTCCTTTTTAGCTGAAATACCAAAGCATTACAAAGTATACTTTTTACTGAGTGTAAAATGTTGTTGTGTGTTGCATATTGTTGCTTTTTGTGGATGAATTGTGCTGAAGACACCTGTGTCCTGTATGTGGGTGAAAAGTAAGGTTAAGGTGGGGGGTGGTTAAAAGATTTGGCTGAAGCCATTCACACAGCTATGTTAACCCTTTTCATTCTGATACACCCATTGTTTAAAATAAATTTAACTGATAGTTCATTAGTGGTGCCAGAATAGCTTGGCACCTGAGGCGCTAAGCTATTCTGGCACCACCCTTGGACCAAAACAGTTGATCTGTCACCTAATCAGTAATGTTCCATTCGTAGGACAATAAGCAAATTTCACAAAATCAGCCTCAGGATGTAAAGTGTTAATTAATTACACTTGCCTGATATTTGTACCAGAATGAATTAGGCAAGGACCCCATACAGCTGTTTGCAGTGTATGCATCATGCTTCAGACTATATAATGCTAAACAGACTTGAAAATATTAGCTTTTTAGTACTTACATGAAGAAATGTGGATTGAGTTATACTGCTGTCCAAATCCAACATCTGTAATCATTTTTTCTGCCTTGACAATTATGATGGTTTCGTTGCAATGTGTACTTAAAAACATTTTAACCAGACTATCTTGGATTTCATTAGGATCCGTTTAGGTTTAACCCTTATCATTCGGAATACATCAGTGTGTGAAATAAGTTTGACTAAAATAAGTCAAGGGTAGTGCCAGAATAGCTTGGTGCCTCTAGGCACCAAGCTATTCAGGCACTACCCTTGAACTAAAGCCATTGGTCGATATCCTTATCTGTAAGTCCTATAATGTAGCTTGCATATGGCAGTGTACAAATATGGGTTAGACACAAAGTCAGTAAAGTGCCATCATCGGTTCCAAATTTTTAATGAAAATTTTGAAGGTGGAATGCCGACAATATATGTTAGATTTGTTTGTGGTACTTGTATAATCGTGCATGATGTTTGTTGTTTGCTTTTCAGTTATTACTGTAGGAGGAGATGATCCCAGTAGGCAAAAGGTCATCATGCCTCTGTCAGCCTGCTCACATCTGAATGCAGACCGACTGCATCTGATGTCAGTCCAGTAGCCCTTGTTTTCTCAGATAGGACATGATAGTTCAAGAGTTGTGCCAGATCAGCTGAACACTGATAGAAGTACCAAGCTAATCAGACAGAACCCATGAACTCCCAAAGCTGATACATCTCTTGCTGCTTGTGTAATGTAGTCAAGGGACTCTTCCAGATCATCAAAACTGAAGCTTGGGGTTGAAAAGTTTAACCCTTTGGCTGTTGGTGGTGCTTTTTTTTCATGATGATTCCAGCATGAATTGTCATGACAGACAGAACCACCAACGGATTAAGGGTTAATATGTAAGTGGCATAGGAACTATTATGACGGGCATTACCTCCTTTTGATGACAGGGCGTGAATGTACTTTAGTTTTACCTTGTATTAGAGGTGTGGTGGTGGTGGTGGTGGGGGGGGGAGGGGGGGGGATCAGTTTGATAGGGCCAGTCTGTATTCATATATGGTGGCCCTACCTTGCTCTACCTCTGGGTCAATTTTTAAATTTCCAGACAGGGGTCCCTAGGTTTTGACATTTTTCTGTGCCACTGTATGTTTGAAGTGCTGAATTACCTCATTCGAGACGTCTTGTATACAGATATATGGTTGTTATTGGTGTATGTGTATATGACACGCCTTGAATGAGTGAAAACAATAAATCAAATGGTTTGTCTGTGGTGCTTGTGTGTTGGAACTTGTTCTTCAGGTGTTGTGCTTTATGTTGTTTATGTAACCTGTTGGTGAGAACATATGTTTATGTGCATGTTGATACAATTTCTTGTTGATTGTGGATGATTCCTGACCAGTATTCCTTGTCTCTATAATCAAAGAAAGCCAAATGAAGTATTTATCTTGTTGAACTGTATTGGAAACTTTGTCATAAGTAGCACACAAATCGCTGAAAGTACTTGTATGTGTCTTCAAGCGAGACTCCCTAGTTAGTTTGAAGGATGAACTTTGTATTTTCAGCACGAGTGCCTATTCTTGAAAGTATTCTTTGAATTGAGAAGACTGATTTTGATAAGTTGTTTGTTAAACTTTGTGCATGTTTGAAAGGTGTACCATTTGGTACTGTAGCTGTGGAAATGAGCTATCCTGCATTTAGAAACTTTGTACCCATAGAAAATGTGGACAGTCGTCAACTGGAGTCCAGTGTAAACAATTACATGTATACTGAATCAGTTTTATACCCATCTTTGCAGCAATTTGTTTTTGTTTTCCCTGATTCAAACTCTAAATTGTTTCCCTTCCCAACCTTTTATCCCTTTTGCAACTCCAGGTAATTTACCTGCAACCAACTTTGATACGCGTGAACAATTTGATCATCATTGGTCTGTGTTTTTTTTTAACTTTACGGCTTATAGCCAAAATAATAAGCAAAAGACAGATTGTTTTGAATGGTCTTCTTGGACAAAACATCCCAAAGATATTTGTACTGCTGCATGTGTAACCCTGCATTGATATTGTTACAGCTTTAAAAGGACGAACTTTGTATTGTTGAATTGTGCATGGTAAAGGTTGAGCCTGTATCCTCCAAATGTTGTAAGCTTGAAAGATTTAACTCGTTCAAACCCACGCACGTATTTCCCAAATTTTGGAGGCATCATCTAATGACTGTGCACCTGTTGCAGGAGATGGATGGACCATGATAATTCAAGGGTAGTGCCAGATTAGCTTGGTGCCAAGCTAATCTGGACCTACCCTTGAATTATCATCATCCATCTCGTGCTGTAGTGCGTCAGGGCTGAATGGGTTAACCTCGTCTTGTAGGAAATGAGTGCAGGAAAATGGTTCAGTGCATTTGTGAAGCTGCTCACGACATACTGGCGCACAATGTACTGTGATGCTTCGTATGCTAGACAGCTTTGTGGAAAATGCTGCCGCCTTTACCAAAGAATTTCTTAACAGAACAGCTTTTTTTCTTCTGTGTTTTCAGTGTAAAAATTAAAATGTTCTGCAATTACTTCTGTCTGGGCTGAAACAGCCATTAAAGAAGTGGATGTATGACAGAAAGATTGATTCACCATTGTAGTGCAATGTTAATGTTGTGTTCTCATTTATATCCTCAGATTGAGGTATTCATTCTAGCCACTGTGTAGATGTAGAAAGCTGCTGTCAAAGAGTGGCGCATGTTTGTAAGTCCATGTGTAATTTACCACAGGCGTAGGTCATTCTTCTAAACCTTTTGCTTGTCAGCAGCACTGTTTGTCACGATGACATCCACAGAGATCATCGCAACATAAAGGGCTACAGGCAGCCAGAGGGTTAACCTTCTTGTGCATGCATCTATCGGTACTGTTGACAGCAGCAGTGACTGCATGCACAAGGGAGTTAACAAGCATGTCTTCCAAACTTCCTGCTGGTTCAAACAGACATTTCTGGGTATTTAGTCTAATCAGACCAAAGAAGATAATTAACCCTTATCATTCGGAATGTGTGAAATAAGTTTGACTAAAATAGTTCAAGGGTAGTGCCAGAAAAGCTTGGTGCCTCTAGGCGCCAAGCTATTCTGGCACCACCCTTGAACTAAAGCCATTGGTCAATATCCTTATCTGTAAGTACTATGATGTAGCTTGCATATGGCAGTGTACACATTTGAAGCTTTTAGCCTCAGTATGATATGGGTTAAGAGATTTCAGATGATAATATCTGTGCTTAATGTTTCAGATAGTAAGCAGAATTTGGCAAAGTTTGCATTTCTTGTATCAGTAATTAGGTGATTTAGTGTTTTGTTGACTAATGGGTGTGACTTTTGGGTGTACATTTTTGGCTCAAGTGAGAAGCAAAAGTGAGTCTATGTTTTGTGCCAGTGGTCATCCGTCATCTGTCGTCCGTGGTAAACTTTAACATTGGCATTTTCTCGGAGACTATTCAAGCCACATTCTTCAAACTTGGCCCAAGGATACTTTGTGGTAAGACCTTTCTAAACATACCAATTTGAGTGACCTCACAAAGGTCAAGGTCACAGGGGATCAGGAAATAGGTAAAAAATAGCTGTATTTTGACATAATTCATTTTTTTCTCAAATACTATTGACGCCTTCAAATGCAAACTTCGTACAAAGCTACCTGATGGTAAGACCTTTCTATACGTACTAATTTGGTTGATCCCTCGGAAAGGTCAAGGGTCACAAGAGCTCAGGAAATAGGTGAAAAATAGCCATATTTTGACAAAAGATGTTTTTTCTCAAATACTATTCACAACTTCAAACCCAAACTTCATACAGAGATAACTGATGGTAAGACCTATCTATGCATACTAATTTGAATGACCCCTTGGAAAGGTCAAGGGTCACAAAAGGCTGGCAAATGTGTGTAAATTGCTGATTTTTTATAAAATTGTAGGTGTTCCTAGGTAGGTATTTTAGCAAATTTTTCAACCAAATTTGGTACAAAGATAGCCGATTTTAAGACCTTCCTATGCATACTAATTTAGTTGACGCATCACAAAGGTCAAGGGGGGTTGACAGATGTGTGAAAAATGCTTAAATTTTTAGAAAACATGGTTTTTGCTGCTGCAGAAGCCAGCTCTTGTCACAAAGGTCACACATATGTAAATCGGTCATAAACGTGAGCCATAATGGCTTTGCCTTTCTTGTTGTCCTTTGTGCTGAACACATTCAGCCTGAGGACCGAAATCCCCAAATTGTGAAGCTGCCCTCTGAAGAGAAGCAAAGAAATACCCAACGGAGAAAGAAACACGCTTAGAAAAAATGGTACAACACAATTTATTAATATTTCGGGTAAATACCCTTTGTCAAAATAGACAAACAAACAGAGACATTATTTGCTACTTATCTTCAGATGCAGAAGCATTCAGATACATTCCTTCTGCATCTGAAGATAAGTAGCAAATAATGTCTCTGTTTGTTTGTCTATTTTGACAAAGGGTATTTACCCGAAATATTAATAAATTGTGTTGTACCGTTTTTTCTAAGCGTGTTTCTTTCTCCGTTGGGTACTTCTTTGCATTTCACACGCTTGGCAGTCACCTTTTTGGTCTGGATTGCCCTCTGAAGGACTATTACAATTCTAGGGCAGATGGAGCATGATAGTTCAAGGGTGGTGCCAGAATAGCAAGGCACCTATGGGTGCCAAGCTATTCTGGCACCACCCTTGAACTATCATGCTCGATCTGTGTCTTGCTGCGGTGTGTCGGGGCTGAATGAGTTGAGCTTATTGGATTGGTGCTGTCTTTGTTGAAACATTTTTATTATGTTCACTGATCATCACTGTTCCTGTAGATTATGATTTATAGACTGTACATTTTAATAACAGTTTATTGCAAGTACAGTTTACAAGTAGTTGCTATGTTTGGTTTACATGCAATAGCAAAAGTGAGTCTGTGCAATGGGCCAGTGGTCGTCCATCTGTCCTCGGCTGTGGTATTCTTTAACATTGGCATTTTCTCGGAGACTGTTTAAGTCATAGTCTTCAATCTTTGCCCAAGGACACTTTGTGTTAAGACCTGTCTAAACATACCAATTTGATTCACCTCTTGTGAAGGTCAAGGAAATAGGTTAAAAAAATAAAATTTAAGAAAAGCTATTTTTGGATGCAAATACTATTCACAACTTCAAACCCAAACTTAGTACAAATATACCTGATGGTATGACCTGCCTATGCAGACTAATTTGGATAAACCCTTGAAAAGGTCAAGGGTCACAATAAACCATGAAATAGGTCCAGAAAAGCCTTTTTTAAACATAAAAAGTTTTTTTTCTCAAATTTCATTCTCAGTTTCAAACCCAAATTTTGTACTGATACACCTGATGATAGGATCTTCATATACATAACCATTACTAATTTGGATGATTTCTTGCTTGGATGGTACAGGGTCACAAGAGATCAGGAAATTCCACCCCCCCCCCCCCCCCACCCACCCACCCCCCCCCCCCCCAAAAAAAAAAAAAAAAAAAAAAATAATATAATAAAATAAATAAAAGAAATAAAATATTTAAAAAAATTAAACCCAAACTTGGTCCAGAGACACCTGATGGTAAGATCTTTCTATGCATGCTAATAGGCCAGTTGTGAGTTCCGAGCTGCATGAGAATGCTCGCTAGATTATGTAACTTTGAGCTGAGACTGGACTTGCGGAGTAACAAAATGTGGGCAACTCGGCTAGATGTTTCGCTTTGCCGATACTGTTTTGCTGTGAATCATACAACATGCCTCAAAATTTGAGCTCAAATTGACAAAGAACTGTCGACAAATGCTTCCTGATGACACAGTAATTACAATACAACCTTTTAAAAAATTTATGTCGAGGTAATGAGGAAAACGAGCGCAACATTCACAAAAACTGCATATGGTGATGAAGTAAGTCACGGTGGCTTTGGAAAATGATCTGCCATGCTGTTTTAATTAGCTAGGATTATTATTTAACTTTGTTATACCAACAGTAGATACATTTTATTCATGTCATTTGTAAACTCTGCTAATATTGGGTGATTTCTCGGAAATAATTTGTTTCTGTAAAGTTTTCCTGCTCACAATGCTGATGGTCCATAGCAACGAGTAGAATTTTAGGTACCAGCATTTTTGCAAAAATTTTCAACCAAATTTGGTAAAAAGGTAGCTAATGATGGAACCTTTCTATGCTTACTAGTTTGGTTCACTACTCACAGAGGTCAAGGGTGACACAAGGTCGACACGAGTGTGAAAAGGGCATAAATTTTGAGGACACATGGATTGCACAGGTACGAAAGCCAAACCTTTCCTTACTTTAAAAGACTTGAACACTTTCACATTTCAGTGACCTGTTGAAAAGGTCAGGGTCACAAAGGTCAGATCAGTTATGTGGATTGTTCAGTCTAGCCTTAAAGGCTTTGCCATTCTTGTTAGCAACAATTTTTGCAAACTTTCCCTCTAAATTTGTCTGAAAGTTAGCTAATGAGAAGAACTTTCTATGCATACTAACTTGGTTCACTACTTGCAAAGGTCAAGAGTGACAGGAGGTTGACAAAAGTGAGAACTGCCTACATTTGAGAAGAAAAAAAAACTTGGTCTTCACAGGTACAAAAGCAAAACCTTTACTTATATTAGTAACACTTGCTTATTTCGGTGACCCGTCAGAAGGTAATGGTCACAAAAATCAGATTAATCATGTGGATCGGTCTTGTACGTGAGCCTTGAGGGCATTGCCATTCTTGTAGTTTATACGAAAGGTCATTTTTATGGCATGCATGCTGTTTGTTCTTTGTACCTTGTTCAAGGTATTTGAACCATAAGGTTGAAATTCCGAGTGTTGCAATTCTCTTTTGAAAAACTACATTAACTCATTCAGCCCGACGCCCGTATTCCCAAATTTTGGAGGCGTCCTCTAACGACTATGCACCTGTTGCAGGAGATGGATCGACCAAGATAATTCAAAGGTAGTGCCAGATTAGCGTGGCGCCGACAGGCGCCACGCTAATCTGGCACTACCCTTGAAGTATCATAGTCGACCCATTTCCTGCTGTAGTGCATCAGGGCTGAATGGGTTAAAGTTTGTGCTAGAGATGGAAACTGATATGGGAGGTGGATTGACCACGATAATTCAAGGGTAGTGCCAGATCAGCTTGGCGCCTGAGGCGCCAAGCTCATCTGGCACTACCCTTGAATTATCGTGGTCAATCAATCTCCTGCTGTAGGGTTTTGGCACTTAGAGGGTTAACTAGCATGGTTGGTTTATATTTTGCTGTAACGTGTC